>CM067304.1:45861444-46565591 GCA_034231615.1 Meghimatium bilineatum
ATTTTTAAACAGTCTGGTGTAAACAGCTGTCGCAGTTGATGAATCAGATGTTACGCACCATGTAGATTTTTCTGGAATGCTTAGATCCCAGGTTCTCAACCTTTTTCAAGTCATGGCCAAATCTTATAGAAGCAAAGTCAGCCTGATACATTTAAAATAAGCTTTTTTTTTATAGAGTTAATGAAACCATATTTCGAATAGACTCTTCAGTATAATAGAATTCAATATAATTTTTTAACTTATGACATACTTAAATACATAAAGCGTTGATTGGAATTGTAACTCAGTAACAAGCATTTTCCTTTCCCCCCCCCCCCAACACATAAATTCTTATGTCAAAACTCAGGGGATCATATATATATATATATATATGTTATATACATTATGTTCCTAGTGTATTGACTACACTGAAGTAACCCATAATTTATACACACACATATATATATATATTTTTCTGTGTGTGCGTATTATGGGTTACTTCAGTGTAGTCTATCCACTAGGAACATAATGTGAAACTCTACATATTTTCTGTAGTGTTATTGGATATTTAAGTAATATTCTTCTATTATTCCAAATTTGGTGGAGTGCTTGGCTGAACTCTGGTCTCAGAACTGTGAGGTCTTAGGTTCAAACCACTATTTGGGACTGGATTTCATCTTTCAGAGGTACAAAAAAAATACATCATGTGCACACAGTGTCAACTGATTTGGCAAAGCAGCCATTATTTTCACTGCCTATATTTGTCATTAGAAGTGAGAGAGTTCTGCAGTGCTATATAACCCCTATACTAACATATGGGTGCGAGTCTTAGACAATAAACAAACTGGAAAGTGGGAAATTAGAGGCAACAGAGATGTGGTTCTACAGAAGAATGCTGAGAATACCATGGACTACCAGAAAAACTAATGTAGAGGTGTTGAAAGAGTCAAATGTGAAACGGACCTTAATCAACAATATAAGAAAAAGGCAATCTTCTTTTTTTGGCCACTTCATGAGACAGGCAGGTTTAGAGAACATAGTAACAACAGGCAAAATTGAAGGCAACAGAGACAGAGGGCGACAACGTGAGAAAATATTAGACAGTTTGACAACCTGGCACGGCAAGGAAACAACAACTTTGATACATAATACTGTGGAGAGCCATGGCACCTGATGATGATGATAATATTTGCACACATCAGCAGACTACCATCAGACAGCATACCACAGCAAGCTATGCTACACAGATACAGTGGAGGCAGACCTAGAGGCAGGCCACGAAAATGATGGACCACCGAAATAAAAGAGGCGACAAATTCCACAATATACTCAGCACACAAGAAGCGCACACAGCGCACATGTGTTTCATAGATTACTCAAAAGCGTTCGACTGCGTCCAACACCAGCAACTATGGGAGATAATGAACAGCATGGGTTTCCCAAGACATCTGATTCATCTAAGAGGAACTTTACCAAGATCAAAAGGCTGCAGTGAAGTTAGAGGACGATCTCTCAGAGTGGTTTGAGGTAAAGAGTGGAGTAAGGCAAGGATGCACACTCTCCCCATACCTGTTTAACATCTACGCTGAAAGTATAATGCGGAACGTGAGAGAAGACATACACAACACTGACTACCACGCTTTAAACAGGTGGATTCCTAATCCCGGAACTACCCTACGCAGACGACACAGTGCTTCTTTCAAATGATATAAAGGGATTGGAACAACTAATCAAGAACACAAAGAAATATAGCGAATCACAAAATTTGTATTTAAACACACAGAAAACAAAAATTATGTCAACAGATATAACAACACAACAACCGAAAATCAGAATAGACAATACAGAGATAGAATGTGTGGATAAATTTGAATACTTAGGAGCAAACATCAACAGTGCAGGAGACTACATGGCAGAAATAAGGAAGGGATTGGCAATGGCATATTGCAAAATAACACGGCTGAAAAATATATGGAAAAACAACAAAATAGAAACGAAAGTGCTAATGTTACGAATATTTATTTTTCCGGTTGCAACATACGGCTGTGAAACATGGACTCTAAGTAAAACAACGGCAAAGAGGATCAACGCCTTCGAGCTGAAATGCTACAGGAAGATACTTCGAATATCATGGAAGGAAGGATAAAATCAGAAACTCAGATATTATAAACACATTGAATATTCCAGAGTGTTGGTTACTAAACACAATAACAAAAAGAGAACTACGCCTGTTTGGTCATATAAAGAGACATAACTGTTTAGAAAGACAAATAATGGAGGGAAGAGTACCTGGAAGAGGAGAAAGGGCAGACCAAGAAGACGATGGACAGACAACATTAAAGATAACATGAATACATCGCTAGAAAATGCAAGCCACATCGCCCAAGACAGAGAGTTCATTGGGAAGACAACGTTCTGGAAGAAATACGTCACATAACACAACAAGAAGGCCGTCTCCAGAAAACTCTTCTATCACTGACGCTGAAAGGCAACAAAGGGTTCAGCTAATAGATAGATAAGTCGTCTCCCTTAAGTTGCACCTGTACTCCTTAACTGGAAAATATGCAGTAACAAAAGCATGTTTTTGTTTGTCATTCAAACTTTAAAATACTGATTGAAAATGAAAAGATTTTAAAAATTAGTATTTTTGTTTAGTTTACTGTTTCAACCAGTGAATCCACAGAAAATCCATTGTGAACCCCATTTAAGGTCTGTAACCCATAGGTTGAGAACCTGTGGTTTAGATATATTCATATACACTCTAGTGTGGGATATGAAAATTTTGACAAACTGCTGACTGCAGTGAGTACTATTAACTGATGGCAGCAGTTGGGGCAGTTAAACCATTGATGAATAGGGTAGATTGTAGTAAAACCGGTTATCAGGAAAAGATGAAAAAAAACCCCAAGATGTGACAGTTTAACGAGGACACGTACAGACAGTATGCATTGTTTTATGTGAGCTTACTAGTAGTATAACTACAGATGAAATGAGTGTACTTGTATAAGGACTAAAGATATGATTCAGACTTTTGAATATGAGTGCTACAGATGTCTCTTGAAAATTAGTTTTGTAAAATATAAGGCAAGATATATTCATTTAGCAACAAGATAAACTTGCAGGTTATCAAGAACCACTATTGGTTGTAATGAAATAGCATGTTTGTTTGGTTTAGACATGTCATGGGAAGTTCACTTTCTAAAATGTTTTGTAAGGAAGAGTTAAGAGGTGCACAAGGATCATCTTAGATTGACAACACCAAGGAATGGTTCAGACAGATTGACAACACCAAGGAATGGTTCAGGCACATGATTTTTCTACACTCATCCAAGGCACAAACGTGTCACCTCTACGACACTCATGAGTTATGGGTCTTGTAATATGCTGCTGATTGGTGACATGACAGACTGAAATTTAGTGTTTTATTTTTGGGAACATAATTTCAAATTGTCAATGAAATGTTGACAAAGTTAGTGATGAATTGTAGGAAGAATCTGCTGAATAGATGAGAAATGTCCAGTTATAATTATTAGCACACTTTCAGCTGACAGGTATTCAATACCTATGGGTATGTTACAAATGCTATGAAGTCTTGTACTGTCATGCAGGAACAGTGAGCCACAGAAATAGGTGTTAAAGCACTTCAAATATGGAAATGAACTAATTTATAAAAGTATTTGATTAAGAGAAAGCCAGCACGCAGAACAAGAGGTAGAGGAGAGACAAGGGAGTCACCTGAACTATCAGTATGAAAATTCTTCGACATCTGCTGGGGAAGACTGAGCACCTATGGGCTTGCCTAAAGTGCTATGAAGTCTGTTCATTAACCATTGATTTGATTACTGACAGGGATATGAGACTTATTATTGTCCAATACAATGATTACATATGGGAAGTGGAAGCAGATTTAGACATATCTCACTCATTGTGTTCATTAATTAGAAATAATTTCCAATACTCTAATGCAAGATGTAGGTAAATATGAACAATGATGATGAGAAGATAATTATGTAAAATCTTGATGTGAGAAACAAATGCATAATCAGAACTAATGAATAAGAGACTTGAGGGTTGTCTTTTGGCACATTTTAATGGTTGACATAAAAGGCGACAAAGGTGTACCTTTTTTTTTAAAAAAAAGCTATTTTATATTCCAGCTGCCAGGTGTAGTCATTTCCCTGCCCAGCTGAATATGACCCAGAGACCCAAAATAAATAGCCCACCTCTGATGTTTGTAAACTGTCTTCGTCTCCAGATCATCTTGTTTGATTAACTAATTTGCTTGACTGTACCAACTAGTTACCAGAGTTAGAATCTAAGATTAGAGAATTTGTAAGAAAAGAAGAAATATTCAGTGCTCTGATTTTATGACACTCATCTTACCCTATTTGCCTATCTTCTATACCCAATAAAGACATTTTGGTCAAAATGTTGTTAGTCTTGTTGTACTTTAC
This sequence comes from Meghimatium bilineatum, assembly GCA_034231615.1. NCBI lineage: Eukaryota > Metazoa > Mollusca > Gastropoda > Stylommatophora > Philomycidae > Meghimatium > Meghimatium bilineatum. The sequence continues at coordinate 45,865,878 of CM067304.1, forward strand.
AATGTACTTTGTGTGATTATTTACTGTAGCACATTAAAAACGCACCACCTGTATAATCCAGGAACAGAGTGTGAAATGTAAATATAAATGTTTACCTGCACATATTTGTAATCTTTATTCATTTTCCTATGAATCCATACTAATTGCATTTGATTTTTATGCAATACATTGCATGCTGTGCAGGTAAGGGAGAAAACCAAAATGGTAACCAATAATAAAATATCTTTCACACTAACCTCAGTATCTGGTATGTCCACCATGTGCTTGCTAATAAGTGGTGGCTCCTCATGGAAAGCACACATTTCTGAAGGAGATTCTGAGGAATCAAGTCCCATTCACGTGTAAGAGCAGCTTTGAGCTCTTGCAAATTTGCTGGAGAATCTTGCCTGTAGACTCTGTGTCAAAGTTCATCACACATATCTCCCTCTAGGGGACATGTCTGGTGATACAGCAAGCCAATCAATCACCACAATGTTCTGCTGCTGTAGATATTGCTGTGTAATGCATGTGGTGTGCAGACGTGCATTATGCTACTGGAGAAGCTACAAGTCTGGATAATTTCTGAACGCTGGAACAACCAATGCACCCAGAACTATATCTCACAGCATTAACATTTCCACAGAAGACCGAAACAAGAGATGGTGAAAACTGAATCCTCCCCAAATGTGAATGCTGCCACCTCCAAATTGGTTGTGCTGATGAACACAGCAATCTACAAAGCACTTTCCACATCATCACCAAATCTGCATATGTCCATCAGCAAAGGATAGGTTGAATCTGCTCTCGTCTGTGAATAGGACTATTTCACTGCAGTCTAGTCCATCTGACATGTTGCTCTGCCTATTGTAGGCGCTGCTGACGATGTCTGCAAGTCAAGTTTGGCCAAACATAGGGTCATCTTGTAGTAAGGCCTGTATCTCTGAGTCATTGCATGACTGTCATTCGAGATACTTTCTGCCCACTATTGCTCTTACTGTTTGACTTGCAGAGAGAATGATTCCTTAGGTGACTCAGCACAATATGACGATCTTGTGCAGGGGTAGTAACTCATGGTTGGCCACTCCAAAGTCTATCCCAGAAACTGCTAGTGGTTCTGTAATGTTCATTGAGGCGTACAATAGTGCTGTGGTGGCAATGACCCACAAGCTCATTCCAGTCTCCAACATACCAATGGCTCGTAGGTGGTCATTTTCAGATAGTCATGGCATTTCAATCACTACCGGTAAGTGTTTTGTCTCAACTGCCTTTTTATAGCGAGCATATTGTGACAATGCATACTCATTTTCAGGGTCATAGCTACTGGGAACGTTGCACGTGTAATTTTCATTGTTTTGGTGTAGTCTGTATACAAACCCGCAGGTTGACTTCTGCATGTTTCATTCCGGTAGTCATTTACTCTCTACCTCATGATAAACACAGGGACATTCATTCTCACACTTCTTTTTCCCTGCAACAGTATATATAATAGTGGTGCATTTTTAATGTGCTTCAGTATTTGTTATTGTATTTGATTGACAAGTTGAAATAGCACAGAAGTGATTTCATAGGATTTTGTTAAATTATGATCAGCCAAAAGTAATCTGATCATTACAGGTGGTTAAGTTCTAGGTAAGTATGAAAGGTCCCAGTTTAGTTATTTGTAAACAGGTGTGCTCTCTTTTTACATTGTATCACCCCACTGTTGTGGCAAAGTACAGAGAATATCAGGTTAGTGATGGCCAAGGTTATGTTTTGATTCTCCATGCATTGCGGACCACTGCCTGTACTTTTAGTTCTTGTATGGACTAGCTACCTATTATTTCTCTGCCTTTAAGTATGATGCTTATTAGGGTAATTTTGGGTCTTCCCTTTTTTTTCCCCATCAGGTGTCCAAGTTTACAACACAATAAGTTAGGACGTACAAAAGGTAGAATGGCCAAGGTACTGGGTTTTAATCCCACCACAAACAATTGTGAATTCTACCCAACCATGCTATCACACACGAGGGATATCTCCAGAGAGCTCTTCTACCCCTGATGTTGAAAGGCAATAAAGAGTTTATCATGTCTGATAAATATGCTACCAAAGTTTTACCCCGCTGTTAACTATTGTAGGATGCAAAGGGTTTTGCATTGCTCTCATATGATTCCCATGATTAGCAGATTAACCAAGAGCCTAAAAGCACCACACAGCACATCCCAGATGTGAAACGACCAGTAAACATTTAGGGATAAATTCCAGAATGTGCAAACAAAAATGGAATGAGCATTGAGTGCAGTTATACAAACAAAACCTCCTGGTACCCTCTCTCTATGTGACATGTCCTTTACAGAACATTGTCCTCACTGCCATTCTTTAAGCATCTTGGTTCTGTGCAAGCTGCCCAGCTTCTTCCAGTGTCATGTGTCATCGTAGTTTTGGTCTGCCTCTTGTTCTCTTTCCCGGAACTTTCCCTCCATGATTAATCTTTCTAAACCATTGTGTCTCTTTATATGTCAGAAATATGTAAGTTTTCTTCTATGTTCAGAACTTTGTGGACATCTGCATTGGTTCGTCTGTTCATATTCTTAAGACCTCTCTATAACATATAAGTCTGTTGTTCCTGATAAGCATTTTAATAAGCTATATAAGATGGGGTGGGAAGTCCATGCTTTTCATTATGTTCCATAATTTCTGGTGTGTTACACAGTAGCCTTTGAGTAATCAGTGAAACAGGCATATATGTCTGCATTGAATTCTCTGTTATATTTCCATGTTGAAGATATGATCCCTAGTACCTCTGTTCTGTCTAAAAATTGCCTGAGCTATATTTATTTCTTTGTTCATGTCTTATTTCATTCTTTTCATGATTATCTTAAGTATCTTGCTGGCATGACTGATCAGTGCTGTTGTTCTATAATTTGTACATTGTTTCAAATTTTCCTTCTTTGGAAGTGGTATATATAACAATCTTTTGGTCATATTTCACTTTTTCGGATCTTAACACAGAGGGCATAATAGACTTGGACACTGGGTTCTCTTGCTGCCTGCATCAATTCATTGCACCCTGGTGATTTTCCAGTTCTTAATTTCACCAATATATTTATTTTATGATGGGTTCTGATTCAAATTTTATGTTTCTAGTTGCGTTCGAGTCTGTGTCTATGTGTGGATCTTCATACATTTCCCTACAACATTCTATCTATTGTTCAGAATGTCTTTATTTTCTGTTAGTGTGTTTGCTTCTTTAAACATTATTTTTGTATCCCCCTGATTGTGCATTTGTTCAATTTCTTCACACTTGTCGGTATAATTTTTCTTGTCTAATTTTTCTTCTGATTTCTTTAGTCACAGCCTACAAAATTGTTGCAGTAAGCTTGTTGTAGTAGCGCATAAGTAACTCAGGACAATATACCATATCTAAAGCTTTCTTCTTGTCAAGTACATGTATATTCTTTAGATATTGGCTCAGTTAGCATTTATGAGAGGAACCAAATCCTCCAGCACCTTGATTTGATCCCGCCCTCCCTTCACAGCCCACTTCTGTAAAACAGATTATTTGAGGTATTAATCAGAATCATAGGACACACTTTCTTGTGTCTACTTCAGCAGTTGCTCAGTAGCGATGGGCGAAAGCATGAGCCCTGGTATGTGGATGAACCACGGGAGTTAATTTCATTTGAAAACCATGAGTGACAACTGAATTTGAAACCCTGGTCACATGGATGAGTGACTTGGGCACTATATTATCAATACTCAAGTAATAATAGTGATTAAGTAAATGTGTTAAAAATACCTACAATGGAGGGTAGAAGAACATTAAAGATCTTCTCATTTCCGTCCATCCTTTCTTTGCCAGGCACACAAATTGTTTATATTTTTGTAAAAGATCTTTTAAATTATTTTTTCCCCATATATGTTGTCGTTCTTGTCTTGATTACATAAACCATTGTCTGTTCATATTGGGAGTCAGCAGAATTGTATTATACATGATGACACAGAAATATATGTTCACTCAGATGAAAAAATTTTGATCGAAATATCAACCATTTTCATCCTTATTTATTTTATTACAATTGTTTTATAATATTTTTTATTAGCCTAAGTATGTAGGTATTTGTAACATATATTTACTTATTCATTATTACATTGGTATTTGTGTTACTACGGATCATAGCTGATTGTTGAATCTGCTCTAACGTTTTGTTAATTATACCAATACTTTCTGTTTATCAGGCTACAAGAATAAGTCATGACTTGGCACACAGACAACACATCTGAATAAAGTCTGTCTAGTTTATTTGTATTTTGTTACTGTCAAAAACATGTATTCATTGACATTCCAGTGACTTCAGCAAATGCTGAACATACAAAAAAAAACCTGATATATTATTATTATTCAGTAGACTGGAACAAACATACAATATTCTCATTCATCTATACAACATGGATTGACTGCTTATTGCACATAAGCAACAAGTAGGTTAATCCTTGAGGTCACAGAAACTGGAGATCAAAATAGCAAAACTATGTCCTAGCAAGCAGATCATGCAAAACATGAGCAGGTATGTGCATGGTCTAGCAACCTGCCAATAACAACAATTCATAAGTGTCAACTTGTATGGATATTCCGTATTGATATGGGTTTTGGGCCCAAAAAACAATAATTTTTTTAAAATTTACTAAATTAAAAAAAAAAAGAAGTCATTTCAGTAATTATTACTAATGCTAAGTTTTTGTCTCACATGCATATATTGATGTGACTTAAAAAAATGCATTTATTGTTAAATTTCAGTAATTATTATGATAATGATAGGATGTTTTTATAATAAGCTAATAAATTGTAAAATATAGGAATTTGTGAAAAAATAAGTTGACACCTATATTTATATAAATAAATGGCTACAGAAACCAAATACTATGACAGGATTCTTGTAACAGGAAGAAAGGCAAATAAGACAAACCCAGTGAATGGATATAAATATTGTCAGAAACCTACCAAGAAAGTCAGCCAGACATGATTTATGAACTCTGGCCTCTCATATTTTTCTTTTGGGTTCATTCCCGCTAGATCTATTGGAGCAGGAAGGTCCAACTAGATTTCCAGCATGATGTTGTCCAGAGAATGGGAATACGATGTGTCGCCTTATAATTTGCACCAGTTGCTCGACATACCCCCTTCAGCGCTTTAATGGTCTTGTATGTTCTGATATCAAGAACTCTTGGTAGAAATGTGTTTTTCTTACCATGTAGAGACTTTCATATCCAAACCACAAACTTTCTGGCAGTACATAAGATGTGCACACGCATATATATATATATATATATAAAATGTTCTTGTACACCACTGGGACAAACCATGTATCTCTAGACAAACAAACAATGCTGCAGGATATGCTACTCACTATAAAGGTTGTAAACATAAATGTTGCCAGGGAGTAGTTTCCTTATAGTACATACATGTTTATGCTATTTATAAAAAAATAAATATTTGTAGCATATCCTCTTTAGGACGTTGCCATCAACCCAGCATTTTATAGCTGTAGTGATTTTTTAGGCAATATAACTTTACTCAGTAGTTTGCCATTGCTTTCTGAATGGCCTGGATGCACAATTGTCTGTGGAGGGATTCGAACCAAATTGTCTCAAGGATGTTAAAAACCAGACAAATTTGTAATAAATAAACTTGTAACAAATCTAATAGCATATAGACTAGTATCTAGATATCTGAGATCAAACACTGACTACAGCCACAGTATTTTGGAAACACAATCCAAAAAGTTCATAGATTATTTATATTGGTATGTGCTTCACTATGGACATCTAAATATACAAAAGGAAATGAAACCGGCTTGTTAAACATCAAAGAGTTGGTTGTTACTAAAATTTGGTCAGTATTTCATGTAAAATACTTGCCAATTTCTTCTCCAGAATAGTCAAGCGTGCTGATCTCCCACAGCATTACTACTCTTGACTGATGCGATGGATCATTGGTCATGCTTCATATACTTTGTGCTGCCAACCAAAGAAAAGTCTGATATACTAAAGTGAAAAACTATCCTGGAGAAGTACTTCTTTTCTAGTTTATATTAATGAGAATTGAGTCCACATGAGATATCCTGAAGGGAAAAACCCCATAAGTGAGACACGTTTCTAGCCCTTGTTTCTAGGTGTCTGTGTCTTATATCCTGCATAATAAACCTATAATTGACAATGTATCCAGGCTTAATTATCTCAACTGGACCAACTGATGGAAATGAAAGATTGAAAAAGACAATGAAAAGTTGAAACCTGCCAGAACTACTCTAGATCTACTCTCTGCTACATTTAATTTGCACAAAAGATTGGTTACAGACATTCCTTTACATCCTTCATGGTCGTAAAGGTACCCATATTGGATGCATCAACACCTTTATTTCTATCTTGAGGGATGAGGAAAAATCCTGTAAAGTTCTAAATATTTGTCCATAATTTTCTTTGCCCACCCTCCTCTCTTTCCACCTTTGGCTGCTCCCTATAGCATAATTTCTGACAAGGAGCCATGTCACAGTGCTAGGATAACAGCTACCTCTGACAGTTTATGATTGATCAACATGTTAAATAACACACACCTCATATGGTTTAAAAAGAAATATACAAGTAAATACTTGTGTGATGAAGTGACATACATATATACATAATACTGTACATTTACGTAATAATGTTGGATCATAAACAAGAAATCTACATAGACTAGACTGGGTTGGTCTTCAATTGGCACTTGACAGGTAACACACAATCATTATACTGCATTTATGGTGCTTCTGTAAACAGACACTATAACCACAATGCTATATACTTCTTATATGATGGCACTGTTTCTGGAACAGAGATTTTGGGGCTAATATATCAAGTTGGCACAAAATTTAAACACAATTCTTTGTGTTCCCATAAACAGATCATTGTCTGTTTATATTAGGAGCCAGCAGAATTGTTGTATACATGATGAACACAGAAATGTTGAAGATTTGAAAATGTTGCAAACGACAAGAAAAATAATCTACTTTAAAGGTGACACATTTCAACCAGCAAATGTGATAAAAGTGAAACATTGGTGATGACTAAATGTGAGACATGAGTGAATAGCTGTGAGAACTATGTAGAGTACATGACATCTGCTTAATCATACACACAATACATGATTCTCACATGTATAAAATACAAGACTTTCCTCGATGTTGCCTGGGAAGACCAATGACAGAATTATTTGTGTGGAGATGTCAGAGTGGAAGACAGTTGTGAAAAAAAGATACAAGGAACAAAACAAAAATAATGATACTGTATAAACAGGAAGATGGTATACTAGATCAATAGGACACTGCAAATATGTGTCCAATCAACATGAGTACCCTTCACCATCTTCTGAGAGTGACTAAGCAGGTATGGGTCTGCTGTCCCAAGTGCCATGAAGATTGTGCAGTTAATTTTAAAATTTGAAATAACAGGAACTGATACAATAATTATAAGACAATTAAGTTCATTTATAAAAAACATTTGATTTAAAATATCAATGTCTGAGACTACTAAATATTCAAGTTCAACTCAAGACACTAACTCATGACTTTTATTTGTGTGACTAGCATTGGGAAGAGGCTTCCTAATAAATGATATAATAAATTCAATAATTGGGGGGGGGGGGGGGGAAGGAAGAGAGCTGAAAATATTTGGCAATTGTAGGTAGGTGTCTGACATAAATTGCCTCAACAATATTGTTTGGAATTTTGCTTGAATGTGTGCCTATGTCATATTTTTTAGTTATAGTAGTTTGTTACATCACTCTGCTGATTCATTTCTTGTTACAAAATTGCTGTTCTACAGATACTTTAAAATGATAAGGGTGTTTCGAAACACAGCTTCTTCTGTCTCTCGAGATACAGATGTATCATAGAGTTTAAGGGGGGGGTGCTAGGGTTTGAATTAGATATAAACCTACCCCTCCTAAATGCTAGGATCAATCCTTCTACTCCGATGTGCATTTGTGGCATTAAATCGTGACAATTTAATTTCCACTAATATTAGACATTTTGTTCTCTTTGGTTGCATGGTCTGCTAATGACGAAATTTCATTGTCAGCATGTCAATAGTGTGCACAATATCTAACTCCGCATTCCGTAAACAGGTAAAAATTTATGGAAGACTTGCATTCAAGGAAAGTTCATAAATTAAGTTGTTTTAATATTAAATTATTTCTGAAAATTGGTTGGAATGGGGGGGGGGGAAGAGTGTTTTTAGCACTTTTTTCTGTTAACTTTCTCATCCCACTATTGATTCATTCCATAAATGGTGTCAACCGTGATAAAATTATTTTTCTTCACTGTTTACATGTGAATAGACACTAGTTACCCTCCTACAGAATGTTAATTGTTTTGGTCTACTGCTGAATGTGACTGCGGTGTCAAGTGTAATGTTCAGAAATATATTTGAAAGCATAAATATTTTCATCTCAATGATAATTCCAAATTAAGGCTATGAGAACAAGATGGACCTGATGCAGTTTTTAAGGTAAGACCTCGGTGTGATATTATTCTAAGTCCACAGAGCTAATTAAGCATGAGCAAGAGATTAGCATTAACATTGATGAAGCTATGATAGCCTTTACAGGCAGATTCCAATTCAAACAGTAGATTTATATGAAAAATAAATCCTGTGGAATACAAATTTGGTGTGCTGCGGATGCTCATTCTGGATATCTCTATAACTAGTGGTGTAAAAAAAGCTTAAACACATGAAAGATGGACTACGATATCATGTGTGTAAGGGAGACTGCTTTGCAGCTTTTCATTTGAACATTTATCAGCAAACAAATTGACACAAGTAAATGAATATGGCAGGAAACATGATGTTTCTTTTTGCCTGTTACAGGAAACTGTCTTACAGGACTTTCACAAATGCATGTTCACAGATCAGTACTTCTTCCATTTATCTGTAGATATGACCTATAAACATAAAAATTGATTACAGATTGTATTTTTATCATTTTCTTACACAATTATTTCTAATTTTTACTGTTATTTCCCTTGCACAAAGAATTACGCCTTAAGTTTTTCCTGATCTGCTAAAAGGGTTAAAATGTTTTTAGTATGGGGGAGGGTGGGGATCCATGAATTGTTGACATGGGGAGGGGGTAACAGATTGTCAAAACAATTAATGATGCCATTTATGGACAGCCCCAAAGTTTACAACAGGATCATGCCCAGGTTCCAATTAAAACAATGAAGTGTTTCATGTGACAAAATATGACACAACTAACACAATGAGGTGCTTCATGTGACAAAATATGACACAACTAACACAATGAGGTGCTTCATGTGACAAAATATGACACAACTAACAAAATTAGGCATTTTATGTGATAAAACATGAAACAACAGGATGAGGTGCTTGATAAAAACATGAAACAACTAACACAATGAAGCTTTTCATGTGACACAAACATGAAACAACTAAAGATGTAAATAATTTGTACACAAGAAATGATCATGAAGTGATCATGTACAAGAGAAAACGTGAAAACCAGGTATGTCAACTTATCTGAAAGGTTACAGTGATATTTCTCATAACGGTACTTATTTATAACTGAGTTGACTAGTACACCATATAGATTTTCTGTATAGAAAATTATCTGGCTTCACTGAATTCACATAGTGAAACTCTTACCAATTTACGGGTAACAATACCAGATTTTATAAGTATTTTGACTGAAATATAGAATGTTCCTTCTGGAATTAGAAAGGTATGTCACCAGTGCTCCCCTCCCCCTTCTTTTCAAATCATCATTACCTGACCTGGTGAGTATGAGAGAACAAACATAAATGCTAGTATTGTTTGAATACAAAGACTATCATCATAGCACTTTGACTTATAATCAGAAGTGCTCCGATATCTTTCTTACACATGAAAGCCTCAGCAGCAGTGCACAGACTCTGTGGCACTGGCTATGCTCCCTGATATATACATATATTTATAGGGTATCTATAAAGTCTCTGTGCACTCAATTACGTTGCTGATGACAGTAATAAGAATTGTGAGGATTTGTGGGATGTCGTTGATGTCAACAATTATGATAAAATGCTACTGCTCATGTCAATCACGCATGGGATAAAGTGGCTCATAGCACAATGAAGTTATTCTACAGCAGATGCTGGAAGTGTCCACCATTGGTTTCACAGCATGTCATAAAGACTTTCCATACATGAACCTGCGGTTATTTTTGTTTTTGATACATATTACTTCTAAAATCATAGGGTGTCTAAGATTGGTGTGCATCTTGCATATTACCCATGTAACGGAAATATGGTAATGTGTATTAAATTTCTAACCACATTACAGCGAAGAACTTATGCAATAAGGAAAATTCTGCGCAAATTATCTAATAACGTTTACCATATATCTACCACCATTAGTGGCACATAGCCGAGAGGTTAGAATGCTAGTCTCACACGAGTGAGGTCTAGAGTTCGATCCCCGGTAAGGACTGGGATTTTTTCTGTTGGAGGGTAAATTAAAAAACTCACCCTGTACATGACGTGGCGACAGCAAGAGCATGTGGCCTTTATCACACAGCTATTCAATCCCCTCCCTGCAACGCCTGAACTGGTAAAATGCAGTATTGACAGTTTTTTTACCACCATTATTAAACACTTGTTCCACCACAGTTCTCTGTTCAGTTGTTAACACTATTCTTGGTCATCAAATAAGAACTAACTTTGTAGTTAACATCAAACTGCTGAGTCAAGCAATACACGACAATGGTAGCACATATATTTCATTCAAATACAGTGCATACAGATTTTATAGACACCTTTTAGTATATTTGTTGAAGTGTATGTTACTGGTATGAATTTCAAAACTACCTACAACATTTGGGTGTTTGTTCTTGCCATGAAAATCTTGTTACAACATACACATATACCAGGAGTGAGACAGAGACATTGGAAGTAATCAATACAATTAAATAATGAACACAATTCCATGTAAACATGACAATCTTCATGCAGTGACTTATGTGAAATAGAATTAATTGGTGAGCATAAAATCAAATCATAATGTACAGATTCAAGAATTTAAGCACAAGTAGCATAGCCAGAGAACACAATGATTGTACAAGTCCAAACTAATGACTCACAGTTCACCTTTTCCTTGACAAGAATTTAAGCTCAAACAAACAAGGTGAAATAATTCATAGAGTAAATGCTGTTTTGTAAATAGTCACAAAACGTAGCAATGATTCTGCTACAAGAAGACATCAGCTTGGCAAGATCAAAGACTGATTTTTTTACACAAATAGCAACAGGTCCAATCATGATTGTAATAGATTAACAACAATATGTCACCACAGATTGGCTGAAATGTTTCCTCAGCACAAGCTTGTATTCTTTTCTGCAAGTACACTCAACACAATCATTTCTTACACAGTGGAATCCTTCAATAATGCATCCTTTTATAACATACTTCCCTATTTAATGCTTTTCAAACTCCCGTTATATTTATTCTTTAGTTTATACTGTATATAGCAAATTTTTGCTATTACATAAATATTTTGTCAGTCCGGCCCAAGTTGTCCAAAGTGGTAGTGTTACTAAAAATAGCTCACCTGGGATAGTACAGGTACATTATCCACAATGGCAACACCCATGAAATACAGTCTATAGACATTGTTCATGAGTATTGATAATTTAGATTTTTCTAAGGTGAGATTTCTGATATATAGAGTGTAATGTAAATCTAGGCCTAGTCTTATAATAAGTATGATTTGACTCTGGAAATAACTCAAGGGCTTTCAAATTCTTTCAGAAAATGCAAACATTCATTACAAGATATAAAAAGTTGTTATGTGAGCATCTGATAGTGATAGTGTGTTTGTAGTCATTCATTAAGACTTCATTACCTGTTTTCTATGTAAATATTATTTTCATATAGTTTTAATAGCAGTATTACCTGTTATTGATTGGTAATGGTAGATAAGCACGGTCAGAGTTACTGGTCAGCAAGTGTTAAATCAAGGGTTACTTCACATTTCTTCCCTTAATCAACATATGAATGCAACAACATCTCCACCCCCCCCCCATATGCAAGCTGTGTAAAACAATGACAGGACTATTTCCTGTTAAATTTCTCTTACCCGACATGTCAAATTTTCTCCTTGATTTCTCTGTATGATTATTATATTGGTGGTGGGGAAGTCAGCGTATATGTTAACATATGGGTTTTTTTTTTTAAATATCAACAAATAACATTTTAAAATACAATCAACTAAAACAAGCTTGTTTATAGTTTCTGTCCATCAGTCTCACACTTGGTGCTAAATAAAAATGTGCTGTGAGAACCAGTGTAAACCTGTATCCATCAGTCTAATACTGGGTGCTAGAAAAATGTATTGTGAGAATCAGTGTAATCATCACAGATATACTGTCTTGCATTTCAGTGCTTATATTTTGATGGAAGTCATTGTAACAACATTATAGAACTAAGTAATTTTCCTTGTCTGCCATGCAATCAATTAACAATAGCATATCTGCCATGAAACCAAGTACAGTAACAATAGCATCTCATTGCCTGCCACACACAATGTCCTGATAATCAAACTAAGATGTAAGATAATGGTACAGAGGAATTCCTCTATAGCGCATTCTTTTATAACATATTTCCCTATATAACAACACTTTTCAAAATCTCATTATATTTATTCTATATTGTTCGTATCACAAAAAATACCGCAAATTTTTGTTTGTTACTACATACATACACTGCTCAAAAAAAAGAAACACAACTTTTTGAAGATAACATTTTATAAAAGATATTCGCTGATTGGACATCATTCAACCAATTGACTGCGTCCACCTGGTGATGAACTTCTCATGGTTACCTGAGTTGTACCCACATCATGATTTGTGATGTCATGCAAGAAGTCAAGGTCAAAACAAAATTTTTAGAAATAAGTCATGACAGGTTCATGAGAATTGCATGAAACTTACTGAACACAAAACTCTCTGACCATATTATTGAATGCCTATAAAAGATTGACGGTCCTTGAATAAACCAGTTGAAAATTCAATGCTAAGTATGAGTTTTATCTCCCTACAGAGCAACAATACATCATCATTGGGCGCTTACAGACTGGACAATCATAAAGTGTAGTGCCAGACAATTTAATGTGGTTAGAAGCACTATTAGTTTCCTTTGGAGGCGATTTCAACAAACTGGCCCAGTGGCAGACCGGCTGCACAGCGGAAGACCTAGAATTACAACTCCTGCTGAAGACAGCTTCATATGGCTGCGTCACCTCAAGAGTCTATTTCCATCTGCGTCCTCCAGTCTACTCAATGTCAGCAGTTTGTCAAATTTCAGATCACAATCAGCTGCACGACACTAGTCTTCAGGATAGAAGAGGTCCTGTTCTTACGGACCGGCATTGCCAGAATCGACTGCAGGGGTGAACCAGCATCATCAATGGACCGTTTGGGAATGACTGGAGACAGGTTTAGTGATGAATCTTTTTTTGTTATCCAACAGCATGATAGACAGAGAAGAGTTAACCACTGAGTCCATAGGGCTACACCCAGAACAGAGTTGATGATGATCCTCCACATGGCGGTGGAGGCGTATTTATGTGAGGGGCTGGGAGCAAAGGGTACTGCATTGCTCTGAGCAGACCCAGGGTTAGATGATAAACAAGATCCCAAAAGTACTTCCTCGCTGTGCACCCTGTAAACAGAGGTAAGCGGCTCATGTTGCTTCTGACAAACACTTTTGGTATCGTGCCCAGGAATGTGGAGGCAGCAGACGGAATGAGATTTGATTGCATACATAAGCACTATCTCTGACACCTCTATGCCAACACATATAGCATCTTTGTCAACACACTGTGACACAAGACAGTCAGGTCCAAGCATTGGAGGGGCGACCAATGCAATTGACATGAAACAGCCATAGAGAGAATCGAAAACATACGGAGTAAAATGAAAAGGCAGCACAATGTGCAAATAGAAAGGGACAACATTTCAAAGAAACTGAAACTAAAAGTTCTGTTAGCTTGAGACAAGTTTCTAGTTACTGGTGCTCCTTACAGGAAGAGACCAAATTGTGGGCTCTCGGCCAAGAAGGCCCACTGGCCCAACTCTACTGTAAAGTTTTTTTTCCTACATCGGAAACACGCTGAGAGAAAGGGTTCAGTACCCGATGGGATGAAGCACAAATGGGACTGCTCCATAATGCAAGGTGAGACTCAGACTTGAACAAGGGCTTCACGATGTCGATGAATGACACCTCAGCTAAGAATGCAAAATAGCCCGGCTTCAACGCTTCAGTCGAATTCTTCCTGAACCGGGACCAGGCTCGAAGATGAGAAAAGGCTAGTACTCGATGGGCACAGGAACAATACGTCTAATTACATGAGGCAAATGCACTGGCTGTGGAATGCCTCATATGAGATAGACATGAACGACAATCGAAGAGCCAAATACAATCCGCCACCTGTCGACAGATACACAGCCTGTCACAGGCTAAGGAAGCCCACTACCCGAATTAAAGGCATGACGAAAATGGATTTGCTGGGCCTTGGATGTCCGAGCCACAAAGTGAGCCAACTGAGGTGCAAATAACAGTTTTAATGTGGACCTAGCAGTACAACGTACTTCCTGCTCCCAGGCAGAAATCACACAATTTTTCGTGGTGGTTATCAGAGAGCTAGTACAGAAGAAGAATGTGTGGGGCAATCAACTTCATGGGAAGAAGTGATCTGGTGCAAATTGAAGGATGTCTGAATGTCAAATGATACGCTGTTGAAACTTTTTGTCCTCTCGTCCTCCTAATTTTGGCTGCATGAGGGTCGATTTTTCAGCAAGATAATGCTCGACCTCATGTGGCACAACCTACCACCCAGTTCTTCGCTGACAACAATGTCCAGACTATTCCGTGGCCAGCCATGTTATCAGACATGAACCCCATAGAACACTTATGGAATGAACTCGATAAACAACTCTGCCAGCGAGATGTGGTTCCAACCAATCTCCGACAATTGTCTCTTGCACTGCAATAAAAGTAGGCAGCCATCCCACAATAGCAGATCCAACGGTTAATCGGATTAATGTCACAGAGTTTTCATTCTCTGATAGAGGCAGGAGGATACCATACACCTTATTGAAATGGAGGCATCAGTCACAAAGTAAAAAAATGTCCACCAAAGATGGATGTGTCGGGCCATTGGCACATATAAAACTGCGACACGACACATTTCCATTCTCTGGACTACATCCTTCTGGAAATCTAGTAGGACCATTGTCCTGCTACAAGAGATATCCAGCGTGAGTTTGAGAATGAACGCTAAAGAAGAAAGAAAAACCAATTTAACCTGTAGTAACTCGATGACATTTTCTACGTTTACTCTTTCCATAGAAATTTGATGTTGACGTCACCTTGGTGTAGCCATTTGTAGTCATGGACAACAGTCTGCCAGGTTAATTTCCCATGATGCTCTTATAATAACTTTGTGCTAGAGTGATCGTCACTGATTCTACCACTATATTTGAACGACTCATAGTGTATATTACCTATACATTTTCAACCCCAAATGTGTGGACCTAAATTCATTGATGCCATTTTTGTGAATTCTTCATGCATGATGATTCTGAGGAATGGAATATTTAAGGTTTGAGTTTTGCAGGTACTGTAGATCAATGCATGGGGTTTCAGGGAGATGTTAATCATTTTTAATAGTCATTTAAATGCTACCGGTAATCAGTTACAAGCAAACAACAGCTCCAAGACATACTCAATACCCACTTATCTCTATTGTCTTCACATTTGAAATCAGAACTCAATGAATAAAAAGGCTACGTAAAAAAAAAAAACACACGCAGAAAAACCAGAAACCTTAAAAATGGCGGGTGCAAGAGGAAGTTGCATAATTTTTCTATCAGACTGCTACAGGTTAATAAACATCATTTCATTGTTGAAGTCTGAAAGGTTCTTCATGCCAAGGGCAAAACATAAATTATGTAAAATGACATTTTGGTACACCTTTGAATATGGTGTTCATTAGCATTGCAATAATGTTGCGTTTATTTTTTTGAACAGTATATTTTGTCAGTCCAGAATAAGTCAAGTTGCTATAACAGGACTCCACTGTATATGCATGTGACTCTCAGGCAAGCTTGTCATACATTTATTCAGTTGACATTTCCTGGCCTAAAGCAGAATCAGCACAACTGTCACTTAGCAGCACAGCATATTTTGTCTCCAATCACAAAGAGAAAATTCACTAAATCAGAACAGACAAGATACAAATTGAAGGTCAGCAATTCTGTCACCCTGAACATACCAAATGAATTCTGCTCCAACAAAAGTATAAAAAGGATCTTAAAACATTATATGACTAGTAACTTATTTTCTTAAGCAGTGCATGTAAACTCATTCTATGTTGTACCATTCCTGAAACAATCACTTCATGCTCACATAATTCTTAAAATTGTTGCTCCATACTTACATAATTCTTAAAATGATCACTACATGCTCACACCATTCCTGAAATTATTGCTCCATGATCACAATATTCCTATCTACCTATAAACCTACAGCCTACTAGTATTAAAGGAGTACCACATTGAATACATCAACACACAGTCCTTCAGCGGTTTCTAGCCTCAATGATGCAGACAAGTGAGGAGAAAATCATCTCTTGCCCAGTTCTTGGTGTTCCTATCCATGATTTTTGTTGTCTCCCTCTGCTTCTTCCACCTTTGACATATAACTGTAGTATTGTTTTTTACAAGGAATCATGTCGGCATACATGTATAAACCATGCAATCGTTTCACTATTGAAAGTAATGGTTCTTGTGAACCTGTATACATTTCTGTTTTATTTCTTACGTACATATTTGTCTTATGCTCTTTATAGGAGATTCTATTGAATGAATTGAGAGCAAATGAAATGAGTGCAACACTTGATGGACACTCAATACAAGAAAAGAATATTCATTAGGAGAATGCTAGGAGGATCTCACTGTAGGAGCAGAATTCTTAAATGAAACAGTCAATCCTGGAGGATATGAACTCGTTCAAGGCAGCAATAATCAAACCTACAGATTTACTTGTGGTCACCTGCAACTATCATCACACTCTAGCCTGCAAATATCTACCTTATATATCCTCACAAATCTTCCAAACAATTTTCTTGTAAAAATGTCTTGCATTAAAATTAATGTATATTGTACACAAGTGCTCCTTGGAAATACCACTCACACATGCTTCTAAGGTCAAGTTTTAAAACTTTGATATCAAAAGATAAAATTCATGGGTAACAGTGACAATAGAAAATCTGGTAAAATTACAACAAATACAAATAATAGTAACATGAAATAATAGCTGACATGTCATATTTAAAATGTAGCCTCTATGAACAGGTCATGGCTGCTTTATGTTGTACCTAACTGCAGCCAGATTTATGAAATTATGTGTGACCGTGGAGTGATTTGTGACAATCTGAAATCTTCAAAAATGGGATGTGACTCAGTGATATGCAAAATTGAACATTTATGTCAAGGTCAGAACACATGTATTCATTGTAAATGACATGATAACAGTAAATGTCACATCAATGTTACACTTTAATAGCAAATGTCAAGTCATTGTTACACTCATGATATAAAATTTGATTTCAAGAATACAGGGTACACTCAAGCAGTGGTTCTCTACCTGATTGTCTCTGCCCCCCCCCCCCTTTCATTATGGACAAAATTTTCTTCCGTGGCCCACTTGTTGCCTTACAAAAAAGTTCATTAACTTTCTTTACAAGTCACCAAGGCTCGTTAAGCTTTATCATTTATTCTTGTTGTTTATCGCTTACAGTTATCCTACTTTGATCCTCATGGACAGTATTGTGGTTCCCTCAATTTCAAAATATTTCTACAGGCATTCCTTTCATGTCTCCTTGGCCCCTATGGGGGCCATATGAATCACATTGAAAACCACTGCACTAGAGGAATGTACCTTTAATAATATTATATGAAGAATATGTGTTATAACTCTGAGACAGGTTCATTTTGTTATATTAATTAAAGGATATTCTCCTCACCAATCTCGTTAGTTTCAGTAAGGTCACACATAATATGGTGCAGCTGTTAGGAATATTTTGGTGATTACAGTATCAGCATTAAATCTTTAAAAAACGCAGCAAGAAACCACATTTATATGAGCTGCTTTAGGGAACACTACTATTTGAAGCCACTTCAGGGGGATTCTAGTAAAAACAAGGACACCTGAGAGCCACTTCAAGTGGCGTCTCCTATTTTAAGAATTAAGTAATATACATTTCCCAGAATCCAAGAGCTCATGTATTAGTTTATTTAAGCTCTAGTCTAAAACAGACTATGGTTAGCCTGATACCATTCAGAGGATTAACTTCATTGTACCTGGGAGATCCCCATAGAGAGTTTAGTTCTGAACACGTCTCCAATAATTAAGAGTGATATCCAGGGACCTCCGAAAAATGAGGCTATGAACAAGACATGATGGCCCACTTACTAATCTATACCCTTATTAATGCATGGCAAATTTCTTGATGATTTTACTATGGAGATTTCTGAGCTATGCATATAATCGAACACCTCTTAATGACTTAAATAATAATTGATCAAAGGGTATGAGCCCATGGACAGCTGGATAAGCAACCAACCAGCCACTTAAATAAGAACAGATAGTCACTCATCTACACAAGCTGTACCCTTAATTCATAATACTGTCCCTTGAAAGCTTATCCAGAAACAAGAACAGGGCATACCAAGAACATACAAACTAAAGCACTCAATACAAAGTCATATATGCTCAAACACATGCTACGATCACATACACTTTCAAGTAGATTATATACAAAGGTATTCAACTTTTAAAATAAAAATTTGTTCCGCGTTTTTATGTCTTTCTGTCTATTAACACATTTCATCTCTCATTTTTTATCTGGCATCATTGACTATTAGTGAGTAAACCACAAATGTTACGCATACATTACAAATGTCGTATGCAAACATTACAAATGTCATGTGCATATTACACAGGTCAAGTGCACACTATGAATGTCATACACACATACCATTATAGTGTTGGGCCTACACACTACAGTTTGACATTGTTTTCTAATCAGTTCATCTGCCCAACTGCCTGCAGTTGAATTTGAACCTATTATATGGGATTTTGAGTCACACTAACTACTCTCAGCAACAGGGGACGATTTAGTGTAAATACTATAAATGTCATGTACACATAAAATAGTGTACATACTACAGATGTCATATACACACACTACAATGATACATACACTAAAAATGATGCACATACTACAAATGTCATATACAAATACTACAATAATGCACATACTACAAATGTCATATATATACACGCTACAATTATACACACATTACAAATGTCTGTACATACTATGTGCTCTAATTACCACATATCTGTCTCATGTTTGATTGCGAGCGCACATATTCGAAAGATAAAATCAAAGTATTCTAAAGATAGAATCAAAGTGACACAGATATGTTCACATGGACATTTATGTCCCTATCTCTACCGTAACCGATTCCCCCTTAGAGCGCAGTCGCATCGCTTCTACTTGCTGACTATTAAAAACCATGACCATTATGTAGATCCGTGGTTTAGCTTCCTGTTTTATGTTTAATCTATCGAAAATAAGATGGATTTTATACAATTTAAAAAAAATTAGCGAATTATTAGACCTAGTTTTGAAAATGGAAAATATTATTCATATGTACACTGATGATGACAGCCGTAGTTACGATGGAAATATGCACGATGTATGTAATTTGCACATCAAATATAACGTGGAAAGTGACAGTGAAGTTCTTGTTAGATAGGCCTAATGTTTCCGAGAAAGAGATGGATATGCGTGGCACCAATTGTGATATCGCAAATTTCGCCGTAGTGATGTAGTTTTTCGAGTAGAAGTTGAGTTTTGTACAAAACATTGGGTCTGTACATAATCTTGATGAGATTGCCACACGTTATGAATACTTTAGCATCATTGTCAGTGATGAGTTTATCAATTTGCAGCCAATCGGACAAATTTGTATGTAATATAACGCAAAGAACAAACAAGGAAAGAAGATGTCTGAACATCTGCAACCGCCATTGAAATCAAACGTCTTTTTTAAAATGTATATTATGATGGACCTGTGTATTCTGTTTGAGTATGGCATGTACAGGAGTACAGATGAGAGGTTCAACGTTTTGGGCATCTCACCCTGTTTGGAAAAAAGGGGATTTAAGAATATATCTCAATATTTTCGTCTCAATATGACTCCTCTACTCAACACTCAGGTAAAAAAGGTAAAAAAAAAATTTCCCCACATTATGTCGAGTTTGACAGTTTATTATTTAAAACATTTATGTATTAAATTATCTTTGATATAGGTTTATGCAAGACTATTCATTTTTCTGTTGATCTGCCAAGTCTGAGTGTAATATGATGAATAGTTTGAAAGAAAATGCAATTTGTCATCATCATATCCATATTTTGGAGGAGTTGTGCCCTTTGTCTTAGGGATCAGGGATTGACAATTGGGAAATCTCATAGGGGTGAAAGGGTTAATCCTGATGAAATCTTGTTTTCCATTAGCTGACCTACATTTTAGGCCACTCTAATCAAGAGCACACAGTACCTAAATGTCATACTCACACATTACAAATGTCATATACACACATTTGAAATGGCATATACAAGCGCTACAAATGTCATACACACTACAAATGCCATGTACATACACATATCATTCAACAATGAGCAGTCACATTACCCCCTTAACTTGAATTGCATGTCTTTATAGACTTAAATATCTAATCAGACAAGGACTGTTCAATGTTTGCCAGTACCAGACATTTTTTCCCCAGAAAACCATTACACTTACAGACTAGTTAAATCTATGCTTTGAAAGTAGACTTCCTAGGATTGTATACAGTTATTCCAGTACTCTTGTCACTTAATCAATGACAAAATCTATGCTGAAGAGTTACCTTCACTTTTGTACCTGCATTTTTGGGTGTTGAAGCGAATGAAAGAGCAGACAGACTTGTCTGTGTGCCACTTCTCGGGATGATGTCTGGGCACAGCATGGCGGAGATGTTGCAGGACTATTTTATAGAACTCTGTAAGGACAGTCTTCTTCTAAAGATGTATTAATGATGAACCAACCCATCAAAGTCGAAGAATGCAATAAACACAGTCTCGGCAATGGACTTAAAACTAGTCATGTCTTGACAGGGAATATCATCCAATGATATGCAGCCACTTTCAAAATACCACTCAACTGTTATAGATCTACTCAGTGCTCTCCATAAGCTGATTGCAGCATTTAGAAACTTTGAGAGTAAAATTTTTCACATTGAAAGCAGAAATAAATGCACACGTTTAAGAATAATGTCCATTTTGGAAATGTGATGAGACA
This sequence comes from Meghimatium bilineatum, assembly GCA_034231615.1. Lineage (NCBI taxonomy): Eukaryota > Metazoa > Mollusca > Gastropoda > Stylommatophora > Philomycidae > Meghimatium > Meghimatium bilineatum. Next base: position 45,887,333 of record CM067304.1, read on the forward strand.
AACTAGGTCACCTTCACTTACAGGATCCCACACAGTGCATATGCAAAGTTATATACTCCTATGAGTATGCTTCGAAAGATTCAGCTATGCTATCAGTGGCTTGAGTCAATGACAAGATATGTACTGAAGTTTCCTTTATCTTTGTACCTGGACATGTGTTGAGAGAAATAAAAGAGCAGAGCAGACGTGGCTACAATGACTAGTTGCAGTTCAATGGACAGTGCTGATATTTTGAATGCAATCATGGAGTTAGGCCAGTTGGAAGATATGCAGTATCATTTCTTCTTCCGTATCTAGTTAGAATGCAGGACCTGGGAGTGTAGCGTGGTGTTGAAAGAAGCAAGTGGCATATAGCAATCAAACGAAGAGTTATCAACCAACACATAACCAGAGAAGCCAGTTGCTACATGCTGAAGGGACATACTGAATATGAGATCAGAGCATCTATGGATATGTCCAGAGTACCATGATGATCTGACGACTAATAAACAAACATACTTTTGGTTGTGTACATACATTGTACTAGGTCATGTTTGTTTTGTTTTTGTTGTTGTTCGTCCATCACAAGTGATGATGACCATTTGTTACATCCACTTTTGAAAATTCAGTTTTAGTTATGTCCTTGATTATGAGTTCGTAGATGGCTAATGAGCCCTATTCGAGCTGTAAATGTCCTTCGACAGTTCGGACATAGAATGACGACTGTAGACAGATCTTGGTCTATCCGTCACTTTCTAGCTGCTCTCCACTGTTGAGCTGCTGCATTTCTCTTCTTTTCACAAGATGATGCGCTCTTTTTTATTTTAGAATGCCATGTAGATCTATTTTGTGCAAGTTCTTCCCATGTATCGTGGTCTATTTCAAAGCTTTTAGTGAGTTCTTTAACGAGTCCTTGTAGTGCTTCCTTTGGCCACCTTGAGATCGTATACCCTTCTCTAGCTTACCATAGAGAAGTATCTTTGGCAGACGATGGTCTGGCATACGCACCAAATGACCTGCCCAACGAATCTGTGTCTGCATCAGGATCATGTCAATGCTTGGGATACCAGCTCTAATAAGGACAGTGGTATCTGGAATCTTGTCTTGACATCTTATGTTCATAACTTTTCTGAGACAATTTGTATGAAAATGATTGAGTTTTTTCACATGACGTCTATACACAGTCCATGTTTCACTAGCGTATAACAGCACTGCAAGTACCACTGCTCTGTAAACTTTCAGCTTAGTCTGTAGGTTAATGCCATTTCTACACTAAACATATGCGTACAATCTGCCGAAAGTACTGCTTGCTTTGGCGATCCTTAGGTCATTATATGCATCTGGTGAATGGCAATGCTCTACATATTATGATTTTCTGGGGGAAAAAATCATTGTGGATACTTGTTGACCAGCCCTCATGTGTCCATACTTCTAATTTGTTTCTTTGCCACGACAGATAATACTCCATATATATGGTTTGTATGTCTAAATATTATGTGCCTGACATTCTGGGATCAAAAGCTAAATACATTACAATGTGTTAGTATACCATTTTCATTAGGAAGAAGATGCATACTAGTTGTGCTTCTGAATACAAGCACACAATCATTTAACCTTTGTCACATGCAAACAATGACTTGTCATTTATATATAACAACAGAGGTGTGACTTTATTATCTCAGGTGGGGAGACTATGCTTTAGTCATACACTCAGGCACTTCCATCTAGACATGCTCTCATTTATACCTATGTTACAACTACTAATACCACTATCTCTATGTTCTTTCATGCACAGTTGACTAGAAATTTAGATTTGCTTAGTTGCACTCAGGTTTTGTTAAATATGCTTGCGTTAACCATTAATATTGACTTTAAGTAAAGTACTCTATGTACAGAATTTGGGGTCAACATACTAAATTTAACCGTTACTTTGGACTTCTTCGTTACATACAAAATGACTTCTTATGGAGGTTGACAAAAATGGTTCCAGTCCACTTTGTCTAGTTTTAATTGACTTTAGTTCTAGCTCATATCTTGTTCTTCTATGCACACATCAAACTTTTCAGTGCTTTCTATATCTGTACAACTCCAAGGTTTAGGACCCAGGACCCAATCTTGTTCTTATCTCAGTGAATCAATTTGTATCCACAAACATAATTCCGCATACCCATTCTCACCTTTGAGACTTTACTCTCCAACGTAACACTAAGTAGCACCCTCCTCGCAAAATTACAAAGAATACACATAGGATAATGAAATCAATATAAAATTTGGCATTTTCCACATCCAACTCTCGCAGTACATCTGACCCCTGTTGGAAAATACAATGGTTCTCATCACAGTCCAAATCTCCACGGTCAAGCCCATAAATTGCTTGCAGGGTACCTTCAAATGAATATCTGCAGAGAGATAATATATCTTACATTAGGTTAAACATTAGGGAGTTAGTTCAATGTATTCTTCTTCTTCTGTGTTCATTCTTAAACTCCAGCCGCTGGATCTCTCTTGTAGCAAGACAATGTCCCTACTAGATTCAGCAGGATGTAGTCCCCAACAAAAATCAGTTGTGCCACTATTTTATTTGCATCAATCGCCCAACACATCCATCTTCGGCATGCAATGTATTCAATTACCAAACGTATATGGGTTCAAATATTTGTACAGTTAATTCTCTAATCAATCCATCATAAAATTAGGAAATAATACTTGCAAAAGATGACTTCTTTCTTCTGAGTTTTCTATATGCATTGGCCTTTTGTAGCACACCCATTTGAACTAACTCAAACAACTGTGTAGACTAAAATAAAAATCATAAACAAAATCTTCATTACCAACATTATGCTATATCAATTTTAGACTTAGACATTAACCACAGTAGAAGACAAATGTATCTGGCCATTGACACAAATATAATGGCAACACAACTCATTTCTATTCTCTGGACTATATCTTGCTGGAGATCTAATATGACCATTGTCCTGGTACAAGTGAGAAGCAGTGTAAGTTTTAGAATGAGCTGAAGAAGAAGACATTAACCAAAGAACAAGAGAGAAAACTCACAAAATAAGAAAATATGCAAAATGAGATATTTAAGAAAAGCAGGAAACAAACTAGAAAGGACTATGATAGAAATGCAAATATTACAAGCATTGTTGAAAAAACACCAAAAGACATTAAAAAACAGAGACTGAAATTATGTACCACATAATGAGAATGAATCCTAACAGGCCAGCATTACAACATGAAAATAGAATCACCAAAAGGCAGAAAAAGACCAAGAAGATGAACTGAAGGAGTCAATTACACTATAAAATTATATCACTGCATATCACGTGACAGTGTGTCATATATTAAAAACCAATCATGACCTACTGTATATTTCCAATTATTAGTCGATGCATATATATAAGCAGAGGAAGTAAATTTAATGTCCAAAATCTGAAATCCTTGTATAGACCACAGTATTACAAAATAATACTATTATTATAAGAATGAAGGGACAAGTGAAATATTGCTAAAAGGAAAATAACACAGACTTTAGCAAAGGTAAGATGTTGAAGGTCATTTCTTCCATTTTTCCCACCCTACTTGGCACTCACAAAGATACAACACTTTAGGATAATAGATTGAGACCTTTCCCCAGAAGCATTATCAACCTTATAAAATCTTCCAACACAAGGTACCATAGTGTTCCAAGATATGGGATTCATTCATTCAGTGCTGACTCAGCAACAAAGGCTGGCTGCAACAATAGCATCAGCTATTACAGTAATTTAAAAAAACTAGTCAATGAATGGATCATGTCAACTTTTAGCTTGGTTTTTAAATTTGCCTTCAAAGTGCACAGTGAAAAAGTGTGAAGATAGTTTTTGTACTTATGAAAAGACACTATCACTGTTGTTCTATGTTGCATAGATGATGGGGCATATTTGCCCTATGTGATTTTTTTAAACTCTGCCAAAGGGGGCGAAATTCAGAAGCTGTGAGTTTGTGTGTGCCCACAAGAAAGGTTGGATGGATGAAACTGGCACTCTAGAATGGCTGAAATAGTGCCATCTCTACTGAAAGAGAGGTCAAACACTTGTGGGCTAACAAATAATATGTTATATGCTTGTCAACATGATCAGCGCCTCCCATATGATGAGTATAGGCCTGTATAGCGCATGGTTTTACCACGTCCATGCAGCTGAGCACTTAGGGGAAACAGGTGCTGGTTGGTTCATAACACAACTTCCTTTATCTTTAGCATATATTCCTGTATTAATACTTAGAAAATGGACAAGCTATAAAATAACTTACCTGACATAAGATATATAGGACAGCCACTGCAGGTATGATGGTATAGTTCCAAAGTTTACAAAGAAGCCACTGAACAAGAGGATTGGGATAGCCGTCACTGGGCCCAGAAAGACTGCAACCTGTCAGATCATGTGATATATATTTATATTCAAGATAAATCATCTCTGACAATGCTGTGTTCTGAGGTCATTACACTGAGGGATACTACATTTCTGGATTCAATATACAAGGAGTGTTTAAGTGAAACCCTTCTCTGCTGCTTCACCTATGCCAGCAAGCGAGGATTGTGAAGATGTCATCACTGATGTAATAAATCTTTATCTTCCTATCTAGGAAGGGTGACAGGTAATAAATGATCTTCTTTTGACGTGTCAAGTACATGGCTTTGTTGTTGTGACAGAAGACCCAACTTTCACAACATGCAGGCGAGCATTGTCATGTAACAGAATGACAGAGCATGACAGTGTTCCTGGTCACTTATTCTTGATGGCTGTATGTAGCTTGTCAGTGTGTTCTTGTAGCCAATAGCATTGATGTTTACACTATGCTCTTTCCCCTTTAGCGTGCTATGGGCATAAATATTTACGCGTACAGTATTAGCATAAATATTTACGCGTACAGTATTAGCATATTCGGAATGCTTACAGCTGATGGATCCCCCCATTGTCAAGGAGCGTTTATAGTATGTGGCAAAACCTGATTGGTTAATGCACATAATCAGGGACATACGTAGTTGAAGCCAGCACATTTCTATGTCTGTTCTGTCCATTTTGCAAAGTTTTTTGTAGCAGCCAGATGTAGCAATTTGTGTTTTCCTACAGACACCCAAGCTATCAAGTTTGTTCATCATTGAAACAATTTTCATTGAAATTATAATGGTTGCTGATTCTGATGAGGAGGAAATTGTGCAATTCACAGAGGCAGATATCGATCCATGTGGTGTTGATGATATTAGATGATGTGGTGTTAGATAGAGATAATATTAGTGACACTGATTCTGTTGGCAGAGTGGCTGACAACATTTTCGAGGAAGAGATTGTTGAAAATTCTCGTGTCCCTTCAGGATATAGCCATGACTGGCGTAGCAACTTCAATGAAGTTGTTCGACCTATAGGCTTAGCTTATAACATTAGTGAGGTAAATGCGTTTTGTCTATTTATTACAGATGATATTCCTAACATGTTGGGGATTGAAACTAATCATTATGCTAAGCAGGTTAGTGAATCAAAGGGAAAGGACACCGGCGATTATCTCGTGTGAAGCTGTGGAAGGAAGTCACAGCTGATGAGATGAGAGCCTTTGTTGCTTTGGTGTTCTTGATGGGACTGACCAAACGTTTCTCCTATGATTTGTATTGGTCAAATCATTGTCTCTTTGGTTGGTTGGTTGCTGATCCAGCAGTCCTTGGGCTCATGCCCTTTGACCTAATGCCATTAAATGACATATTGCTGGGAAGTCTGTGGATTTTTGGCCCACCCCGAGACAGAGCCAGAGAATAACTATCACACCTCCAGGAGGGTAGGTTTCAACCTATACACTACTCCTAGCCACTGTAGCCAAGATAGGGTTCACTGTGCTCATTCCCCACCACCAATTGACTACTGGTTATGCCGAACTTCTCTATTGCTCCAGGCATGCAACCAAATGTTAAAGTTAAAAGGATGGTCACGTCCTGAGTTACTGCGCCTCTATGAAGGGTTTCAGCTATAGGAAAAAACCGTGCTGTCAATTTCCTCCCCAGTGCTGCACAGTACATCTCTGGCTCCCTCCCAATGCCCAATACATATATATTCAGGTAAACATGAAACACATTTCAACAACAAAATAAAAGCATAATTGTATAGATGATGTGCCATGAAGCTTCTCTAAGAAGATAACCTCAATATAACGGCACGTCATCCACTAAGGTTTTCTGTTGCATGGGTGGTATGTCTAGTGGGCCATTGGTGAGACCCACAGACGTAACCACATGCTTATTGTCTCTTTAAGATGCATGGGTTTAGGAATGTCATGAGTAGGAACAGAGTTTTAGCTATTCTTTCATTCCTGCACCTGTGGACAACCCAAATTGTTGCACGAGGGCAACCCGGCCACAGCATGGCGTTCAAAATACAAGCATTTGTTGACAAACTTCTTCCTCTTGTTCAACAATAGTAGGGTTTCTCCAAAGAAATTAGTGCCATTGAAAGTATGATTGCTTTCAAGGATAGGACTAGTCTTATGCAGTACATGCCCAAGAAACCCTCAAAGTGGGGTATAAAAGCTTGGGCACTGGCTGACTCGAAGACTAGTTATCTCTGAAACTGGAAGCTGTACCCTGGGAAGGAGGACAATGTGGACTGAATAAAGGGCTGGTTCACAATGTTGTTGAGTCATTTGTTAGCCCCAATTCATGGTAAATATCATGTTGTTTACATGGACAATTTCTTTTCCTCCTGGCCTTTTCAAGGAGCTTGCCAAGAACTAGATGGGAGATTGCAGCACACTACGTTTGAATCACAAAGGGGTCCAGCCTGCAAAGCTCAAGGCTGGTGGCCCACTCCATACTGCTAGAGATGACAACAACATTCTCTACATGGCATAGTATGCCAAGAGGCTAGTTAATTTGATGACATCTGTACACGATGCGCAGACCTTCAATAGGAAGGTCCGTTCTAAACATCATGATGGTAATGTGCAGGACGTGGTAAAACCATGCACTATACAGGCCTATACTCATCATATGGGAGGCGCTGATCATGTTGACAAGCATCTAACATATTATTTGTTAGCCCACAAGACCTGCAAGTGATAGAAGAAAATTTTCTTTTACATGTTGGAAACTTGTTTTGTGAATTCACTTGTCCTGTGGCAGGTCAAACATCCTGGCCGAGTCAAGACGGAAAAATTTCGCCTGCAGATCATTCATGGGCTTCTTGATGGTTGCCAGTCTAGGCCTTCTTCTTCCAGTAAAGGAAGAAGAACAAGCAACTCACCTGATAAGGTGATAGGAGTAACACACTTAATTGCTATCAATTCTAAATGATTGCCTTCAACTCCTGACTGTGTGGTCTGTTCAGATCTGTCAAAGAAGCGCCACCAGACTCAGTATGTGTACACAGTGTGTAACGTAGCTCTGTGCCCATATCCTTGCTACAAAAGATACCACACGTTATTAAATTTCAAAACTGATTGTACATCTGAGCTGCACAGCAAGTAGGTTAACTGCACAGCCAGTAGGTGTACTCCAGAGTTGCACGGTCAGTGGATAAGTCATTTATGCTTGGTTGTTTTTATGATTTTTTTTTGGTACCCTACTTCCTAATGGCTAGTTGAACTACAGGAGTAATTTTTATTTCAAAACAAGAATAACAAGTGGATTTGAAATCTGGTTAGCTGGTCAGTGAGCAAATGATTTAACATTAGACTACCGCAGCTCCCATTTTACCCTATACATCTGATTAGTGTAAAAAGTTACCTTTTTAACTCAACATCCAGATAAGATTAACTTGCTACAATACCTGTAGAGATGTGGCAGCTCCAATCAGAAGTCCTAAACTCTGTGCGACTAGAGAAGTCTGCGTTGACAAGGTCAGAAACATGACAAATCTGACAAAGTCACTGGGTTGAGAAGTCATCCAGTAGACAATACTGCCGTAAACCAGGGAGAAGATGATCTGAGAACATAACAATGATGTGATATTATTCTAAGCAGACACATTCTTCTATAGTGTTTCTATGGAATAATTATTCTATAATAATTCTATGGAATCCCTCTATAGTGCATTCTTTTATAACAAATTTCCCTCTATAACATCACTTTTCAAAATCCCCAATTTTAATTATGCTATATTGTGTGGAATGTAACTAGCAAATTTCTGTTAATACATACATTTTTGTGTTGATCCAGACCAAGTTGCTATATTGAGAATCCACTGTACTGTGACAGTCATCATTATCATCATCATGTGATGTGCTGGGTTAGCTGAGGCAGTCATTTATCTTCACAACACTCTGTCCTCTGTTTGTGTATCAGTTCCACCGCTGCCTTTTTACCATACCACAATGCTAAACTATTCAGCATTTACTCCCTACAACGCCTTCAGTCTCTTTTCCCTCAATCTTGCCCTGTTGTTACATTGTACTCCAAACCTCCATGCCTCATACAGTAGTCAATAAATGTGAATTTTTTTTCTGATGTTAATAAGCAACTTTATTTTAGTGCCAGTCTCCGTTAGTAACTCCTCATAAGTTTTTCTAACTGTCTATGTGATTCTCATCATTCTTCTTAAGAACCCCATCTCTGTGGCCTCAAGTTTCCTTTTAACTTTATTTATTGTCCATGATTCATTTCCATATGACAGAAGTGGCTCAATGTAGCATTGACAATTGAGTTGGAATGAAACATCAACGCATGAATGGGAAGCTTATCATTAAGGCAAATCATAAAACATATCAGGGATCTACTGCCAACAACTTATAGCCCACAGACAGCATCTGATCTTGAGAGATACCAGAAGTCTGCTGCATAATTGTAGCATCAGTGTCAACTTGTAAATACCTTGTGTATTTTGCACACATTTTATCAAGTTTCATTCAATACACATGTTAAGTGAAGTACTAGAAAGAATGTGAGCAGAATTTGGGGGATCAAAATACAGAATTTATGAGCTCAAATACAAAAGTTGGGAGTCAAAATATCAAATCTGGAAGTCAAAATAAAGAATTTTGGGGGTCAAATTACAGAATTGAGGAGATAAAAATACAGATTGGGTGTGGTTAAAAATACATAACTGATTATTATTTTGGGCTGAAATACAGATTGATTTTTCTGGAAGTTGACAGGTAGGCTATGCAGTAACTCTAAGCAGACATGTTTTAGAAGCCAGTGCCAAACTTTAATGTCATAGCAACTGAAAATATTAGACAATTTGCTTAAGAAAACTCTGTAACCTATAATAAGGGTGAAAGTAAAATAAGGGATTCAAGAAAAAAAAAATAAAGAAAGAAAAAGAGGAATACTAACCTGAAAAGGCATGTCTGCCATCGTTTTAGCTAAATAGTATGCCTTCAGACTGTACCAGTAGTTGAGGTGTTCTCTTACAAATACTGTCATCTCTATGGGGACTGTGGAGGATAGAAACTAGCAGTATCAGAAATCATGATAAATCAACTATAACTCTGCATCAGCATGCATGCCTTTGTACATCTGATGAGAAAGATTATGTAATAGCATCAGTTGATAACTAATAACATAAGCATTTAAAGTATTTTCCAGGTGTCTTGTCCACATTAAAGTTTAGCATGCTGTCTGCGCATTGAAACATCTTCCTATACCTTTCCGATTACAGCTGTCATCACATCCCAGCTTTCGTTGCTACGTGCTCATTTATCAATGAGGAACCACATGATGTTTATTGTTCATGTGACCAATAACTGCACCCCCTATGATAGACTTATTGAACTTCCTTTCTGTGTATTTCCTTTTCAAGTAGGTTGCAAATCAGAGAGGTTGCTTAATTGTTATAAGTGCATTCAAATCCAGAAAAATCTGTTGAAATAGATGTCATTGTTCATGAAATTATTATGCATGCTGATTCTGATAAGAAATGCTTAGAAATTATGTCCATTTTCAAAGAAGATATTTGTAAAATGTTAGTCAACCTGGCATTCTTCAACATTTTAAAAATGCTTGGGATATTGGTTCTAGAAAGGTTTTCAGTATCAGGTACTTTATCTTGTAATGTTATTCAGAGGGAACTGTGGTTCTCTAGTGTTAAGTCACCCATGTGCCAACCAGCATACCCAGGTTTCAAGTTCACTCATGCATAGTTTGAAATAAAAATTACTCCACCAAACCACTAGTAGGGTACCAGGGGTCATGCTCTGTGGAAGTCTAGGAATGGCAGCACTGCTACTGAACAAGTGCAAAAGGTGAAGCTAGTCAGGCATTTTGTGCTTAACCACTGGCTAGGCAGCTAGGAACTTATGGGAGAACCATGTGCTATGACGCTTGTTCATATAAATGGTTCATATAACAACTGGTTAACCTTTAGAGCCCTGGCTGAAAATTACAAAACTTCCCCCAGGGCCTGACTTATTTTTTGGAAAATTTGCGTTATTGATGGTGGGTGTTTTGAAAACGTCATAACTTTTTTGTTTTAAAAGATATCAAAATAATTTTTGCACATCTAAATAAAGGAGAGAATAGTGAATATTATCGTTTTTTTTTGTTGTTGTATGTGTGATATGACAGTTGTGAGCACGTTTTGAAGTTGAAAATTCTGGCGAAAAACGCAAAACGTCATTTTCAAAATCGCAAATATATCGTCGTGACGACCCTAATACATGAGCAATGTGTGGCAACATTGATAAAATCCTCATAAATACCTATACTTATTGTATATGTATTGTTTTATATCAAAACTAATATAATATGAACTAACAAGACTAATAAAACGTGAAGAAATTGCATATAACTTCCGTCCGGTCAACACTAGGTCTATGCCGACACGCAGCGTAATTATTGTCCATGCACACACGTGTCACCCCTGATACATATTATTTTTGTGCTTTTTAATGAATACACACACATTCTTATCAAATAACAACATATTAAACACAAAAAACAACAATTAGAACATGTAGTCACGATCACTTACCCATGCCACGCGGTACTCAATTTGATAGTAAAATACGGCCGAAAATGGCTAAAGTCGCTCTAGAAATGTGTTGACAAATTCAACCGGCTTTCTCTCTCTTACAATCGTAATGAGTAAAGGAATTTGACCTTTAAACTGTGACGTATTCCTAGCTTCGTGTTGCGGGAATTCTACGTCATATAAGCTTTAACTTCGTGAAGTTACGTACTCGGGAATTGAGTGATATCGTATGTTGCGTGATTGCGACCACAGGCACTACGGGATGCACACGCAAGGCGCAATGTTGCGACCGTAGGGGCCTAAAGGTTAAAATAACTCAGTTTACCTTAACTTTATTATTAAAAGTCTAACTGTGAGTACTTACATGTGAGTACAGTTGGCATCAGAGCTGTGAACATCAAGAACAGCATACAAAAGAACAAACAACCAGCATTGCTGAAGACTTTGCTGGCCTCGTTACCAATGCCCAAATAGAGCAGACCAATCAGGATACCAACTGACAAGTGTGAGATCAGTCGCAGACGAGTCAAAGTCTGGGAAGCAGTCACAAAATCATCAACAAAATATCAATAAGATTTATCTTGCACTCATTTATACAATAATAAAATCTCTATTTTCAATGGGTCAAAATGTTAAAACTGTGTAATATAGTTTTACAATGCACAAGACAGAGTTGCACAAAAGTATTTAGTTTACAGAGAACAGTCAAAAGAAGCAGAGGAGGACAAAAAATTATGGACAGGCAACATCAAGGATTGGACAGGTTGGGATTTTTCCTCACTGGTCCATAATGCTGAAGATAGAAATCGATGGAGGACTCTTGTGTCTCAATGCGTCTAATTGACAGATTGTGGGCTTATGGCTATGGTATTGTAATATTTAGTTTACAATTGACAAGAGGTGACTAAATCAATGTTTCCACAAATAGGTCTCTACACACACAAAACATACAACATAAATAGAGAATACAAAAATTGAACTTGTAAATTAACTAGAAGATTGAGAAATGTATGACGACCACAGAAGTAATGATGTATGAACATGCTTGAGATATCTTAAGTGTGATAGAAATTAGAATAGCTTTGGTATTGTTTTGTAACCTGTCAATACTGCTGCTATTTTTAGTTAGGTAGTTAGTCAAGAGATCATCATCACTGCACACATGACATATCCACAGATGCTCCAATCTTCCCCGAGTATATCCAAACACGATGACTAACAGTCCTAATTCTCTTTAGGTTAACATTCTTTGCTGTCCATAATAATATTCATTTTTTGCTATGTCACATTTCAAGCTTAGCTCCTGTATTCTGGACATAGAAAAAGAATAATCATCTTCATTAACTCTGATTTTGCAATTTCTCACAAAGAATTCAATATGTTGGTGCGATCCATTGTTCTGTCACTCTATATAGTGGTAGAACCTGCCAACCTATGTGCTCTCTCATTGGCTTGAACACTCGAATGACCAGGGGCACAAATAAATTGTGACACCCTCCAACTTTGACCTTCTCACAATTTCAAACCACTGTTCATGAAAAGTGCCCGCTTGTATTTTCCTGATCTCGTTCATTGAGACATTGAGAATGCAGACATGAGTTGCACTCTATGTGCCAATCTAGTACAAGGCCCTAGTCACTGTTATAATTTCCATTGTCATGCTAGGTCTAGTAACAGCGAAAGCTCCACTCTCCTAATAGTCTTCCTTAAACACTGTGCTGCATAGACCCATGAACTACGCATATGTCTCACAACATAACCTATAGTGTATATAACCACATCACCATTCTTGGAATTCTCACTGATTAATGCCTGCGCCTCAGATTCAACAGCAATAGGACTTCTTACTAAATTGTCTATTAAGTGTTATAACTACCCGAAAAGAAGTATGGATATGTCAAGTAATATATTTATTAATTCTGTACCATGTGCCACATCCTCCAATCTGCACATATTTTGTATAACTTCCTCAGCTCATCCCATCCACGACTTTCCTCTCCTTAGTGTCTACTTCCTGTCACACTGTATTTCAGTTTCTATTGTTAAAGATGTCCTATACCTACCATCTTGATGCAGACATACAATTTAGCATCAAAGTGGCATTTAAAAATGACTGCCTCGCTAGTGATATGCACCAAAGAGAAGCTTTCTATTAATTTTTAAAATCAGTGATGAAACTAAACGTATATAAATTCATCAGTGAATCACGTTCCAGATTGGTGACATCATCATCATGAAACCCATAATCCTGCAGGGTTGTAGGAGTATCACTCAGGAAGCATCAACACAAAAATTCTGCCATGCTTCTCTGTTCCTTGTTTAAGTGAAGATAATCATAATCCTGTCCAGTATTAAATATTATCAATCCATACTTTGTTACTTTACTCTGATTCTTCCACCCTCAACTGATCCCTGCAGGACAGTTTTAGAAAGGGAGTTGTGCCTCATCATATGGCCAAACCACATATGTTTGCAACATTTCACCGCTGTGAAGAGATGTTCTTGTTGACCTGCAAGAGTATTTATTTTGTTTCTCATGTATATGTTGGTTTTATGTTCTGTATAATCTATCTATTTATTTTTGAATACGGTGCATAAGCCAGAAACTAGAGCTCTCAAGTTTGAGCATTGTGATGCTACTGTGTGTGATTCTTGCATGTTGTTGAAACCCATAGCCATACTCTCTTTGATGATTGTACTGCAAAGAGTCTCTCTTGATCTTCCTCTTTTTCTTTTGCAATCTGGTGCCCATTTTAATGTTTATTGAGGAAGTCTGTTTTCATTAATTCTAAGTTCGTCTGATATAAGTTCATTGTTTTCTTTTTATTATTGTTTCTTATTGTCAAACATATTGCTGTTTGGTGTCTTCTCTTACTTGCTTGTTTGACTTGACTTCTTCTCAATCAATATTTAAGAGTTTTCTAAGATATTTACGTTATGAATTGAATTTCTTCTTTCTTCTGTATAATATATGTGCAATATTTGTGATGTATATATGAAAACTTCAATCTTCTTTTTTTGGCCACTTCATGAGACAGGCAGGTTTAGAGTACATAATCACAACAGGCAAGATTGAAGGCACCAGAGACAGAGGGCGACAACGTGAGAAAATATTAGACAGTTTGACAACCTGGCACGGCAAAGAAACAACAACGACTTTGATACATAATACTGTGGACAGAGAGCTGTGGAGAGCCATGACCGCCTACGCCACCCGGCATGGCACCTGATGATATATGAAAGTCAAATAACAAGGTTACTCACTGCATCCCGGACAATGGACATGAATGTCCTCATAAATAGGACACGGAACTGTGTCAGACAGCTAGTATTGAAGGTGTGGCACTCCTGATCTGCTGAAAAATCCTGAAACAAAACAAATAGTTCTTTAATGCCATGGATTCTTTGCTTGACATGGGATTTTTGTATCCAAATATTATTTTAATTCATTCTTTTTTTACTTTATAAACTGGCTTACCTTATATATAAATGTTTTACTAGTGTTAGCTATAAACATGTACATAACTGAAGCAGGTAACAAATTTCTTTGACGTTGATTCGCAAACTCATTTCTTCACAAACTCATTTCTTCAACCTCTTAATTGTCTCAGGAATATCTGATTCACTAGCAATCAAGAAACAAAAGAGAAAGACTCAAACATTTTTAATTTATCCCCCCATGATAGATTGATGTGCCAAGATGAATGAAGTATTTCTTACTTATCATCCTGTGTATAATATGAACATGATTGAAATACTGCCAACCTAATTTACAAAGTTTGAAATACTAATAGGTTCAAGTGAAGAGATGCAACATCACATAAACCTTCTCAATGAAAGCTGCCTCAATCACAACATGAAGATCAACACAGAAAAAACAGAAGTAATGTCTATAGGCACAAAACACAATACAATCAACAAAAAGATAAATGATCAGTTACTGAAACAAGTGCAGGAATTTAAATATCTTGGGAGAATTTTTACAGAAAACGGAAGAATGGACAGAGAGCTCGAGACAAGAATTCAAAAAGCCAACTATGTAAATTATGAGCATACATACATTTTTAACACATATCTATCCCAACAGAAACCAAAAGACAAATAATAAATTCAATATTCATCCCAACATTGTGTTATCAATGTCAGACATGGACATTAACTAAAGAACAAGAGAGAAAGCTTACCTTGAAATGAGATGTCTAAGAAATGCAGCAAAAAGAATAAGAGATCATGTGTGAAACGAGGAGATTACAAGAACTGTTGGGACAACATCAGTGGTCAAATATATTGAAAAACAGACTGAAATGGTTCGACCACCTAATGAAAATGAACCCTTATTGGTCTGCGGCAAAGAGAATACAACATGAAAATGGAAACAGCAAGATACAGAGGAATACCAAGAAGAAGGTAGATTGAAGGAGTTACCAACATTCTGACACAGGCACAGAATTACTGGATATCAAGCGACCAAATAAATGTACCGGTATTATAGCCCGAAAGCTGATTGTCATTCAATCCTGCGACACCTCACAGCATAAGCAGAGAAAAGACAATTGAAATACTAATTGGAAACAAAACAATTTACTAAAGTTTGAAATAAAAATTGGAAAAAAAAACAATTTACTAAAGTTTGAAATACTAATTGGAATTAAAATAATTTACTAAAGTTTTTTAAACACTAACTGGAAACAACACAATTTTTTAAAGTTTGAAATCAATCAATTAAGTGCCATGCCAAATGGTGTAGGTGATCATGCTTCTCCACAACTCTCTGTCTCTTGTGGTGTTAATAAGTTCAGTTAGTGACTTCTTTTTGTGGTACAGTGACAACCCATCCATAAATTTCTCTCGTCTTCCTCTGTCTCTTCTCCTCTTTATCTTTCCAGTGGTTGCTAAATGTTCAAGTTTTACTTTACTCATCACATTGCCTAGAAATATTTATTTTACTCCATCAACTCTGAGAACTTCTACATTATTTTTATTGGCTGTCGATGAACACCATTCTTCTTAAAAACCACATCTCAGTTGCCTCCAGCTTATCTTGGGTACTTTTGTTTACTGTCCATGCTTTAAATACTCATTGGAATTAAAACAATTTACTAAATACTAATTCTTCTTTGTATGGTCCATGCCATGTGGTGTTGGTTATCATATCTTTCCACAGCCTTCTATTTCGTGTGCTGTCAATCATTTATGATACCGATGTTCTCCCATGCCACATACTAGGTTGTCTAGCATCTTTTCTCTTGGTCTTCCCCTACCCTTTTTCCTCTTCAACCTGCCTGCTGTTACATTGTGTTCCATCTTTCCTCTTCTCATGATGTTTCCAAATAATGTGAACTGTCTCTTTCTGATGTGAATAAGCAGCTCTCCTTTTTGAATTAACTTCCTTCAAGATATCTTAATTACTCTGGGATCTCCCTAGCATAGCGTAGCTGTTTGCCCTGTGTTCAAGAAGTCATTTGTTCGAAACCGGCTCATATCATCCTGTTAAGATTTTTTCCTGTGGATTATCACTTGAAGCTATGGAATTCTGTGCTATGAGTGATACTCTCAGCAGGTGGCACACCACTTCATTGAGAGTGACAGTGTACATATGAGAAACAGAGTACAGTAAGTCAATCCTCCATGAATTTTGAACTTCATTATGCTTTCTATCTGTTCTTAACATTCTCCAATAAAACATATCTGCTCCCTCAATATAAATTTTCACTGTTCTGCTGAGTGTTCAAGATTCACTTCCATACATTAGAATTGGTTCTATTTAGCTTCTAAGAACTCCCACCTCAATTGACAAAGATATATTACATATGATGGACTTGTCTTGTGAAATGTTGCCTTTGCCTTGGATATTCTACATTTGATTTCTGTAATACATCTTCCATCTGATGCTATTAATGTACTTAAATATTTGAATACTTTGACTCGCTTCAGATTGATCCCATCTACTGTGAAGTTGCATTCTGGAGAACATTTATTCTTTGATGATACCATTACTCAGTTTTTCTGCTATTCAGACTAAGCCCTTTGTTTTGACTTTCTTTTGAAATTTTATTCATAATTTCTTCAATGATTCATTTCCGGCTATCAGAACTGTATTATCAGTGTATTGTAGTTGTTTATAATATGCCCTCAATTTGAATACTAATTGGAAACAAAATACTCACAAATTCAAAAAGTAAATTCAAACAAATACGAGTATTAAATACTACATACACCTGGGAGTTGCTAGATAGATCTTGAGGGCCATGTAACATAGCATCACACAGCTAGGTAAGATAGAGATATTTATCAATATATAAATCTATTATACCTCTCAATGTTAAAAAATGTAGACAACTTGATCTGTTAGTCTCAATCAAATATACTTCTGTGCTAATTCTTATATAAATGTTTGTAAAGTTTATAAATATATTTACAGTGCTTTTTTCTGGGAATATGTGGGCATACGGAATACATCCCCTTAATTTATTCTGAATGTTATTGATATTGATATTTTAATATTTTAATTCTGTGCCAGCTTAATGAAAATTCATTTCCATGAGGAAAAAAAAAGAATTATAATATGGACAACTCAAAAAGTCCATCTCATCAATATTTTAGTCAATGAATATAGTCTCATAATTAACATATGGAACATAATAACATAAAACCAAATAAATGCCTACCTCTCTCTTTTTTTTTAATGACAACGGGACTAAGTAAACTATAGATGTTTCAATATATTTCATATAATCTTTTTATGAAAATTGTTTTTTAGCAATCTTACTGTGACTGGAAAGGGGTGGGGGAGGGTACCAAAATATAGACTATGTATTTTCGTATATACCATAACCCCCCACCTTTTTATTCTAGAAAAAAAAAGTCTACTTAGTCCCGCTTGTGTGTTTCTTCAGTTTTATGTTCCTTGTCTTGTTAATTATGAGGTTATATTATCTAAGCATTTAAAATTTTCAACTGACTAAAAATTGATGAGATATAGACTTTTAAGTTGTCCATTATACACATTTTTTTCTTTAAAGAAATAAAAAGTACTGGTTAATATTTCACAGTTGTGAGCTATATAAGGCAGTTAGGTGCCGTCTCTCACAAGATGTGAACAAATAATATAGACCAAACAAAGTGTTCAGTTAGTTTTGTCTCTTTCAAATCAAATAAACTTGAAGCTTCAAGCATAAAATAAAAACCAATCCCAAAGTAATAAGTGAGAAATCTCTAGAGCCCAGCCAGTGGAAGCTGAATAATTAATGAGTAAACAATAGGAGATGTAGACAAGAGCATGAAGCAATAATACAACTTCTGGTTAGTGATACTGTTATATAGAGCATTCCATAAGTATGTCTAGTGTATGTTGTCAGTGTGTGATCACTGGTTGAAAGCATCTAATAAATTGTAGGTTATGTGGAAAAGTGTCAGTGTGTGATAAATTAATTTTCCTTATTCATGCCTGAGGTAGTATACAGGAATATGGTTCTGAGCCCATATTTATTAATTGATCTGTGGTATATCAAGGGATCAGCATCACGCTTTTACCTATACCCTATAAGATCTGTATCCTTTTCCTTAGGCTTTGTTGATCTGGGGGTCTATTGGTGATTTCAAACTATTTTCAGCTGAACTGGGAATTGAACGCTGGATCATCAGGAAGCCAGTTCTCTAACCACTGAGCTATCACTGTCTGTGTGATAACTGGTATGTGGTATATTGTAGTATATGCCACTACAATATTGTAGTATATAGTAGGGTATGTGGTATATGTTGATACCAGAAATTAGATATGCAGACAGCACATTGTTATTAACAACAAACGATATGTGGTATATTGTAGTATATGCCATTACAATATTGTAGTATATAGTAGGGTATGTGGTATATGTTGATACCAGAAATTAGATATGCAGACAGCACATTGTTATTAACAACAAACGAACATGACCTACTGAGCATAATTAAGTCAACCCAAAAGTTTAGCGAACAGTAAAACTTGTTTTTAAATATGAAGAAGACAAAAATAATGGCAACAGACAAAACTAAATCAAGACTCAAAATTAATATTGAGAACTGCAATTTAGAAGAAGTGACACATTTTGATTATTTAGGAATGAATATAAACAATGTGGGTGGCTGCGCAGTTGAGATTAAGATTAAGCCTCTTGGTTCTGTGCAAGCTGCCAAGCCTCTTAAAATTCAATGTTCAGAAGTTCTTTGATATCTGGTGTTAACCAAAGTCTGTTTGCCTCTTGTTCTCTTTCCTGGAACTTTTCCCTCCATGATTATTCTTTCTAAACCATTGTCTTTGTAAACCATGTACAAAATATGTTGGTTTGCATTTTTTGATAGTTTTGAGGAGCCAGTCTTCTTCTATGTTCAGGTCTTTACAGACATCTGCGTTTGTTCATCCTTCATCTATAATGTTCTTAGGACCTTTCTGTAATATTTCATTTCGAATGCTGATATCACAATTTCCTAAAATGTAAGTGAAAACTAAGATTCAATATTGATACCCCTTTAGTTTATTTATGCATTCAGTTTTTTAAATATAAAATCCTTTCCCTCTTTAAAAAAAAAACACATTACAGAGAAATGGGTAACATTCCCACAGAAACATTAATATACAACTTTCTCTATTTTTTAAAAACATATTCTGCATACCTGAACTTAATATAATTTAAATATTAAGTACACATATTTTTATAATGGGAATTTTTAAATGGCATAATAGAGGGTTATTAATTTCTTTTTCTGATATTCTACATTCAACATTTAGCACTCAAATGCTTCCTTTATGGGACTAAATATGCATATTTAAGTCCCTTACACAACCATGCTTTTAAGACAAGTTTATAAGAGTCCAAGTGTCACCTCAGCTACACAACTGAGAAAAACCTGTGCTATTGTTAGAAAGACTGTGGGCTGTCTAGAACTACCAGTTCACAACTAAAGGAATTATTTCATCATCTTATGGATAGTGTGACTGTTGGCACACCTATACTCTTATGAAGACCAATGTTTCATTAAATATGGCAATAGTTGGCTCTAGCACATACATAAAGGAATGAAGAAAGTGTTTAACCATCAAACCAGGAGAACCATTAGCAAATATACCCTTTGGCACATACTGACAACACTTTAGTCTGCCTAGCATACGTGTCAAGGCAGTACATGAGTCTGCCTAGAGTTTTATGACGATTTATAAACTAATTGTTTCCTTGATAAATGCCTTTTGGTAGAAACATCAGTTGAGTATGATTCTGTGCTTTGCAAAACTACTTTTGTCTATGTTACGTTTTTCTCTGTATACAGGTTCTCTGCAGGGTTTCAGAGAAAACTTTTTTCTATTAAAGAATAGAGGGGTCGGTTGTAAAGTGTATGGTAATAGTGTGATACCTATGTTTTTAAAAAGCACTTCAGGGAAGTTCCTGTTTTAGCTTTATTTTAATTGGGGATGGGGCACTAAGGGTGGAGAGTGTTACTTTGTTATTTTATAGTGTTGTGTCATGTTCTATTGTCCTAAAAAAGAAGGGGGGTGGTGTTGAACTGTACAACACACCTCTCCCCCTCAATCTACATATTTGCTAGTGGTCCACAATAGTTATAACTTTTTGTAGGCTGTGCACAATAAGACCACATGCAAGCATACATCCTGACAACATAAACAGTTAACAGGCTAAATATTGGTTAGTTTCAATACTACAACCATCATATCATCAGCAGTGTCACCAAGAAGTAAGCATCCCCAAGTATGAACAATAAAAATGAAAATATCATAATCAACCAAAATTGAGTTTCTCTCAACAAACCTCTAGTGAATCTCCCTGCTGTATCAAAGAGGAAATACAATTATAGAAAAAATTATGATATGATTGTGAAAGTCACAAATTATTATATGGCTGTGAAAGTTACATAAATTATGGTGAATGTAAAACCATATAAATTATGATTTGACTGTGAGTCACATAAATTGTAATGCAGCTGTGAAAGCCACACAAATGATTATATGACTGCAAAAGTCACATACATTGTCATGTATCTGTAAAGCCACACAAATGATTATATGACTGCAAAAGTCACATACATTGTCATGTATCTGTAAAGCCACACAAATGATTATATGACTGCAAAAGTCACATTCATTGTCATGTATCTGTAAAGCCACACAAATGATTATATGACTGCAAAAGTCACATTCATTGTCATGTATCTGTAAAGGCACATTAACTGTTTAACTTTAAAACCTTTATCATCCCTGAATCAATATTTATTTCCTCAATACTATTTCTTTCTGTCTGCTGTAATATATACATGAGGTGGCTTCAAAAAGTTCCTGGAATAGTCGACTAATGTTTGAATGAAAGATGATATTATGGAGATTATGTATTTAGAAGTTGGTAATGCCTTGATGAAAGGACATAGTTGATGTGACCTTCACATATATTCTTTCTTGAAGAGAAGATACAGATGTTTGTGTGTTCTGCTAGTCAGTGTTGAAAATGTCCTTTTTTGAACAATGTACAAATGTCAAATTCTATTTTGCTTTGAGAAGTCACCCTCAGAGACAGTAACATTGCTTAATAAAGAACATGCAGTGCTGCCAACGCTATGTAAATCTTGTAAGCATTTTGCTAATTCTTTATTCTCAGACACTCCCAGATGTAAGAGGGATTGTTACAGATATTTGGAATCCTTACTAGTTTTCAAACCTCAATTAGAAAATTCACATTGGTATTGTTATTTGTCTCCTCCCGTGAAACATCGATGCTATGCGATTTAATGCACCGTACAAGTACTTAAAATGCTGGAACTATTTTTATCAACTAAATTGCAGGAACTATGTTTTTCAACTATACTGTCCTGCTGGATCCTCCTTCTGAAGTCACGCATATGAATTTTCATTGGTTACTTTGTATATGACTTGTATCAATAGCCAATGAAATTAATGGGAAAAGTCAAATGCGTGACATTAGAAGAATGGTTCCTAATTTAGCCCTCAAGAAGTATATTGTGATGCCTCAGTTTAAAACTAGCAAATTCAGCATGTGTCATTACTTCAGTATTTCTGCACATTTCATTCTAATACATCATTAGTGAAGTTCAAAGAGGAGATCAAGACTTGAATGTGTACGCTGATATTTTGAATTTCATTAGGACTACAAATTTATGTTATCAACCTTGTGCAGTAAGTAGACATACAATTTTATAACCACCTATATTTGTTTAATATCAATTTAATGTTAGGCCTAATAACATTGCAAATTTTTTTATTTAAATGCAAAAATTATGCAAATTCACTCAAATATTACTTTCAGGCCAACATTTTATTAACATCACGACCTTCGTGAGATTTCGTAGTGAATTTATGTCTTCGAAAGCTTATCATCGATGTAGGAGTGCCAAACAAATACTATTTATTATATCATTTTCACAGCCTCAAGAGGAATTTTCTATGACTTTTGTCATAATTTATGACTTTTTGTGGAAAATTGTGTAGATCAGACACCTGTCCATATTAATATAATAATTGCGTGATGGATCAATTTATCGTCAATAGTCAGATATATATATTTTATGGATAGGCCTATCAGCAAACCTACTTCAAATTGTGTGATGTGTTTGAAGATGCTGTGGTAAATAATGATTCTCAATTTTAGTAAGCAATAGCGATAAAACAGACTCAGAATCTGATACAGAATTAATTAAATTAGGCCTACGGTTCATGGAATGACATCGGTCATAGAAGAATCACTAAGATTGATATGCAATAGTTCTTCAGTGTCTCGGGGAGATATTTGGATATGACCTCAAAAATGGGAACGTAGCACTGCTGTTCATAATAGATAAAACTCATCATCCACAAAAATTTGTCAGCTAATTGACTAAAAAATAGTACATCATATCAATCTCTACTACTTTTAAAGAGCTGCCTTGCAAAGCACAACATGATTAACTTGGAACATCATCTATTTTCTCCTGAACTTGCACCAGCTGATTTCTGTTCTTGTTCTCTCGACTGAAATCGGCACTGAAAGGACAGCGTTTCAAGGATGTAGCAATATTATAATAAATGCAACAAGACAGCAGAGAGAGGTTTTAAAGAATCAGTTCCATGAATGTTTCCAGCAGCTGTATGCATGCTAGCAAATGTGTGTAGTTATTGAAGGGAACTACTTTGAAGGAAATGAGCGTTGATCATTTTATTGTTACTTATTTCTATATAATCCATTAATTCTGAGAACTTTATGAAGCTACCTTGTATATGCATGTCTCTACACAAATGTTAGCATTGATCAGTTTAAGCATAGAGTGGAGTAGAAAAAGTGGCAGTTCTAGCAAACTATCAAACTGAGATAAAGATTTATGCTTATTATTGTTATCAATATGCCTCAGAGTATATACTCCTGTCAGAATGTGATGATTCACACTGGAACGCCTATCTTCAGGGACTAAACTTTTATTCATAACCCTTCTAACAACCATGCCTTTGAGACAACATACATTATGTGTGTGAGTATCACCTCATTATTTAACTGAGGAGAACCTGTGATTTTGTTAGAAAAGCTCACAGCTAAAGAGACTACGGTACTTCATCAGCATCAATATGTATCTAATACCAGATATGATATTTTATATACAACAAAATACCACATAAAATAAATAAAATAACTAAAACACATATGCATTATATCACTATCTCCCGCCGAAGACGGATGTGTCGGGCCATTGGCGCAAATAAAATGGCGACAACGCATTTCCATTCTCTGGACTACATCCTGCTGGAAATCTAGTACGGCCATTTTTCTGCTACAAGAGAGATCTGGCGGGAGTTTGAGAATGAACGCTGAAGAAGAAGAAATATCACTATCTAAAAAAAATATAATTTTCATTGTGAAGATGCTTCAATGCTTTAAAACACTTTGCAAATAAAGACACATGACTGAATCAAGATACTTGACCACAAATCAAGACACCTGAAAGTCAATACCCCATAACTTTAAATTAAAACACCTGAAAGTCAATACCCCATGATTATAAATTAAATTCTAGACCAACAGATTTGTATCAATCATAAAATCATCCAGACTTTTATACTGCATGCCCAGATCTCATAAAACAATAAATATTGTATTTGAACAAAATATTTTTGTATTTGTTAAATCTGATAGTACTCTTCTAAACAATAAATAACTACTTTGTGTTCTGCATAAGTATCTTAAAACCAAAACAAAACTAAAGTACAAAGACAAAAAAAGATACTGAGACAATGCTCTACACATATATCATATATTTCCGAATATAAACCGATTCATTAATAAGCATTAATAAGTATTTCCAGAAAGTGTCACGTCTAAAGTCTGATTATTGGACAAGGTACAAAAAACATAATAATGCAGATAATAATACCGTGGAATCCCATTATTATAAGAATGAAGGGACAAGCGAAATCATGCTAAATGGAAATTAACACAAACTTTAGCAACCGTAAGACACTAAGTCATTTCTTTAATTTGTCCCACTCACATTACCTGAATGAACGAATGAATAGCTGGGAACAATACATCAAAGATAATACAGTGTGGCTTCCCAACGGTCATTGTACCCTAACCACCATGTACCAGCATTGTTACTAGCTATCTTATTAATTCATTCAGTCAGGAAGGTTGGCCACTACAGTATAAACTCGGATGTGTAAACTCTGATATTTTCTTAATACCCGGCACTCATGAACAACATCTAGGTACTTTCCCCGACGAATTGTTTGTGTTTGTTGTCCAGGCATTCTGATGTAGAATTTCACCTACTGGGAAGTGAATAGTAATTACTAAAGATTTAACCACAGCATTCACATGAAATTAAAGCAGACTTCAGCAGAAAGTGAAGTCTAAGTGGGAAACGATACAATGAAAGAACAAGGAGATACAAACGGGTGTCGTCGAATATCATTCATTTTTAATGGGATACAGAAGATTTTAAGCTTCGTTACCAAATGTTTTCCTTTTAGGGAGACTACGGTAATAAACATGAGAGAGGATTTTGAAATTAACTTGCGGGTATTATTTACAGCTGAATTTTGCTACAAAATGCCTATGATATGATATATCAGGATTTGGAACCACTTTTCATAAGCAACTAAGTTCAATTCCTATTAGTCTCAAGAGTTTTCAAAAGCAACTGAACAGAGAAGACACCTTTCATTATTGATTTTCGTTGCTTCCCCCTCCCTCCAACACGAGTTTGAAAAAAAAAGTAAGATTGTCTAAGCAGATGAAATTCTCGAAGTGGCGTGTTTGTGCAAAACCGTCGAGTGCAGAAGACCTCTGAACAGAATTAATTAGGTCTTCATTCATTACGTTTTTGATTATTGTCATTGGTCACTATTTATATACTTGGGAGTTGCATGCATAAATTTTCCAAGCCATACCAACGAAATACACAGAAATAATCAAAATCGGCTTTTGAGGTCATGTTTTCATTTTCTGTACGCATGTCTTATTGTATAGAAGATGGTCACAGTTTGTGCATGACTGGACATACTGTCAGAGGTCAGGGTTTGTGTGGACCCACATCTAATTCCTGGTAGCTTTACCACATTTGTGCAGCCACTAAAATCATTTAAGGACAGACTTTGAGCAAGGTGAAATGAATACCATTACTTTCATCCGATGTACATGTGACGAGGGATGCCAATGTAAAGACAAATTGCTAAATGGGTAAAAAATTCATAGTAGGATATTCAGTCCAAAATGTGCGTACGATTACTAAAAAAGCACTCTATAAGTGATGCAATAGTTGGAAGTGAGAGGACGACACTATCTTTGAGGACGCTGATGGCAATGTACCGGTAGACAGTGAGATGGAGACTGATAGTATGCGCTACAGGGGATGAAATTCATGAATTGTTTCAGAATTCAGTGTTTCAGACTGCAGAGGATTTGAATGACTTTTCGTACCAGTAAGTCTAAGACATAGATGCATTATTTGGTGCATCTTGCAGTAAGAAAGATATCTCCAAATAATCATTTACATTTATATTTTGATTTCTCATATTTACTGTTTATGTAAGCTAGGAATGCAAGAGCCAGATAGACTTTATACACACAAAAAGAAACAACAGACAAAAAATAACAGACACACGAGCAATACCTAACGTGTGCAGACACTGACCATAAGGCAGTAATAATAACAAAGCAAACGGAGCGAAAAATAACAGCAAAAGAAAAGCACAAAGCACCAAGATATACACTAACTTGATATACATAAATTCCAAAAACTAAACATGCGTGAAAAATATATCCAGGAAGTTAACCAGAAAACACCAGGCCCATAGAAAAAAAAATGGAAATATTTCAAAAATGCCAGCATACAAACAACAGGAAACATATGCAGATATAAAAACTATAAAGGCATGAAACCAAAAATAACAGCTTGATGGACAGAAGAGGTAATGAATGCAATAAAAAATTAAAAAAAAGAAATAGGTAACAAGCAAAACACATGAAGATTACTTAGCATTCAAGACAACAAAGAATAACACCAAGTAAATATCAAATCTGTAAAAATTATGACAAGAAATATGGAGAAATCCTTAACAAGGATAGACAAAATGCAACAGAGATGTTCTACAAAAAAAGACACGAACCAACAGAAATAATCAACGATGAACATGACAACATACTAAATAGGCCCCAAGAAATCATGGAAAGATGGAAAAATTACTTCAATCAACTGTTAAACTTAAAGGAAGGAGAAGAGATCACAACAATAAATACAATAGAAGAAAATCTAGAACCATACATCCTGAAATCTGAAATTGAGGATGCAGTTATACATGCACCGAATAACAAAGCTCCAGGAATAGATGGCATACCTATAAAACTAATAAAAATGCTAACATGAACAGGTAAAAAGTGGCTACACAGACTTCAATGCAATATTAAAGACACCACAGGAGTGGAATACAGCAATGATTGTTTCCATCTGGAAGAAAAAAAGGCAGTAAGAGGGACTACACTAAGTATAAAGGCATATCACTTTTAACCTTTAGGCCCCCACGGTCGCAACATTGCGCCTTGCGTGTGCATCCCGTAGTGCCTGTGGTCGCAATCACGCAACATACGATATCACTCAATTCCCGAGTACGTAACTTCACGAAGTTAAAGCTTATATGACGTAGAATTCCCGCAACACGAAGCTAGGAATACGTCACAGTTTAAAGGTCAAATTCCTTTACTCATTACGATTGTAAGAGAGAGAAAGCCGGTTGAATTTGTCAACGCATTTCTAGAGCGACTTTAGCCATTTTCGGCCGTATTTTACTATCAAATTGAGTACCGCGTGGCATGGGTAAGTGATCGTGACTACATGTTCTAATTGTTGTTTTTTGTGTTTAATATGTTGTTATTTGATAAGAACGTGTGTGTATTCATTAAAAAGCACAAAAATAATATGTATCAGGGGTGACGTGTGTGCATGGACAATAATTTTCAAATTCACTCGGGAGTGAGACAGGGATGTGTACTATCCCCCCTATTGTTTATAACATACATATAGCACATCTGCAAGGTAGCAAAGACAACGGAAGAAAACAATCTGAAGGATAACAAACTAATTGCTATTTGCAGACGACCAAGCATTAGTAACATCACCAGAAGAGCAGCTACAAAGACAAATAGATTGCATCAAACATGCCAAACATTTTAACATGAAGATAAACATAGAAAAGACCGAGTTAATGAAGATAGGAAGAACAGAAAGAAACGCCAATATATATTAGAGACAACAGACTTAAACAAGTGACAGAATTCACATATCTAGGAAGCAATATAACAACAGACGGCATGAGCAGTAAAGAAACACACAATAGATGTAGTAAAGCATACCATGCCCTAGGGCAAATGACACCAATCTTCAGAAACAAATCTATAGAAAGATACTAGAGAGAAGGATGCACGCATATATACAACTGCAGCTCAACAACACACAATTGGTATTTTGGAAAAACAGAAGCTGTTCAGATGCAATCTTCGCTCTCAAACAACTTTCAGAAAGAGCGACAGCATAACCAAGACTTAAATTTGGCTTTCATGGATCAAGAGAAAGAAGGATAAGAATGACTTTGCAGACCTACTGGTACCAGTAAGTTTTTTCTCTCTGTTACTGGTATTTGATGTTATTCTGTGTTATCGTTTTGTGTGTTTCTACAGCTATACTCGTGCCTACACCTAGGCAGTTTATCCTAGCATGAATCTATCAGACAAGAACATGCAAGTCACAGGTTTTTGTAGGGGTTTCTTTTTACAGATAAGGTTTTTTCCTCTGTTACCGATATTTGACACTCTGTGTTCTCTTTTTTTGTGTTTCTACTGCAGATTTTGTAAAGAATTGTGTTGTACTCATTTATAAGCCAAGACCCATAAATAATCTGTGGTATATGGTAAAAAAATTCTCGACTTATAAACGGAAATATATGGTACTATAAACTAGAGAAGACTTACTCAATACATTGAGAAGAAGATCAATAATGATGTCTAGTCATCCTGTACTCATATCTTACCTCTTGATTTCTGTAGTGAGGAAAGCAGGCACCATTTGTTTTAGGTGGTGGGGGTTGTGAGTGACCATTGGTTTGTCCTTTCTCTAAACGCACCTCACACGTCAATGAAGTATTGTCCCCTGTGTTCTGACCAAGCATTTTGCCAGACTGAGCAACAGCCAGACTGGAGGCCATACCTTCCTCACAAGAGTGGATAGAAGGTGTTTGGGAACCAGTCGCTGATTGTCTGCACAGGAACTCAAGCTGTGGATGACATGAGACATAGGAAATAATTGATCACAATCTCTTCTTGATTGCCAGAACAAAGTAAACTAGTATAAAAGACAATATTGTTGATGTCAATATCAAATTTCTATGGAATAGTTCTACTCTTGGCAACTCAATGCAATTCTTAAAAAAGTGCAGGTCTTCAGAAGTTGACTTAGTGATCCATACAGTGAGTTAGTGAATGTTAAAGATGTTTGTAAACCTTTTTTCCTGGCAGTTGAAATGAAGTGCAGTCAATAAGACTGTATTCTGCTCTTTAATTGGGATGAGAGCAGTGTCTACACATGGGTAGCTGTTGAGGTCCGATATAGTTTATTGAGTATAGTATGTCCTGTTTACTATAAGAGAGGAAAGCAAACAAACCTATATATCTTCCTTCATTAGACAAAGGCGTTGGACTTACATCAACCATGTTATCAGAATGAACAGCCTAAGAATTCCCCAGCAGTCACTATATTGGGTGCCACCCAGAGTAAGAAGAAGAGGGAGACCTAGAGAAACTGTACATAGAACCATTAATAAAGAAGGCATGTCAATGAACAACACGCAAGAATTGAAAGACCTGGCAACACAAAGACAGAAATGGAAAGCTATGGTTTCTGTCCTATGCGCCACTTATGGCCCTGGAGGAACATAACATAACATGTCCTGTTAGAAACTGAAAGATAAAGGATTGGTTTCTCCTGAAGTTTGTTTAGGTTGTAATTGTCCTTAAGGCATGTCATTTCATTAAATTCACTTCAGTCAGCCCATTTATCCATCTGCACAGCCAGATTTCCGTGGTGTTGTTTCTTTACTGAAATGTTCTCATGCTGCTTGCAAAGTTTAACATTTTGTTTATTTGATGCACCTCGTTTTGCAAGTCTGTCTGCTGTTTAATTTTCTGTTAGATCACTAGGTTCAGGAATCCAGATACCTGATTAGGAGACAATCAACTATCATCTTCGAGTGCCATGTCAGCATCCAAGGTTGGCTGCTACAGACCTCCAACATCCTCTGTATCTTGCCTTAGCGGTGCATTCTGATAGACTTTAACCTGTCCGTCATGATGCCTCCCCCCTCCTGTATCTTTGTTTACCTCCTGCCTTTCAACCAGACAATCATACAACACAAAAAATATGAGATTTATGTTGTGAAAATATATGTATATGGTGATTACATGTTGTTTCTTTCAATCCCAAGGCATTATGAGCAATGATACTTCTATTTCCTATGTGCAGCTGCCCAAGTGAAAACCAGGCCCGGACTCCTAGTTCAGGGTGCAAAGAATAGGACCACTGTCTTCTTTTCAGATATGCCATAGGAAAGGAATGTTAAGGACTACGCTGACAACTTGCCACCTATGGAAAAGTCACTGCAAGTCTTGTCTCGATTTCTATATTTTATCTTCTGTCAAATAGTCCCCATGGATGATTCTTCTTCTTTCATTCACTTGAAACATGTCTATATCTGTCATTCTGGATGGATGATCATCCCCATGGATGATGAAGAGATACAGGCAGTGAAATATGCACCTTTGTCTTTTTGTGGCAGATTCCTAGGTGGCGGGAAATGCTAGGTGTACCATTACTGCAGATGGATCAACAGATCTGACAGAAGAATGATTAAGTAGCTGGTCCAGAGGTATATGCTACACTCCTGGCAGGATCTGCTCCCTTCGATGACTAAACAAGCATCAATGTATCCCTTCCTCACACCAACACAACCTTTGACAGCATGACCTCAATAAGGACAGTGAATATATTAATGGTTGCAAACAGGACTTGAACCATATCTATTCAGTTAGTAACTCTGCCAGCAGTAAAAGAGAAAGCATTTGTTAACGCAGCCAATGGCACACCTAAAAAATACAGCTAGCCAAATTTGTAAATTCATTGTCAACCGGGTATATAGGGTTTGAGTCTTGTCCTCTAAGTTCTTTCTCTTCTTCTTCAGTGTTTATTCTCAAACTCCCACTGGTTCTCTCTTGTAGCAAGACAACGGTCTCCAGCATGAAATCAGAGAATGAAAATGTGTGGTGCTGCCATTTTATATGCGTCAATGGCTCCCCACATTTGTCTTCTGTGAAGCATATCTTTCAGAACTTCAAATAATTCTTTAAATAAATGTGCCAGACCCATCACTCTACTTATGCTCAAGGCATGGGTTATGTTACAACTTCAGCTAAGTCAAGTTCATAATCACTTACAAGTCAAGCTTACTAACCCATTGGTTTTGCCTCAGCCCCATATTCCTATAACCTCTGATCTCTTGTGTTTTTTTAGAAGCAAAAATACTACAATTACATTGGTTATGTTAGCTTTCAGGTGTTCTCTTGTTCCTATAGTTTTCTTGTCATTAGTTTATTATTATTAGATAGAGATAATAATGAAGATAATGTTATATTTGTTGATACTGAAATAGGACAGACAGATGTATATACTGACCTGGAATGGGTCACATTTGCCGAGACTGAGTGCCTCAATCAACAAGCGGACTTTGTCCTCCCCATACTCTCCAGCTGCAACTTCCATTACTGTAAAAAAAACCAGTGCTCAACATTATAATAGTATATCTATCCTCATTTTCACTTGTTCATTATGCGCTGTGGGAAAACTTGGAGTTATTTGTTTTTGGTAATTTTGGTCACAGTGGTCATGGTCGGTCCATCTCTTTATGGTTTCTTTGAATGTCTCCATCCATCCAGTTCTTGGTATTTCTTGTACCTTGTAGATTGATCTGCTGTTGTATTTACAAAAGACTGGTTGCATTGGTTCCATTCTCATAGGTGCCCAAACCACCTAGTTTACTGTCTCTCGATGTAGTCAGGACTTGTGATGGTCTATTTCTTTCCTGATATCTTCATTTCTCCGTCTGTCTCTTCTCGTGATATTTATAGCTTTCATCAAACATCTTATTTCACATACTGTGATATTTTTCGCTAGTGTCAAGGGCCATGTTTGACAATGGTAATACGGAGTTGGTATAGAAATACTGTTTATCAATTGTCATTTTGTTCTCATGAAGATAGTTGGGTGTTTGAGTATTGGTGACAGCTGTTAAGTCACAGCATTGGCTTTCTGACATCTTATTTTTATCTCTATATTGAGTTATTATAACAGTACTTATGTCAAATACATGGTCATTCAGCTTTACAATGAAGACACAGACTATCAAACTATTTATTAAATATAGTGTGAACAAACACATAACAGCATACAAGTCAGTTTCAACCTTAACTCTTAGTATATGACCCATCTTTCTAAAAGATAAATATTTTCCTTATTCCTGCTAATATTTCTAAAAAAGGATTGGAGACAGTGGTAGACATTGCAAAGAAATCCTTCACTACAAGCCTTTATAAACATGCAGTAGTATTTCGTTCAATCACAATACTATAAAGATCTTGCCTCGTGACAAGTCAGCCATTTTGTGATATTAGTTATAAGCAAATGAAACATCTTAACTTTATTGGTTGGTCTTTGATTGGCAGCGAGACAATTCTATTTCATAGATATATTGATGATGGTATAGGTATTACTTCCTGATTCTTGATTAGAAACTGGCCTCACAGCATGTGGGGCATTCCCAAAGTGCTCCGCCCTCTGTTCAGCAGCCATCCAACTCGATGGTGTTTCGAGTCTAATGCCGCAGAAACAGGCATCAACATCAGGGCACAACTCTGGCCCTTACGACAGGTTTCTTTGTTGTTCCGCCCACCCACGCCGTGCCCGTAACTAGTTCAAGCACAACGTCGGCCTGTCAGAACAACATGTTAACTGTTATCAAAGGTTACGACTATAGAAGGTAAACTGACATCCCTGAGACAGAATTGTCTCGCTTCATCAACTTTATCAACAATTAAACCTGCTATTCAATTCACATCTAACATCTCTACTACTTTTATCAACTTTCTTGACATTATTCATTTCCCTAACCTCAGCACATCTATTTACTACAAACCTACTGATGCACATGGTTTCCTGCTCCACACATCTTCTCATACTCCTGCTTGTTGTAACTCTCTGCCATTCTCACAACTTCTTTGCATTCATTGTTTATGTTGTGATGATGATGTCTTTTTTGACAAAACCTCGTAGATGACTGATTTCTTTCTTTGACGTTTTTTATTCCCTGAAAGTGTCCTTTCGTCAGCATGGCTTTGTGTCCGTAAGTTGTCTTGACTTGATACCTTGACTAATACTCAGGGTACATCATCCTCCTCTAATAAGAGTTAAACTTGTCCTTACTTTTCATCCCCATAACTGTCTGTCAAATCTTGCTCCAGCATTATTCCCTTCTCCAGTCTGATTCTGAAACGTGTGCCACTTTGCAGGACTTTCCTTTGGTTGCCTATAGGTGTGACAAAAATCCTAATGGCATCTTGGTCCACAGTCACCTCGGGTCTTATATTCCTGCTCACTTTGGTACTATTCATTGCAAAAACGTGTTGGTTGCTACACATGTCCTCATGTAGTTCATATCCACTTTGTTTCATTTCCTAAGGCCACTTTCGCTATCAATGATGTCTTTACATGTGAATCCCGTAATGTTATTTATGTTATCATATGTAAACGTTGTGATAAAAAGTATATAGGTGAAACGGGTTTACGATTGAATGACAGCTTCTGTAGGCATCTTCATGCCAAAAAACACAGAGAACCTACTCCTGTTGCCACTCATTGCAATGGTGATGGTCATCATGGTATCATCAATATGCAGGTTGCTGCCCTCAGATCCTGTACCATGGATGACAGATCTAGGTACGCTCTTGAAAATCAATTTATTTTTTAGTTTGGTACCCTCAAGCGTTTTGGACTTAACTCTGAACATTCATTTGTTTAAATTTGTGTTGGTGTGGTCCTAATTGTATTGCTATCCATGTTGTATTGGGTAATAGTTTGTTTATCTGTTATCATATCCCGTCCAATTTTCAACAAAACCCTCTTCCATGACTACATGTTTCCATGTATACCACTGTCACCTTTAACTTTTTCTTGTTTACATGTCAGTGGTGTATCTAGTGCATCTGTGGTGGTAACATTGTTTTTACTGTTTTCATTGTTTTTCACTATTTGTTTTATATATTCTTGAGAAAGACCTAATGATTCGAAATGTTGAAAATGGTATTGTAATTTGTATTCTTTCATGTTTACACCTCTTAACCCCTTAGTTTTGGTGATAGTCCGTCTATTGTGTTCAAGTAAAAACATCAAAATCCTGTGTTCTACGTAAGCACTATTCTTTAGACCTACAATTTAATGCCCAGGACTTATTTACATACCCTAGATACATCTAAGACAAATTACTATGCCTTATATAAATGTCTTAGTATTTACATCTAAATCTAATACTCTAAAAATCAAGTTTCAGAATGTAGATAATGGTGATAGTCATTGCATTGGAAATGCACCCTCAGCTTCATCAACACTCCACAAGAATTTCCATTAAAATGAGATATTAGGCCTACAATAGCCATCTTATCTAATATCGAAATCAATACCTAATATAGTCTGGTACATTTTAAAAGCCTAACTGGCTGTAAAACATCGAGGATGTCTAGATTTCACTACTTCAAATACAAGTAGCAATAAGTTACACAAAATGAAAAATAAAACACACTTGATTATATGAAATTTTGGCTCAAATACAATCGTTATTATTTGTACAAAGCACGTCTTTCTAGATCGATTATCTCCGGAACAGAAGTTCCGCAAATGAGAACGGTTCATTTGATATTACAGACATCATGATGTTTATAATTTGAGATAGTAAATTCATATCAAAATGTAAATTTAAGCGGCTTTTGGCATATTGAGCCTCCAAAATGTAGAGTTTATCGGCTCAGTGGACGAGAAGAGAAATTTGTATATTAGAGAATATTTCTGTGACTTTCATTTCTGACTTCTGTATGGATTGAGGGAATCAACTCTTTCCTCTCCAAAAAAACTTTTATAAGCTGTATGAGAACCACGAAATAAAGTCCCCATTTGAAGTAGAATACTACAATACCACAGACAAAGAGCTACATGGAGTTACATTCTACAGCAATGATTCCCAAACTGGGGAGGGGGGAGGAGAGGCTTGAAGTGATCTCAAAGGGGCGTGAAGTAATTTGGAAATTGAATTCATGAATGCAGTAAAGGCATGGTTGTTTTTCAATTAACAACATAAGCATGATTTTTTTAAAATATTTAAGACAAAGCAAAAGAAATAATGACTATTGTTCAAAAACAAATAATTTGTATAACCATGACTAATTTGTCTGTGTCCTTATAGGAAATCTTGTATTGATGAAAAGAGCGAAGCATTTTTTTAATTACCTATCCCACATGCATGACAAGTTTGATTTGTAGTTAGCCGCACTATACAGGTTCTGATTCTTACTTATATGTTTATTGAATGATCATGGTGCACTTTTATACAATAGAGTTTTCTCTCTCAGTGATGTTACATAGGTGAACTTACCATAATCTGCAGGGTTGTGGTAGTTAGGACACACCATTCCCTGATTTTCGAAGTATGGGAGAAGAGCTGCAACTGTCCCCCTGTATATACATTGGCCATCAACTAACAGATACAGCTGAGGAAACAGTACATGGTAATATAATTATAATCAGATGTTCTAATATTAAATACAGGAATCATACACATAAGACCTGATTCGTCTTGACAGAATGTCTAAAACAAGTCTGTATCAGTTGGAGTTGAGGTGGTACAAGCAAGCACAGAAGGATTTCTCATGTCTGAATCTGCCAATCCATGAGTGATTTTCTCTGCCAAAGAAGATGCATTGGAATGTCATGTCGCTAGGTTGTTGCTCTTTTGATGTTCGTTTTTTTAACTGGAACTGTCAACCACTACCCTCAGATGGATTTATTTAGACAGGGATCAGAGCATCTGTTCTTGATTAGAAACTAACAGCACAGCATGCGTGACAGCTCCCGTAAGTGTTAAGCTCTCCGTTATATTAGACATCCTAGTTTTTAAAGACTCTCAGAGTCCCACTCAGGTGTTGATTATGCGATCTTCGGGTCTTTTCAAAAAAACTACTTTTCCTTCCATCACCTGTAGACACTCCCATTTCTGACATTCTTTGTACATTCTCAGTCTCTTTAACCCCAGCTTCATTTTGCAATAATTCATAGCTGCCTTACTCAAGTCTACTTTATCTCTTCTCACCATTGTGCCATATATTGCTGCATTACCTGCCAATAAGTCAGCTCTCTATTTCCTCTGACCTAGGCATGACCAGAGCAGTAGGCCTATATCTATGTAATGCTCTGGACAATTTAGTTATTCAATAAATCTGAATTTCTTTCTGAGCATGCATTTTTCTATCTTGCACAACATGCTTTGAGAGTCTGTCAGTATTACTGAGTGTGTTGATGTCTCAGTTCTCAACCAATTTAGTGCTGATGTAACTCCCTCTTATCTCCATCCTCATGCTCAAAGTGACAGTGGAGTATGCAGATGATTTCTCAACCAATTTCACGCCATTTCTGTAGGTAACAAAACCCCAACCACTTTTATTTGTATTTCTCCTTACTGAGCCATTTGTGTATATAATTATGTCTTGTGGTTTCGAGAACAACTAGACGAGCTATATATGGAATTGTCCATGGTGAGCTGATGACAATCTGCAGTCAAAACTAAGGGACATCATTGATAAACTGCAGAAGTATATGTTTGAACATGGTACACAGTGATGTTCTAAACTGCTTAATATATTTATATATTCCCAATGTGAATAACTCTTTATCTCTATATTGGTTTTTGCTGTCCTGATGTAATCCATTAGAAGCCTATATACTAATGGAGGTTTTAAATGCTAATTAGCATGGTTCCTGTGATGCAGATGGTTCTTGTAGCTCGCTGGTTACACACACACCTTAGATGCCTCCACAGGCATCATGTTCTGCTTGCCCTGACTATAATTTCAAATTCTTTAGTAGCATTATCAAATGCCCTTCTAGTCTAGTGTTACAGAGGAGTCCTGTATTGATGTTACTACTGGAATTATCAGCATACATCCCTTTGTCATCTGCTGAAAGAGATATAATGTCTATGGGGAGTACCTGAAGTGTACTATCATCAGTTTAAAAAATCAATAATCACTAACAGCCAAGAAGTTGGCATCTTTAAATATCTTTGGTCCCAAATATGTGATCATGGCAGCTCAGGGAAATAAGATTAAGTTAAGACTGGAAATGGCGCTGGTTGCCATGGCAAAGTTGAATATGATTTGCAAAAGTAAAACTAGTATTACAATAATAATAATAATAATAATAGAAGACAGGGTAGTAGGGGTGCTACACTGGAGACATCAGCACAGAAAGCCCTACAAACACCTCTATCTTCAGCCATTCAGAGGAATGTATTACAAAATCATGCCCAGACCACCACTTCATGGATTTATCAATCCAGGATCAATCTATTCATATCGCTAATGCTAAGTATACTTACATATGGATATGAAAGCTGGACACTCAATGCAGAACATGGAAAGAAGGAATCTGGATTTGAAAACAAGTGCTACAAACGTTTGTTAAGAATTAGCTATATAGAACACAAGACAAATATATTCATCCAGCAGTAAATAAACAAACTTACAGGTTATATAGAACCAGTTTGGCAGTTGTGAAATGGCATAAACCTGATTGGTTTGGACATGTAATGAGACACGACTCACTATTAAAAATATTTTGCAAGGAACAGTCGAGAAGAGGCAGCCATTGAAATCCTGGATTGATAAATCCATGAAGTGGTGGTCTGGGCATGATTTTTTAATACATTCCTCTGAATGGCTGAAGATAGAGGTGTTTGTAGGGCTTTCTGTGCTGATGTCTCCAGTGTGGCACCCCTACTACCCTGCCTTCTATTATTATTATTATTATTATTATTATTGTTATTATTGTTATTATTATTATTATTAACAGCCAAAACATACAGCAGTATTACTCACATGATCAAACATTTCAAAAAGTTTAGCACTGGGCTGGTGTATTGTACAAATGATAGTCCTGCCACCTTCTGCCAGCTTCTTGAGCAGAGACACACACTGGAAGCATGAAGCACTGTCAAGACCACTGTAAGAATATGATCAATAAAATGTATTATACCTCTCATTAATCAATAAGCAATCTGATTTATCAAAGCAATAAACTCTTGCAGTATCTGACATTGCAGTGAAGGATTTTTTTGAGTACCCCTGTGCTGTTGTTTTTTTTAAAATTTGTTTTCAAACTCCTAATGGATCTCTTTTATATCAAGATAATGGTTCTACTAGATTTCCAGCAGGAGTAGTCCAGAGAATGGAAATGTGTTGTGCCAATATTTGTAGCCTTCTGCGGTACCTGCGTGTTAATTCTCAAACTCATGCAAGTTAGGAAAATGTAGCCCAGCCTATTACATTTACAGCTTCTCTGCTTTACCTGCTAATTTCAGCCTGGCACACATATGATTTGGGCGACATAATAGAATTAGAAATGATAACAGATAACCAAAACAATACCAGTATTGTAACACATCCAAAGACAACAGATCAAGTGGTTTTCACAAACTTTCAGACTACCAACAGATAAAATGACACATAGACATCACGGCTATAAAGCCAGAGGCAGACCATGTAAAAGTTGGATCACAGAAAACAAAGAAGCCACAGGAACAAGTTTACAAACAGCACACAAGAAGGCCATCTCCAGAGAACTCTTCTACTCCCGATGGCCACAGCGTATATATAGATAGATAGACATACGACTTGGGCACTGCTTTCTAGTTTAACCATAATCTAGATCTATTTATATTAATACAGTTTGCAATCCTTTGGCAGACTTTGTGGCTTAGATTGATCTTGTGAGTCACATCAATCATCGCCATGGATTATAGATTATATATTTCATATAATCTATAAGAAATATATAATCTATAAAAACAGTTCTGGAAATTGTTCAGTCGAGCTTAGAAGATTACACCCCCCCTCCCCCACATCCTAAACTCTATATATATGTCTCTCAAGAAAGTCAGAAGCTGTGTTGCTTCCTTATCAGTTTAAAGCATTGATACAGCAACAATTTCGTGAATAGAAATGAATTGGCAGAGTGACGTCACAAACCACCGAAAAAATTCAATCAGACAACATAAAAAATTGTGAGCTATGTAGGCACATGATATGGGATTGGACCAGTGCATATAATAGAACAAAATCGGTTACAGAGCCAGAGTAAGACCAAGAAATAAATGAATAGATATCAAAGGTATTTTAAACAAACATGAATATATCACAATGTAGGTGATACAACTGGCACTGGAATGTAAACTAAAGCACTCACCCCTATGCTCATTGGAAGTATGGATCTGTAGAGTTTCCGTCCATCTGGGGCTAGACAATAGATAATAGACAAAATGGACAGTAATCTGTTCTTCTGACCAATGCACTCATTTTATCAGGAGCTTGTACTTGATGGGCATACAGAGTGCAACTCGTGTCTGCATTCTTAGCGATTCAAAGAGCATGATTGGAAAAATACAAATAAGCTGTATTCATGAACAGTGGTTCGATACTGTGGGAAGGTTGAAGCTGGAGGATGTCACATTCATTTTTGTGTCTCGTCATTCGGTGTTCAAGGCAATGAGAGAGTGAATAGATTGATTCGGCCACTGTATCCTATGGCAAGGCAATGGTTCACATTGACATATGGAATTCTTTGAAAGAAACTGCACATCAAACAAAATTAATGAAGATGATGATCCCTTTTTTACATATCCAGAATAAAGGAGCTGGGCTTGAAATGTGACATGGCAAGAAATGAACATTATTATGGACAGCAAAGAATGTTTGTCAACCAAGAGAGAACTGGAACTGTCACTTGTTTAATTTCAGATATACTCAGGGGGAAGATCAGAGTACCTATGGGATGTATCTTTTGAGCAGTGATGATGATCTTGACTAACTAACAGACTAACTAATTCAGTTTACCTGGTTGGCTCATCAAAGAACATGATTGGTGGATTATTTATCAGTTCTAGAGCAATTGATAATCTCTTCCGCTGTCCTCCTGACAAGTTGGAGGTTCGAGTCTTTCTGGCCTCTGTAAGACTGAGTGTATCCAGGATTTCAGAGACCTGCATAATAAAACCTCAATTACTGTATAAGTTTAATAAATAAATATGTTGAATATTCAGTTGTTATGTGTTATGCACAACTGCCTGTATTAAAATCTGGAGTGTACAGAAACAAGATGTTATCATAAATAATGTGTAGACAACATGAAATTTATAATAGTGAATAAGTAAAAATATGTTACAAATATCTACCACTGCTAATAACAAGATGATAACGACCATTATAATAAAATAAATAAGGTTGAAAACAGCTGACATTTCAAAGATCTTCATCTGAACAGCATATAATAAGAAAAATGAATACAGACAAAAATAATTTAAAAACATATTTAAAAAAAAAAAAAAAAAAACAGTCAGTATAGCAGCCTGGCAAAGAACTGACGGAAATTCAATAATTATGCAGCACACTCAAACAATAATGTGCACACCATGAAGAAATTCTGCACCATGCAGAGATGTAGAAGATTATGACAAGAAACCAGGATAATATCTAACCACAGATACAAGAGGGAGGCACAATAGAATAGGTCACCATGTCCACCATAGATGCAATATTGAATTAAAAGATGGAGAAAACAGTAAACACACCAACAAAATTGCTTTTCACCGACTCTGATGGACAAACAAGAAGAAAATGATGTTGAATAATATGATAGGATTGAGTTATTTTTATTTTTAAAGATGTATTAGCAGGACAAATCAAATAATGTCAATGACAGAGAGAAACAGGCACAGCTTACCATTTCTTGTTTTTGGTGAGGTAAAAGTCTCTCATCTAACTTAAGGTTAGCTGAGCACATCATGGCCTCCTCCACTGTCAAGTGAGGAAGCAGTTCATCATCTTGCATGATGTAGCAGGACATCTTACGGAATGACCGTAAGTCTCTCTCACGGTCCCGGACCAACAGGCTTCCTGTGACATTTCTTGTTCTGGAACAATGATTTTAAATAGTTTATAAATTAGGTAATTCTTCAGTAATATACTCAACAACAATCAGTTAGGCCGCATTATGAGAGTATCACTACAAGTTCTAGATTACACAAGAAATATCTAGTCTCCAGCACACAACAAACACCCTACTTACTATAGATAATAACACACTGTCTACTACACACATAACACCTTATTATTTACTATGCACAAAAAAAACACAATTAACACAGACAATAAACAGCTTATTTACCACATACAATAACACTGTCATTTTCTAACTTTCACAACCATATGTAAACACAGATATGACATTGGAATCAAACAGTCATAGTTTGG
This sequence comes from Meghimatium bilineatum, assembly GCA_034231615.1. NCBI lineage: Eukaryota > Metazoa > Mollusca > Gastropoda > Stylommatophora > Philomycidae > Meghimatium > Meghimatium bilineatum. The sequence continues at coordinate 45,928,440 of CM067304.1, forward strand.
TATGTTGACTTATTGTTTTTTATTCCCTGATGCTTGTTAGGTGGTGGAACACACTTTATCTATCTATCTATCTAATCTAATCTAATCTGTATATCCATCTAATCTGTATATCCATCTAATCTGTATATCCAAATAATTATCTAGAAATTGTGAACAATTTGCTCTTACTTCCTATATGCAGTGGGGTGGTTTCTCAGAGCTTTCTTTCATATCCATGAAATTCAGCTTTCTGCTTATTGAAGGAACTTACTACTCTGAGAATAGTAAGAACACTATAGACAGGTATTTTCAAATAGTAAGAACACATTAGAAAGGTATTTCCAAATAGTAAGAACGCTATGGAAAGGTATTTCAAAATAGTAAGAATACTATAGTGAGGTATTTAACAATATCTTATTAAGAAAGGATATCACCTATATGTTGCTAGGGCTTAAAGGAGAGGAAAGAATAGTGACTCTGTAACCTGCCACAAGAAACAACTAAGGAGGTTTTTGGAGTGTCATGAGGGTTGTTACATCTTATAGCAGGTCAAAGTGACCCAAAAAGCTACTATGCTGAAGTCAGATGTATCCTGCAGAAAAGTGCGGACCTAAAAGTCGAGCAGTAAACTATGACACATTCCATTCTCTGGACTACATCCTGCTAATATACAAAAGTTTGAGAGGAAATGCATAAGAAGTACTAGTACAACAACTCTAGAAATTAATGGAAAATAAGAAGTATGTTAAAGAAGTTGATGGACAGATTAATATCATGGCTGAGAAAAAAAGACAGCAACAGAACAAGTTAATAGAATTAGGAATAGAAAATATTGAAAGTTGACAACCTCCTGTATGTATATTTATGAGGGGGAAAGGGGGGGATGGTTCAGCAGTGGAAGGAGTTACTGACCAAATATAGAGATTATTTTACTGAAAGATACATTACCTGTAGCCAGCAAGAATATTCATGAGGGAGGATTTGCCAGCACCTGAGGGTCCCATGATGGCTGTCAGCTCCCCTGATACAAACTTGCCTGTGATGTTCTTCAAGATAGTTTTGTTCCCTGAAAAATACACCCATACTTACAACTAAAACTACTGATATATCACAACCAACATCAGGATATGACAATCAGAATAAAGGACATAATAACCATAGATTTTCAAGGGTTGATACAAGCAACTCTTGTTAGGTTTTTCTTCTACAAAGTTGATGATGCAGTAATCCCTTTAGTTGTGAGCAGGTAGCTCTTAACAGCCTATATCCTTTCGATAAAAGCATACCAGTAGGTCATTCTCAGTTGACTAACTGAGGTGATACTCAATGTAAAGGTTTGATGTATCAAAGGTATGGATGTCTAAGAAGTGATATATGGATGCATATTGTCCCTGAAGGGAGGCATTTCAGTGCAGCAGTATCCTTGGGGTCATCACATCCTGCCAGGAGTACAGCATATACATCTAGGTGAACTAGTTCATCATTCTTTCATAAGATTTTTGTACCCATCATAACTGATGTGAATCTAGCATTCCCAGTCACCTAGGAATCTGTCATAAAAGGACAAGGTGCAATGTTCGCTGACCTGCATTTCTCCATCATCCATGGAGACCATTTAACAGAGGACAAAGTTAGAAATTGTGCAAGACATGCAGTGACAATAATTTTTTTTCACAGGTGACAGTTGTCAGACCATCCCCAAACTTTGCTAAGTCGCCTCCTACAACATGCCTGGAAATAAGACAGTGACTTTATTCTTTGCACCCTGAACTAGCCATGACGGCCTTGAGAAAACCATAATGGAGGGGATGATGCCAGGGAAACGAACAAGAGGCAGACCAATGACCACCTGAGCATGACAATAACAGAAGCAGAAAGACTGGCTCAAGATAGACAGAAGTATCGAAAGGCTGTGATGACTGCTACATCCTGCTCAGGATATGCTCATCATCATCAGGTGCCATGCCAGGTGGCGTAGGCGGTCATGGCTCTCCACAGCTCTCTGTCCACAGTATCATGTATCAAAGTCGTTGTTTCTTTGCCGTGCCAGGTCGTCAAACGAACATTTTCTCACGTTGTCGCCCTCTGTCTCTGGTGCCCTCAATCCTGCCTGTTGTGACTATGTTCTCCAAACCTGCCTGTCTCATGAAGTGGCCAAAAAAAGAAGATTGCCTTTTTCTTATATTGTTGATTAAGGTCCGTTTCGCATTTAACTCTTTTAACACCTCTAAATTAGTTTTTCTGGAAGTCCATGGTATTCTCAACATTCTTCTGTAGAACCACATCTCTGTTGCCTCCAATCTCCCACTTTCCAGTTTGTTTATTGTCCAAGACTCGCACCCATATGTTAGTATAGGGGTTATATAGCACTGCAGAATTCTCTTTCTCACCTCTAATGACAAGGTCATATTACACAGTACACTTTTCATTTTTCTGAATGCTGTTTTTGCCTGTCCTATTCTGCATCTTATTTCTGTTGAACTTCTTCCATCTGCTGTAATAATTGTACCTAGATATTTGAATTGGTGGACCTGTTTTAATACCATATCATTCACTATGATCTTGCAAGGTGTGTTATTTTCTTTTTTTGAAATAACCATTACTTCTGTTTTCTTGATATTTAGGAAGAGGCCTTTCTCTTTGCTTTCTGTGACTACTACTTTAATTAAGTTTTGAAGGTCTTCCTCACTTTTTGCAATCAGAACAGTGTCATCCGCATATCTCAAATTATTTATGTTATGTCCTCCCACTGATATTCCTGGGATATCTAATATTGCACGCAATATGTTTTCACTGTATAGAGAGAACAGGTCTGGTGAAAGCACGCATCCCTGTCTGACTCCTTGTTTTATTTGTTGAAAAGGGCCAAATTGATTTCCTACTCTTATTGCTGCTGTTTGTTGCCAGTACATGTTCTTGATTATTCTACTATATGCTACTGGATGATAATGACCCTGAAATAAGAGTCCAGGCCCCAGTTGTCACACTGGCAGTTTATCTTCTATAGACTTTCATCTGTAAACATTTGTCTACTCTAAATACAAATTGAATAATTGTGCGACTACAGTATTTATACACCATATGGTCCATAAATATCCAAAAGAAATGTATAATTGGTTAAATAGTAGTTTCACGTAAAATATCATTGTCAACAGGTGCCATGCCGACTGGGGTAGGCAATCATGGATCTCTGCAACTTTCTATTTCCAGTATCTTTTATCAGGATAGTTGTTGACTCTGTACCAAGTCAAAATGCTGGACTAATATTTTCTCCCAATGTCATCCTTGATCTCTCTTGCCTTCTATCTTGCCTGTTGTAACTATGTTCTCTGTATGTCCTAACATGTCCAGAAAATAAAGATTGTCTCCTTCTGATATTATTAAGTAACCTCTGTCTCACATTTGACTTTCAGCACTTCATCATTAGTCTTTCTAGCTGTCCATGATACTCTCAGAATTCTTCTATAGAACTACATCTCTAATTTTCCACTATCCTGTTTATTTATTGTCAAAGACTGGCATTCATATGTTAGAATCGGTGGTGGTATGTAGCTCAGAAGAACAATCTTCCTCACATCTATTGACAGGGTCATATTACCCAGTATATTCTTCTTTTTTATGAATGTTACTTTTACCTTCTAGGTCGACTCACCCTAATGAAATGAGTAACATATCTTCTGGGAAAGGGAAACATAGACATTAAAGTTGCATTATACAAGACTATTATTATTCCATCACTATGCTACCAGTGCCAAACCTCAACAATGACAGCACAAGACAAAAGAAAAATAGTGACAACAGAAATGACATGTCTAGGAAGAATACTTGGAGTGTCATTAAGAGATAGAATTAGAAATGATAACATCAGACAGATAACCAAAACAATACCAGTATTGGAACACATCAAAAGACAACAGATTAAGTGGTTTTTGCACGCTTCCAGAATACCAACAGATAGCATGCCACAAATGGCTATGACACATAGACATAACTGTTATAAAGCCAGAGGCAGACCATGTAAAAGATGGATCACAGAAATCAAAGAAGCCACAGGAACAAGCTTACAAACAGAGCACAAGAAGGCCATCTCCAGAGAACTCTTCCACCCCTGATGCCACACGGCAAACAAGGACCACAGATGATGGATGGATGGATGGATGGATGGATGGATGGATGGATGGATGGATGGATGGATGGATGGATGGATGGATGGATGGATGGATGGATGGATGGATGGATGGATGGATGGATGGATGGATGGATAGATAGATAGATAGATAGATAGATAGATAGATAGATAGATAGATAGATAGATAGATAGATAGATAGATAGATAGATAGATAGATAGACCTTTGCCTGCCCTATTCTGTTTCTTAATGTGGAATATATAGGCCTACACAGAATATCTTAACTCCATAACTATTAGTTTCCATGTAGTCTTCTAATTACTTTGTGCTCCTTTTTGTGTGTCCTGTCACTTAATAAAGACTTTTTGGTCGAAACATCACTTGTATGTATTTGTTCCACATAAAACTGCTATTTATCCAATTCAACTCTAAGTCATCAATCCATTCATTTTCTGCCTGTGACAATAACAGGTAAAAAATCTACAGCATAGATAATCATACTCTAAAGTTAGAAAGGTGGATGTGTGCTGGTGGCATCAATAAGGGAATGTTTCAACTAATAAATAAAGCTCATTTGTTCATGTTTGCTGTCAGCACAATCTGTGCAGGTATTTGGTTCTTTCAACCCTTTAAGTAAATATGTTACCTGCCAACTAGTACAGATTTTATGTATTTTCTACGCCTACAGAATATTCTGTTTTTTATGATTATACTCATATTGACTTTCTGTCAATCAAACTAATTGACCTTCTGTATTTACTTTTAATCTGTGGATCTTTGTGACATAGTGGTTAAGCCATTCACCTTAAGCCCAAGAGGTAAACAAATGAAGTTTTCCATTTTCCATATCATTGAGGTGAATTGGGAAATAAGGTATTAGGCCCATATTTTTCATTGACTAATGGCATATCTGAAGATGAAGTGTCAGCATATCTTCTTTCCCAGAAGATATTTTATTCATTTCCTTAGGGTGAGTCAACCTAGAAGCCGTTTTTTCAGGAGGTAGCAATGGAAATTGCAAAGCAGAACTAAAAATAAGGTTGGAGACGGCTTTAGCCTCCTTGTCAAAGCTAACGGTGATTTGGAAAGCAACATCAGTGTTGGAGTGAAAGTCAAACTGTATAAGCTGCTTGAGCTTCCTGTTGTGCTGTATGGTTGTGAGAATTGGACACTACTTCATGTTTTTTAAATGTTAAAATACCAACATTTGTAAATGATGGCAATAGCTTCCAGAGAATAGCTAGTCACACTATGTATTATTATTATTGTTGTTGTTGTTGCAGTGGGAGGTGATCATGATGGTGATGATGAAAAATAACAGCAGACATGACAGTAGGTGTACATTGGTTGTTTCATTTTCTCCCAGGTGTGCAGAACAGACATAAATAACTGTTTTAATAACTATTATTAAAATTAGGTACTAGATATTGTCAAGTTGGAGGCAGATGTCTTATTATGTAACTGTTACTTAATTATTATTCCTCTATTAATATATGGTAGTATTGATCTGTTTTCATTAAACCTTCAAATACAATCCATACAATGACAGATCATAATGAGATGTAACATTGATATGTTCTCATACAAAACACACAATGACAGACAATACTGATATGTAACATTGATATGTTCTCATACAAACCACACAATGACAGACAATACTGAGATGTAACATTGATACATTCTCATACAAACCACACAATGACAGACAATACTGAGATGTAACATTGATATGTTCTCATACAAACCACACAACGACAGACAATACTGAGATGTAACATTGATATGTTCTCATACAAACCACACAATGACAGACAATACTGAGATGTAACATTGATATGTTCTCATACAAACCACACAATGACAGACAATACTGAGATGTAACATTGATATGTTCTCATGATGATGTGATGATGTTCGTCCGTCGTGATCAACGATGACCAAAAACTTAGCCATAATAATAATAACAATAAATAATAAAAATAATAAAAGTTAATAGTGCGTTTTTAAATGGCTAGCAAGTCCAATGCGTGCACAAAATGTTCTTTTACAGAATTGACCACAATAGAAGGTATCTGTGTGAGGTTGAGATGTTTTTTCTTTTCTACGTGTCCGCTTCTGTCTTGCAGTATCTTGTCTGAATTCTTCCAACGCTAGTGCTCCCGTTCTAATGCTGTAACGCCATGCTGTTCTATCCTGAGCGAGGCTCTCCCAAGTGCCTACATCAATGTTAAGATGTTTCAAGGATGACTTGAGCGTGTCTTTGAAGCGCTTTTTCATCCACCCGCTTTTCAAAATCCTGTCTTGAGTTCTCCATAATATATTTGTTTTGGCAAACGCGAGTTCTCCATACGCACAAGAAGGCCTGCCCAGCGTGCTTGCGCCTTCATAAGTATTGTGTGGATGCTTATTGAGGTTGATTTTTCCAAGACCTCGTAGTCTGGTACTTTGTCCCACCAATGGATGTTTAGTAATTTACGTAGGCAGGTAAGATGGAAATGATTTAATTTTCTTGCATGTCTAGCATACACTGTCCACGTTTCGCAGGCGTATAGTAGGGTTGGTATAACAGCAGCATGATATACTTGTAGTTTGGTGGTTGTTCTTATACCTCTTCTGTCCCATACATTGTTGCGTAATCTGCCAAATACAGCACTAGCTTTTGCCAGTCTATTGTTAATTTCCACATCAATGTTGACATCGCGAGAGAGAGTGCTTCCAAGGTAAGCAAAATTGTCGACTACCTGCAGTTTTTCCTGATTGACGATGATGGAAGTAGCAGTATGTTGGCTATTTTATGTTGCTTGGTGCATGACTTCTGTTTTTTTGGTGTTAATAGTGAGACCAAAGTTGTTGCAGGCCTGTGAGAAGCAGTCTATGGTGCTCTGCATGTTTACGACAGAGTCAGCATACAATGCACAGTCGTCAGCATAAAGTAATTCTCTAACAGTGCTAGATTTAGTTTTTGTGTTTGCTTTTAGACGACGTAAATTGAAAAGACCACCATCCGTTTTGTAATTTATCATTATGCCAGCTGTTTCATTATTATGGTGTGTTTCCGTTAACATGGCCGTAAATAACAGGCTGAAAAGAGTAGGGGCCAGCACACATCCTGCTTTACACCATTTGTGACAGGGAATGCAGGAGATACTCCTCCGTCGCAGATAACACTAGCCATCATACCGTCATGAAATTGTCGTATCACAGTGACAAGTTTTGGGGGGGCATCCGAACTTTGTAAGCACCTTCCACAGTCCTTCTCTTTTAACGGTATCGAATGCTTTAGTTAAGTCCACAAATGTTGCTCAGAGTTCACAATGTTGCTCTTGTGACTTTTCCTGAATTTTTCGGGCAGAGAATATCATATCAACTGTACCACGACCTGCACGAAAACCGCACTGACTCTCTGGGAGTAGCTCGTTTAATAGGGAATTATTTAATCTGTTGAGTATGACACGAGCATGAATTTTACCAATTATAGACAGAAGTGATATGCCCCTATGATTATCGCAAGACTGTTTGGTACCTTTGCCTTTATATAGGTGCACTATAGCAGCATCTTTTAGATATTGAGGCAATGTACCTGAGTTCCAGAAAATATAAAAAATGTCAGTTTTTTAATCAGCAGTGGTCCGCCATTTTATAAATTTCAGCAGGTAAGGCATCCAAACCTGGAGCTTTATCATTTGACATTTGTTTAATCGCTATCATAACCTCTTGACTACTTGGAGGTATATCGAGTTCTTCTCTTATCCTAAGTTGTGGCATTCTGTTTATGACTTCTTCATTTATTACTGATGGTTTGTTTAGGATTTCTTCAAAATGTTCAGCCCAACGATTTAAGATGTCATTTTTATCAGTGAGAAGCTTCGACGAATCGGCATTTAATAGAGGTGGTGATCCCGATGAGTGTGGGCCATAGATAGTCCTTTCTGTCTGCAAACATTTGAATTTCTTCAGCTTTTCGACTTAGCCATTTATCCTTTATCTATCTGAGATTCTTTTGACAAGTGTTACGGATCTTGCTATAGGCTACTTTCTTGGACGGTGAAGATGCTGCCCCTTGTAGTTTCTTGAAAGCGTTGTGTTTTTCTTCTAACAAGGATGTTATCTCAAAGTTATTATCATCAAACCAGTCTTGGTGTCTACGTACCTTCACACCCAAATGTTCCTTCGCTTTGTTGTAAATAATTCTTTTAAACGAAGCCCAGCTATCTTCAGATGTGGCATTAACAAGATCTAAGTCTCCCAAGGCTATGTCGAGATCCTTGGAGAGATTATTGTTTATATCGTGGTTACTCAACCGATCAGTGTTTAGGCGTTTTTCTATCTTTTGTCACTGTGGACGTCTTTTTCTTGCAATGGTGAAATTTAGTTTGGATACTATAAGCCGGTGATCAGTCCAGCATTCAGCTCCACACATTGCTTTTGTGACACGAACATCTTTGATGTCCCTTTTTCTAGTTATGATATAGTCTATAAGATGCCACTGCTTGGAGCGTGGATGCATCCAAGAGGTCTTTTTGCGCGTTGGCAAGCGAAAAATAGTGTTGGTGATAGTGAGTTCGTGCACAGAACATAGCTTTAAAAGAAGGGAACCATTGCTGTTACATTTACCGATCCCATGACGTCCAAGAACACCTTGCCATGTCTGGAAGTCTTTGCCAACTCTGGCATTGAAATCACCCAGGATAATGAGTTTATCAGTTCTAGGTGTACCAGATATAGAGGCATCTAACTCTTCATAGAATTTATCCTTTTCCTCATCAGGATTTGTCATTGTCGGCGCATATGCAGAAAGTAATGTGGCAAAGTTATTTTTGCTCACTTTTAATCGCAACGACATCAAGCGGTCGCTAATTCCTCGAGGCAGACCTGGAAGTTTCTGCACCAGAGATGATTTTATAGCGAAACCAACACCTGATTCACGGCTCTCTGTGTTTTTACGTCCTATCCAGAAGAATGCATACCCTCCACCTCTCTCTGTCAACTGACCCTCATCTGCAAACCGCGTTTCACTAAGTGCAACGATATCCAGATTATAACGGGCCAATTCTTTAGCAATTAGTGCTGTTCTTCTTTCTGGTCTGTTTACATCTGAGATATCCGTAAGTGTCCGAACAATCCATGAACCAACTAGGATTGATTCACACTTTGTTCTCTTCATATTTCATTAGTAAAGATAAGTAAATAAATGGGTTGAGAAATGACTAGCGCTGAAGTTGGTTTATAGTGTTAACTGTTTTTTAATGTATTAATTCAATTTGATATAGTTTCATGTGAGTCTGTCCATTTTCAGGTTGATCTGCCAAGTCTGAGTGTGAAAAGGCAAACAGATTTTAAAGAAAATGCATGTATCGACAATGTGATGGAGTTATCCCCCTTTGTCTTAGTGATGGAGGGAGTGACACTAGGAAAATCACTTAGTGGTGAAATGGTTAAAATGGTGTTATGTTATTTTCTCCAACAGCAGTGATTAATGGGCCTCATGTGCTGAGTATTTCTTCTATGGCCTATGCCGTGTGATGTTGGTTATTATGTCTTTCCACATCCTTCAGTTTTGAGTGCTGCCAAGTATTTCCAATATCAATATTTTCCTATGCCACAATGTCAGGTTGTCAAACATCTTCTCTCTTTGTCTCCCCCTATCCTTCTACTCTTCAATTTGTCTGTTGTCACTATGTGCTTCATCTTTCCTCTTCTAATGATGTGTCCAAAATTTTTTGACTGTTTTCTGATGTGGGCGAGCAGCTCTTTTTTTGGAAAATAACTGGGTACTTCCACCATATAAATGTATCTATTTTTGTTGATGTTAGTTTGCTATTTACTTTGTTGCAGCCTTCCACATTTTATATCTGGTTTTTCTTTCCCTTTATTGCACCAGTCCTCATATATTTAGTGTGTTTGGTTGTTCCCAGACACTGAGGATTTTCCTCCTATCCCCCCCCCCTCCCACGCCACCACCACCACCATTTAAATTGTTCTATGTGATACATTACATTCTGAAAACTATTTCAGCTTTTTCTTGGTCACTTTATGAGTATATTTTATACATTTGTAATTTAGCAACAACAAAATCTGTAGAACTTCCTTTACCTTTATTGCTGTGGCCCTCCTTAACAAAGTATGATAAATTTGTAAACTTGATGTCCACCGGTTTGTGTCTGGTGAGGTGTGAGTTTGAAGCATTCTCCTTGCTGACATTCTCTGGAAGAAATTTCTTAGTCTCTCGTTTAAATAACTGACCTAAATGGGCAGGTATATGAACCTATTAAAAGAAACAGGGACTCAATTTATGAGCTTTACAACAAAAACATATTTACATTAATAAAGTCATGTGGATTCATAGCTTCAACAGTGTTGTCACAAGGGGGCGAGAACCACAAATGGTGGCACCATCATTGGGCAACACAAAATATAACTAAAATGCCACAGATCTAAGACTCTCAAACATAAGAAAATATCAAGGCCAAAAAGTTCTATAACAAGATTACTTTTGGAAATTAACTTAAAAAATACCTCATTAAACAGTAGTGACACCATAACTTTGTGTTCTGAGTATCTCTAATACTGCGAACACCTATGGGCATCAAAGGAATTTTATACTAGGGCAAATTGAAAAGTTTTGCCTCCAGCGCCATAACTTTGACATCAGCATTTCAAGCCAAGTGATACCTAAGTGAAAATAATCTCTAAGGAAGTGACCACTGGGACATGTAATGTCATGAGCCTGGAAGTGATACATGCGCACAGCAAAAGTAAAATGGCAATGTGTAAGGAAATAGGTACAGGAATAAGAACTCATCGTCACCAAGATAATTCAAGGTTGTCGCTTCAGCTGGAAAAGTGTTGAAGTTTGCTGTTATTAATTAGTCTACTTACATCTTCAAAAATTCCTCTCTTTTGTTTTCGTTGTTTGGTGTGTTACATGGGGCATAGCCCTATATAAATGTTGTGTTTACTCCGTCTATTGTTATTGTGGCTGCTATTGAACGATTGTTCTGGTGTGTGACACTGACAATGCCCTTTGCTAGTGTTGGATCTATTAAAAACCCAATGCCTAATTTAGCTTTTGAAACTGGGTCAACCCAGTTAAATATAAATGTGAAATCTTGATAGCCTCTCTTGCATCCTTTGTGTTTAATTCTATTATCTGAAATTCCTAGTAATTTAATGTCTCTATTTTTCATTTCGTCTATAAGATCTTGTTTTTTATTTCTTAGTCCGCATATATAAATTTTGGCATATTTAATATGATGTTTTCGTGTTTGTTGTTTTTCGTTTGTCTCCGGAAAACTCTCCATTTTATACGAGCGGCTTGATCTCACTGTTGGATTGCTAATCCTGTCGCAGTGTTGTATCAGGAAAATCTCACCTGGCTACACTTTGATGTCTAATTAATACATACAATAATGAGTCCACCTATTCCAGATGAAGAATCCTGAAACACCAAACTACACTTCCATTTGTGACGAGTGAGAATCAACACAGTTGTCATCTCGCACCATTTTACCGGAGGTCTTTTTTACCTCAATTTTACCTCAAGATAATACATGAAAGAATTAAAAACAAGATAGACACAGAGGCTGTGAAGAACAATTCAGTTTTAGGAAAAACAAAGGAACCAGAAAAGCTATACTTATTATCCGACTAGTGATAGATAAATATATAGAAGTCCACAAAGGTATCTATATTTGCTTCATAAACTACAGCAAGGCCTTTGACAGAGTCCAACATGAAAAATAGGCATAAATGGAAAGGGCTAGAAATATATATTGGGAACAGACTGCATCAATAAGGTGTGAAAACAGATACTTACCATACATAGAAATAAGAAGATGGTATAACAAGGATGTATTTTATCACCAAGCCTATTTAATATCTACACAGAGAATATTTTTAAAATATAGAAGAAATACTAGGACTCACAATCAATGGGAAAATAATAAACAACCTGAGATATGCAGATGCCACTGCTCTTTTAACAGAAAGTGAACATGAACTACAAAGACTAATAGATCAAGTAAATAAATCAAGTAATGAATATGGACTGGATATAAACATCCAAAAAACAAAAATCATGATAACCAGCAAAGACACAGAAGAAACTGAGCTACAGAGAAGTGGTATGTCCTAAGATGATTTAACTAGTGTAGTGATTTATCCTGTGATTGTTTAACTACAGAGAAGTGGTAGGTCCTATGTCCTGAGATGATTTAACTACAGAGAAGTGGTATATTCTGTGATGATTGAGCTACAGAGAAATGGTATATCCTGAGATGATTTAACTACAGAGAAGTGGTATATTCTGTGATGATTGAGCTACAGAGAAATGGTATGTCCTGTGATGATTTAACCACAGAGAAGTGGTATATTCTGTGATGATTGAGCTACAGAGAAATGGTATGTCCTGTGATGATTTAACCACAGAGAAGTGGTATATTCTGTGATGATTGAGCTACAGAGAAATGGTATGTCCTGAGATGATTTAACTACAGTGTAGTGATGTATCCTGTGATTTTTTAACTACAGAGAAGTAGTATGTCCTGTGATTGTTTAACTACAGTGAAATTGGATATACTGTGACATTTTAACTATTTCGGTTTCTGATGGTATGAAAAACTAGGAACACTATACAAAGCGACAGTTATCAGTAACATCTGACATGATTTTTCGCCTGTTTGATCACAGCTGATATCACATCTTTGCAATAACGCTACTGTTATTAATCACAAATAGCCTACACAAACATGATAAATATCTCAGTCATATATCGACATAAATACACAAATAACAACAACTAACCTGCACAGACAACAATTCTGCCATTGCCTTCTTCTGTCTTTGATGGCTAATATATATTCGCCATGGCCACTTAAATTTCTCTGTTCTTCAACTCCGTGGAAACCTTGCTTGATATCAATCTAGGTCACCAGGTCAATCAAGAGATACTAGAACTTGGTTCTAATTGACAGATATCACAATTCAAATTCTTGCTTTTTCAATGTCTTTACCTGCAAAAAATAGACAGTAAATGTGATACCTACATAGCACTTATGAGATATATAGAATTCGAACAGAGTGTCATTTACTTTACATATAACACAGGTCTATAAAGAGCAGGGGATTAATTGACGGAAGGTACATAGGATCAGGACGGTTAACCTACATCTACAAAATATTACTGACAGGTGTATAGGTTAAATTGAGAATAAAACAAAAGAAGTGATTTAAGTAAAATACATATCATTGTAAGTAGTTATACCAATGCTGGGTTTTTTAAACTAGATCAGGGGTTTTTGAAGGCCGTGGTGTGATAGGGTATTTTGGTAAAATTTGCCTTAATCTAGGATTTTTATAGGAAATCTTAACACGACTTTTAGTACTGGGAATTTAGCCAAAGGACAGGTAAATCCTCTTAACACTTATTAAAGATCTGGACTTATTTAGATGCACTATATTATTCTGGGTTTATCTTGGGAATTGGACCAGGTTTATCTAAGCTTATTTCAAAATCTACAACAGGTAACATATCCCAAACAGGATGTATAAGTCATCACATCTTTTCAAAACTTATGTTGATCTAGAGTCAGTCTTCCTGCTTCCGTTACTGTCATGTTCAGGTGGTCTTCAATGTCTTGCGTCCATCTTCTTCTTGATCTGCCTGTTGTTGGTCTCCCTGACATCATCTCCTCCATTATGGTCTTCTCTAGGCTGTCATAGCATTTGATATGGCCAAAATATTGTAGTTTTCTGGAAAGAACAATGCTGTTTAGCATTATTCTAAATCATCAGTGGTAATATCGAATATAGGCTCGTCATCATTAAGTGCAGTCTCCGCAACGAAGGTTCACTACTCCAAGAAGGTTTATAGTGTTTACGGGCTTCTCTAGAGATGGTTTTACGAGGGGCCTGTAATACACATCTAAGGAACTCATTGACTACCTTATTTATATCTTTGTCTGTAGGTAGTTCTCTGGCTAGCACACTGGTGTAGTTTCGGTACATTGTCTAGTTTGTCTTATTGTAATTCCACCTAGAAAGAGTGCTGTTTTCTTTAATATATGCATTATCTACAGTCAGAAAGACTGGCCGGTGATCGTTGTCTCCAAGTTGCTTTCCAACAACACGATTGATGTTCCACTCCAAATTTTGTGAGTGGAATGCTAAATCTGGTGTAGAGATAGTATGCTATGATCTAGAGTAGGAGGTTGGGGGGGTGGGGTCAATTTGTTGCTTGATCAGGATATGTTCAAGATAAATGCTCATCCTGCCAGATGTCTAGTTCCTCGCCTCTCCTGTCCATGTGATCATAGTTCCAACTCTTCGAATGGTTATTGGAGTCTCCGCATACAATCAATTTTCCTTGCACGGAGATTGTGTTTGGTGCTAATGGGGGAGGGGGGTGTCATTTGAACAGTAATAGTTGAGGAGGTGAAATTATGTGCTTTCTGTCCTTATGTGGACTTTCTGGTCTTTCACTTCATCCATATATATTTCTAACTGGCATGCACTGATATTGTTCTTAACCTTCCACCATTATTATTTAGTATCCACCTTTTCACCTGTCTTTTTGGTCTGATCGATAGCATTGGAAGCCTCTTAGTTCAAAACTACATCTTTGTTGAGATGGTTTTTCACAAGCAGCATAAATTTACTTGCTCCTCATTTAAGATGTTTTCGAGGTCTAATTTTTGTGTGTGGACATCTTTAGCACTCCAGTGCATTATTTTTAATGGTCTTCTTTTTTGGCCAGTTGCTCTATTCTTATGCTCTATTCTTATTTTTTGGCTCCTCGAGGCAATTGAGAAGAACTTCAAGTAGCTATGGTTGGACCTTTACGATGCTCAGAGCCCGGCACCGCCCTGTCTGGATGTCCGTCACAGGGAAGGCACCATAACATGTATAAGATATAAAATATTCCCATTATGTGGGTTGGTACGTGGCACCCTGATTGCTGTGGTGCACCTCTTGGCTGGTTGCCTTCGAGTCTTGAGCACCTGTACTTGCTAGGGCAGACTGTGATATTGATCAATTTTAGGAGGGTCAGGCCAGTCTTAGTTTTCAGCTCTGTTGGCTGAACTAATCCCCATCTCCGCTGCAAGGATCTGGATTCGATGGTGGGAAAAAGAATGACATACTAATGACAACAAATTAGTATTTTTAGTTATGCTGAAATTGGATGTGCTGGGTAGAAAGGTGTAAAGTAACGCATCTTCACTGTGAAACCGGCAGCTCAATGCACTTCAAGCTCTCTGGCGAAAATCACACAAACTCTTATGTTGGTTATCAGAGAGCGAAGGCAAAAGAAAAAGAAGTATTTTTAGTACAGTTACATCTATATACACACTGAGTACGGTGCTCCTTCTTAGCATTGTATTTCAATCTTGCTGCAGTGAGTATCCCCTATTCTTCTTCTTACCTCGACTGTTCCTTGCGAAATTATTTGAGAAAGTTAGTCGTGCATGGTTACATATCCAAATCAATCGATTTTAGCATTGTATATCAGGGTTGTCCGCTGGTTGGAAATGTTTATAGTCAAATTGTTGGCAAAAATTACAAGATTTCTAAATTACGTATAAACTACTAAAACAATCTGCATTTTCTAGAATAACACTTTCTATAAACTTGTATTACTTCTCTACAATTATCAACATCCATTTATTTCACAATGACAAACATGTCTTCTTCTTCTTCAGTGTTCATTCTCAAAGTCCCACTGGATTTCTCTTGTAACAGGACAATGGTCCTACAAGATTTCCAGTTGGATGTAGTCTAGAGAATGGAAATGCGTTATTGCTAACTTTATTTTAGTTCTTATGTTTTTTTTGTAGTTTTTTTAGATTCTGAGCTTTCTCTAGACATGAAAGCAACAGGTACTTAAAAGTTGTGTGCATAGTAACATTATAGATTTTACTTTTCACTATATGGTAACTAAATTTTCAGTTAAATTATTGTGGGTATTTATTGTTAAATTATGGAATAATTATCCAGTGTTTTTTGCTACAGGCAAATGTCTGTTCTCATTGTTTGCTACAACGGGTCTCACTATTGTAACAAAACTTCCACTTAGACATTCAGAGAAAAGTATTATCAAATATCTGTTTTGAAACATGCATTCTACATGTATACATGATGAGAAGAACAGACAGTATTTATCAAATAGTTAATATCCACAAAAGAACATGTCACGCACTTTGTAGCCAAACTTAAACAAGAAAATATGGGAAAGATTTATTTTTTAAAAAGCCACACAAAAAACCAAAATAAATTTCATGGCCAGTAACCTCCAATGGTCACATTTGAGAAATGGCAACCCTGAAACCATGGAAAAGGAAGAAAATGAACAAAGTTGATCTAACAACACTTCGTATGGAAAAAAATAGCTATTAAAGAAAATACAGATCAAACAAATAAAGTATTTTGGATATATTAAAAGATTAGACACTTTGTTGAAGACCTTACTTGAGGGTAGAGTCGAGGGGAGGCATATATACAAGTGGGAGCGAAACATCACGAGATTTGCAGGTTACAATCTAGTAAAGTGCACCACCAAAGCAAGGGGGGGGGAATGTTGGAGGTTCCTTGCAGCCAAAGTTCGATGTGGAAACGGCATTTGATGATGATGATATCACTGAGAATTCGAGACTTCTGGTCATGAACTATAAAATTGGAGGAACAACTCTCTCCCCCCCCCCCCCCCCTCACAATATTTGCTGATATGAAAAAAGCTGCATCTCCCATAATTCCTTAGGATGCTAAAAACGCTTTCACTGAGGAAAAACTATTCTGCTGATAAGTTTAGTTAAATAAGTACACTATTTCACTTGGAAGCCTACCCGCAGGAAGAACTCTTGGCTCTCATCCAATAGCAAGATCAAGGTCAACGACTATTTTTATATCGTATATGCAGTGGTTTGCGACCGTCTGCTGTATAAGAGACATGTCCGCTAAAACGTAAACATGAACTAGTCTCCCATTTGCGGGAAATATATTGGTTTGCCTTGGCTATGTTTGGCATGCGACTCCAAGTATGTAATTAGAAACCAGTTAAAAGTCAAAAACAATAATCAAAAACGTAGCAAACGGGGTCCAAATTAATTCAGCTAGGAGGCCAGTACCGTCAGGAGCTACTACGGTTTAACCCCTATGTTACAAGTTCAGTCAAGGCTGGTGGAAGTTTTTTTTTTTAACTCGAACGTGTGGTAGGAAGTGTACTCTCCGCTAGCTGACTCGTAACATTTAACCACAACAAAGTTGTATGCATGAGAGCAATGTGAAAGCGTTGTGTAATTTATTTCTGACTTGAGTAACACCAGTGTGTGCAGAGCTATCACAGTCAACAGTTTATATAAACAGCTTAAATGGCGATGTGAATTGACTCCACTGCACTCGGGTTCTCCATATCGGGGAAACCATTTTGTGTACATATGCTATGGTAATGTAGCGGCGAAACTTAGTTGGAGTGACCCAGCGACTACTCTTATTTGGAGCGCCAAAAGTAATCCTCAGAGGAATGGCACTTGATTGATTGAATAAAAGTGTATGTGAACAAGACAAATAAACATAACATAATTTTAGGCGTACACATAACAAATATAATTAAACACACAACAGAGTTGATACATTAACAGATTAGTCGTTAACATACGAAGATTATGAGTAACAATATGTCTTTACTTCCTGTACCTGTGCCAAAGTCTACCTTTTAGAGGTTATTGATAACAGATGTGTGTGAGGTGGTAAGGATTCTGAGCAGTATATTCAAATACACAAACGAGTTATCAACATGTCAAAATAATTGTAGTAGTAATTAATAATAATAATCGCAACGATGATGATGATAATAATAATCCTAATAAGGATAATGATGATAGCCTTTTGCGTCTCTACAGACAAAGAAGCAGATAATGTGTAAATTGCCGAGACATATGGCCACTACGTTTTACGCATGACTGTTTACAGTACAGGCTTTATGGAGAAAGTGCCTTACCCATTTGCAATACTCCTTTCCGGTTCTGTTGATTAGTTCCAAGGGAAAAGCAACACCAATACTTTTGGAAACAAGCAGAACTGCAGGAGATAATAGAAGTTGGTCTAATATGGTCCAGATTTTCTATAGGTGTTTACTATCTTAGCACAATGCGCTCCCATGTTAACCCGTTTAGGCAGCGAGTAAATAATGACACAAGATAAAAATGAAAAAATTGCGACAAAATATGTCTAATATTTTTCCATATGTGGTAGTTTATCAGCCTATCCCGCAACTTTCCCTAGTCGTCTCCTACGATATGCCTGGAAATAAGAAAGTGGTTCTAATCTTTGCACAATGGAGTAGAAGTGCATGCCCTGTTGCCATACAAATGATAATAAGGATAATAATGATATTAATAATAACAGAAACGGCGGTGGCTGATGATGGATGGATTGCGATGGATGGATGATGATAATAATAGTAATCCGTCTGGGTGGCAGTGATTTCCTTTTAAAGAAAGTGCTTTTGGGACCGGGTATCTCGTGTGGACAACATTCAATTTATGTCCAACTATACAGCAATGTATTTATTTCTGCTAATATTCTTACACGAGATATATATTCAGATATAACCTGAGAGATTTTACTACACATGTTAAGCGGATCAGCTGCTAACAAGAGTTTTGTAAACAATCACACGCTAGCAAAGATGGTTGCATGCCTAATTAGTTGTTTTTTAAATATTGTTTTATATGTTGCGATGAGAAACCGTTATTCTTTATAGCAACAAACTATATAGAAGTAGTACGTTGTGTGACTGTGTGTGAGAGAGAAGTAATGGTCTGCTTCATGAAGGAAATATATATATATATATATAGATTTGACTATTTTCAAGAAACCAAGTTCTTAGTAGTAAATATCAAAGAAATAAATCTTCAGAATGTAAACACGAAACAAAGGACCTAGATGGCATATGTACACAGCGATTGGTATAGTCGGGGGTTTTCCACTAGATATTGGGTTTATTTGGCCGTTGTGTGGGGAGCTGGGGTTAATATTGCTAAATTTGCCTCAATCTGATTATTTTTATTAAATCCTAGGAATTAGCCAAAAGGCAGATAAATCATTCCCAATCTTGACGATTTTCTAAATAATATCACCAAATGTCTCGTGTAAACGATGGGGTTGGGTAAGAAATAGTAGCCAGTGACCTTTTTTTATCTTTTTTTTTATAGATATATTTGCTTGAGCCCTGCCTATTTAACTGGGGTATCTGAGGGATTTTTTTGCATGTCGATCTGGGGCTATTTCTACAACATCAGTGGTACCAATGGATGTACAGATAATATACAATTTATGAGGCAGATTTGTGGATTGATCCCAGAAATTTCTGACATAATTCTTCATGCATATTGGCTCTACAGAGAACATGGCGCGAGAAACTACCGATTTACAGAAACAAAAATAGAGCCTGAAAGTACAAAACTTACAGAAAAGATGGAACGAGAAAGTGCCAACTAACAGAGACGATAGAGCAAGAAAGTACAGACTTACAGAGAATATAGAGTGAGAAAGTATCAGCTTAGAGAGAAGATAGAACTAGAAAGTACCAACTACAGAGAAGATGGAGTGATAAAGTACGGGCTTATATAGATGATGGAGCCAAGAAAGTACCAACTTACAGAGAAGATAGTAAGAAAGTACAACTTACAGAGTAGATAGAGCGAGAAATTACAAATTACAGAGAAGATGGAGTGAGAAAATACCACAAAGGTGCAAATATCACAGATAAAATGTAAACCATATTACAATGCATTCCACTCTCCGGACTACGTCCTACTAATCTGCAGGAATTTGAGAATGAACACAGAAAAACGAAAATTTGTCGTTTTATTTTCGGGTCGTAGAAATGACCGAAATACACCCGCCAGTGTCGATATTTGGATACCTATGATGTTGTTTATACAGAGAACACAAGAAGATAATAACATGTGGAACAACGGAAAAGTGCGACGTAAGGTTTGAGCCTGAAAAAATACAATACCAAGTCTTCATGTTCATAACAGAAGCACATACATAGACATAGAAGCCAGATTAAATATTTACAATTCTCGGTGAGGGAACACAAACAATGATTGTTTTGAGAAATAAAATACACACAAAACTTAACGACCTTCGAACATAGCTAGGATATCACTTTCACACCTGTACACAAACAAGGTGTGACATAAATTCCCTACTAAATAGGCCTAGATTGATAGAGCAAGTTAACCTTTGTCAGCCCGGCTTTTTATTCCGTGTTCTTTCGTCAGTCATGAAATCAGAACACTAATAGCTTCAATAAAATATATTATTTTTCTTCAGCTATGAGTCGCTATGTATATATTAACGCGCCAATGACTACTTGAAGACATCTCTCAACACTTCAGGAATGATCCAAGCTCTAGGGAAACCAAAGCTCTTGGCAGTCCAGCCTGGAACAAACCACAGCTCTTGGCCGTCCAGCCTGGTACAGTCAGATCAGAACTGGTATTAAAAGGTTTGAACGGGATAGAACAATACAGGATATTCAAAAGAGATGGAAACAAAAAGTGAGTTCAGGCTGCTTTCCCTCACCGCAAGACCAACTACATTTCTACTTACATTGCAACAGGTCTTTCAGATACCGGGATAAATCAACCAGTGTAGGGTAACAACCCTAAACAGGAAGTATGTGGCTGGGGTAACACTGGGCAAAATGTCAAGATATACAAAAATAGGTAGGTGTGTTACCAAAATAAAACATAAAACAACTTAACAACGAAATACAGAGACAGACGACGTTTCGACTATAAAGCCTTCTTCAGGACAAACAAATGACAACAATAAAACAAATATTACATGGAGACAAATAGGGTTATAATGAGGAGGACAATACCAGATAGGTAATGAGGGAAGAAAAGATGTGGAAGCATGACAGGTGAGAAAAACGTATGGGGAGAAGTTAGTAGTAAGTAGGGAGGAGAAGGTAGACTGAAGAATGTGAGATGAACAAAGGAAAAGATATGGTAGCAAGTAAATTACATTAAAAATACTCACCTCAAAAGTGGCAACAGAGAATGAATGCTACAGACAAGCAATCATGATGTAAGGGAAGCTGTAGCATTCATTCTCTGTTGCCACTTTTGAGGTGAGTATTTTTAATGTAATTGACAGCATTCACTCTGTGTTGACTTACTAGTCTGATTTGGCTACATGTATATCACTTGTTTTGAAACACCTCTCTTGGCAATATGTTCTTGCAGTCTACTGAAGATTGCAGTTTCACAAACATTAGTTACATCAGTTACTTGTGCTAGTTTGTCACTCCTGAATACTAAATACTATGGCAAGGGGGGAGGGGTTTACAACTATTAATAAGTTATATTTTTCCACTGGTCGATGACACCCGTAATGGAAAGGAAATATCGACATTTGTAATAAGATGTGTTATACAAAAATGTCCTAAGAATAACATGCACAGAAACAAAAATAAACCAACGCGGACATCCGGAGAGACCAGAATATACGAGAGGTTGTAGAAGACTGACTCTTTAATGTCAACATGTGGTATATCTTACTGATGCTTTGTCTGTCCTACAAGCCCTTGAGAGCGATAAACTGCCTGACCTGAAGGAAGTCATACGAGAAGTGAGCATCCAAAGAAGGGTAGTACTACATTGGATACCATCCCACTGTGGCATACCAGGAAATGAAGAGGCAGATAAGTTGGCAAAAGATGGAGCTGGCAAAAGATGGAGCAACAAAGGAACAAAAATACAAAGAAATCACCTACCAATAAAAGAGGACCCTCGTCAAAGTCATCAGGAAAATCGACCACCCAAAATACAATTATCACTATCTCGACAGAGCAGAGCAGGTTATTATCTTCCGCCTCAGTACAGGACACAACAGATTACAATGCCACTTAAATAGATTAGACTGGTCCCATCACCCTTGTGGTCACGCAGCACAGACAACTGAACAAATCCTGCAAGACTGCAACACACTAAACCAGTTAAGGGAAGAACACTGGCCTACAGAGGTGGATATCCACAGAAAGATGTGTGGGAGCACTGAGGAGCTTTCAAATACAGCATTTATTAAGAAACCCGGACATGCTGTGTAGACATGTCAAACTGCGAACGAGAAGAAGAAGAAGACTGGAGCTTTAAAACTATCAAAAACGCAAGCTAACATATTGTGGACACATCAAAAAGACACAATAGTTTAGAAAGAAGGGAACGTCACATGAAAGAGAACAAGAGGCAGACCAAAGCTATGATGGGCATGATGTCGAAGACTTTCTGAACATGACACTGGAATGGTAGCTTGCACAGAACCGAGAAGCTTACAAAGTCGAAGTTATGACAACGTTCTTCAAAGGACAAATCACATAGATATAACGATGAGTGTAGAACAGTTGGCAGTCCTATTTATTTTTATTTTGAGTCTTCTTTAGTTTCGTCGATGTCGCATCAGTTGCTTATTTTATCATGAACGATTACTCATGTCTTTTTACCCCCCCCCCCCCCCCGTTCTTATATTCCTCAGCCATGGATATGTCTGATTCTAACTTCTCCAAATGTATTGGTGTTTGTCAGCTCTCTTGCCCAAACACGATGATGTTTGCTGTTACCCCCGACCATTCCATCATAGCTAGTGTGAGACCGAGACATTTGTTGACGATGAATATGAAAACAGTGCTTAATAATGTATAACCATCACAACACAGATCTCATCCCTGCCACCTTGTAGCGCTAGAAAGACGCATTGCCCTCCCCCCCCCTGCTCTCGGTCTAGTCACGAGCGACAAGCAGGGTCTGCTGTATCGATCTAGGGATGGGAGTCCATCAAGATCTCTCTCTCTTTCTCTCTCTCTCTCTCTCTCTCTCGCTCGCTCTTTAATACAAAAATCGATCAGAGAACAGGTAATCGTGGACATGCCATTAGAATGATTTGTGTACAAGGTGGAAACAGTGTCCATTATGTTAGAGTAAAAGCTAGTGCCGTCTATAGACATCTGTACACAGCGACTGATGTAGTCGCCTCCATTAGTAAATATAAGCATGCGTTTCCTGCATAGAAGCAAAATGTAGCGGATTAAGACAACCAGAATAGATCTCAAGACTAGTCAGAGACGTCTTATCGCATTTACGTTACTAGATGATGATAATAGTCAAACTACGCTGGAGCACAGAACAGAACCACTAATTTGGTTTTAAAGTTTAGGTCTCTGTAACAATATGTTTGAGATGATAAGGTGACTAGTACCATTTATTGTATTGTCTGGTTACTAACTAGTCCCGTGAACGATATTCAATCAATCAAGTGTCATGCCGAGTGGCGTGGGCGATAATGCGTCTCCACAACTCTGTCTCTTGTGTGAATAAGTTCAGTTGATTTCTTTTTGTGCCACAGTGACAACCCATTCAAAAATGTATCTTACTTTGTCTTCATCTGCCTCTTCTCCTCTTGATCTTTCCGGTGATTACTAAATGTTTTAAGTTTTACTTTTCTCAACACATGCCCTAAAAATCTTGATTGTCTGTTTTTAATTTTCGTTATAATTTGTCATTTTACTCCAACATCTCTTAGAAGTGAACGTTATTAGCTAATTACTAATGACATGAACAATATTAGCTGGTTACTAGTCCCATGAACTGTATGAGCTGGTTACTAGTCCCGTGAACTGTATTAGCTGGTTACTAAGCCCATGAACTGTATTAGCTGGTTACTAGTCCCGTGAATTTTATTGTCTTGTTACAAGTCCCATGAACTGTATTAACTGGTTACTAGTTCCATTAATTTTATTGTCTGGTTACAAGTCCCATGAACTGTATGAGCTGGTTACTAGTCCCATGAGCTATATTATCTGGTTACTAGTTCCGTGAATTTTATTGTCTGGTTACAAGTCCCATGAACTGTATTAGCTGGTTACTAGTCCCATGAATTTGTATTGTCTGGATACTAACTACTTTCATGAACGTTATTGACAGGTTACTAGTCTCATGAACTAACTGGTTACTTGTCCCAAGAACTGTATAAACTAGATACTAATCCCCTGGTTTTTTATTTTCCAGCTGTCCATTAGTCTCATCATTCGAGAATATCGATTTTCCATCGAGTCTACTAGCATGAGTCAGTTGTTACACACAAGCATGAAATGTATAATTAAGGTTTGGGTATCCCCAAATCTTCAGAGCGATCACAAGGCAACAAAATAAAACTTTTTTTAATCATCTGAAACCAAAATACACTTTTCTAAAGGATTTTTTGGCGCTGATTTCAGATCTGGTATCAGTTTTTTTCTATCACGTCAAGTTTTAAAGTTATGAGTGATGTTAGTTTTCACTGAACTTGGCTGTATTTTTTCGAGAATCGCAAACATCAATTAAGCAAATGATTCACATCTTCTAGACTAAATCAAATATACTCACATCACAGCATAGATATGTAGAATGTTTCTTCAAAAATGCTTGGAATTTGATTTTCTGTTATATTCTTCGCCTGGATTATCACGGAATAGCATCCAGCAGAAGTCGGCCATCATACTCTCATTCCACAAACCTTGATAACGGCGCTCCATTAACTGAATGTCCTGGTGAAAACGTTCTCCTTGCTCTTCACTCACCATACCAAGATTTTCTGGGAAGAAATCTACATGGGAGTGCAAGAAGTGCACTTTTAATGACATGCGACAGCCAAGGTTCTGGTAAGAATCTATTAGACGCTGAACTCCTTCCCTGTACGTAGGGGACTTATGATTACCAAGAAAGTTTTCACAGACCCACTTGAATGCCTCCCAGGCTTCTAGCTCAGCTCCTGACAGAGACTGTTTGAAACCTTCATCTTGTAAAACAGATCTGATTTGTGGACCTATAAATATCCCTTCCTTCATTTTTGCAGCAGTGATGTTTGGGAATTTATTAACAAGGGACTGAAAACCTTCTGTGTTTGTCTTACCCATGGTCTTCACAAGGGTTTTCATCAGTCCTAGCTTAATATGGAGAGGTGGCAGAAATATTTTCTGTGGATCAACAAGGGGCATATTTTGGACACTGCTTGCTCCTGGCGTATAGATATGCATGGGCTCCCAGACACGTTTGACATAATGTTCCAGTCACGTAGTCCGCTTGAACAACTGGTACATATGATATGTGGAGCCCAAGATTTATCCTGATCACCCAGTGGACAGCCAAAATACAATATGTATATCTTCTTTAGATCATCTGAAATTGTGCGCCGCTGTGATTTCGTCACAAATGAACCACACACAAAACTGAAACAGTTTGGATGATTGATGCATCTTCTAGGCATGATAATAAGTTAATAAGTACACAAAATAAGTTATCAAGTACACAAATGCAAGGTTTTTGCAACCTTTAAAATAAAAGAAAGTACAAAACAACGAAATCTCATAATATACTTGTCGTAATTACTTTAAGCAAACACCACACGTGTATAAATGGATTTACTATCCTATCGAATACACAAAAATGATAGCATCGATACTAAATCACGTGACCCGAAACTGAACAAAATTGTAACAGCCAGTAATAAAGTATCGATACCAATCTAAATAAAACATTGTACTCGATTTGTGGTCATAACCACTGTTGAAAGATATTATAATTAGCTATTACAAAAAAATGTTACGTGGTAGAAAAAAACTAAAGACAGATTTGAAATCAGCTAACCAAATACTACAAAACCCATATAAAATTATCTGTGATGATTTTTGTGTGTTGCCTTGTGTTATAATCAAGTAAGCAGTAAAACATGACTGCAGACTTACACCCCCATCCCCCACCCTAACCTTAAAAAACCTGGTTGAAATATACCTTTCACATCTTTTGAAACATGCCTTTCGTAAGCAGAAGAGTGAGATTGGCAACTCTCAAACCGGTAGCGATCTCTACAATGCTGAAAACCGAGACCACCATAAAGGTTTCATATTTTTACGAGATAGGGGCTAACAAACAACACTTCCGGCATTCTTAGACGTCTCTTCCGTTACAAATAAAAGGCAGTAATGTTTCTAATCTTTGATCCCCTTTTAGAGTCCCGCAATATACGAGCAATCCCATCCATGATTTATAGTTTGTGTGTGTGTCTTTTTAATGAGATGGCGTTACAACACCACTGACAGTTGTTGACAATGTGAGGGGTAAAAGTTGACTTCAACAATAGTCTTCATACACCAATTAAATTATTTTAATTTGAAACATTCTTTCAAAAAAATATGGAAACAAATCATATTTGTTCGTACTTTTTGTACTAATTTTTTTAAGGGGTTTTAAAAAAAATCTTTTTTTAAAATCCTATCAATGCCAACTCCTTGAAGTGGAGATAGTGCTTAGTCTAAACAACAGAGGCTGAAAATTAAGATTGGTCGAGCCATCCCCTATTTCTAGCAAGTGCACAGTCCATCCCAAGCAAGCGCATGTGCGGAAGTCGGAGATACCAGGCCGAGAGTAGCACCAGGAAACATGGTATCACGCAAACCGCCAATTTGCACGACAATTTATTTTAATCACAAGGTTTCACCCTGTGAAGTTCCCCCAGGCAGGAGCAGTGTTGGATTCAGAACCTCGCCAGAATCCACCCCCGCTACTGTTAGTCCCTCTAGTCTACCTTGTAAACATCTACTTAAATAGAATAAGACTAATTCCATCACAGCTGTGTCCAGGTGGGCAGGCAGCACAGATTTCGGAACATATCCTGCAAGATTGCATTTCATTTTGATTCAAATATCTCCGCAATTTATGTGTTCACAATTTTAACGATTACTCCCTTTAAAATCAGATATATTTTTGATTACTTCTTGAAACTTTCAAGTGATACATGATTTGCATGACATTCTGCATGTATTTACATTTTTGTACATTTTTATAAGGTATATTTTTTCTTATTTAGTATCCCTTTAGTTTGTATTCTAAAACGAAATATTTAGTATTGGTACCACTTTAGTTTATTTCAGCATTAAATTTTTGGAAAATATACTCTTTTCCCTAAAAAATCGCATTTTAGAGAAAAGGGTACCATGCCCATAGAAACATTAATATACACCATTTTCAATTTGTTAATACATATCATTCATACCCTGAACCTAATATACTTGAAATATTCAGTAATCGTATTTTTATCATTGGAGACCTTAAATGGTATAACAGAAGGGATTTTTTAAAGTAAGCAGCAGAGGTCCACAGAGACAGATTTCAACAGAAAGCTGTATGTAACCAATGAGGAGATTTCAAATACAGCAGCATTTATCAAGAAAATCTGACTTTTTGTGCAGTCATGTTAATTAAACTGCAAACGAGAAGAAGACGAAAAAATGTTGGTGTGATTATCCAGGGGAGTGGGTGGCGGCCTCTGAATTCTTAACAGTTAATTGACGAGGATAAAAAATCGGCATGAAATTGTTGAAATAATTTATAGACAGTGGGGGTATTCCACATGCATTCAGTCCTTTTCAACGAAGCCGCACGCCGCCTGCAAATAGTACAACTCATATCACGAAACTCCGCAGCTTCAAATAATAATCCCCAGAAATCTCTCTTCCCCCCCCCCCCCCAAAAAAAAAAAATTAAAAATAATCATATTTATAAATGTTTGTGAACGGGATCCGAACCCGCGACCTCTTGAACACAAGGCGAATTTCCAAACCACTACACCGAGTAGATCCCCAAAAATACGTCGTCGGCAGAGTTAAACGAAAAATAGGACGAAGAAGAACATGAAACTAAAAGCAGTGGGGGGAAATGAAACCGCAAAGAGGTCACTGATAGACGATAGGGTTCAAGTTAAGATTGACAGTTCAAGTTCTAAGCACATCCAGATAACGACCAAAAATTGCTGAGTATATATGTTGCACGTCAGTTGGCCTATACGAAGGAACACTGTGTTTGTACAGCGGTCAAAATCTAGCACAATGTGATAAGATAAATACAGTCAGATATGCACATAAACTAGTCAACGGATAATGAAAGCCAGAATAAGACGTTGATTAGCAACAAGTGATATTAGAAGATACAGGCTGATAATGTTGGCATAAAATAAACATGAAGTGTAATTATACATACGAGAATTATCTACAGTGGTCATACCATGCCCAAATTGTCAAAGGACATTTGCCACCAGAATAGGACTTACTAGCCATCTACAAACTCATAGTCAAGAACATAACACTAACTGTGTTATGAATTCCAAAAGTGGATGTAACAAACAGTCATCATGTCTTGTAATGAAAGAGCAACAACGATATAATTGATGAATGTTGTATAGAAGAGAAATTGAGAATGTTGCATAGCAGACAAACGAGGAATACGTAATAGAGAATTGAGGAATCTTGCATGCAAGAAAAAATTAGGAATGATACATACGACAGACACTATTATTAGCAGAGAAAGAGGAATGTTGCACAGAAGATAATTCAGGAATGTTGCGTGGAAGAGATATGAGGAATGTTGTATAGAAGAGATGAGGAACGTTGCATAGAAGAGATATGAGGAATGTTGTATAGAAGAGATGAGGAATGTTGTATATAAGAGATGAGGAATGTTGTATATAAGAGATGAGGAATGTTGTATAGAAGATAAATGTGGAATGTTGCACAGAAGAGATATGAGGAACGTTGCATAGAAGAGATGTGAGGAATGTTGTATAGAAGAGATGAGGAATGTTGTATATAAGAGATGAGGAATGTTGTATAGAAGATAAATGTGGAATGTTGCACAGAAGAGATATGAGGAACGTTGCATAGAAGAGATATGAGGAATGTTGTATAGAAGAGATGAGGAATGTTGTATATAAGAGATGAGGAATGTTGTATAGAAGATAAATGTGGAATGTTGCACAGAAGAGATATGAGGAACGTTGCATAGAAGAGATGTGAGGAATGTTACATATACGATAATTCAGGAATGTTGTATATAAAAAAAAAGAGAAATGTTGCATATAAGAGAAAGGAAAATGTTGAACTATAAGATTTTAATACATGTTGCATGTGGGACAGAAAATTTGCATTGAATCGAGAACTAAGAAATGTGCTTATACAAAAATCAATAAATGCTACACATAACAAAAATTGAGAGATATCTGATAATAGAATATGGATTTGTATGCAGATCTAGTCATCATAACAATCGACTAACATTAAAAAGAATATAGGCGAGGGATAGGGTTGTCGTTGACAACGTGAATACATACTTTATTAATTGAAACATTGCGAGCGTGAAGATAAAAAAAATGGATGGAGATAACCGTGCAAAAATATATGAAATAAGTTAAAAAATTAATGTGAAACGGTAAATGAAATGCCATCTAGTGACTGTAGACGTGACATTTTGTTGTCAATACCATATGACATCCTGTCTACATGAGTATACTACCCGGATAATAGGCTTCATTAAGGGCAACACACATGGAAGAAACGTGTTTAAAAATGACGCAATGAATAGAGAGTAACCACTATCGATTTCATGGAGAAACTCAAACACAAACTATTGATCATATGACAGTATGATAAGCAACATACGCCTACGCCATAAGTGTTGTAATAAGATGGATAAAATGGTAGAAAATTGAGTTATGTTGAAGAGAGAAATACAATAACCAGTGAATATGGAAATTAATGAGGCACAGTGGTGGGCACGGCAAAGAAACAACCACACAGTATAACACAGAGGCGGTGCAGTAAAAGTAGAAGTAGCCATGGCACCTGTAGTATTGGTAGCAGTAGTAGAGGTAGTAGTAGTAACTCTAGCAGTAGAGGTAGCAGTAGTAGCAGCAGTAGAAGTGGTAGTAGAAGTGGTAGTATGGGATTAAATAGTGTTGGTATTTAATAGTGTTGGTGGCATCCTACTGATGATGGCACCCTACTGATGATGGCACCCTACTGATGATGGCACCCTACTGATGATGGCACCCTACTGATGATGGCATCCTACTGATGATGGCACCCTACTGATGATGGCATCCTACTGATGATGGCATCCTACTGATGATGGCACCCTACTGTTGGTGAGTGTATAGTGTTGGTGGCGCAGCAGCAGACATTGAAGAAGCAACAATAGTAGTGGTAGCTCTAGCAGCAGCATCAGTAGTGGTATCCCTAATCTAATTTAATATACTCTATTTTCTGCCAGGCGTCGCATGATTGAATGACGATCGGTATTCGGGCTATATCATGCTTGGCTGATCGCTTGATATGCAGTAATATTGTGATGTCCCGGGACGTTATTTGCTCTTCAATCCACCTTATTCTTGATCTTCCTCTGTCTCTTGACGTTTCCATTTTCATGTTGTATGATCTTGTTGCTGGCCAATAATGGTTCATTTTCATTAAGTGGCCGAACCATTTCAGTTTCTGTTTTTCAATTAATTTGACTACAGACGATGTTTCAACTCTTTTCTTGTACTCTTTTCATTCCTCACATGATCGATCGATTCATGATATTTGTGCTGCTTTTCTTAGACATCTCTTTTCACACGCAGTAAGCTTTCTCTCATATTCTTTAGTTAGTGTCCACGTCAGCCATTGATAAAAAAATGTTTGTATGAAGTTTGCATTTATGCTTTCCCTTTAGATTACCATCAGGATAGATGTGTGTTTGAGATTGGTATAAGTACATAATTTAAGAAGTTCACTTTTTCAATTCTTGTCTCGATCTCTGTCGACTTCTATAAAAAATTAATCCAAGATATTTAAATTCCTGCAATTGTTTCAGTAGTTGATAATATGAATGAGAAAATAAGACAAAAGCAGGACATAAATGTGTATAATAATATTTTTGATTTTCGTGAGCTCTGAGCTGTTACCCTCCTGGTTTCGTAATGGGAAAATATGTCGGAATTATTCGCATGAGGGTCTTAACAAGTAGCTTACCAGACCTACCAATTAGTAACGGTATAATTCCACTGGATATGACTATACAGTGATACCTTTCTTCCAGGGAAAACCCAAGATTCAACTTTACTGTTTTATATGTCACGATGTACGTCCTACTGTTCTGTTACACCAACCCCCCCCCCCCAAAAAAAAACCTCATGGTTTTAAATGCATGTCTTGTCTCAATTTCTTACTTTTGCCTTATATCAAATAATCCCCACGGATGACGAAGAGATGTAGGCTGACGGGTACTGCATATTTGTCATTCTGTGACATACACCTACCGGTAGTTTGCAGGGAGTGTTAGATTTGTCACCACTGCAGATGGGTCAACAAAGCTAACAAAATAATGACGAACTAGTTGGCACACACGTATATACTACACTTCTGGGTGAAAATAATTATTACGTGATACTGTTGCACTGGAATGCCTCCCTTTGGAGACTAACCGTGCTACCATAGACCCCTTAACACAATCATGCATTTGAGACTTATACAATCTCGGGTATCACCGCGGTTACTGAACTGAGCAGTACCGATGCTTTTGCCAGAAAGTCTGTCGCGAGCTACTTGCTCACAACTAAAGGGTTACTTCGTCATCATAATTATCATCATCATATCAGAATAGTTATCTGCTCTACTGGGCAGTAACAACTATATCTCTAAGCTTATAGAATGTAAAATCAGTAAGTTTCAGCTCACTTGACATTCAAATGTTAGACTATTACTGAAAGGTGTATGGAACTTTAGAATAATTCAACATTATTCGATATGGTATTATACTAATTGCTTATATAAGTTAAGTGGTTCTAATACATACCTATTATAGTAGTATTATTTGTAATATTATTGTCGTTAATGCAATATTACTATTAGTATCGTCATCGCCATTGTTGTTGTCGCTGTTGTTTTTGTTAATTTTGCTGTTGTCGACGCTGTTAGTGTTTGTATTTTTAATGTCGCCGTTGTTGTTGTTTTTGCTTTTGTTGTCGCCGATATTGTTGTTTTCGCCGTTGTTGCTATAGCCGTCGTCGTTGCTGTTGTTTGTGTTAAGGTATGAGAATAAAGAACATAGTTTACTGTATATTATTGTAGCGTATTTGCCGTGAGGCTAATATAAAGATATTTAGGCATACTTGTGATCTGATCCGTTTTGAGTCTAAATACGTTGCATGTTATCAAGGAATGGTATGAGTGTGGTTTTGTTTATACTCGCACAAATGGCTGAGGACAGAAGTGTTTCGATGGCTTTTTTTGTGATGATGTCTCCAGTGTATCACCCCTACGACTCTGACGGGTTATGAATCATTATTATTATTATTATTATTATTAAATACGTTGCGCCCGTTACTGTTTGCAGAAATGATATTTTGCACTTTTCAGCCTAGCACATGCGATTTCGGCATGTATATTATTTATATTCGTCTCAATAGCCCCGACGTGTCTATATAGCATATACACGTTACCTACTCATTGCCACCACATCTTCGTCTCACTCATCAATTGTACCATTTATCTATCGAAGATAAATTACAGATCAGGACACATTTCTTAGCAGATTGAGACAAGTTGATTTCGTCTGCAATAATAGGATAATCTTCAGTGTGTGACCAATTACTTTGTCCTAGGTCAAGTTTCGTAATTTCTCAATTTCGTATTCATTTGGTGTTTTTTTTTAGATCCGGCTGCAGTAGCGAGTGGTTAGAGAAATCCCTTACTAGTTTAATGATCAACAGTTCGATTCCTAAAATGTGTTTATACCAGACCCGACAACAAGCCTAACCTAACTATCAATGATATCTTCGTCCACCAATTAGAGAAACTGGGGACACAAACAATTTTAAGTTACAGGTCTAAGTTACAACTTATACCAAAGAAGAACTCTTTAATCACAAACACACATACATTTGTGTACAAGGATTGTCCTACTGACCTGACCATATTACCTTCTATTATCTATCTTACCACTATTAACTCTTAACTCAAATCTTAAACTATTTACTGTAGATCTAAACATTTTTTAAATTTTGTGGGTTCGTTCTCGAACTCCCACTGGAACTCTCTTATAGCATGACAATGGTTCTACTAGATTTCCCGGAGGATGTGGTTCAGAGAACGGAAATGCTTTCTGCCGCCGTTTTATTTGCGCAAATGTCCCGAGACATTCCACTTTGGCGTGATATCCCAAATGAAACTTCCTTTCTTTTATATATATCATCCCCTTCCGCGTGTTGCATGAGGTCCAAATGGGACAAAAAAAATTGCAACACTGTTTACCTTCCATGTATGTCGTAGGAAGCGACTAAGAAGGATGTGAAGTGGGGTTGACCGCCCTATCCCATGTAATGTAAATTAAACCCAAAAGCCATGTTGAAGTTGGGTGTGTTATATTGAAAGGCGCAAAATCGTAGCAAAGTTGTGAGCCATGACGCAATATGTTCTGTTCTCCGGACTGCATTCTGCTAATATGCAGGACTCTGAGAACAAATGCAGAAGAAGAAGAAAATCGTTTCCATTATTGAGAACTATCTAGAAACTCAGAATATTACGCTATTTGATAATCAATACTGATTTTGCTTGATTCTCATGAATTATGAGCAATGAAGCCATTGTTTCCTATACGCGATGGGAAATTCTTCCAACGCTTTCTTTAACATCCATATGACTTTAGAGGGAATATGAACTCACGCCTGGTATAAGTAAAATAACACCTGTACATGGCGATAATGTATGTCTCCTTAGTTCGAACAACAGACCACAAATGTTATTGGTGGGTCGCAGCTTAGTCAGGACGTGATATCTGAGCTTCAAGAATTGATAACACATCCAATGTCCAAGTTGGTTAGGTGTTTAAACGGGTTGTACTACGAACACGCACATCCGCCTTGTGTCCGATTAAAATAAATGTGCATGTCCAATCAATAACGATTACTTGCGGTAGCTGTACACATAGCAAACGTGATTTACAAGTGATGCCCAATATGTTGCATTCATCTTCTTCGTCTGCTCTCGTTCTCAAACTCCTGCAAGTTAATAGGATGCAGTCCAGAGAACGAAATGTACTGCGTCATGGCTATTAGCTTTTCTGTGATATCTGCTCCTAACACAATGTCAATCCTGGATTACATCTGAAGGTAACAGAGTGGTTTTTCACATGCTTCCAGACTACCATCAGACAGTGTCCTTCAAAAAGCATTACTATACAGGTACGATGGTTACAAAGCCATAGGCAGACCATGGAATACAGAAATAAAGGAGTCAACGAAAACAAACATATATGAAGCACACAAAAAAGCCATCTTCTAAGAACTCTTCAACCCCTGACGCTGCAAGGCAAAAAGGGGTAAAACGCGAAAAGAAGATGAAGAAAGATGTCAAGCTCTTATTTTGAGATGTGGCATGCGACCTATTGCTTTTTCACTGTAGGCTGATGGCTTATTTAAAATTGCTTCAAAATTTAGTGACCATCGGTTTAGGATCTGTATTTTTTTGTAAGTAGGGCTGAACTCATTCGCGTTAAGCAAGGGTGTTGATTCTACAGAACTTGGGCCGTAAACTGTTCTAAATGCATCACAGAATCGCTTGTAGTCCCTACGGGCCGCGAAATTCTGGATTTCCTTGGCTTTTTGTTACAACCATCTATCATGTATCTCCCTTAGTTTCATTTGGCATGTGCTGCGGTCTCTGATGTATATTGCTTTTTTTTAAGGTAAGAGGGATCACATTGAAGAACCCTGAAGGCGCTGTTCTTTTTCTCTAGAAAAATGTTAACTTCTATATCATTATCATCGAAACAGTCCTGTGATTTTTTTTCCCATCAGACCTAAATGTTACTAAGCCGTAGCATAAAGGATGTTTGATAAGGGTGCCCATCTATCCTCAACATTAGCATCTTCCAAGTTCAGGACTTTTAGTTGTGTGTCCATGTCCTGGAAGAGGCTCGTTGCTGTGTTGAGATTTTTATTTTATTTTCAAGTATCCAAGCATTTCATTACTATATATCCATCCTTGTTGACGCATCTGTCGCATGTGAAAGTTGAATTTGGACACTATCAGTGTGGTCCGTCCAGTATTCTGCACCACACATGGTTTAAGTTATACGTAGGTCTCATGTACCTCTTTCTTTCCTAGTGTTGACATAATCTATCACGTGCCACTGTTTAAAGCGTGGATGCATCCATTATGTTCTTGCATGTAGGCATTCCAAAGACTGAGTTGGTGATAGTGAGATCATGGATAGAACAGTCTCAAGAGGCGTGACCCATTGCTGTAGTATTTACCGATCCCAAGCTTTCCTATGGCTTCAATCCAAGACTGATGATCATTTCCAACTCTTGCGTTGAAATCTCCCTGAACGTGTGTCTGATTATGGCGTAGATGATATCACTGCATCAAGTTGCTCATATAATTTGTCTTTTTCTTTATCTTGGTTTGTCATTGTCGGAGCATAGGTGCTAATTAGGGTTGTAAACTTCTTCTTTCCCCATCTGTATGCGTTGTCATGAGACGGTCGCTTAGTCACCGGGGAAGACTTAAAAGCATTTGTGATAGGTTGGTTCTAACTGCAAACCCAACTCCTAATTCCCGTCGCTTTGAGCTTTAGCGACCACTCTAAAGTAATTGTGTATCCTCGTAATTCTGTAAGCTGACCTGCATCCGGTAATCTCGTTTCGCTCAGTGCTACAATGTCGAGCATGTATCTGACCAATTCCTTTGCAACTATCGCTGTTCTTTCTGGTCTGTTTGCAGATGTTATATCTGTGAGTGTGCGGACATTCCACGTTCCCACTAATAGAGGTTTCGTAATCTTATTTGTGTTTCGACTGCAGTAGTTAGGAACCCGTCAACCGCGGCATGCTGGCAAGGTTAAATTAAGCATACTATTTTCTAGGGCACCTTTTCTCACTCCCATGTTATGGGGGTGAGAAGAGTTATCCTGTATAGGGCTTTTAGTCGATCAGAGGACTGCCGAATTCCATTCTGCCTTGAATTTAATTAGGAAATTACCTTTTGCCCTGATCCACATGTGTGCAGGGTTGTGACTGCAACTTGAGTATTCCACATTTTCTGATTCGCCACTTCCCCATCGCCACAAGACTTGTGTGAGTTGATGATGATGGATAATGATTGGTTGAGTAATGACAAGCGCTGAATTGTGTTTAATGTGTGGAAGAGTTGCGCCATTCGTCGACCACATTGTCTCTCTTTCAGATGCAGCAGTGTTCCAGTGGCAAAATACATCAAGACGACTGGAGATGTACCAGGATGTAGTGGATGACCAGAGTATTCTACGTGTCTCACAAATCCCTTTGCGTTGCACAACACTCTACTGGCAAGTGACTTCCAGCCCGTTGAAATAGCAGATGTTTCATCAGTGCTGTCCGTCATATCCAGGCTTCGCATGCTTGGGCAGACATGCCTTGTGTTTATCTCCGGGTCATCTGTTACCCACACCTAGTTTGATCGGCCTGTCAAAACCGTTACCAAGGTGTGGCTACTGCCGCATGCTGTCAACTACTGGGAGCCACAGATGAGAGCTGAGTGCAAGGTGGGGGAGCAAGGATGTGAGAACTACTATAAGGAGTATAAGAGCCTCAGAATCAGAGCTACTGCCCCTCCCTTACACCACATACACCCGGAATATATAATATATAAATAATGTTATATACCACACAGCAAGCAATATTTAACCTAACAAACAATATGCTAGCATATAATTGTTTTCTAATATAAACTAGGCCCTACTTAGTATGCAAGCACTATGTTTATCAGGAAATTATCTGAAGTGTCATAGTTAGACTTGGTTTATATTTGGAAAGAAAAATAGATGGTAGGTGCACAATTCATTCTGGTGTCAGAATTATTTCAGAAAGAAAGAAAAACATTGGAGGAACGCCCTTGTCTAATATAGAAATGAACTTTGATTTCTGATTATCACTGATCTGTTCATACCGCAAATGTGAACTTATGTCTATGTTATGTGTGTGGTATTGGAGAAGAAATGGTGAATTCATGAAAGAATATGTGGATGAGTACCTGAATCAGTCACGACCTTAAAAATAACTAGATGGTTACCAGAATTTGGCCATTTCTTGGTCAGATTTTGCCATTTGTAAGTGCCAGTGGCAATGAAAATTATGTTTGATCATTATTTTCTATTGTGAGTCAATCAGAAAATGTATTAAAAGTTATTTTGGTAATTTTTGGCCATATTTTACCTAAAATTTAACTAGTAAAGAAAAATCAGCTTCATAATCTGGCAAAACACATTACTCAATCGATTATGTGCCATGCCAAGTGGCGTAGGCGATTACATTTCTCCACAACTATGTACTGTATGTCTCGTGTATTGTTAATAATTTCAGTTGGTGACATTTTTGTGTGTGCCACAGTGATAACCTATCCATAAATCTCTCTCTCTCTTTGCCTTCCTCTGCCTCATCTCCCTTTGATCTTTCCGGTGGTTACCAAATGTTCAAATTTTGCTTTTCTCATTAGGTCCTAAAAATCGTGAATATCTGCATCTAACATGTGCTATAATTTGTCTTTTTATTCCAGCATCTCTTATGACTTCTATATTTATTAACTATACCTTGCTTATAAGAACAAGTATGTAAAATATTGTCTTATAAAACAGTGAGATAATACTAAAGTAGTAGTTGTAGTAGTAATAGTAGTAGTAGTGGTGGTAGTAGTAGTAGTAGTAGTAATAGTGGACAGCATTCAGTATTTCCAGAAGATATTATTATTATTGTGCTGTAAGAAATATAGTGTACGATCCATGGCGATGATGTATAGGACACAAGATCAATCTGAGAAACAAAGAGTTTTTTACAGTATGTACAAGAAATCACAGGCCCCCTAGCACCACCGTGTGATGTGTCTTCTTAGATATGCAGCCACTGAATTCACTGCTATCACTTTCTCATTTGTCTTTAAACCATTCTGATATTTTTCCTCCATGCAACACGATCAATGACATACTGTCCACATATACTAAGTAAACACGTTTTAATTGTAAATTAATATTATATTACATTGCTAGTACTTTCATATTTCTCACTAGAAACTACTTTCCTAAGGAATGACTTTTTAAAATTTTTGTCAAAACAATACAGTGCATTTTGCTGATAATGTATATTTAATTCATTGGAAGATCTCTAACCATAGACCGCTGACAACCACTTACTAGATGAAATTAAGTACATACAAAATGTCAAAGCAGAAGATCACAATTTTATTACATTAAGTTATGCTGACGTAGAAATTGATAAGGATGGCTTGGGCAAACCTGAAACTGTAACTTGCTTATGTACAACATAGGTAAGCTATCAGGCAAACATTCATGATCGTAAGCTAACGCTCATATGCTGATATATGAAAGAATACTTGAATTAAGCTAGTTTCACACTATCTCAAAGGATCAAAATAAACAGTGTGTACTGTATAGAAGTATAATGTATCAAACAGTTTATTAATTTATCATTACTTTAAGCAGAACCTTGATTTATAGTTCACTGCAAAAAATATACATGGTAGAAATTCATTTAAATGAGTATATTCATTTGTGAAATGTCAAACAAATTCCATGCCCATTGGTTTGAACATTTTCAGCGACTTCTCCCGAAAAATATGATGTTTTATCTATATGTCTATTTTTCTTAAACCGTTAGCAATAATGCACTTACTAAAAGTATTACTTACAGTATATATAGTCAAAATTCAAATTATTATTTATTCCTGGAGGTGGGGGGGGGGTGCGTTTACTCAGACTTTAGCTACTGCTCGTGGTTGCCAAAAGACAGCGAGATTCGTTATCGACGATATTTTTATTACTGAATGGTTAGATGCCGTGGACGTGTTTGGTATTACAAATACTAAATATCATAGCAGGAATATGTGTTTATTTTGCTATCATATAATAATTGAGTGTGCTTAATGCATGAATTTGAAATATTGGTTTAAGAATGTGAAATCAATCACGTAGCTCTTCCTACTTTTTCTGCTTATTTTTTTTGGGGGGGGGGGGGGAGGGGGTGTAAAATATGTACATATGCTGAATTATACAGGGGTGGGGGGAGGACTCACATTAGCAAGATGCAAGATGTTGCTGACGTATTTTATGAACAGCCCCCCATAGATATAGCTGATAGGAACTGGCATGTACAGTACATGCTCTATTCCTGAATGAGAACGCTTCAAACACAGACATCTAAGCCAGTTTAACGGCTAGTGTTGTACTGTACTGTAGTGCTGATAGATTGCATACACACTTGACTCCATGTACTTCCACAAAATACACAACACAAAAAAGAGTAGTTTCCAAGCACCAACGTCCTCTTACATCCCCTACACGCGTTTAGAAATGGCGTACGTGTCCCTGGTGAGCACGATACATCTACCAATGTCTCTCACGACCAGTATGTTTTTTTTTACAACGTGTATATGTTATTTCAGTGTCAAATATGTTACATAACTTATATATGTATTATATATGTTACAAATATTATTGTCTAACAATCTGGCCTATGTGATGCTACTCGTGCGTAGGTAGTATATGGTGTTTAGACACATAGTTCTACTGACATTAGTGAATGTTCTGCTTAAAGCAAGAGTGGGGAAAACACGGCATGCGGGCCAAATTCGGCCCGCGAAGCTATTTCTACTACTTCTGAAAATTCTTGAGACTAACGGGATTTGAACCAGTCCGTTCAACGGCACCAAATCGCCTAGCAACTATTGAACACGCGTTCTTCCGTACTTGACTAACAGCATCTCCAAAAACAGATGCGATTTCATCAAGCTTTTCACACCGTGCACACAAAGTCACCAGAACGGACCAATCGAGACAAGGACTATTACAACAACAACAAACATCCCGTACAGGTATTGAAATATCCTCAGTAACAACAAACATATAACATAATATCCGTATTAGTGCGTCAATAATTCTACTACTTCTGCTAGTTCATTTATAATTACTATATACACTAGAGCTAAGCTCATGAAATACTTCCAGGATATAAAGAGATAAAACAAAGAAATAAACTTTAAAAAAAACGTTGCCACCATCTAAGGCCGTAGATATGTTCTAAAAGGGAGGGGAGTTTTCTCTCGAAATTTAAACGAACATAGTTTACCGGAATAAAAAAAATTACTCGTGCATTTTCGTGTGTTAGATCTTGTTTTATGAAAAATGTGATTTTGTTTGTAGAAAAAACGATGTAGGGGAGGGTGGGGTTAGCTTTTGACCTGCCTATAATTCCCCCTCAAATTCCCACACAACAAAGTGCTCAATCCAGCCAGACACCCCACTAAGATTTCCACATCTGACTTACTCTCTCTTTTTGTCTAGTTCTGTTCTGCAGAAGTTAATTTAATCTATTCGCCATTAACATCTATCGCTATACACTTTTGTTGAATATTGTAAGACGTACAACTCTACCCGTGCACATTTTCTTTTACGATAACATTTTGTCACGTTAACAGACGTTATTCTAGTGAAGTCCGAAGATTGTTGGGGGGTTGGTGGGTTGGCAGGGTACAACCCACACCTCTATTTCTAGGAAAATATAACCTTATATTTAGTACTAAGAAAGAAATTTAAAAGAGTGTAAACCAC
Organism: Meghimatium bilineatum; assembly: GCA_034231615.1. Classification (NCBI taxonomy): domain Eukaryota; kingdom Metazoa; phylum Mollusca; class Gastropoda; order Stylommatophora; family Philomycidae; genus Meghimatium; species Meghimatium bilineatum. The sequence goes on from CM067304.1 coordinate 45,969,056, forward strand.
TATCCCTAGCGATTTTTTTCCAGAGAGCGTAACAAATTGCTTGAAATCGTATCCCGCATCCCCTCTCCCTCCACTTTAGCAAAATTCGTATCTACGGTCCTGATAGTAGTTACGTGATCCTGTCGATACAACCTCATCACATATGGTGATGTTAATCATCATCATCTTTAATTAGAACATTCTATAACCATAGATTTTCAGATGACCTACCAACATAATTCAAACAAACCTTTTTGGGTCTTGTTTTCAATTACTACCTGAGTCTCGCTGGTCGGAGTTAGCAGTTGACACAAAGTATACAAATAGTTACCACTGAAAATCACGACAAGTAATCTAACTTCTAGAGAACGTGGTAAACCTCATCTGGTAGGTCAGTAGCTAATGAGTTTACCTCTATTTTGGAAATGCGTGTTCATTTCAACCAGCGGACGACAAAGTCCAATTAGGTTATATCAGGACACACTACCATAAAATATTAGAGGTAACAAAGACCCTATTTTTGTAAAAATAAACCTCAACTATTTTTTTTGATAATAGTAAAGCTCATATAACCACACTGGACTAACGTCCGTGGTTAAAAGACGCGTAACTCACAATAAGTAGTACATTTTACTTAACCAAAAGCACGGTGACATTACATGAGCACGATTCAATATCGAGAATGAGCGATTTGGGAGTGAGAATATACGTGGTGCATGGAGAAAACCTAAGAAAGATTTCAAAAAGAGTGCTGAACCAACATAGAACCGGAATCATCGGACATTATACCCTGAGAGATTTACTGAAACAGAGATCTGAACACCTATGGACACATCAGATGTGCGAAGATATTTATCAGCATACCTATAACTAATAACCCAAAAGGCTTATTTTAATTATGTTAATATGTCTTATATTGGCGATTATCACGTTATAAACTGTCACCTTAGTCTCCTACCATCTTGTCATATCATTCAAGATATTTTCACCTTTTTCTCCTTTGTCGTACACATTTTTGTTGTTACACGTTGTTCAAAACTATGCTTTCTAAAGGTACATTCTTCAATGGCGGCAAATAGTTTTGCTATTCTATGCTCCCCTGGCAGAATACATTTCGGAAAATGTTGCTAAAAGTATATGTAGTAAATAAAACCAAAGTTTGAGAATGTTACATTTTCTAGTCTAGTGGTCTGGTCTATTAGAATATGATAAATTCATAAAGTGTTACCAATAGTAACAATTACATACTAACCAACAAATTAAAAGACAATAGTACTTACGTAGAACACAGGTTTTTGAAGTTTCACTTTAACACAACTGACTGACTATCACTACGTGACTATGGGTGTAAACACGAAAAAATACAAATGACAATACACACGACATTTTCAACGTTTCGAACCGTTAGGTCTTTGTCTCTTTGTCGAGAATATATAAAACAAACAGTGCAAAACAATAAAAACGTAAAAACAATTTTACCACCATAGAGGCACTAGATACACTATCGGCATGTAAACAATACGAAATTGAGTGACAATGAATGTGTAAACATGTCATGGAAGCGGGTATTGTTGAAAAGCAGATGGGATATGAGAACAGAAATAACACATTATTACCCAAAACAACGTGAACAGCAATACAATAAGGACTACACCAACAAAAATTTTAATTAATAAATGTAAAAGACAGATGATGTTTTGCTTAAAAAATAACAAAAAGTATTTCCAGCTTGTTGGGTTATCCCTAACGCTCTAGTGGTTTATTTGGATCTCTTCCATTGATTGTCCATGACTATAATAATTCTCTAACATTTTATATTTAGCACATCTCTGCTATGTTGAGGGGATTATGACGAAAAAAATCTTCAAATCGACGCCGAAGACGGGTGTGTCGAGACATTGTCGCAAATAAAAACGGCGACACAACGTATTTCTATTCTCTGGTCTATATCCCGCTGGAAATCTAGCAGGTGTATTGTCCTGCTACAAGAGATCCAGCAGAAGTTTGAGAATGAAAGCTGAAGAAGAAGGTTTCAAGTTAATATTAAGGAATATTGAAACTACGTCAGTGTTTGTACTAGATAACATATAAACAACACACGTAAGATTATAAACACGGAGTACAATGTGAAGGACGAACTATGTGCCAAGAAGCGAGAGAATTTTCTCGCAGTCTTGTGAAACTACTAACTATTTAACTGAAATCTAGTCACACACAACAATAGAGAAACTACGTGTGCTAGTACGCATATAATGATAGTGTAGAAACATTATTACAAATAGTTATCAAATGCATACTTGCTCCAGTATTGTGAAAAGGAAAACAATGAATGTCAACAATGTCCGAACTTGCACTACTCCTTTAGTAGTACGTCCAATGTAACACAAAATCATGTCGGGTCTAAATACGTTCTTCCGCACGTCCCAGTTATTGCTCTCATCAGCGAGCTCGCGAGTTGTTCTAGTTGTCAGCGTACTATAGTTTATAGAAATTCCGTTTAGCTAGCTTAAACAGATTGCTTAGCTCACATATAAAACCAACGGTGCTCAAACTGTTACGTACGGTTACATGTTTTCTGAGACAACTGTTTCAATGTTTCCTTTTTAAGGAGCACGGGAGGGGAATCTGGTGAGAGCGAGGTTACCTTATCATTGAGGCATTATCTGACCATTGACAAATATACAACCTTCTGGTTCACTCAGGAACAATAGTCTATGTGACGCACTTCACTTATTCCTTAATTTTTATTGGCTGTCAACACAAAGTATACACAAAGTTACCAATGACGATTTCAGGAATAGTCAAATGCATCAATGTATAAGAATGATTTCTAATAAATCAGGCCTTACATTTGTTAAGAGTCACGATTCTAAACTACCCAGTCCGTGTACTAATTTAAAATCATTCTAAAGTGAGAATATGAATTTCCCGTGATTTGATTGGTCACTGTGTATACTTTATGTTAACAGACAATGAAAATCATGGAAAAAGTCAAATACATTCATCTTTGGGGGATGAATCTCGATGACTCCATGGGACAATATAATTGACGTGGAACTGAATACAGTTCTACATCCAGAGAGTCCTTGCTTTAAGTACATACATTTAAGAGTACAAAATGACAAACTGCAGGCGTCACAGAAAGGGATGGTTATTAGTTAGCGTCAAGTTCTAGATTCTAGAGAACTTTCATTTATAGGACTGAAACCTCATGCATCAAATTCTAGAGAACATACATTGATCTACAACAATTACACCTCGTGCATCAAGTTCTACAGAACATTAATTTATCTACAAGAATTAGACATGGTGCGTCCAAGTCCTAGCGGATATTCATTTATCAAATGTTGTGTAAATAAGTCCAGACAACAAGATAATTGAGAACGCCTGAAACGGAATGTTTCTTTTTAAATGGTAAACGAATGAGATAAAGGACTGGTGTGTTTAAAATCAATAAGATTAATCCACGAAAACGTTGTCATGTCTCGTCAGTGTCTTGGCGATCACTAAAACAGGTGCAAAAAACAGTATTACTGCAACCTGACATGGATGTCGTAAGACGCATCTGAGATAATTATAAGGTTGCGAGTTGGTTGTCTCATCATATATATGTCAAAGTTACTCAATTTTCGTGCTAAAGATGTGTCAGTCCGAAAGACGCAGATATCGCTGACAATCTCTAAAGCATGGCACAACATATTCACTTTAATACTTTAATATATCGTGATAACCGGTAGAAGCTTGAGAACGAACGCAGAATAAGAAGAGAAGGATATCCGGACTAACAATGCCCAAGGACAATTGTAAAAACTGCCGCCAGTATCTTTCTAAGTAAAAAAGAGGGGTAGGCTAACTACTTACCTAATGACAATGATGATAGCAATGACCAAGCATGTATACACGGAGGGGGATCAGAAGTCCAAATGATCCTTTCTTCCGTTAGGAAATCAGAACAAGACTATTAGCATTTTTTTTAAAGTCGAAAATTCCTGGTAAACTCTTCCCCCACATTCTAATGGGTGTTCCCCCCAAATAAAGTTATCAAAATTCTCTATACGAAAATGAAGAACTTTTTAGGGTTGTTTTTTTTAGATAATCTATCTCTCTCTCTCTTTCTCTCTCTCTCATTAATTTAATCAATACACTGTATATTCGTATCAATAATGTAGACAGCTTTCTTCAGAACGATCTGCATGCTATAAACGGCATCTCATGTAAGAGAACATGAATCAACTACACAAACTGATTGAACAGATTGATTTTCAATCAATTATCCAGGACATTGGAGAATGAAAGTTTAAAAAGAAACACGCAGAGGAAATGTAGAAACTAGTATTGTAATACAGTGTACACCAGTATTTCTGGTGATGGTGTTCCTCCTTCGGAAGCGAAGATGAACATGATATTAAGAAAGGTCAAGTTTCGTTTGTTTGTTTTAATAAATCCTCTTAGATGGTTAATGAGTCCAATCTGTGCAACCAATTAGCAGTGTTTCTAATACTGGGCTAGTGTCGACTTTCATGAATGAATATTTTTTTTCAATCCCACCCCCAAAAATCTTCCCACGATATATGTACCACATAAACAAATTACCTAGAACTTAGAATAATTCCTCCAAAGTTAGATTAACCCAGCTTATAGAATTATACAATATAAGGTAATATAAATGAGCAATATCACAAGATGACATGTTACAGCCTAGCAGAGTGCATCACCAAAACAAGAGACAGGGGATGTTGGAGGTCTATTGCAGCCAACCTTCGTTGCGGAAACGGCAATTGATAATGGTGAAAATGTTTACATTCTACACATTTTTTGTGCGTGCAAAATAAATAGTCTTACAGTTAAAATCTAAACAGGCTTCCGTTGGACACCAAAATAGGTAAAAATTGTCTTCCAATAAATGCGACATCCTAAACCGCTCCGTGCGGTTCCTAAAACGCCCACATGAGGTGCCACCCATACATAACAACACTTATAAAGTTATATGATTAACCTATAAGAACTGATTGAAACAATGAAGAAAAACGACGACAAGGGAGTATTAAACGAAGACCTCAAACATAAGGGAAAACTAACACTTAACTTGTGATGATTTGCTGAAATGTGTAAGAGCACTCCATAAAAAGATTTGTACTTACACATACTTGGGAGGTGTGTGTAATGCTGTAGATGAATTTGAGTGGGTTATCACCACGACTAACCTCACCAGTGTAAAATCTACATATATATCACGACTAAAATCATCAATACAACCCATTGTTATCAGTAAGTTCCGTCTCCGCAACGAAGGTCGGCTAGTGGTAACATGTCCATCTCGTGATGTTTCTCTCCCACTTGAATCTCTGTCTACCTCTTGTTCGCCTCCCTTTGACTTTACCCTCAAGTAAGGTCTTCAACAAGTTACTAAAACCAAGCATATCACCCAGACTAAACTCATCAGTGCAACCAAACAACCACATATCACCATGACTACATTAATCGGTGCCACCACACATACCACAACAAAACGCATCAGTGCAACCACACATGTCTTCACAACTGAACGCATCAGTGCAACCACAACTACACAAAGTACACACAATATATAATTGGTATTGTTTGCTATCCTGTTGCCACTTGTTAAAGTTGATTGTTTCGGAGATCCCAGGATTATCGCTAGAAGCTACGTAGTTACGTGCTATATAAGTGGTACTCTCCTCAAGCGGAGTGTCGTTTAGTTTGAGAGAGACAGAGTGCATATGGAGGAAATCCAAGTACAATGAAGTCAATACTCTATGTATTTGTAACCTTTGAGCCTTCAATGGTCCTAGTCATGTTGGTTATCCAACATTCAGGTCACTGCAATAAAAATTTTCTCCAGTGGTCAAATGAACTTCTTTATGAAGAGTTACAACTGTTGAAAAAAAGAATATTAAAGGAAATAAGTATCAAACAAATAAAGTACTTTGGGCATATTGAAAGACACGACACCTTGTAGAAGACCCTACCTAAGGGTAGAGTCGAGGGGAGGCGAACAAGAGGTAGGCAAATATACAAGAGGAAGACACATCACGTGATGGACAGGTTACATTCTGACATAGAGTGCGCCACCAGGACAAGAGACGGGATATGTTGGATGTCCGCTGGTGTCAACCTTCAATGCGGAGATGATACTTGATGATGATGATAACTTAGGAAATTATCTCGGCTCTGACATCTGCTTTGATACAAGGATTTCTGCAGGTCGAATATGTTATGATATAGATGTTGATATGGAATCACGGAAACAGAATTCCATTGATCTAGTTTGCATGGAGAATACAGATTATGAATTGAACTTAGAGTAAATGTAACCCATAGCATTGAACACACCATATTATTCGCCGAAGACGGATGTGTCGGTTCATTGGCGTAAATAAAACGGCGACACAACGCATTTCCATTATCTGGACTATATCCTGCTGGTAATCTAATAATAACATGGTCCTACTACAAGAGATATCTAGCGGGAGTTTGAGAATGAACGCTGAAGAAGAACACACCATATGGCTATGAGGTGTTAGCGATCTCACATTTCAGATGCTCTGCTATATGAGGGCGCAGCCATCTCTTTTCCCTCAAAGTCTTTACTTCCCGGACTGATCCAGTACAAATTAAGGCTGGATCGACCCGGGAGCCGTTGCGGTCTGAAAAATATTTCCGCCTAAACTGGGGAAAAATTCTTACAGCTGACGGGAATTGAGCTGAGGAAGGAGACTAGGACCACTCATAGGGTACCACTCACAGCACATAACTCCTAGCTTCAAACGATAATTTCCAGATATCTCAGAAAATTTCAATTGTAAACAAGACGGCACGGTATCGAATCCGCGATCTCTTGAACACAAGGCAACTGTCTTGACCACTATGTCAAGGATATTTCTTTGCTCTATAGAGCAACACTTTATTCATAACTTGGGTTTTATAGTGCTGTAACATACAGCATGTGACAAACTTTAAACTCGGCCATTTATAACTGAAGAGAGTGCTTCAGATATGTTAGCTATTCTCTCAACCACTCTCCCAATACGTTCATCTTAAGCGTCACCTCAGTTTCCTCAGTATGATCAACTTGACTTCATGGCTGTAGAACAGCTAGGTTTTCAGATAAATACATTACCCGGTAGTATCAGAAACATGCCCACTTGTATCTCCGTGCTATGGACTCGTCATTTGTAAATGAGCTTTATCCGAAGTGACTAACAAAAGATCATATAATGAAAGTATGTGTTCTACTCGTATAGTGATAGATAATGATTGTGTTATATTGGTGATAGCTACGATATAAAGTACCATTGACGGGGACGCATATACTTTCTCAGTAAAGAGGTTTTGCTTTCCCCCCCCCCCCCAAAAAAAATATGTTAAAAATTTCACTCGTTTTCACGTGTACTTTCTTCTTTCTGATGAGAAATGTGATGACTTTTTTAAAGGAAAAATCGTTTTAAAAAAAGGAAGGGTGTGTGTGTGTGTGTTTGTGTAATTATTCATTTTTTGGCTAAATTCCTAGTAACTAAGAGTTATGTCGTGATTTACTAGGGGGTATTTGAACTAATAATTGTACACTTCAAACACCCCCTTATCTGCGGGTTTGGCCATTGCTGAGTAGTAGAGAGCAGCATGGACATGACCAAGGACTGTTGAGAAACTGACCAAGGACTGTTGAGAAACTATGTGGCTATCGACAGTAAAGGCCTTCTAGCAGAATTAATTAGGACTCCGTTCGTTACGTTTGTGTTTATTGTTGGGCTTTTGATTTGGCCATGTGCACATGTGAACAGGCAGTACAGAGTGCCAAACATATACTTCAAGAGTGTTCTGAGCATGAAACGCTGAGGCAGACATATTGGCCAGAGGAAACAACACTGGAATCAAAGCTCTATGGGACACTGTATGAACTACAAAAGACAGTGAGTTTTATTAAGGAGACAGAAGATATAGACATGTTTCAAGTGAACGAAAGAAGAAGAAGAAGAAGTCGCTATTTACATACTTGAAGTCGTATGCCACAAATAGCCAAGACCAACCAATAGATATCACGGAAATTGGTCGCCTAGGTCATGTATACGTTTTAGTTGGAAGGCCTGTAGTACAGTCGATAGCCACGGTTGAGTCTGCTTAGGTTAAAGTGTACTTTATGGGAGGAAGGGGAGGGGGATTAAATATCACAATTTTAAAAACTAATAGCTTTAGTTTCTCGTGAATATAAATCATGGACTTCCAACTGATCACTAACGTTGACTGACCCGTGATTTACATTGGCTAGCGACACAAAATATATATAAACTGAATAATATAAAACCAATGAAACGCACAGATCAACCAGCATCAACTTTAGATTATATATGATCTGTGAGCTTAAGTTCTTGTCCATAATAGCAACGCATGCAGATCCTAAACAATGTTCACTTATCTTGGCTAGTCACACTTGTTGGTACTTCTTACTGGCTGGCGAAACACAGTATTAGTAAATTGGTCAATAATCAGTAGCATCAGCAAAGAAAAGTAACACCACCATGGATTATGAATGAGAAAATGTTATTTATATTTATTTATCTCTACCTTAATAATGTTAGAACCTTCATCTGGCAGACGTGTCTATTGACTCATGCGTCATGCGCGCTATTGAATAACGCGAATGGGACCTAAGTCAAGGAGTCAGTCTCAGCCAACCTGAGAATGAGAAAAACGTTACTCACTTCTAAATCTATGCGGGCTTTGGACAAACAACTGCAAGCCAAAGATGTGTCGCTGTACTAACCTAGAATGTATTTGTTCGTGAATCTAGACCATCGTGTGCTGTATATAGTTTGACCTGTCATGATAGTGTCAGCCATATTTTTGGACACAACGATTGCGTAGGAAAAACACAAAGAAATAAGGTCACGGATACACGTCATCCTCATACAATGACCAGATTTGTGCTGGGAAGCCAAGTACACAGTTCTCTAACAGCGTGAGAGTGAAAGAGAAAATTTGTGAGAGAAACGATTGAAAACTAGCTGGAGTAGGGACAAAATATGTATGAGAGTAATAGTCATGTTTTTTTTTAAATACCAGTGGTGTCATTATATAATGAATAAAATTCCGTGTAAGATAAAATACTAGAGTGATGCAGAATACGAGTGAGAGAAAGATAGATTACGAGTTAGAGAAAGACAGAATATGAGTGAGAGTAAGAATACGAGTGAGAGAAAGACAGAATATGAGTGAGAGTAAGAATACGACAACAATACGAGTTAAAATAAGATAGAAGACGAGTGAGAGTAAGATATAATATGTGTGAGAGTAAGATATAATACGAATACGAGTGAGATTACGATATAATACGTGTGAGAGTAAGATATAATACGTGTGAGAGTAAGATATAATACGTGTGAGAGTAAGATATAATACGAATACGAGTGAGAGTAAGATATAATACGTGTGAGAGTAAGATATAATACGAGTGAGAGTAAGATATAATACGTGTGAGAGTAAGATATAATACGAATACGAGTGAGAGTAAGATATAATTCGTGTGAAAGTAAGATATAATACGTGTGAGAGTAAGATATAATACGAGTGAGAGTAAGATATAATACGTGTGAGAGTAAGATATAATACGTGTGAGAGTAAGATATAATACGTGTGAGAGTAAGATATAATACGAGTGAGAGTAAGATATAATACGTGTGAGAGTAAGATATAATACGTGTGAGAGTAAGATATAATACGTGTGAGAGTAAGATATCATACGAGTGAGAGTAAGATATAATACGAGTGAGAGTAAGATATAATACGTGTGAGAGTAAGATATAATACGAGTGAGAGTAAGATATAATACGAATACGAGTGAGAGTAAGATATAATACGTGTGAGAGTAAGATAGAATAATACGAGTGAGAGTAAAAATACGAGTTAGAATAAGATAGAATAAGAATATGAGTGAAAGACGATACGAGTGAGAGTAAAAATACGAGTGAGAGTAAAATAGAATACGAGTTAGAGTGTGGCTTTTTCTTTCTGTTGTGTCTGTCCCATGACACTTCTTTCTCCAATTCATCGAGTTCATTGGACCAGTACAGCTTGTAATTTTTCATAGCACCTCTTGTATGGTTTGCTTGGCTGCTTGAAGAAGTGCAGAAGCCAGGAGTTGTGTAGTTTTGTACACATTTGTAATCCTTAGATTTTGAGTTTTAGTGAATTTGCCTGTTAGGTCAGCATACTTACTCTAGTTTGCTTTCTCGAAGTTCCATCTAGGTGTGATTATGGGGCCAGCAGGGTTGTGGTTAATATCAATGGTGAGTTTGATAGGGCGATGGTCACTTCCACGAAGCTGCTTCAGCAATTCCCTGTATGTTATTTTAGCTAAAGCGTCTGTTGCTAAGGTTAGGTCTGATGTTGAGGTGGTGTGCCATCATCTAGAGTTGAAAGTTGGAGGATCTTCGGGTTCATTAAGCAGTTGAAGTTTCGCCTCGTACTGCCAGTCTTCCACTTCTCCTCTAGTATCTTGTTATATATATCTTCAACTTTGTGAGTGGCTATTAATGTCACCAATCACAAGACAGTTATCTTTTTTCTGTGTTAATTGTGAGCAGAGATAGACTCTTGTCTTGTGAACAGTAATAGCTATATACTGTAACATCTTTAGTTGGAAGGGTTAAGCAGGTTCCAATTATTTCAGCCTGTTCTTCGGTGTTTATTCGCATTTCTGAGGCAACGATATTGTTTTTTACCAGTATAAGTACTTCTCCTTTGTGTCTCTTTTCTCTATCTTTCCAAAAGTTGGGTATCCTCGGATATTGAATCTATTGTTTGTAAGGTGTGTTTCCTGTATGCATGCTATATCAATTTCTTATTTGCATAATCGGTTAGCAAATGCAGTTTTTTTTATTGTGGGCACCTTCTGCATTTCACTGCAATATTTTCAAGTGCTTATTCTTGTCTTTGGAGTCTGCATCATGATCTTTATGTGTATTTTTTGAACGAGTAGTTAGTTACCTCTGATCTCTTTTCCTGGCTCTACAAATTGAGACTGAGGTACCATCAGTAGCTGAGGGTGGGCTCGTTCGAGGCTTAGAGCCCAGCACTTCATCTGCCTGACGGAATTCCACAGATAAAGCACCAAAACGAATCGGCTGCAACCGTATATTGACATGTGAAGTCACTGTGTAGCACTGTGGTTTTCAGCCTTGGCAGTCATGCCTGGCTGGACTATTTTATACCTTTCGGTCTAGTGTCTCCGTCTTCCATCATGCTTTCGGGTCAGGATGTGTTTCCCTAGCCCTTACCCATCCAATGATTGTCCACAGGACAGTGGAGGCTTCATTTTGGAGTTTTTCTTCTAGACAGCTTGCCTACCAGGGTTAACGAGCACCAGCTGACCGGGATTTGAAGTCACGGTTCCCCTCTCCTATGATAATTGTGTTGTTGTCAGGGATTAATTATCCGTCCTTTGTGGTTTATTTCTTGTGAATACGAGTGAGAGTAAGCTATGATACAAGTGAGATTAAGATAGAATACGAGTGAGATTAAGATAGAATACGAGTGATATTAAGATAGAATACGAGTGAGATTAAGATAGAATACGAGTGAGAGTAATATAGAATACGAGTGAGAGTAAGATAGATTACGGGTGAGAGTAAGATTATTACAGCATGAATTATTTTTCTTTAATATTTACTTACTGAGCAAAACTCAAATCTAACAAGTAAATCCATGGATAGGGTAATGAATTTTTGCTAATCACTAAATACACACATAATAGCACACACACACACTAATCGACGTTTAGAACAAAAGGCCTTTATCAAGACAAAAATTAAAACAAAATTAAAACAGACAACAACCAAAAAAACGGACATTAAGGAATATGTACGTTCACATTGGCATCGTTCACATTCATTATCTTATGAAAGTTTACTGGTCTGTTTGCTTTCACACGACCATGACATGCGTTCCAGCTTCTGGAAAAAAGGGATCTCTGATAAAGGGGGTTTTGTATGTGCCTTATATAAATTTCCCTACAACTGATATTGAGGATGTAAAAATTACTTTTTTTGTTTTGTGTGCCTATTTTTGACCAACTCTATACTCTTGTCAACAAAACTATCATGAATTCAGGAAACTCCCTCCCAAATATGCTTAATTATGTCACAAATTCTCACCACCCACCCAAAATGTCAATTTTGCATAAAAAGACGAAAAATCTACATGATTATGTTCTGATTTTTCAAAAAACAAAATATATATTTCTATTTCAATTTAATTGGTATATTTTTTAAAAATTCGTTGACATCAACTTTTGTTAACCACCCCCACACCCCGCCAAAATGTCATAACTTTTTCAGACCCCATTCCCTAACTGTTCACGTAATTTATGGACAGCCCCTATATATGATGTGCTCAATATCTTCTAGGAAAAGAAATTACTTTGAGAGAAACCAGCACGTTTACGGTATGGATTATAATGAATACTATCTATAATATTGTCAAGGTCGCTGGATGTTATCATTACGAAATAAGCGAAGCCTGCACACAATTTGCACATTAAATAGCAGACGTTCGCTTTGTGTTTGTTCCTATTTATGTTGAACCAATAAGAGTAGGTTTTCTGAGGCAGGTCATAGTTCACTTTAAAGCACTTCACGCTTATTTACTACAAAAATGCTTGCCGAGTTTCACACAAGTTGAATTGCACATATTATATACTTTCGTAGTCGTGGTTTGTACTCTTATGAACAGTGGAAAATTGCAAACTTGGGTGCGCGTGACAGAATCAAAGTTCAGTATTGTGTGTGGATCTGTACAACGTGTATATATAAGCCCTTTGTACCACATTATGTGGATAATCCAATCGTGACTGCACACTTTATAAGACCTATTGGTTAATTGGAAAACAATTGCGATGATTAGTCATGACAGTAAGATCCTTCTCAAGATAAGCATACAAAGAATGGAACATATGGTCAGAGGAATCTATATAGTACAGGCAGATTTTACATAGAATATGAGTACTAGGAATCACATCTTCAACATGAAAAATATAATAGAGAACTGCAGGTTCAATGCAGACATACACACCTGTTTCATTGACAACTCCAAAGCATTTGAATGTGTAACACACAAGAAATTATCGAAAATAATGGAAAGGGGGGCTTCCCATGCCATCTCATACCGCTCATTAAATGCGTTATCGTGAGCATTAAGGTTCTGTCCGCCTCGAGGGAGAAACGTCTGACTGGATTGTGGTGCAAAAAAGAGTCAGACAAGGATGCATCCTCTCACCACACATGTTCAACAGATACGCAGAAAACATTCTGCAAAATGTACGAGAAGACCGACATTATGAACACTTTTAACCTCTTAATATCGCAGGACACAAGATTCCATTATGTATACTGATGACACCACCATAATATCAAGGAGCCCTGCGGGTTTAGAACATATGATTATGTCAGTCAAACATCACAGCCATACACACAATATTTTACTGGATGCAAAACAGAGAAAAATAATGTATTTCAGCAGAGGTTAATTCACACCTCTATGAATTTATGCTATAAATCTCACAGCAACTATGAATTACCATCATCACCACAGGAGATTGTTCTGCAGATATCAGAAAGAGATTGGTCCTACAAATAAAAACGCAGATGAAATTCGATGGCAAGGGACAAACAGAAAAACAAAGTTACACCTATTAAGAAGGTACATTTTTCCAGTGGCAACATATGGTTGTGGGACGTGGGAAATGACATCCGCAATGGAAAAGAAAATATCAGCATTCGAAATGAAATGCTATAGAAAGGTCATAAGAATATCGTGGACAGAAAGACGACCCAGCACAGACGTCCGCAAAGACCTGAATATAGTTTAAGACTGGCTCCTCAAAACTATTCTAAAAGAACGCAAGCTAACATATTTCGGACATATACTGAGACACAACGGTTTAGAAAGATTAATCATGAGAAGGGGGGAGATTCCAGGAAAGAAAACGATAGGCGGACCAAGACTAAGATGGACACGTGATATCGAAGACCTTCTGAACATGGCTTTAGAAGAAGCTTGACAGCTTGCACAGAACCGAGAGGATTACAGAGTGGCAGCGAGGACAACGTTCTGTAAAGGACAAGTCACAGAGAGAGAGAGAGAGAGAGAGAGAGAGAGAGAGAGATGTTAATGGGGAAAACAATCCTTCTTGACTATTTCCGTGATTTTCAATGATTACTTTGATTATACAAATAACACAAATATATATATATATATTGGTATTTTTTATGTTCTACCTATCTTCATTACTTCAGTCTTATTATATATATATATGTTATCTTCATGTTAAAGGTACGGCATGTTTGATATAATCTATATATTTGTCTTTGCTCTTCTGATAATGCTACTAATGATTGGTCATATTAGATCAACATTTTGAAATCAAATCGCATCTATCATTAATGTGGTAGAAGTCATCCGTGGATGTCTTCATGAACCAACTGTTAAATCTTGCAATAAATCATTTTGTCGTGCAGTGGGTTGGTGCGGCCCTGCTGCACGGGAAAGTAATTCTTAAGTGTGGTAACTGGTTATCGGCACCAACGATTATTAGTACGGCTCTGCCACAGCAACCGCCTCTATCCCCTGTGCTTTTCAATGTATACACAGTACACATCACTAGCAATCAAATCACAGGTGATGGCAGATACAAGAGTAGCTCTAGTTAAACACAATGAATATTTTGTAGTGATTTTAGACAATATTTACGTTTAGTGTGTTACCATTGTTTTCTGAAGATCGGGATGCACAACTGCCTGTGGTTGAAACCAAATCTGGTACCTCTCCGCCACAGAGCTCATGTAATCATTGTTATATCAAATAATAGCCGCCCATCATAGGCGATGAAGATGACAGTTTCAGACTTGTGTTGTTGCATCTCTCTGGCATATCGGCAGATGACTGAAAAATTATATAACACAATCCCCGGTCTCATTTGGGACAGGTATAATCAGAATTGGGAGTCTGTGTATTTGTTCTGTCTGCGTTTTTTTTTCTCTGCCTCTAAAATTTGATGCTTCTTGGCGATGTAAGCATCTTTGCTGGTGTTCCTGCACGACATTGGGCAATTCTGAGTGACAGACTACTAGGATCTGGTGTTGATATTGGATCTATTTAGAATTTAGAACACTTTGAGATGCCGGTAGTGATATATTTCAAATAAATATCACCAATGCCAACATTTTTTTTCTACAAACCGCGCCGTAATTTCATCTTTTGTATACTATTTCTTAATTTCAGCTATTTGGAACTATGCACTCATTTTAAACAACATAAAGAAAACGATTGCCCATTAATATGCATTGCAATCTATCCACAGTTGAGAGAGGAGTATGCTCTACTAAATCCCTGGAAATGTTCCCACTTATTGCAGTGTGTTACTCCTGACGTTTAATGACTTTTACTTGTAAAATAAGTTCATTATAGACAAGCACATTCTCACTGCTGCCCGTATCATTCGTACCGGCTGGAGTAAGCAATAGTTGACCACAACATTACACACCGTGTATTAGCTCTACTGTCGTCTCTCCATCATGTCATGAAGTCAGACTATCCATTACCGTCTTACACTACCTCTCTTACACTTCTACATGTACTCACATCTCTTTTCCCCCTCAGTTTTTATCTCATCTGAGTAGAAGACTTCTAAAAGCAGTATAAGCCGCTGAGAGTTAGTCTTCTGTAAACAATAATACAACGCATTACGTTCTCCGGACTACATCCTGCTAATCTGCAGGTTTGAGAGCAAACGCAGAAGAAGAAGAAAATAGATCTGCACAACGCTAAATCGATGCACATGTTGTTGACATTTATGACACTGGTTATTCTGCAGAATAAAAATAACATGGCCTCAATTATATTCAAGCTGTTAATCGAATTTTATTTTCTCACAATCCAGCACAGCTTGTGTTAAGTCAAAATTAAATGATAAAACAATCCCTGACTTCCTTGTTGTAGCTCCCGTGTCTTCACAACATAGAAATGAATGCGTGATTATCAAAATAACGAGACTATTCACGCAGATCTTGTTCAATATCATGACCGTCTCCAGATAGAACGCATGTACACAGAAAACGTAAACATTACCCTAAAGACTCATTTTCATTATTCCGTGCATTTCGTTAAACGGCCCTGACTATTTTTGGCATGCGACTCCAAGTATATAAATAGTGACAAAGGAAAATCACTATAATAATTAAAAAAATTTAAACTAATGAAGTCCTAATTAATTATGTATAGAGGTCTTGTAGTATTGTCCAATGTCACTTCAATAGTCTCTCCATTTTTGTAGAGGTCCAGTGTTCCCATGACAAAAGGGGCAGTAGCGTAAAAAGCAGTTGTGTCAATGGAGTGGGAACAAGGCTCTAAAAAATAGCACAGTGGAAATCCGATTATCCGAATTAATTGGGATCTGGCGGGTTCGTATAATCGAAAAATCGCATATTTGGATATAGCTCAGGAATTAAGCAAAACAGTGTACCATACATACAATCATACATTGAAATGAACTGAATTTTATTGATAAAAGTATTAATATGTGAGCAACTGTATATTGCCACAAACTACATAGTAACAGCACGTGTGCACTGCACCAGGAACTCTCGATAGCGTCCGTTAACGCTCTCAAATTATTTCACCCAAATGGGATTCGGATAATTGGGGTTCAGTTCATTGGGGTTCGTATAATCGGATATTTGCTGTGTTATTATTATTAGTTCATGGTCATCTGCATTAGAAGAAGTCGCATGCCACAAATAGCAAAGGCGACTCCAAGTATATAAATAGTAACCAACAAAAATAACGACAATAATGAAACACGTAACGAATGAAGTTCTACTTAATTCTGTGAAGAGGTCTTATCAGAGCTATAGACTATCACGATCAATGCATGTGAGTAAGCTAAGCAACATCTAAAACATGCAGTTACAGTCCGTAAAATAGATCGAATCGACATTTCAACCAGAATTGCTTTATAATTTTTTAAAACACAAGTCAAATCGAGGACAAGAATACAACTGATAATGAAAACAATATTGCAAATCAACTAGGCGTTAAAAATTTAATAACAGAAATATCACAGATGTGATGGCGTAATTGTTATAGAAATATATACACTGGAACAAAAAATGGAGGAAAACAGGAACAACTTGGATTAGAAACAAATAGAATGGCAGAGACAGTATCTACATATACGAACAAATTGTGTTGATAGCATATGGCGTAAGGATACAGTATTGATGTATATAACGAATCTTGCGGGTATACTTCGTATTCTATCCTTAACTATTGGTACAAAATCTTGCCGCAGTTGCACCCATTATCTTCCATTAAGCTAGCACAAACATTTTGAGGGCACATAATTAACTCTTTACCTAAGTCCCAGTTTTCATGTCCCACCGTAATATAATAAGAAAAGCTACTTTAACGGATAACGGAGATAAAGATTTAAAATAAACTATTCATAAACTAATATAGTAGTAAAGGTATGCCCCATGGCAATCGGGGATGAATACAACTTTGCATGTACTAAGCCGCAGCAACTAGTATGTGGAATGGACAGCTACATGTATTCATTTACAGTTGAGTTGACTGGATTTGACGTGTTGAGAGGATTTGACGTGTCAAACGAGAAATCACAACCTGGATTGTTTTGTCCGGACGTGGTTTCGAACCTTGCACGTTGTATGTAACCCGGTGGTAGCATGCAAATTCCCTCTCAACTATGCTACCGCGATCCTCAATGCAGAAGTATAAATATGATAAAATAAGTTGTTATTTTCACTATCATCGTCCAAGAGATACCAATACAAGAAGCATCGGATGTGAAGACACTTGAGAAGGTCAGGTCAATTTAATAATTATTATTAATTGCAGTAACTGATTCATTTTACAAGAACCTATATAAACAACAGAATACACCACCAATCTCTTGAATGGATACCTACAGGCAAAAAGAGCCAGGGGTAGACCAAAAGAAACACTCAGAAGAACAATACTTAGAGAAAGTAAAACAACCAATATTCATACTATTCAAGAGCTGCGCAGAATAGCTTTGAACAGACAGAATTGGAGAGATCTGACCTCTGCCCTATGCGCTAACTTCGGCGCACAAGGAAAATGAATGAATGAATGAATATAAACAAACCTGCTAAAGAATCGTCTAAACTAATAGAATAACCTTACGTGATGACGATGACGATATTGATCGTAATGATTATGATAATGGTGATAATGATGGTGATGATAATGATGATAGTTGAAGCATATCATGCATATGACACTACTTTTTCACTATTGTTGGTTTTTGGACACCACTAATATATTTAACCACATCGTCAGCACAATGTGGACGAGCGAGTTTGCGAATGGACTGTGTGAGACAGACCTAATAATCACTCTTCAGTAGAACCGAACAAGTCAATACAGATTGATAAAAACCTTAAAATTAAACTCGCATTAACTCATGAAGCTTACCACTACTGTATATACAGTATCTGTATGTATAAGAAGTATGGACTCTTCAATCAATAGAACACAGATAACGTACTTCCATAGAGTGCCATACTTTCAATACCAGAAACGAATAACCAGATCAGGGAAATAATCAAGATGGTATTTGAAGCATATATAGAACAATAACGTTCATCTTTCATCAAAACAAGATTTCCAGGTAATTAGTGCTTTTAGTTGTATATAGCATGTAATAATACATGCCGCTTTGTTATAGCTATCGCATTACGTGTAAAGTCGTGGGGGGAGACTAAAATACGGTCCACGTGCCATATTTCTAACCCGCAAGGATTATCTAAAAGTGGATTATCTAAAAGTTATCTATTATGCACTGGCCCCCTCGCAAGCTCGGACTTGGAACTCCAAAACAATAGTGGAGGGGGGGGGGAGTCAATGGTACCTCATGGTAATTGGTAGGCACTTTCCCTCGGGAAGGTCACTATCCTATTTAGTTCCCCCACCCCTGGATATCCACACAATAGCAAAAAAGAAAGCTATACCTGTTTGGTCATATAAAGAAATAGAACTGTTTAGAAAGACAAATAATGGAGGCCAGAGTACCTAGGCGGAGGGGAAAGGGCAGACCAAGAAGACGATGGACTGACGACATTAAAGATAACATGAATACATCTTTTCTGATGATGGAAGACTAGACAGAGAAATAGAAACAAGGTGCCAGAAAGCAAACACAGTGGCTTACCAACTTTCACCATTACTTCATCCAAAGATCAAGATGGATATTAAAAAATAAATAATATCTACAATTTTTATACCAACACTGTGCTAACAATGTTAAACATGGTCTTTAACAGCTTCGCTACAAAGAAAAATCGTCACATTAGAAATGAAGTGTCTGAGAAAAGCTGCAATGGTTAACAAACTAGATAAAATAAGAAATGAAGAATTTAGGAAAAGAGATAGTATAATATCATGTATCGAACATATTGAGAGACAGCAAATACAATGGTTCGGTCACCTTGTGAGAATGAAGCCAAACCAAATATCAATAGGAGCATATAATACAAAATATCCGGGCGTTAGGCCAAAGGTAGACCACGAAAACGGTGGACAGAAAACATCAAGAAAGCCTTGAACAAACATGGACTACATGCCACCTCGGCGACACATCTGGCCTTGGAACGACAGCTTAAGCTCCCACCACTACGCTTAACGGCAAGTGTGAATGCGATCAACAATCGTTCACCTGGGGAAAGACAATAGACAAGACAATAGATGAACACATCGTTGGAAAATGCAAGCGGCATCGCCCAAGACAGGGAGTTCATTGGGAAGACAACGTTCTGGAAAGAATACGTCACGTGATACTCCTGTCTAGCCCACGTACGGATCCACGTGTCTGCTTGTGCACAGCAGCGCCACACACACACAAACTATACTGACTGACAGATAGTAGGAAAAGCGTCAGACATAGACAAAGAAGTAGTAGCTATCAAAACGTTTATAAATTCAATTGACCATCACTGAATGACGCCATCCATCCCTTTCTAAAAAAAATGTTAAAATATTTTTCATATATGGCCAACAATCCATAATTTCTTTTGGTTGTAGTGATTTTCTTGGTATTATTTATGTAATAGTTTGTCATTGCTCTCTGAACGGTCCTGATGTGCGGTACAATTGCCTGCTGCGAGATCCGAACACTTATCTTCACAGACGCGTTCTGCACCTCAATGTCCAAGAGTCGAACAATTTTACGGAGCCTCGAAATTTACGTCGACAGAATGGATGGATAATTCATCACAGCTACTATTGCTAGATGACTTGAGAATCAACTCTCCAACTCAGAACGCCTATCAACCGCCAACATTGAGCAAACAACCACAAAGTTACAGCCTGATCAAGAGGACAAGAAACTCAACCACAAAGTTACAGCCTGATCAAGAGGACAAGAAACTAACAGAAAACTAATTCTGAGTAATCAATAAACATTGATCATAGCATTCTTGATATATATTTTTTTCTCTGACTTGGAAACTGTCGATCAAGCTTCTCTATGCGGTTCTACATTTTGTAATATTTCATTATGCTAATGTTACTGCTACAACGTGTTAATAGTCTGTACACACGAAGTCTGATTTATACTTTCTCTCATTTCTTGAAGTATTGAGTGTCGGGACGGCAGACTACACTGTTCTTCTTTCTTGCTTGTCAAAATAAGGATGACTAGAGAGGATGTATATGCAATATGGTTAGTTATCAGGCCCGTAGACACATCTTCATCAAGGAATGGGTGGGGGCAGCTACCTTTTAAAAAAAAAAAAGATATTTCATCCATTTTCGTGTGCAAACTTGTTCTTGAGAAAGTTGGCATTTTTAATCGTAAAATCGTTGAGAGAAATGGGAGGGGGAGGGGGCGGGTGTGAATTTTATCCACATGGCTAAATATCTAGTATTAAAAGTCAATCTGACTTCCTAAAGGGGGAGGGAACACCCTAAACCCATTCCCCTTATCTACAGACTTCATAGGAAAGCTTCACAATATATGCATAGGTGTATTATCTACAAAAAGTTTACTGATGCATGCTGGTTCCTAACCAATCACCAAATAAGACCTAACAGCAGAATTTAAAAAAACAGAATCCAACCTTCTTACCTTTTTTTCCGTGATTTCGTTGGTCACTATTTATAAACTTTGGGTTGACCGAGTGTGGCCTGCCAACGCCGACCAACGAAATATACCTATCTATTGTCTGTCTTTTATCTGCTTATGATGTGAGGAGTCGCAGGATTTAATAAAAATCTATTTTCGGGCTATTGCACGTTTGGTCACTTGATATGCAGTAAGTAATACGGTGCCGTGTTAGAATGTTGGAAACTCCTTCAATCCACTTTCATCTTGGTCTTCCTCTGTATATTACTGTTTCCATGTTCATGTTGTATGCTGTTGCCGCTGACCAATAAGAGTTCATTCTCATTAGGTGGCCGAACCGTTTCAATATCTGTTTTTCAATATATTTGACCACTGATGTTCTTCCAACAAATCTTGTATCTTATTTTTCGCATGCTCTCTTCTTGTGAAATACCTACGACATATACGGTAATAATCCAAAACTAAACCCAAACGGTTTGATTGAATTCTTTTGGTAGGACTTCTATTGACGAAAGTCACGACTGGTTGGTCTGATGTGCTACTGGTGTGACCTGCATATATAAGTTACGCACACAATATCGTAGTAGTATTTCATATTTAATATCAGTGGCTCTCAACCAAGGTCAAATATACCACAATTGGCAACTGCGCTTTGCAAAGAACTGCGGGAAAAACTTCTAGGTGCAACATAACAGTAACTATCTGAAATGATGTGGGGGGAAAAATTACAAGATATTGAATATGCTTTTTCTTCTCTATTCATTTTCAAGATTAGCAGGATATAATCCGGAGAACGGAATGCACTGAGTTGTGGTTTACAACTTGGCTGCAATATGTAAGCCTTTTTGCCTAACACAACCCACTTCAGCGTGGCTTCTGTGTCATTTTGACCATCTATGGGATGGGCCAGCCAACACCACCGACATACCTCCTTAATAGTCTCGTACGAAATGCATGGCAGATAACAGTGTTGCTATTCTTTACTACCATTTCGGGCTTCGGCAATTCATGGGCACCTATTATCCTAAAAGAAAAGGAAAGTTTTTTTAAAATCATAAAACCAGTACCCCCTCCGTATCTACGGTTTTTCTATCTCTTCTGTTTTTTGTCACATATTCTTCAGTGTTCTCGTTCTCTTTTCTCTTCCTGTGGAAACGTATACATGTGTGAATACATTATTCAGACGTTTCTTGATAATGTGTCAAATCCAATACCACCATCTTTCTTTAATCTATATCAGTATTACATTCCCCATTACCTACAGTTATTTAATTATCATTGGTGTCAAAGTGATTCAACATATTAAAACGTACATTACTCTACGTGATCCTCATCTGCACGTCATAGTTTAATTAAATTACATTATCAGTTGCATTCATGCGTAAACTATTGACCATTGTTCCGTGTCGATGTTGAGAAAATACGTTTCTATCAACAATCTAATTTACTGCTACAGTACCAACACGCATCTCTCTTTTTCTGAGTTGTTACATTATCCAAGTTTTATGTCATTTATCATGTCACTATCATAATTTACATCTCTGCATACTTAAATTGAGAACAAATGCAAAGCAAACATAAATAATGACACCATATAAGCTGATCAAAAGTCATAAATGATAATTAATTGTGAATATTTAGGTGAAAACATAAACAGTTCATAGGAATGTAGAATAAGGGAATTGTGCAGCAGAAATCAAGAGAAAATAAATGCAATATCAACTTCAAAAATCACGCATATGAAAATATTTAGCAAGGCACAGGCTGTAAGACTAAATTACACCCGATGATAGCAAAGATATTTCCAGTAGACATTTGCGGCTGGGAAACAGGAACACAATAAATCGTGGCAAAGAGGAATGCTGCCTTCAAAATTAGATGTAGAAAAGGACTTAGGGAATACCATGGAACGAAAAAGACGAATCAAGGCGTATTAAGAACATTAAACGTCGCAGAGGGTTGGCTCCTAAACAACATAACAAGAAAGCTGTTTTTGGCAAAGCTGTTAATGTCTTTTATTTCCATCTTGATCTTTGGGTGAAGAAGTAATGGTGAAAGTTGGTAGGTTACTCTGTTTGCTTTCTGACACCTTGTTTCTATTTCTCTGTCTAGTCTTCCATAAGGTGGTGTTTTACTGTTTCCTCCTCTTGTCTGTTGCAGTATGGTGTATGGTCTGCGGTAATCCTTTGTAGGTACTTGTTAAGTTGTCCGCAGCCTGAATAGTGCGGTTTGATTTTTGCGTTGTAGTCTATTTATGATGTGTGGATTTGGCTGGGACATAAAAGTAAAGTAACCCATAACATTTATTAATGCCGTAGGGGTGTGAGATATTAGCAATCTCACATTTCAGTGGCTCTGCACATGAGGGCGGTAGCCATCTCCATTTCTTCGTAGTCTTTACTTCCAGGATTAATCTGGTACCATTTTAAGGCTGGGTCGACCCGGGAGCCGTTGCGATCTGAAAAACATTTCCGCCTCAACTGGGGAATGAACCCAGGACCACTCATGCGAAGCAAGTGCGCTAACAACTGCACTACGCGGCTCCCTGACATATCTGGACTGGGACATATCTGCATATTGCACTCTTCCTTTTCAGCCAGTGGCCCAGCGGTCCATCCAATGTTGTTTACAGTTGTCGCGGATAATGTGTTTAGTTGTTCTAAGGTTGGTGAAAATTCCTGGTTGGGGCATACTTGCTCCCTTTTTTGTCATTTTATCAGCACTTTCATTCCGACGGTAACTGTGTGGCCTGGTATCCACTGTAGTCTAGTATTGATATCATAAGATGTAAATATGTTTGTAGCTGGAAGTTTGTTGCTTATGGTTTTCTCTGCTGCTGGATTCCAGTTTTCAAGGGCTTGAAGAGGAAACAGGAAGTCTTTGAACATTACTAGGTTATTTGGACGTATCGTATTATTTTTGTATTTGGTGATGATGTATGAGAATTGTATGATGTATTGAAATTTTTAAAACATGCTCTCTGACTTTGGGGCCAGTTGCTAATGGCTCTCGGACTTGTGGACCAGTTACTAATGGTTCTCGGACTTGCGGACCGGTCACAAATGGCTATTGAAATTGCGGACATGTCACTGATGGCTCGTGACCGTCATCAGTGCACGACCACCGCTTTAGACATACAGAACTGGACAAATACTTTGATGGCATGTAATGTGGTACGCTAATCAACATCTGGAATTAATTGGAAGAATTTATATTTACTATGCCCATCTGCTAGAGCAGTGGTTCTCAGCTTTATTTGGCCCGTGGTCTCCATCTGTACCTTTGTGGGACCCTATGGTCCACTTTGATAACCAATGCTATAGGCCACGAGGATCCGAAGTTTTGGGTTCATGATAAACATACAAACTATAGGGTTCATGTAGCTTCCTGTACTCATGATTAGCGCTAATGTAATGAGATAGTATGGAGTGGTCAAATAAATCATTTACAGCATAGGAGATCCCTAACTAACAGGGTCAGTCGACCAAGCTGTGATTGTGTACCATATCTGCTGAATGTCTAGCTTATGGGATGTTATTTTAACTACAGAATCAAAATTATCGCCTCACCTACAAACACTACTGACAAGTGCTGTAAGGTTACACTCACTGTTACCACTGACGTTTATAAATAACCCCAGATCGTCATGGAGAAAACTCCATACTATAAAATGCATCTAAATAATGCTTATAAAAAATTGAATCCGCTCATTTTCATGTGAACTTTCGTTTCCATGGGGAGGTTTTACCCCGTCTTTTGGCTAAATTCCTAGTACTAAAAGTCATGTTATATTTCCTAATTTGACCACAGGACTGACTGGCAGACACTCCTAACAAGTACCCCCAGCACCCCAGATGATGACGAAAAACACCAGACCTAGCGGGGAAAAACCCAAGTGGTGGCATCATCGGTTACACTCCTATGTCACTAAACGTTCTGGCATTACCATGACCTTTCCATGATTGTATATTTTAGTTTCTCTAGAAGACGAGTGTATCATGTTTCTGAACCTGGGTGTATCAGGTCAGCACACTGCTCTAATGATAATAATATTTGCACCCACAAACAGTATTTCACACAAGTGACACACTAACAAATGCTGAGTAAACAACTTCTGACAATAAAATTGCATCACAAACAGCTAGATCGAGACGACGGCAGTAAAGACCTTTGTACAGAAAGGAAATAAGCCTTCATTCATTACTCTTTTAAAAAATTATTTTTGCCGTGTTTTTGTTGCTCACTATTTATATATAATTCACGGAAATAATAAAAAATCAACAACATTCAGACCCACGTGAAAGGAATACTAAGCGAGGACGAACAGTGTGCAGCGAAGGAAAGTCACCCTCAGTTTCCTGGACAAAGAATATCCACAAGACATATGGGTCAGAGTATAAACAGATGGGTCAACACAGAATGCAGTGAGGAATGGAAGTGCAGGTGTATATATAGAATATCTACACAAGCCTAGAGATACGATCAGAAAACAAACCGGGAAATTCTGCAATAATTATGATGCACAAATCCAGACAATTCGGGTATTTAAAAAAAAAACTGAACTCCAACCCTGGCCAGACAGATGCAAGGTCAGTTCTTCAAGCTCTTCAGTCAGGAAAACTAACACACTTACAGAAACTTACTGAATTCAATGAACTTGGAAAATGAAAATTGTGGATTTTACCCACAGATTTTGAAACTTGTTTGAAAGTAGTAATAACACTTAAAAGGAAATGCAGAGAATGGTGCCCCACTGTTGTGGAGCAAGAGGTGCAGGCTTTGGTTAGTGAGAATGCCAAAGAGAGGGATGTGATTATATACACTGATGGATCTGTGATTAGACATGTTCGAAGTGCATGGGCCTTCACAACTCAATGCACAGGTAAACCGATCAGGAAGGAGAGCGGGGCCTTTGCTATGACAACGAGTAGCATGACCATGGAGATTATGGCGGTGACCAGGGCAATGAGTGGGTAGGCACACAGAAGGTAACACTGGTCTGCATCTTGAGTGACTCTATGTATATTCTTCTTCATTGTTCTTTCTCAAACTCCCACTGGATATCTCTTGTAGCAGGACCATGGTCCTATTAGATTTCCAGAAAGATGTAGTCCTGAGAATGGAACTGCGTCGTGTCGGCGTTTTATTTGCGCCAATGGCCCGACACATCCGTCTTCGATGGATCTCTATGTGTATAATTAGGAATGTAAAAATGGGTCTTGTTCGCGAACAGTGGATTTAGGCCTTGAGAAAGGCGAGTTTAAAGTAGCTACATTTATTTTCGTGCCGGGACATGTGGGTGGTCGAGACATTGAAAGAGCAAATCAACTGGCGTCATGTTCTGCATAGCTAATTTTTAACAAACGTCTGTAGCACTTGTTTTCTAAAGCATGAATCCTTCTTTCTGTGTCTGCATTGAGTGTCCACCTTTCACATCCGTATAAAAGTATACTTAGTACTAGCGATATGAAAATATTGAATTGTACTGTAATACCCATCTTACTTTTACAAATCATATTCAACCTTGCAATGGCGACCATCGCCATCTCGAGTCATATCTTAATCTCATTTCTCGAGCTGCCATCATCACACATTTGGGACATGGGATATTTTAAGGTGATTACTTCAAGTTTGTGACCTTTTAACCGGATATTTGTGGGATTTTGCGTGGTTTCACTAGTCACCAGTATCTTTCTTTTATCAAAGCTAATTTCCATAATTTCAGACTAACGTCTTCCAACTTTGTGATGAGTTCCTGAAGTTCATATTCGGAACCAGTAGGCTGGAAATATTTCATTGAATATCATAATAAACAAGGACTGGGTAGATATATGGAGCAATTGTCAGCTAAGAAGGACAGAAATTGGCAATAATTAAGAACTGCCAAACCAAAACTTTGTTTCCGGTTGAGTATCTCTTGGATACGAAATAATTAGTATAAATGTAGCAAAAGTATGATCAAACAAATAAAAGAAATGTGTGCATCACTGGACAAACAAAGGAAAACACACACAAAATCTACGTTTCGATTAAAAGGTCTTTATCGAGAAAATAGCACACTGTAAAAAAATGGCGCCACTTATGATAATGAAAATGCATTTTATCTTCCGGTATTTGTGTTTTCAGTTAGTATTGTGATGTGATTGATATTGTCATCTATCAGAGACATGCCAAGGACAAGATTGTTGATCCAATACAGTACCAAAGAACAGTAATAATTGTTTATATTTTCATGCAATACATAGTACTACTCTAAGCATGCAGCTTTTATTCATCAGAGTCTGTAGGAGCTAAATGTCAGTCTCATACTCCACAGTACCAACAATAATAACAAGACCAGTTTTATAAACGTATCAGCTTGGTGGTAGGGTGGTTAGTGTGTCCGCTTCAAAATAATAGCTCTATTGAACTTGATCTTAGTTTGAATGACAACCATTCACATTGTACTGGCAATAGTGATGTAAATATAAAAGCGGAGGAGGTGTATTTACCTAAAATAATAATGTACTATTCACTTTGTATTTCTGGGGTTGTTCTTTATTATCTATTTTTGAGAAAGTCGGGGAGTACCATATATATATATATATATATATATATATATATAATGGGAGGGGGGTATAATTATTTTGTACTTGCTTGCCATATAATACTATATGTTATGCCCTATTTTCCTCAAGAGGGGAGGAAAACAATGCCCCCTCCCCAATTAAACAATAGTTGAAAAGTGATGTCCTTTGTCAGATGAGCTTCAAGTACTACTACTATCATAGAATAGCGATCATCATCAAAAGCTCTATTAATTTGGAATGTAACTCCACTCATTCATGCAGCCAAAAAGACGATGATATCTACAGATTTGGAAGACAAGAACGAACAATCATTTTTAGATTAAGAACAGGCAACAACAGAATCAAATGGGACTTTTGGAGTTGGCTACACGGATATATGACCATGTGAACAATCTACAGAAAACGCATAACATATTTTACAGAATTACCCATCGTACGACACAACATGAGAAAAAATATCGCCATCTGAAACAGCACTCCCGCTGAAGACGGATGTGTCGGGCCATTGGCGCAAATAAAACGGCGACACAACGCATTTCCATTCTCTGGACAATATCCTGCTGAAAATCTAATAGGACAATAATGCTACCAGAGAGATCCAGTGGGAGTTTGAGAATGAACGCTGAAGAAGGAGAAGAAGAAGAAACAGCACTGTCAGACAATCTCTACATCCACGTCTCTGGGCTGATTACTACAGAACAATTCATTGATGAAACCCATATAAGTCTTGACTTCGACTGGATAACGAGGAGGAAGAAGAAGAATATGTTCCACACGCACTTGACGAGACTAAGCCACGGTCATCTAGATAACGTCATACTACGACAGCGAATCCCAAACATTTTTGCACTGTAGACCATTTGGCTTTTTTTTAAATTTTCCACAGTCTACCTAATATTGAATTTTCCTAAACATATTCACTTCAAATGTGTTTTGACAACTGACACAGCTGCTCAATTTGATGTGGGATTTTTTTTTTTTTATTTTTTTTTGGTAGTGGACAATTGTTAAAAAGAAAAATATGTATAATTTTTATACATATCTTTATTGAAAACAGTACATCTCGTGCACCCGCAATTATTTTTCTTGCTGACATGGACGCCCTTCAAGTTGAAATTGACCCTTGGGGTCCATAAAGATTACTTTGGGAACCTATGTACTACGGTGTCATAAAAATAGTTGGCTATTGCCAAAAATATCAGATATGGCCCATAAAGTACATATCAAGCCATCCCCCAGAATAGTCCTTCATGCTCATCACATGCAACTTCAATCATCTTCGTGGATGCGATTGCTTATTAGTTGCTTTGAGTGTACTTTATGTCGTCAGCCAATGAACCTCACGCGAAAAGTTGGATAAGCAAAGATAAGTGGCGCTGCGTGATATCGGCATACAGGACTATTTTTTGGGGGGTGGGGGTTTAGTATGCACCAAGCTCATAAATATTTCAGCCAAACTCCTGAAAAATGATTCAATGACGGGACATCCTGGCAACCGACTCTCTTTGCAGAGCCATAGCATAGCCTTATATATATATGCCTATCTAGATGACCGTGTATATGTGCAAGTCGTACAAGTCCTAACATATGTTATTGCAACAAGAAAATGTGGTTCTTCTCTGTATTAGACACCAACCATGCGGTCTCCTGTATACATTAAAGCATTTAGCTATTCGTTCAAACACGCTGTAATTTATTCACACCAGAGAGAAAGTAGTAGGTAAACTGAACTGAACTTTGTGCACACAAACATATTAATTTACTGTTCCCGTGTTGTTAATTCCTCCCCCTTAGGCCTATATCAGAGTCCCCGTGGTTGATATGTATATATATATATTATTACATTTAGTAACATTAGCTATAACGAACATGCGCTGCCACAGCTCGAACTTGGAGCAAAGAATATAAGCACAATTACCGGTGTACATGAACAAAATAATACCACTATGTAAAGTGCGTCCGAATCTGGCGTGCACAGGTTTCCGTAGAATGCGTTCTCATCTAAATGATGTGAGAAATGATATTAGTACTCTTAATATGACGGTCATTATGTTTTGCTACACACTATAAATACAAATACTAATTATTTCTGAAATTATAAGTATAAAATTAGTGACTGTTTTGTTCTTTAAACATCATCAGATGCCGGCTGGCGTAGGCGACCATGGCTCTCCACAACTCTCTGTCTACAGTATTATGTATCAAGATCGTTGTTGTTTCGCAGCCGTGACAGGTTGTCAAACTGTCTAATATTTTTTTTAAACATGGGAAATAGTTCAAATGTAGGCCCTATAGTAGACCATTCAAACGCACATTTCGGGATTCTGTTGAGAAAATGTATGAATAAGCAGTTATCGATAACTAATAGTTGCATAGGCCTATCTGTAAGAAAATACAATTGTATTTACTGTCAAGACACAGCACAGACTCCCACAATGCATTTATTTTAATGGAATTATATCTATGGGGGAATCCTGGGGGACATTAGTAAGTAAAAATATTTTCTATGTGTAGCCTATAATATTACAAGTAGGCCTAAGTTAAATTTGTGCATGTTTTTTTTAATATTCATAATTTAAAAATTCACAAAAGAATTGTTCAATACAATCCAACAAATCTGAAAGGAAATCCTCCTTGCAACTACACAAGCACCGGAGACAAAGCAGTTGAGAGAATGGAAGGGAATCCCGACATGCAGAGGGGAGAGAAGAGGTGTGCAGAAGAAAACTATGGGCATCAATCGGTTTGTAGTGTACTGATGTGCTGAGACAAAAGAGTTGGATAGTGATGGATATGTCTATGAAGCTCACATGGGAGGTGGAGATCTCCGGTTTGAACTTGATGGAAAGATGAAAATTGTTAATTAGCTGTATGAAGCATGCCAGGTCAGTCTCGGACATGTCAGTGATGTTGATCCCATCATTGATATACATATGGAACACCGATGGAAAGCCCCCGCCCCCCCCCCAATAGAATTACCATACATGGTGCTCAAAGTGGCCCATGAACAAATAGGCATAACTAGGTCCCAACTTAGTGCACATGGCAACCCCACTGATTTGGTCAAAGAAGTGCCCAAATCTGATACCCAAAGAATTCTTGAGATCCATTACATTTTCCAATATGGTACTCTTAAACCCTACGTCAAGGCTATTCAACTATATTTACTCGGGGGCCAAAATGTAGAAAATGGGGATCATCACAGGCCAGATTTATAAAAAACACGTTGAATGATTTTATTTATATCGTATTTTTATAACGTTATTTCAGTTTTAGCAATGATCCGCGGGCCACTTACTAGGCCTTCGCGGGCCGCCAATTGAAAACCCCTGCCCTACGTCATCAATAAGTGCATGTCTCAAGGATGATTCTAGTTGTTCCATAGTTTCTGTTTGTTTCACGTCACATGTATGTAGTAATTTATGTATATTTCTTGTCTGGTGCCATTTCACCTATACAAGTCAATCTACAGTACACATGACCGCCCGTTTGTGTTGTCGTGGCCGGAAAGAGGAGCAAAGAATAGCAACATTGTTTACCTTTCGCGCATGTCATAAAAGGCGACTATGGAGTTTATGGGATGTAGTTGGCTGTCCCTTCCCATATAGGATCAGTGACCCAAAGCCATGCTGAAGTTGGATGTGTCAGGCCGAAACGCGCAGATATCGCAGCAATGCTGTAAACCATGACACAACTCATTCCGTTCTCCGGACTACATCCTGCTAATCTGCAGGAGTTTGAGAACGAATGCAGAAGAAGAAGAAGTACACATGACCAAGTGATAGGGGTCTATGTCTATAATTCTACTGTCCGTTTTCTGTTCTACTTTTTAAAAATTGTTATCTTGATAAAGACCTTTTGGTCAGAACTTCCATTTATGTGTATCTTGGGTGATTAACAAAACTTCATTACACTTTTCTTGGATTTACCGGTAAGTGTTTAGACAGTTTAAAAAAACCAGAAAAATGATCAGAAATCAAACCCTATGACATGCTTGGAGAGACTGAGCACCTATTGGTCTCAGTATTGTTGACATGGATTATAATAAGTAATGTGTCTGCTCGGTAATAAGAGAGGTTAGGGGATGTCCATAAATTATGTCAACTGTTTCTTCCCCCCCCCCCTTCTATCAGACCGCCAAGAACCCAGAGACGTTCTCCTGCTTTTCAAGCTGAACTCCTTTATTCTGTACAAGGAAAAGGAATCATCATCTTCATTAATTTTGTTTGATCAGAAAGAGTTCAATATGCCGGTGCGATCCAAATATTATTATTACTACTAATAAATAACTAATGTCATTTGTTTGAGTAAAATAGTGTAGTGTAATAGTGATCACATTAATTTATATTGTTCACTAGTAGGTAAAAATTGTTTGCCACATTTGTGAAGAGAAAATGTGTGGGTTTTATATTGATTGTTGGAATCTGAGAGATGTCCTGACCATAAAATGTGTGGCCAGAAATCTGATACTGTTGTGACTCCACTTCTAAGTGAACAAGCTAACATCAGAACTGTATCATTAACAAAAAGCTAGAAAATACCCAATCAGTTAAATTGATGAAGATCTTATGATCAATACAACAACTGTTTTCATCCTTATCCTTTTTATTATTTCACTATCTTTTTATTAGCAGCGGTATGTATTTGTAACACATATGTACTTGCTTAATTAACATAAGAACTGTAACTTTACTGAGTGCTACACGTACAAAACAATGCTAGAAATCACACAAATAATGTATACAGAACTTGTAATGTAGGTTTTCTAAGTGAACATAAAACATGCATCACACAGCTAAGGACAGTATGCTCCACCTAAAGACAGGACAGAATTCCATTTCCTGAACTACTACTGCCCAAATGATAGACCATATTGGCACTATACACAATCCCAGAAAAAGAGAAGACTTATGGTGTGCTGTGACTTCAACAGCCACCACCAGAGCTGGGGCTACAATCACATGGACAAGAGAGGTGAGGGACTTAAGAGCTGACAGGATGAAAATAATCTCATACTTATCACCCAGCCAGCAGACTCACCAACATTCTACTCGAGAGCATGGCACACAACCTCTACACCAGACCTGGCATTCCGCTCACCAGGTTTTGAATGGAACTTCACACGTGTCATTGAAAAGCAGCTTGGAGGTAGTGACCACAGACTAGTATTTTTGGTAATCCACAATGAATTTATCAAGGACAGCAGTACACTCACTAGGTAGAACTATAAGAGGGCTGACTGGAAAATGTACTAGCATTTAACCAGTGTTCTAGCTAAGGACATAAGTGTGGATAAAAGCATCAATAGAGCAGTGAGTGAATTTAATAGATGCATACTACATGCTGCTAGTAAAACCATACCCAGGAGGGCATGTAAAAACTACAAACCCTACTGGAATGATGAACTGGAGAAGCTGCAAAATGAGATGGAAACATCTAGGCAGCAGGCAGAGAACAGACCTAGCCAAGAACACCACAACAAATATCAGCAAACAAAGGTTAGATTTCAAAGAGCCAAGTTTCAAAGAGCCAAGTTACAAGCCAGATGGAGCAGCTGGAAAGAAAAAACAGAATCGCTGATGCTTGAAAGAGACACTAGGAAACTATGGAAACTGGTAAAACAACTAAATGATGAAGGTACAGGGAGAAATACAAGGATCACAATTTATAATGAAAGACACATTTTAACAGGTAAACATGCAGCTGATTAGTTTGCAGAAGACAACAACATCAAACAACAGGAGGTTCGAGAGAACCAGCACAACATTGGGCAAGGCGAATATATACCTGAAGTCATGGAGGCCCTAATCACAATGAAATAACTGAGCATGCAATATCCAAATTGAAAATGAAAAAGTCCCCAGGAGCTGATGGAGTGTCCAATGAAATGATTAAAAACATGGGAACTGCAGCAATAGCAAAGCTACTGCAGATCTTCAATACAAGCTGGACCACAGGTAATGTTCCGCAAGCATGGAGGGAAGCAATAATACCACTCCTCAAATCAGGAAAAGATGGCAAGTTTCCAATTACAGGCCCATCAGCCTCACAAGCTGTATATGCAAAACAATGCAAGGCATTGTCAATCTTAGAATGCAGTGGTACTTTGAAAGTGAAATCTGATATCGCAGCAAGCAGGCTTCAAACAGTGCTGCTCTACTGAAAATCAGGCAATCCTACCTCTGCAAACGCAATCCAGCATACCTGAATAATAGAAGAGCCAGGGTACAATTGGATGGTCGCAAGAGAAAGAAAGTCCTAATGCGTCATGGTGTTCCCCAAGGAGGAGTCCTGTCACCCACACTTTTCTTGATTTATAACAATGACCTTGTTGCCGAACTACCACATGGGATCAAAGTGGCAATGTATGCTGATGACCTGGTGATGAGGTGCACGGAAAAACATGCGACAGTGGCCACTAAAATATAAAGAGCTATTGAGGCCTTAATTTTATAGGCAAATAGATGGTGCGTCAGCATTAACACAGATAAGTGCAGCACTACACTCTTTACACTCTCACCAAAACAAAAAGCCTATATCAAGATAGATAGAGAACTTTTGAAAGAAGACAAACAACCCACATACCTCGGAGTTACTTTCAATGATAAGCTGACATGGAAACAACACATAAACACAGCAACAACAAAAGCCTGGAGAAAGTTTATCCTGAGAAAACTAAGTGGAACCACATGGGGAGCCAGTTGGAATATACT
The DNA here is from genome assembly GCA_034231615.1 of Meghimatium bilineatum. Lineage (NCBI taxonomy): Eukaryota > Metazoa > Mollusca > Gastropoda > Stylommatophora > Philomycidae > Meghimatium > Meghimatium bilineatum. The sequence continues at coordinate 46,003,492 of CM067304.1, forward strand.
CCGTAAAGTTTACCAGCAAGGAATAAGACCACACCTGGAATATGGTTCAGCTGTGTGGTGTCCTGAATATAACACCACATTACAAGATCTAGATAAAGTGCAAAATCAGGCACTTAGGATATGTTGGCAGCAATTAAATCAACACCCATAGCAGAGATGCAGAAAATGGGAAGAATGCAAACACTTGGCGAACGCAGAGACACAAAAGTACTAATTCAGGCAGAAAAGTTTCAGTGTATGCCAAGTCATCCAATGAAGGAAAGATTCCAAAATCTAGCAATGGGACGACTGAAAAGAAGCAGCTTTATCCACCAAGCTAAACGACTCCGTAGACAACTTACAGACCTGCCTTAAGTTGACAGCCCCTTAAGGTCTGTACCAGAACAAATCCCTTGTAGTGAAAGGAATACTAAGAATGGATGAACAAAACAGTGTGCAGCAAAGGACAGTCACCCTCAGTTTCTTGGATGAGGAATATCCACAAGATATATGGGTCAGAGTATACACAGATGGGTCAGCACATAATGCAGTGAGAATGGAGGTGCAGGTGCATATATAGAATATCCACACAAGCCTAGAGTGATACGATCAGAACACCAACAGGGAAATTCTGCAATAATTATGATGCAGAAGCGCAGGCCATTAGTGTGGCAACTAAAAAACTGCTAAACTCTTTTAACTCTGGCCAACAGACTTTGGTATTCCTGACACATGCAAGGTCAGTGCTTCAAGCTCTCCAGTCTGGAAAACTAACAGACTTAAAAAAACTACTTAGCGAATTGTCTTACCAGTATAGGGTAACCATGCAATGGATATATAACTAACTCACTGTGGAATACCAGGAAATGAAAAAGCAGACGAACTGGCTAAGGAAGGTGCTGCTGAAGACCAACCAGATGTACCAATCACCTGCCATCAGAAAAAACAGATGATCAAGTCAATAAGAAAGCCACAAACACCAAATGACTATCACATTATGAACAGATCAGAACAAGTTGTAATTCTACGCCTCAGAATGGGACACAGCCGACTCCGCAGTCACATGTACACGAAGTTCAAGATTGGCAACACAGCCATGTGTACATGCAGCACAGGGTGCTAAACATATATTTCAAGAGTGTTCTTAGTATGAAATGCTGAGACATACATATTGGCCATAAGAAACAACACTGGAATCAAAGCTCTATGGGCTACTGTATGAACTACAAAAGATAGTGAGTTTTATTCAGGAGACAGAATTACAGATATAGACGTTTCAAGTGAACGAAAGAAGAAGAAGACAGTAGAGCGCCATGTAGATCTATTTTGTGCAATTTCTTCCCACATATCTTGGTCTATTTCAAATGCTTTCAATGAGGTCTTTAGCAAGTCCTTGTAGTGTAGCGCTTATTTTGGCCACCTTGAGATCGTGTACGGTACAATGTACCTTTCTCCACTTTACCGAGAGAAGTATCTTTGGCAGGTGATAGTCTGGTCAATTTTTTTATCATAAATAACTCAGATATGTCATGAATTTTTGGCTCGGCTACAATTCGGCTAAATTTTGTTTGTGCACCAGTCATATTTTATATTTTCTTATATGTGTTCTATGTAAATTATTTCGATATAAAATTAATTCTAAAAAAATTCATAACATTTTCAGAATTGACATACAGCAGACTTGGCTGGGGTATCATTGAATTTCAAGGGCTATCTACCTGTGGTATTTATTTATAATCAAATGATATAGACCGAATTTGAAAATTGTGTCCAAACGTCTACTAATGAAAAGTTAAACAAAGACAAACGGGACTTTTTGTCGTCCGAATGTGACGTCTGCTGGAATGAGAAAATAATTTATGTTATGAGGAGAAAACAAATCCTTCTACATAATATGCGCTTAATTTAAACTGAAAGTTTAGCATGAGATAACTTACCACTAGCTGATACAACAACAAGTTTCTTTGTGTAGTCTGAGTATAGAGTTAATTAGCAGCCAACCTTCCTGTGTTAGTAACTGAGTGAAACAAATGAAATGTCAGAAGAAAGTCTGATACTGTCAGAGATAACCTTTGTTTTCATCAATGATGATGCAGACGTGGTCACGTGCTGCTCACGTCACGATCCGACAGTTTGCGGGTATAAATCATGAAATAAGTTGATACCATTCAATAATTTGGCAATGAATTCAATTAAGAACTCACTATATTGAATGTTCTTAACTTTGTCAAAGAACTAGGCCTATCATAAAAGATACACAAATAGGAGAAAATAACTTATATAGATATAATATGCTACTTAATCCGTGGGCATCGGTGGTCTAGTGGTAGAATACTCGCCTGCCACGCGGGTGACCCGGGTTCGATTCCCGGTCGATGCACGAGTAGTTTTTTGTTTTTCTCCAATTTCTCTATTTCTTTAACATTTCTAACAATTTTTTTTTTAAAACAAATATTGTGCCATTTCCACATTACTATATTTACTATCATATTTACTATCATCTCTCTCGTAGAAGGACAATGTTGATTTCCAACAGTATCATATAATGAAAATGCGTTATGTCGCCGTTTTTTGCGCCAATGGCCCAACACACCCGTCTTTGGCATAAATCCTAGCTAACAATGTAAAAAAAGAACAACGACAATTTTCCACGTTACGGTAGAGCTCTAAACGGCGACACAAAGTATTCTGTTGTCTGGACTACATCCTGCCAACGTGCAGAAGTTTGAGAATTAGTGCAGAAGAAGAGGAAGAGAGTTCAGACAAATAGGACATATTACATGTACCCTTTCAAAATGAGGTTAGGCGGTTGGAAGATTGTACGATGTTGAAGCACAGAACTGAGAATTACTCCGACAGTAGCAAGATATAATACTTGAAGAGGAATAGTAGCAGCATCTGTGCAAGAAGAAGGTGTATCGTATCCGTAATAGTATTAAGTGTGATGGTAGTAGTAGTTTTGGTGGTGGTGGTAGTAGTAGTAGTAGAAGTGCTAGTAGTAAGCATGGTGGTAGTAAGCCTTAATGAGCCTTTCGGCCTGAAACATCAAACTTCAGATTGGCTTTGGATCACTTTAACCCTCTATGGGATGGAACAGACAAAGCCATCCTCAAAAACCTCTTTAGTTTCTTCCTATGATATGCATGACAGGTAACAATATCGTGCGGTATTCTTTTCTCCTCATTCTGGACCGGGCGTGTCTGTAATAAATGTCTTAGTATCAGTTAGTTAGTTAGTTAGTCGTCGGATCATCATCACTGCAAACTGGACACATCCATAGTTGCTCCGATCTCTCCTTGAGTGTATCCGCCATCACACTTCTGCTGACAGTACCGGTCCTATGCTGGTTGACCATCATTCTTCTGCGCCCTCCAAAATGTTCACCTCTAGCAACACCGCATCTCAATCCCTGATCTTTAATCCTAGCCATTGAAAAGGAATCATCATCCACATTCGTCTCACTCTCGCGTGTTATATCTCTTAAGGAGTTCAAAACGTCAGCGCGATCCATTGCCCCATCGCCCTTTGCCACAATCGCACACGATGCCAGTTGATCCGCTCTTTCATTGCCTCGAACGCCCACATGTCCCGGCACGAAAATAAATGTAACCACCTTCAAGCTCGCATTTCTCAAGGCCTCAATCCACTGTTCGCGAACGAGACCCACTTGTACCTTCTTAATCATACTCATAGAGTCACTCAAGATGCAGACCTGCATTACTTTCTGTGTGCGTAGCCACTCAAATACCTTGGTCACCGCCATAGTCTCCATGGTCATACTACTCGTAGTGACCGCAAAGGCACCACTTTCCTCCTTGATCGTTTTACCTGCGCACTGAGCTGTAAAGGCCCAAGCACTGCGAACATGCCTAATTACAGATCCATCAGTGTATATAATCACATCCCCCTCTTTGGTATTCTCACTGATTAAAGCCTGCACTTCTTTCTCCACAGCTGTGGGACACCATTCTCTGCATTCCCTGCTAAGTGATATTACTACTCTCAAACAAGTTTCGAAATCTGTGGGTAGACCTATCCATTCCGCACCAACTGCCACATCCTGTAATCGGCACACGCTTTGTATTACATCTTCAGCACGTCCCATCCACGACCTTCCTCTCTTGAGTCTGCTGCCTTTAACTTTCTGTATTTCGGAATGCAACGGGTGTTCCTTATCTGCATGTATTTGAAGGTACGCCCGTGCACGGCAATACTGTAATCTATGCTCAGCTGTTGGGCAGTCAAGTAGGTATCGCATAGCTCTTGTCGATGTGTCTCTTGTGCATCCCAGAATGATACGCATTGCTGCATTCTGGACTCTATCCAGTCTTTCGATCTGAGTTTGGCTAAGAGTCAGAATTGCCAGTGCATATTCCACCACAGCCACTACCAAACCCTGGTACAAAAGAAATAACAATCTTAGTATCGATGTCTTCGAAGACGACTCGTATGTTCTTTCCTTCATACAGACATTGTATATCCATGTTCATACGTTGTCTGTATGCACGGCTGTGCAAAGTTAAACAACCTGAAACTAGAACATTATGTGAACACCTACCAGCAGAAGTCTGGTTCAAGTAAGAGACTGTCCATATATTATGTCAACAATTTTTTTCCCATATATTTGACCCCAGCCCATGTCAACTGTCAAGAATTCAGAGACCCTTCTTTGAATATTTCCATACAAAAAAATTCCATTTCCAAGTTTTGTTTTGCAGAGTACTTAAAACATAAACTTATGTTATTTTCATATTTTAAAAAAAAAACATACTTCAATTTTAGGTACAATACGAGAAAAAATACCAGTATTAGAGTGCGACATCAGGTAGCACAAGTTAAGTCGTACCTTAAAGTGACAGAATACAACCACCACCTATTACACCATCGTCTAGGTGAGTCAAAGGGAAAACGTATCAAGCGTGGCAGATCATGGATGGCAGAGGCTGAAGACACACTGCAAATAGTATGTGAATTGGAAGAAATAGGACAGGGCAGTGAATGGGTGGAGGTAGACACTGAGAAGAAATCACTGACTAAAGTAATAATACAACTAGATAAAGCGTGTCGAAAATGGACGGCAGTAAGGGCTCATGATACAGTGCAAGAACTCGCCCAACTACACTCGAAACCACAAGACATAATTATATACTCAGATGGCTCTGTTAACAGAAACACAAATAAAAGCGGTTGGAGTTTTGTTGCCTACAGAAATGGCGTGAAGTTGGTTGAGAAATCTTCAGCATATTCTACTGTCACATCGAGCATGAGGATGGAGATAGAGGGAGTTACAGCAGCTCTTAATTGGTTGATAACTGATACATCAACACACGCGGTAATACTCACAGACTCTCAAAGCATGTTGCGCAAGATAGAAAGGTTCATGCTAAGAAAAGAACGGTGGGACTTATTGAACAACTCAGTTGTCCAGAGCGTTACATGGATATACTGCCCTGGTCATGCTGGGGTCAGAGGAAACGAGAGAGCCGACTTACTGGCAGGCAATGCGGCGATAGACGGCACATTGCTGAGAAGAGATAAAGCAGATTTAATAAAGGCAGTAATAAATTCATTTCACTATGCAGATGATGTCAATGAGGTTGAGAACGTACACATACAGAGAATGTTAGATATGGAAGTATTCAGAGGTGATGGGAGGAAAATGATATTTTTTTGGAAAGTCCCAAAGATCTATCCCGAAGATCTATCCCGAAAATCAACACCTGACCGGAACTATGAGTCTACATACACTGGGATGGCTGCTGGAGCGAAGGGCGGAGCACTTATGGGAATGTCCCGCGTGCTGTGAAGCCAGTTTCTAATCAAGAATCAAGAAAAAATACCAACATTTTATCGAAACAAATTATTTAATTATTTAAAAAACCGAAATATCAATAAAGACGCTTTTTACAGCTACTAGATGCATCGATCTGCGCGCTACGTAATGTGAGCACCCTCCCGGCTTCCCTTGAATGACCCTGGGGCGGGTGGTGGGTGATCTCAATGCGTAGCACGCAGATCGATGCATCCGGAAGCAGTCCTAGCGACTTAAAAATTTTCTATTAAATTAACCATTTTGACAACAGGGTTTGAAAACAAAGTCGCAATGTAGGTATCTCTCCCCATGTTGAACTTAATTTAATTAGTGCATAAAAACACTATTCTTGACGTCGAACTTTTGCCAACCCCTCTCTCCTTGTCAACAACTCAGACATCTCCTCGCCCCCCCCCCCCCTCAATTTATTACGTAATTTATGTATGTATCTTAAAAAGAACTCATAGCAATATTATATTTCCTTATAGATCTTTTCTATTTCAGTAGGACTCTGTATTTGCGAGGTCCATCCATTTTATTTTAATTACCAGCCGAAGTCGAAAGTATTGGGCAAATGAAGCGGCGATAGAGTTTGAGGATGAAAGATCAAAACTGCAGGTTGTTAAAATTATTATTTTCTTTCCGGTAATGTTTCTTAACAAAAAACCCATTGGCCGCAGCGGCGAAAATGTCTTTGTTTTTAGCATTTAATGGTATCATTTATATGTATCACTATTAGTACTTATCTGTTGATACGATTTTTCAAGAGTTATTATCATTGAGCTATCTCTTTTATCATAATGATATTTTCCCGTGACCTTTCTGGCGGAAGTAGGTTTTCATGTATACCACATCAATGGTGTAAGGATATGTGTCATACCACACTCTTAAGTACTTTATCCTGCATTTATCTCCCACCCAATTCCTGACAATTACACAAGGACATACAAATATGATAATAGTATATATAACCTGATCAAATATTGAACAAAAAGAATAATCTATCTAGAGCACAAATTCAATGTCCATGTGGAGATATGGTGGGAAAAAGGATTACGAAGCTTTACATTTCTTCTTCTTCGGCGATCATCACTCAGTCAGGTTGGGACTTCGGATTCTATGATATAGGCTGCTGTCTGTTTTAAAGTGTCCACTGTGCCATACAGTTTCTCTTCAACACTGATTGGGGTGGGCCATGTCTTGTTTCGAAGCTTTACATTTGTATATTATAATCAGAAAGGAACCATTTGCACCTTAAAACGGTATGATCTTTTGTAGATGTATAATTTATATGTAGACAGTTTTCTTTTGTCTTGGTAAACCATTATATTCTATATGTAATCCTACCTCTAAATTAAAAAAAAGGTCGTATAGGCACTATCCTAATCAGGGCGTATCCATCAACTCATCATATTTTGGCTGTGTTGATTTTCTAGGCAATATAAATGCGTCCTGTAGTTTGTCATTGCTTCCTGAACGACTGGATACAAAATTACCTGAAGTGTTATGTTGACCATCAAGATGCGCTCTGTACCTCGCCGCCACAGAGTCGGGCATGCACTTGGTTGCCAATTTGTTACCACCTGTCTGGTCACTACTTGCCAACAACTGTCAATTTCAGTCTTTTCAGAGCTGAAACTGGCAGGGGAACATAGTCGGTCATCCTGAGTTGATGGGTAAAAAATCATTACGCAGGGAAGCCACAGTCAATATACATTTATATATCATGTACCATATTCTTTCCAGGACGCAGCCTTTGTTATGGGTATTCTGGGCTTCTCACGAAATTGGACCAGATTCGCTTCTTCTGCCAGTGTCACCTTTAAACAATCAAATATGTCTGTTGTCCATCTTCTTCTTGGTTGACCTCTAGATCTTACCGTCGACCATACCCTCCATTAGTAGTATTTAGTTAGTTTAGTTAGCTTAGTTAGTTAGCTTAGTTAGTTAGCTTAGTTAGTTAGCTTTTTTAGTTAGCTTAGTTAGTTAGCTTAGTTAGTTAGCTTAGTTAGTTAGCTTAGTTAGTTAGCTTAGTTAGTTAGCTTAGTTAGTTCGTTAGTCGTTAGATCATCGTCACTGCACTCCGAACAAATTCAAATGTGCTCAGATCTCTCCTTTAGAGTATCCGTCATTACACGTTGACTGGCGGTTCCAGTATGCTATTGATTGACCACCATTCTTTATCGCCCGCAAAACCGCTCCTTTCTATCGACACAATATTTCAATGCAAGATCCCTTATTCTACTCATGGAATAAGAGTCATGGTCACTTATATAGTCAATTGCTCCTGCGTTTTGCCGTAGGGCGTTCAAAATATCTGCCTGATCCATCTCTCCGCCAACAGTCGTAGTGGCCGCGTGTGCGGCCAAACTATCTGCTCCCTCGTTATCTCGGACTCCCGCATGTCTTGGCATAAAAATAAAAGTCCCTTTACGCAACCGGGATGTCTTCACCGCATCCATCTACTGTTCCAGAAAGTACCTAGCCTGCACTTTTACAATCATGCTCATCAAATAACTGAGTATACAGGCATGTGTCGCAGACTGTGAGCACACCCATTTCACAGCTTTGGTTACTGCAAAAATCTCCATTATCATGTTGCTTGTCATCTGAGTGAACATTCCTCTCTGATGGTCGTCCCCCACCTTTGAGCCGGCAAGGCACAGGCACTCATGATGTGTCTCTCAACCTCGTATATAATCATATTACCTTCTATGCAATTCTCGCCGCCAACACCTCCGACATCACCACTGTCGGACACCATTTCCTGTATTCTCTATTGAATGTTATTATTATTTTGAAGGCTTTCGGACACTATAAGAGCGCCAGACTCATTCCATTCCAGGTAGCACATCCTTCAATCTGCACACACTTTGAATAATATCCTCTACGCGCCGCATCCATTTACCTTGAGAATTTCAGGGTGTAGAGGGTGCTCATTATCAGCGGTGATTTGTAGGTAGTTAGCGCCCTGTACATTTTTTTTTTTTGCTTTGCAGTTGGGCAATTAAGTAAGTATCGCATAGTCCGTGCTGACCTATCTCTCGTACACCCCAAAATGATTCGCATTGCTTCATTCTGGATTCTATCCAATCTTTCTGTTTGAGTCTGACTCAATGTCAGAATCGCCAGCGCATACTCTACCACCGCCACCACCACCAATCCCTGATACAGCAGACATAGTATCCTCTATTCCCATTGAGCAGCAATCATAACTTTCATCGCCGCAAGACATTTATAATTATGTGGTCAACATTATGTTTAAAACTCAAGACTTTGATCCAACATGACCTCCAAGTACTTAATTGTGCTGGTTCAAATTATGAACCAGTATATAGGTTCCGCATGGCCATGTGGTTAGAACGCCGTTTTCAGATCCTTGAGGTCCCGCGTTCAATCCACGGTTGGGACAGGTATTTTTTTCTTCCAGAGGTACAATCAAAATCCTTCCTGTACATGTCGCTTTATTTCCACAGCCCATAGAAAGCCTACGTGCACTCCTTCACAGGAAAACATGCAGTAACGAAAATTGTTAACGAATTATAGTTCAAATTATGAGCTGTCAGATTGCATGACCCGTGAGAACTATGTCCTATGCTGATGACATCTTGGTATATAGGCGGGGCAGAGATAGAGAAAAGAGCCACATGAATTTGCAGAGGGAGCTTCATCGTATAGGGGAGTGGTGCAGTATTTCTGGAGCTTTGTTAATCCATCAAAAGCATTGATAACATGGTTTTCCCGGAATAATCACATAGTAAACACGTCCACGCAGTCGGTTACTTCGAGAGGGGATGTATTCGAGAGTGAAACATGAATTTAGTTAAACGTGAATTTAGCTTATATAAAAAGACGGGGTTGACCCTGTCAATGGTTCAAAATGTCCTAGTTTCTGTATGACAATCAATACAAAGTAACTGTGTGAAACGTAACAACAATTAGACTTACGTAAAGCACAGGTTTATATTTCGTTTCAATGGGACACGACAGACTATTTCTAAAACTAGTGGGTAATGATGGGCAATGATGAGCACACAAGAAATCGTAAAAATTACAACACACAAATCACATTCAACGTTTCAACCAAAAGGTCTAGTTTCTGTACTGATTCTTACATAATTATATTTTCAATATTAATAGTAAGACCGTCAAAGTCGTAGGGTTGCCACACTAGAGACAGCACAAAAAGTCCTCCAAACCATTCTATCCTCGACCTCCTATCCTCCTTCTATTCGGAGGAGTGTAAAAAATCATTCACAGACAATTACTTGATGTAAACAATCCAATATTTTCTCTTTCCATCTCTTCTCTTTCCATCCTTACTTGTTCCTTGTAAAATCAATTTAGAAAGTCAGTCGTGTTTCGTTTCAATATTACAAAATTAACAACATAAAAATGGTTGAGGAAATGTTACTTTAATTTTAAAAATTTCAAATAATCACTTATATTTATACATAAAGCTTTGCACTTATTCTCTTTTCCCCCACAAAGCAGGACACTAATTTGTTACTTCTTTTACTGACCTAAAGTTTCCAATTTCTAACCCTAAAACAAACCCCAGCCAAAATTGAGAACCTATTTAGGTCTCTGAAGGGAAGTAACAAGTACATTTTCTGCTCTGTAGAAGGATTGAGATTAAATACCCAAACTACACATCAGATTAATTGAGTACCCGCAGATTTCTTCTTCAGTGTTCGTTCACAAACTCCAACTGGATCTCTCTTGTAGCAGGACCATGAGTATACTATATTTCCAGCAGGATGCCGTGCAAAGAATGGAAATGCGTTGTGCCACCATTTTATCTATGCCAATGGCCCAACACATCCGTTTTCGGTCGGTAAAATCCAAAACTGTGGGTGATCAGTAAGTGGTTGATTCACAACTTTGAGAATTTAAGTATACATTATATCAAAGTGTTCAGTATTAAAGATAAGATTTTACGATGATAAATTAGGAAGGATTACATCGAGTGAAGGGAAAACAGTGAATATATACAAAATGGGCGCAATAAAATATATCAGGTTCTAGGACAGATGACACGTATTTTCAATAACAAAAATGTAAACAGACACTATTGTTGCATCATAGAAGATTATTATTATCACATCACTGTGCTACCAGTGCCAAACCTGGACAATGACAGCACAAGACCCGAAAAAAAATAGTGACAGCAGAAATAACATGTCTACGAAGAATACTCGGAGTGTCATTACGAGATAGAAACGATAACATCATACAGATAACCAAAACAATACCAGTATTGCAACACATCAAATGATAACAGATCAAGTGGTTTTTACACGCTTCAAGGCTACCAACAGATATGCCACAAATGACCGGTTGACAGCAAGGCTATAAAGCCAGAGGCAGACCATGTAAAAGATAGATCACAGAAATCAAAAAAGCCACAGGAACAAGCTTACTAACAGCGCACAAGAAGGCTATCTCCAGAGAACTTTTCTACCTCTGACGCCGCAATGCAAACAAGGATCACAGCGTATAGATAAGATAGATAGAACTTAGGAAGGATTAAGTAAAAGTGAGAAACATAATTCAAGCTGCATCCGTGGAACCTTTTGCAAGTCAGTAAGTCAAAAATTATGAGGCTGAGTATGGCAGTACACTTGTACAGTGCCCGTATTTATCAACACATAAATCCTGTACTCCAATTCAATATTATTATGTACACATTATCTGCTGGATTACCAATATTTCCTACATGGATCAGTATACAATTTTTTTTTAATGTTGACGGGGTGTTTACTTCAATGAAAGATTCGCTAGAATTTGGAGGACGACCATTTTTAGGTATTCTCTAGTGGTACATTTGTGCATGTGTACATTTCAGTATGTCAAGAAATACAAAAATAGGTAGGTGTGTTACCAAAATGAAACATAAAACAACTTAACAACGAGATACAGAGACAGACGACGTTTCGACTATAAAGCCTTCATCAGGACAAACAAATGACCACAATAAAACAAGTCTTACATGGAGACAAATAGGGTTATGATGAGGACAATAGCAGATAGGTAATGAGGGAAGAAAAGATGTGGAAGCATGACAGGTGAGAAAAACGTATGGGGAGAAGTTAGTAGTTGTTTTATTGTGGTCATTTGTTTGTCCTGATGAAGGCTTTATAGTCGAAACGTCGTCTGTCTCTGTATCTCGTTGTTAAGTTGTTTTATGTTTCATTTTGGTAACACACCTACCTATTTTTGTATTTCTTGACATTTTGCCCTGTGTTACCCCAGCCACCTACTTCCTGTTTAGGGTTGTTACCCTACACTGGTTGATTTATCCCGTACATTTCAGTAGTGTGATAGCCTAGAGCTTGCTTGCTATCATCGGGTTACAGCATTTCAGGTTCGAAACCGTGTCCGGACAAACACAAATCCGGGTTGTGATTTCTCTCTGGAAACGACCACTCCTCCAGTCATTCAGCTGTAAACAGTTACATGACGCATGAATTAGGGGAGATAAAGACAGCAAGAAAGGGAACTGCCACCCCAACTAAATGTTGCTGCGACTTAGTACATGAAGAGTTATCTTCATCCCCGGCGGTAGGTTGCTGCCATGACATCTTTTTTTTTTAAATACTGTAAATGAAAACATAGAGAGAAAATTTGTAATCATAATCCCAAATTTGTTTCTGTTTTACTTACCTAAATCTAGGATGTTGTGGAGATGTTTGAACATAACTAAACATAGTCTGGCTCCGTGGAAAGGTACAGAGCCCGTTTTATATAACCAAACTAGGCCTGCCAGGTTCAATATTCGCTTCAGGCAATTATGCGTCTAAAAACTACAGTATTGAGAAAGCAAACTACTGAATGAAAACATTGCGTAGAAAATTACTACTGCCACTAAAACAACTACTGCTGGGTTGATTGCTACTATTGAGTGGGCAACTTTCCAAAAGTTATAGGCCTAAATACTTTCAATCTTTAAAAATAAAATTGAAAACATGCACTACTAAGAAATGTTTAAAGTAACAGTTCATGTCAATTTTAGATAACTGGTAGGTCATTGCAAAACTGACATAAATTTTAGTAAACATAATCTTTAGAGAAAGAGTAGGTGTCATATCAATTCTACAATACATACAAAACCAACAGATACAATGGTTTGGTCATCTGGAAAGAAGGCCGTGTGATTCATTAGCTCTTTGAATATTTAATTATACCCGGGGTTTAGACGTAATTAATTTTAGGCTAATTTTTTAGACCCCATCATGATTCAGGCGCTAGCTTCCTGAAGACAAAGTATTAGCTATGGAAAGTCATTTAAGGTATCAAAAGAAAGATAATTGAATGTGAAATTCTTATACAATATAAAAATATAAGAATTGTAAGAACAATAGTACGTGTCATTTACAAACAAAACAAGGCAATTTGGAGGTTATATATGGAGTCCCATTATAACGGGCTTACGTCCTGAAAGGGTGCCGTCTCTGTCCCGTTATAACGGGTTTACGTATGAATTGAGTTAGTTTATAAAGCATATATGAAGAGAGGAGAAGCAGAAAGAAGAGCCAAGGGTGCTTCCGTGAGTGTCAATGATGGCACAGTAACTAGGGCTGACAGTCGATCTTGTGACACTGACAGTAGCATAGACCTGGCATTGGTTTCCACCGCCTTGACCCCTCTATGCAGGTGGACTGTGTTAGGGCATCACGACAGCGATCACTACCCATTCACCATCCGTATTAAGAAGCACAATTACAATATCAACATTCCGCATACCTTTCAGTATGACAACGTGGTGCAGAAAATTAGGTGCAGCAAGTTGCAGGTCAAGCGCACAAGGCTTAGTAAGCTGAACTAGCCACCATAGTAGAATGGTGACATAGAGAAAGCATGGAGGAATAAAGGTACGCCGCAAAGACTTGGCAGAAAGCACGCAACTCCGACTGCGCACTATCCAATAACGTAGCGGCATTAAAACAGACCGTAGATGACAATATGTTACTCTTCAAGACATGCATTCAGAAAGCCAAACAAGAAGGATTGAATGAATTCTGCAAGCAGATCAGTTCAGACAAATCTCTTAAGACGTTTTTAGCGGAACATGAACGGAAATCTTCAAAGAGTCGGTATACCCGATTTTCAATCCACTGATCTAACATGGCAGAAATCATACGAAGATAAAGGAAAGGCCTTCCTTGAGCATTGTCGGGTGTCGGATCACCGTGAAGACGAAAAGGGAACTGAACTCAGGCGAGGGCCTTTGCCGTAACTATAGGCGACGCCGCACGCACTGAGCAGTATAGTTACAAAAACCAGATGTCCACACAAGTATGTACCTGGTACGCAGACATTTAGGACAAAGCTGACCAAAAGAGCATTGAAGTCAGGCGGAGGATTATCGCCACGCTGTCTGGTCTATATACGGAGGCAAAGTGGAATGAGAGCATACACATCACTGCAGAGACCGTCCAGACCACTCTTAAATTGTCGCGGAACACTTCCCCAGGCCCTGACGATATACGATATGAGAACTTCGCCATCCTTAAAAAGAGTGACATAAACAACCTTGTTGGTGAGTTTAACAGAAGCATCAAGAACGGTACTATCAAGGAAGAATGGCTGCACAGTTACCTATTGCCACTAAAGAAGCAGAATAAAAACCACGACCAGATCAACGGTTACCGAATCATAACGACGCAGAACACCTTGGGCAAACTGATTGAGAAGATTATAGCACATCGCCTCGCTCGAGACCTGGAAGAGAGCCGCATTTTCCGGGCACCCTCGGAGGCTATAGACGTCAGAAAAAAACAATATTGCGCAATGTCACTGTTTTCGTGTACGACGTATTCGAGAGCTTTCATGCAGGTCAAGAAACGTGTGCTGTCGCGATTGATTTGGAGGACGCGTATACCAGAGTGCCGTTCGAGTACCTCATCAACATGCTCTTGCTCTTTAATGTCAGATTCCTTTTGTCGTCATATGAATATCAGCCATGTTGCTCGAGAGGAAGTTGGCTCTCATGTGCGGATATTGGGCATCTAAACTCATAACAATACGCCCAGGTCTTCCACGGCGATCACCCCTTTCACCCGTATTATTCAATGTCTACACCGTGGAAATTACACAGCCGCAGCTCGACGGAAGAGGTAGAACACTGTCTTTTGCTGATATCCTGACATGATATACAGACAGGGAAGAGATTGAACTGAAACTGTCGGATCGCTGCCGAATGATCTAGACCGTATCTGGTGTGATAATTCAGGGGCACTGATCAGCCAAGAGAAGGCTGCGGTAACATGGTTCTCTCTTAACAGTCACATCGTAAAGTCTGCGACCCCGACGGTGGAGATGAGAGGGTACGATGTAATCACGACCTCATCCTTACAATACCTGGTCGTGCGATTTGATCGTAGTCTGTGTTTCTGGGAACATGTTGATAATGTTATCGCAAAGGACTTTCAGCACTGAGAGCGATGGCAGCGGTTGACACTAAACAACCACAACTCGTAATCTTATATGAGGCTCGTGTCCTCCCTGTCATTGAATATGCAGGCGCCACTATCACCGCCAACCACACACAGAGAGAATGGGGAGTTTCAAAATAAAGCCACGCAGATCATCCTTAGTTGCAGAAGGGACACACCCTGTATGACTATGAGATTTCTCCTTAATTTTGCGCTCATATCTCACGAATTTATACGTGACGTGCCCGTACATACCTCAGAGTGAGTTCTGAAATAGATCATCCACTGCACACTACCTTGTATGAAGGGAAGCAGGCTTGAGAGAGGCAAATCGTGGATAGGTCGTGCCGAGGATACGTAAATATATCTGCGCCAGAAGACATAACTCCTGGCGAGGAATGGACACCTATTCCTACGGTCTTTCAAGAGGCAGTCAATACCGTCATTACACTCAATAGATAGTGTAGGGAACACAGCCCCGTGATCGTGGAAGCTGAAGTCAAGGCACTCATCTGGGAGCATACTGATGACACAGATGTTGTGATTTACACGTACGGATCCGTCATCCGTAACGATGCGCATGGACCTTTACTGCCAGATCAAAAGAAAGAACAGTACTCGAAACCAGTGATGCCTTTACAGCAACGAGGTCTAACAATGGAAGAATTCGCCGTAACGCAGTAATTTAACTGGCTGGAATCGCAAGTCTATTCCAATGCGTACATACTAAAGTTACTCAATGAACATGATTCAGAAAGTCAAAACAGGTGGTGTACGTAGGGGGAGTGTGGAGTCATTAGAGAGCTAAAATGCGGGCATCACTACGAAAACTCAGGCCTATCTTTGTTCCTGGACACGCGGAAACGAACGGGCCGACATTTTAGCTAGCATCGACACCATAACAGATGGTCAGCCTGTGGACCGAGCACACATACACATTGTTATTCGTGAGTCACGATTAGAGGATTTTGAGATGAATGAGCATGGGCCAATATCGAGAATGCGCAAATTGGGAGTAAAGATGGGTGTGGCCCGTATAGACCACCTGACAAAGATTTCAAAAAGAGCAGTTAACTAACATAGAACCGGAACCATTAGCCGTTATACCTTGAGATATTTACTGAAGCGGAGATCTGATCACCTATGGACGTGTCCGGTGTGTGCAGAGGATATTCAACATAAATAATACCTAATACCTAATAAATTATTGCACAGTAATGAGTTATAAAATGACATTGTTGAAGAATAATGAATGTTTTTATAATAACGTATAGTAAGGAGTTACATTAAGATAATTATTTAAGAATAATGCGTTTTGATATTGGTATACTGTTGACAGGCAGCACCTCTCAGACATCCTGAAACAAATATGATCAAATACCTGTTTGAAACATTTACTCTTCATTCTATATTTATACAGGATTTGAATATGCAAAGTTTATAAATTATAGAAAAAAATACTACCTTAAAAACGACATTCGTAGCGACTCTCAATAAATTCGTTCAATCTAGATAATAATTAATCATTTAATCTGTAACATGGTTATGAAATAATGCTCTCATGCAAATTATTAAGTCATTAATTTTCAGTAATTACGGAGTCAATACCAGTGGACAACTATTTATGAACGCACTATAGTTAATATCCACAAAAGAACGTGCCACACTTGAATTTGTAGGCAAATTTAAACAAGAAAATATGGGAAAGTAGACTGGTTTTCAAATAACGCCTAAATGGCCAAAATGCAATTTAATGCCAGTAGTCTTTACAAAAGCAAAAGTTGATAAATTTAGCCTTAAAATTGCCAATATGGAACTCCAGTTAAATTCTGCTGTCCGCCACACAAAAAAGAGCGCCAGGAATATAAATAAATACACACCTCTCTCCATCACAATCAAGCAATTTTCCTAGTGCCCAAGAGGACACGGGTTCAAATCTGGCTCATGATGCTTTGGATAAATGATTTTGGAGATCCCTGTGAATGTGCGTTTGATGCTATGGAGTTACGTGCTGTGGGTGGTACTCTCGACAAGTGGTCTCGCCACGCCATTGAGAGGGATGGAGTACATATGGGAAAACCTGAGTAGAATTTAGTCAATCCACTACAATTTTGAACGAGAAATTTTGAACAACAGCTAGCAGGATGTAGCTCAGTGAACGGATATGTATTATTTTTGCCAATAGCCCAACGCATCAAAATTTAGTGGTAGTTTTATAATATTAGAACAATAAGAAATGAACAGTATAGGGGCCTATTAAATACGGGGAGAGATACCTACATTACAACTTTTTATCAAACCTTGTTGTCAAAATCATTAATTTAATCAGAGATTTAAATGTCGCTAGGACTTCTTTCGGATGCATCGACTGCGTGCTACACACTGAGTTGATGACCCTTGGGGATGCTCTCAGAGGGCAGATCGATGGGCCCAGAAGCCGATCGATGCATCTAGCGTCAGTAAAATGCGTATTTATCTATATTTCGTTTCGTTAAATAATTTGGTTCATTAAGGGAATAAATGGAAACATCACGTGTCCATACTCCAACTTTATCATATGCGTAATTTCATATAGCTTCCGTGACTCGGAGATTAAAAAAGATGCACATTCTGCTGTCAATTGATATGCGTGCAACACACTGATAGCCCCCCCCCCCCACATCCCCAGGGCCATCCAGAGAAAGGGGACTCTCAGTGCGTTGCGCGCAGAACGATGGTTGCAGCTGTGTATAAGGCTTTAACGAAAGTTCATTTTTCATTAAAATGTAGGTACTTCTCCTGTATTGTACCGAACAATACATGTCTACTTATAGTGCTGTCCCCTGTCTAGTAATCTATGCATGCGATGGTGGCGTGAACTGAGATGGGACAGTCCATCATGATGACCTTAGGTAGCAGTGATTTCACGTTTGTCTGGAATCTGTGACGTTGCAACTTTTACATTCATCTTGGTGGGTGGTAACACTGGTGAGATCCTGCAGCTGAAAACAGACAAATTGTTTCGAGAAACTCAAATAAAACTGTAGGTCTATTAAAAACAATATGCACATTTTATTTAGTAAGCGTCGAGCGCTGGGGCTAACCATAAATTACGTCAACAATTATGAGCGGAGAGTGGGTCTGAAAAAGTTTGACAACTGTTGACAAGTGGAGGGGAAATCCCAAAAAAAGTTGACTTTTGTGTGCAACTAAACGAAAAGAAATTCGGAAATTGTGAAACAAAGCATGTATATTTTGCATAATTTTCTACTAAAAACTATTGGGAAAGGGGTGGGGGAAGGATTTTTGTGTGTGCATACTTAAATAGTGTACGTGCCCTGAATTCTTGACAGGTGGTTAACAAAGGGAATAAAAAAATGACAACAAATTATTGACATATTTAATGACAGCCCTTTCTAGCAGTTTGTCTAAGATGCCAAGTTCAACTTCCGCAACGTGCTGTTTTACATCCACAGTATTTAGACAATAATGGCAACTTATTAGATGTAAATATTGCTAGAAAATCACTACAAATTTTAAAAAAGTATAGTTTGAAATTAGATGTCTAATACAGGGTATGCTACCTTATTTATTTATAAATACATGGAGTATTACTTTTTACTTTACTGTATGTTTCTGTTGAGATTCACAAGAAATTGAGGATGTCAACTCTAAGCCAAGTCTGTCTGTGATTGTTGCAAGTCTTATGTTTTTATTCTTCTTCTCCGGCGAACATTCTTAAACTCCCGCTGGGTCTCTTTTGTAACAAATAAACGTCCCCACTAGATTTCCATCAATATATGGTCCAGAGAATGGAAATGCATTGTGTCGCCGTTTTATTTGAGCCAATGGCCGATACAGCCATCTAACTTTGGCGGTACGTTTTGTATGATTTCTGTAGTTTTGTACTACAAGATAATTTACAACCACAAGACCTTTCTCAAGAAAAATACATATAAACAGATAACAAAATATCTTTCTATACGCTGTGGCCTTTATTTGCCTTGAGACGTCAGGGGTAGAAGCGTTCTCTGGAGATAGCCTTCTCGTGCGCTGTTTGTAAGCTTGTTCCCGTTGCCTCTTTGATTAATGTGATCCATCTTTTACATGGTCTGCCTCTGACTTTATAGCCATGATGTCTATGTGTCATGACCATCTGTGACATGGTATCTGTTGGTAGTCTGGAAGCGTGTGAAAACCACTTGATCTGTTGTCTTTTGATGTGTTCCAAAACTGGTATAACCACTGTCGTACTTCCCAAGGAAAATCATATTTCTACATGTATCAAAAATCATTGGAGGCAGCGGAAATGTGGTTTATTCGAAGATTTACGCATGCCTTGGACAGCAAAGATTACTCATGAAGAATGTCTTAGAAGGATGGTGAAAAGATGGATTATTGATAATATAAGAAAAAGACAGTCAACATTTATTGGGCACATAATGAGAAGAGGAAGCATTGAGAATATAGTGACAGCAGAAAAGATAGAAGGGAAAATATCAAGGGGAAGACCCAGATTACAGATATTGGACAGTTTGATTAAATGGCTTCGATTACCGACACCAACAGAGATGATGACATATATGAGAGATTGATGTACATGGAGAAATATGATCGCCGACGCCATTCGGCACGGCACTTGATGATGAATACTGGTATTGTTTTTGTTATCTGTCTGTTGTTTTCGTTTCTACTATCTCGTAACGACACTCTGAGTATTCTTCGTAGACATGTTATTCATGCTGTCACTATTTTTCTTGTGTTTTGCGCTGTCATTGTCCAGGTTTGACACTGGTAGCACAGCGATGTGATAATATTATATATTTTTTAAAGTTGTGTACAATGCAGCTTTAGTGTCTATATTTAATTTTGTTTCTTAAAATTACGTGTCATATGTCCTAGGATCTGGTATATTTTGTTGTATCTATTTTGTATCTCTTTACTGTTTTTCCTTCACTCGATATAATACTTCCTAGGTAATTCAACTCCTTTCCCTGTTTAAGGTATTGATTATCGATGGAGATTTCTTTGCTAATGACATTATTTCGGTCAATTAATACTAATCTTCATATTGAATTTTTGACATGTGTGGAGTCTTGTTCATGTGTTCTTGCTATTGTTCTTCTAATGTCGCTATTAGTATTTGATCGTCTGCAACGAGTAGTTCGTTCAATTTGTCGTTCATATGTTATCCTCTTCGTTGATACTTGTTAGTTTACAAATGTGGTCGATAGGGCCTATATGTTATAAAAAAGCAGGGTGGGGAATAGGACACACGCCTTGCGAACTCATGATTGAATTAGGAATTTATTGGACACTCCTGTGTTTGTTCTTACTTCACATTGGCTATTAGTAGGCCTATAATTGCACTTGCATATATTGATTAAATGTTCTGGTACTCCGTATATTGATAGTATTTTCTATAATTGTTGCATGTTTATTCTGTCGAAGGTCTTTTATTGGTCGACGAATAGAATGTATAATTCTATGTTGTTTTCTGTGACTATTTTGTTAGTGGTAAAGATAGCACCCGTACATCTTTTGTTCTTACGGAAACACATTTCGGTGTTGTTACATTGTGGTTCAATGTATGATCGTGAAACGTTATTCTAATATTGTGTTAAAAATTGTCTCTGTGTGTTTTAGTAAAGATATCCCTATGTAGTTTGCAGATAAAAAAAACTACCGGTATAAATATAATAGTAATAGAATATTGTTGATATAGTCAGTTTCATCTATATTTTTTAGTGTTGGTTAGTCTGATAGTCTATGAGTAGAAAAACTCACTACTCCCCTATGCTCTGCATAAGTACCTTGTTGGTTATATAGTTTTACAGTAGTCTCAACGGATATGAGCCCACGGATCGCTTAACCTGCATCAAACCAAGAGATATTGTTTGGGTTGAAATACAGAATGATTTCTCTGGAAGTTGACAGGTATGATGGAAATGAACATTGCATAGACCTACATTAATTAGATCAATAGAAAACAATGCAAGACAGGCAATGTTCTAGAATTTACATGGAAAGATGAAAATAAGAATAGGCCTAAAAACCACATGAATAAAAGACTTGAAACAAATGATCGATACAGATAGGCCTATAGACATGTTTTAAGTGAACGAACGAAGAAGTGATGGTGAAGACACGGTAAAAAAACTGGGGGGAAAACAGTGTATAGGCGGAACAATGGAATGAAGAAAGAAGTTTGTAGAAGATAAAAATTGAAAGGAACACCGGTAATTTAACTGATTCTGGCCGGAATATTTTTATGGAAACAATGGAAAGAAGTAAGTTTATTGCAGACGAAAACAGAAAGGAATAGTTCTAAGAGGGAACACTGGAAAGAAGAAAGAAGTTTGTTGAAAGTCAAATCTGAAAGGAATAATTCTAAGAGGGAACAATGGAAAGAAGTTTGTAGAAGACCAAAACTGAAAGGAATACTGGTAGTTTAAGTAGAGAACAACGGAAAGAAGTATCGGAAAAATTGGCTATGACCAAAGCTAAAGAAAAGAACAACTTGAAAGTATGGATTGATAATGTCACTTGTCAGGATTAAGTTTTCCATACTCATATAAAGGGTTGAGAACAGTGATGAATATCATAATTTTGCAGTGATGTTTTCAAAGTGGTATATGAGTGCCCTTAAAGGGCTGTTCTTGTTGTCATTCATATCCAATTGCTGTTGAGAAGTTCTACTCCAGGCAGCTCAATGTAATTCTTAAATAAGAATTGGTCTTCTGAAGTTAGTGATCCATATAGTGTATTCGTGGCTGTTAAGGGTGTCTATAAACGTTGTTTTTTTCCCTAGAAGTTGAGAGGGAGGACAGTCATTAAGTAGGTGTCTAGTTTCGTTTTGATGAGAGCAGTGTCTAAATATAGATACTTGCTGGGGCATTAATGGATTAAATTACTATTGACATTTTTTATGTCCTGCTCGAAACTGAAAGATAAAGGAATTGATTTCTCATGCAGAGTGTGTTTATGTTGTCATTGTCCTATGGTCATATCATTTCAACCAGTCAGTCCATTACCCATCTGGTCAACCAGATTTTCCTTGTGTTTTTCTGAGAATCTGACCGTTTTCATACTCCCATGTCTTAGCTTTCTTTTTTTAAAGGCGCCATTTGCGTCTGTCTGCTGTTTCATTTCCTGCTAGATGGTTATGTTCAGGGATCTATTGTTTATTAAATTTGTGGAGATAAGACTGTGCACTGTGCTATGTAAAGGATGTCTTGATTTTCATTTGTGGTCTGTTTAAGTGCCTCCACAAAAGACATGGAATCTACGACATTGACTATGATAGTTTTGTTCTATGAGATCAAATGGATATGCTAATTATATGACATATCTTGATGGCCACGGCCTCATAATTTAAGCAGTTGTGGTGAAACAAGAATCAGGCCCTGAAGGGTTATGATAATGATGTTAATGTGAGTATGTTTGAATACCTTATTTCCTACCCCATCTTCATATGAAACATTCCCAGTGGATGGGAGTAGTATGTCTGGCTTACGATCTGGGTCAGCATCTGTCAAGTGTTTCTCTGGTCCTATCTCAGATTTTCCTTCCTGGATTTCAAACTCTACCTGTACATCCCTGAAACATATTATCAGGTTTTAAAAAAAAAGCCAAAATTGCAGCCAAACTTCTTCTTCTGCGTTCGTTCTCAAACTTAAGCAGATTAACAGGATGTATTCAAGAGAACAGAGTGCGTTGTGTCATCAGTCAAACTATAAGACCATAACTCATAATAATAATAACAAAGTTAATCATGACCGTAAGGGTGTACATTGAAACATTTGGTACAGAAAGATATCCATACATTTATATCTTCTACTATCCTGATGAGCTTAGAAATTTCACACCCTTTCCAGTCCTTGATAGTATCCAGCCAATTCTTCTATTTTTCGGACTCATCTTTTTCTACCCTCTACTGTACATCCGTACATTGAAGAACATCTTTTGTCATCGAACATCTTATCCCATGCACACACCACCGGAGTTTACGAAGCTTCACTATTGTTAACAGTGGTTATTATTGATCTGATAATACATTAATTATGTATTATGTAAAAACGCGGGAGCCGCGTTAGCGCAGTGGTTAGCGCACTGGCTTCGCATATGAGTGGTCCTGGGTTCATTCCCCAGTTGAGGCGGAAATGTATTCAGATCGCAACGGCTCCCAGGTCGACCCAGCCTTAAATGGGTACCGGATTAATCCGGGAAGTAAAGACTGCGAGGGAGAGGAGATGGCTACCGCCATCATTTGCAGAACCTGTGAAATGTGAGATCGCTAACATCTCACACCCCTACGGCATTAATAAATGCTATGGGTTACTTTACTTTTTTACTTACATTAATTATATCAAATTAATTACCTCATATCAAAAATAGAATATAAAAACAATAAGTAGCCTATATTGTTTGCTGTTATTTTGACACCCCCCCCCCCCCAGAATTATGAGTACGGCAATTAACTCTTACTTCCTATGTGCAATTGGTAGTTTCTCCAGAGCTTTATTTCACAGACAGAAGACTCCAACACTCAGTGGTGTGCAATAATCAGTGGTGTGCAACACTCAGTGGTGTGTAACACTCAGTGGTGTAAAATGCTTTGAGACACCTCCTGCCTTTGGTAAGAGCGATCCAACATATTTTATTGTGTTACGTCATTTATGGTTTTCCATGATACAAATATAATTACTGAATATTTCAAGCCCACCGAAGACGGATGTATCTGGCCATTGACGCATATAAAACGACGACACAACGCATTTCCATTCTCTGGACTACATACATTTTGTTGGAAATCTAGTAGGACCATAGTCCTGCTACAAGAGAGGTCCAGCGGGAGTTTGAGAATGAATGATGAAGAAGAATATTGAAATAATATGAACTCATTCGCTGCGAAATATTTTATGTGTTTGGACGTAATTAATTTTGTTGAGACTTTTTGTGTGTGCACATCTGTCACATGAACAAGAAATGGAAGTTCTAATTAGGACCTAAATTTAAATTATAATGTGATAGGGCCCCTATATATTCAAACATAAAAGAACAGAGAATATGGTTCTGACAAGTTTATTTTTAATACAATTGCTTTTCTTATTGGAAAATTAATATTAATAATAAAAATAATTTATAAATCAAAAATTTTAAAAAAATCGGACATGAGTTGTATTTGTGAACGTGGCAAACTTATGAATGAATAATTTTCACTCAAACTGTATCATTTTTGTAGACAATCCAATTACGAATTTTTTTTAAAGATAAGTAGTATATAGGCATAGTGCTTCAATTATGTTTGCTATTCCCAAATAATCAGATGGTCTTATGAGATTTTAAAGTAGATCTAAGACTCCGATCAACATTTTTTGCTAATGTCTTACAAATTTGTGTAAATCTCCTTAGGTATAACGTAGGTATGTTGCAATTTTATTGCCAGGTTGAATTTCAATAATTAATGCGAGCACAGTAAATAAAATACTACTTTCAAGCAGCATAAGTTCTCTCAAAAATATATTTTTAAAAATATGACAAATGGTGTCACATACCACACATTTTCAAAACTTATCAATAACTTACAAAATTGATATAATAACATATCAAAATCATATCAGAAGTAGGCTATTGTGGACACATCACACTTTCGATTGGCACGTTATGTTGATATAGGCCTAAATACCGATAATAATTAAATTAAATTTTAAAAGTCTGCATCGCTTTATTGGTGGTATGTAGAATGTAATGGTATCATAGGATCTATGATAAAAGACGCTACGTAGATGAAAATTTAAGGTTCAGATATGATGAATGTGTTAAAAAAAATTAGAAAAATGTGTGCATTACTATTTCTATGGCATGGTACCCTTTTCTCTATAATGTGATTTTTTTTAGAGAGAGGGGTGTATTTTTACAAAAACTGAATGCAAAAATAAATTTAAGTGGTAATATATATTTCATTGTAGAAAATAATTTAAAGTTAAAAAAGAAAAATATACCTTGTAGAAAATGCAAACAAATTTTAATTTACACAATATTTTGGAACAAATTGCTTTGACACAATTAAATACATGTATACTATCATACAAATTAAGTATTATCTTAAAAGTTTCAAAGATAAACGAAAAACTTATATCTTTAAATGGAAATAGCCATTAAAATTGTGAACACAAAACTGTAGGTGTAGGAGTCGAAATGGTGTGTTGTAAAAAAAAAATTAGCGGGGTTTCCTCACTCATTTTGGCACTTGGGCGTGGCACTCTGAATAATTTGAAACCTCAAGTTGGCACACAGTTAGCAAAAGGTTGCCGACCCCTGGTCTAGAGAATGGGAATGCATTGTTCCGTTTTATTTGTGTCATTGGCTTGACACATCCATCTTTGGCAGGTGTTTAATTCAATATGTTTGTTTATTTGTTCTTTCATAAAGGTCCCTATTGGCCAGCAACATCGAAATAGTCCTTGTTCCTTTTGTTTATTTGTTTTTTTTTTAAATTTACAATATGAACCCTTATTCGCCAGTAGCAGGGCATACAACATGAAAATGCAGACAGCAAGAAACATAGGAAGACCATGTAGGAGGTGGATCAAAGGAGTTACCAACATTCTAAGACGTCACAATATTATTGCATATCAAGAAACCAAACGTACCATTGCCAGAAAACAAACTGATCATCATTCTTCTTCTTCTTCAGCGTTTATTCTCAAACTCCCGCTGGATCTCCCTTATAGCAGGATCACAGTCCTACTAGATTTCCAGCAGGATGTATTCCAGAGAATGGAAATGCGTTGTGTCGCAGGTTTATTTGCGCCAATGCCCCGACACATCCGTCTTCGGCGGGGATCATCATTCAATCCTGCTACACTTTACAGCAAAAGCTGAGAAAATACAATAAATAGATTAGCAATAGGAACAACATTACATTATCTTTAATGCTATCACTTCTTATTTCTGCTATTGCTGTATTTTTCATTGTCGGATATCCTCTGGCATTTTGGTTATTATTTTGAATTTAAGATGAAGACGGCACATTGTAAAGTTTCTTACTGAGTGTATTCTAGGTCTGTATATTGCGATAGATGATGCATGTAGAATCTTTGACAGAAAAAGAAAAGAATTGATTAAAAAATTTGATAGAATTTGGAATAAAATGTGGCAATGGAAACCAACAGGAGACAATGAGGCGTGTATTTAACTATCAAACCATGAGAACCAATCACATTCATTACTTCAACAAGACACTGTGTACCTATGGATTTGTTCAGATTGTAATGTCAGCTTATAACCAGTAATCAATGTGAAAACAACCATTTTGTTACCCACTTGACATCTCAGAAGAGAGATAAGTTATCAATTTTCTTCTCGAAATACTAACTTACTTTCCATCCTCCAGTTTGCCTCCATCATTTTCTATTCTCTTCATTTTGAGTCTTTCTACTAGTTCTGGTTTCCTTTTCATGATTAAGAAAATGACAACAGCAACCACCAAGATGAAGAGTATAAGTCCCGCCACAACACCAATGACAGCACCAGAGGGAATATAACCTGAATAAGAATGTAATATAAGTGCATTATCCTCAGAATAATGGCAGGCGATCTACATGTAATGGATCTTAATTATAAAGATCCACGTCCACATGACAGAGCAAAATCTGATTTCATGTTAACATGGACAGTTCTGTTCTTTCATATGATGTTATGTTGTCAATGTGCTCTTGATAAAGACCTTTTGGTTTAAATGTTGATTTTTGTGTGTTATTTGTGTTTCCAGTAATTGGCAAAACATCATCTGGTACGTTATGGGGGAGGGGGCATTCGTTCTGAAACTCCCACCAGAACAATGGTCCTACAACAAGATTTCCAGCAGGATGTCATCCTGAGAATGGAAATGCATTATGGTCGATTCATTTGAGCCAATGGCTCGACACATTCAACTTTGACATTGGTAACTAATACATTCAGTGTTTTTACCACTTCCACTGAGCAGCGGACGTCTGCAACCATATCAAATGTCTGCCAGGCATACAAGAAATGTAGTTCTTGTACCTACACACCGGTCACCACTCTCACAGCTAACCATGGTCATGGGTGCTTGATCTTTTGTTATTGTCTTGAGTCTCTATCGACACACATCATCTGTGTCTTTTTCAGTGTTCCAGTGACTCAAAACATTCATTTCATTTCTTATTTCTGCCTGCATACCGGTAATAAGGTAAGAATTATATTTTGAGATAAAATTTATAAACACCAATCTGTACATCCAACTACATTATCATATCAGGCAGTCAGTAATATTCCCATCTAGAAAATCAATTTAGTAACCTTTCTCTGGCTGAATGTGTACATCTCTACTGACCAAGGTACCTGATTAACTTTCAGCTGTAGAAAGTTTTGCTCCTGAACCATTCAGAAAGCAATGGCAGCTTACTGTAAATAAATATTTTCTATATAATCACTACAACTAAAAAATTATAAGCGATCACTATGTCCTGAATAGGATATGTTACAAACAATCTCCTCAACATACAGCGAAGAACAATACATCTGCATATTATATGCTACCAATCAGTCTCCTCCATCCATAGCCAAGAAAAATACTTCTCTAGCTTTTTTATACACCAAAGTCTGGCCATAAATTGGGGAATATGGTGTTGGGTGTGTATTCTTGATCATTGGCATACCTGGTGATGCTGTAGTTAACATCACATTTGAAGCCTTTACTTTTCCAGAACACCTGGCATCCATTTTCTATGCTGGGTTGACCTAACAACCTTCAGCAGTCTCAAAAGATCACTTCTGTATAACAAAAATTTTTTATTTTATCATCTGTTCTGCCATAATGTATTCAACGCTCACTATAAAACTGGAGATTTTAGCAGTTTACCAGTACAGCTGGTGTATCAAAGTGGCTTTTTCAGTAGATTGCTGAAGATAAAATGTTAATTGATTTTTAAAATAATTTTTGCTTCCATTAATTGTTTTTCTCTAGTCTTAAGTTGATCTAAAAATTGAAACTTGGATTACTCAACTAGGAAGCTAGTGCACTAACTACTGAGTTGGGTGTGTAGCACTAGTAAACAAACACGAGAAATCAATTTAAATACTAACAAACAATAATAACAATCTACTGGCGTAACAATAGATTAAGTCAATAAATTTGTGGACAATGTTTTAACTTTATTTTTGTGTAATTAAACAGATTAAAAACAAGAAGTACACAGAAATGATGATGGGTAACATCTAGCAAATAAAATAACAACAGCTAGAAACAAAGCAATCTACATTTACTTGAGGTCAAAGTACGTAAATATGTTTATTAAATGGTAACATTTTAAATATTGGTCGACAGTGCGGAGACTTCGCACATGAATTTTGGTACATCAAAGAACACTCAGATGTTCATAATTTAACATGAAAAAATAATGTAAATAACAAGCTAAATAGGGAAACTGGCACAACAACAGCTTTATGAAAAGAAATGACGATGATACGATGTTTACTGATTCAGAAGAAATGATCAGAAAGAAATGATGACAATGATACAGTGGAATCCCTCTATAGCGCATCCTTTTATAACAAATTTTCCTATATAACAACACTTTTCAAAATCCTCAATTATATTTATTCTATATTGTTTGTACTGTATATAGCGAATTTCTGTTATTACATACATATTTTGTTGGTCCAGATGAAGTTGTAACAGGATTCTACTGTACGTTATTTAGTGGTTAAGAATAAATGATTAGAAAGAATAAATACAATAATACAATGTTTATTGGTTGAGAGGAAATGACAGATGATCTGTAATAATTAGCTGCATGTTTCAGTTGACATATATGTCCATATTGATAAAGAAACATGTTAGCGCATAATGCTACAAGCAAGATAATCAACTATTACAATAGTAAAACAATGTAAGCATAGTTATAAATGCCAGATGATGCCGGAATGAATAAGAGAGTGCATACATTTACAGGAAGTACAGACATTTATGAAGCTCTGGTCAACTATGTCAAAATCTTGAGAAATATATACAAACAATGTTGTAGCTCTGAAAATTTTTTTAAATTATCTGTCAACAATTTGTTGAAACTTCATTCATTTTGTTGCTTGCATTTATTTAAATCAGTACTCGTTTTTGTCATTTTTGAGTGGAAATTAATTTTAGTGTGACAAAATGCAGAAGAAAAACATATTGTGTGTCAAAATGTTGTCCTCTCCTTTTAAGTATTCTGGGAAAGGATATCTGAAGGAGATTGACAAGCATACATTTTGGTAAATCACAATTTTTAAATTTTGTGTTTCTTCTTAAATTCCCACTGGATCTTTCTTGTAGCAGGACAGTGGAGCTACTAGTTCCAGCAGCATGTAGGTCAGATAATGGAGGCATGTTGTGTCACCATTGTGCCAATGGTCTGACACATTCCATCTTCAGCCATGTTTAATTATTTAATTTAGAAAATGTTTTACAAATTTGAATATACTTGGAAATGATGAAACAGACAAGTTGACAAGGAAAGTATTAAAACATAAATAAACAATTCACAGCAGCAAGACTGCAAATTGCTAAACACATTTTTAAAATGCAAATCAAACAATGTCGATGAGCAGTTATATAATGAGTAACACTCAAGAGGTTTTTAAATAAATGATCAACTTCGACTACAACATCAACCATCTTACAAATAACACAATTTTTCAACTTTGAATCAAACACATACCACTTAATAATTACATAAACAGAATCAAACCAAAATATATGCCACAGTGCCAGCTATATACATCATCACCATCAAATTTAGCCTCCACCCCTTGAGGTGTCAAATGTTAATTGATCAGTGTTGTCATTTTAGTGCATTTTGGACAAAACAAATTGGCAACACTGTAGCTGATGTTAGGAAGTCTGTTTCCTTTAATACCAGATAAATAACATATAGGACAAAACAACCAATGAATAAAGACATACAGATATCACTACAGGGAATTAGGACAAAATAGAAGAGCTCAATTGCTTCTGGATTACTGAATAAGGAGATAAACTAAACAAGCAACCCATTGTTTCTGAATTAAATAGGTTCTAGACAAGAAAAATGTTGGCTCTGACATATGATGGTACATGATCTCAAATATATACAAATTGTTGACTCCAAACATGAGGTAAAATATTGCAAAAGCATTAAAGTATTACATGAGAAGTTTTCACTCCACATCAAACTTCAATGTTGGTCACTTGGTATTTTTCTACTTAGGATCATCAAGGATATATGTTTGTTTTCTTCATGTAATCTCTTTTTTTAATATGTTGGTATGTTTGTAAATAATAATAAGACCCATAACATGTCACTATTGTAGTGATGCCATACTCATCAGCATAAAAAGCCCTCCAAAACCTCTGTCCTCAACTATTCAGAGTGTAGAGAAAACATCACTGAATGTATGTATACAGTGGAATCCCTCTTTAGAGCATACATTTATAACAAATGTCCCTATTTAACAACACTTTTCAAACTCCCAATTATAGGCCTTTATTTTTTTCTTATTATTTATACTGTAGGCAAATTTCTGTTATTACGTAAATATTTCATTGGTCCGGACCAAGTTGTTATAATGGGATTTTACTGAGATGTGTTTCAAGCTAAGAAAAAATGTTAGTAAAACATCCTTCTATGGGCGCTAGTGGTTTGCTGAACCAACTTCATGGCACTCCAGATATACCTACAGGCGCTGAGTCTCTTTCAGCAAATGGTGAATTGTATATACCCGGTACATTTTCTGTTGGTAGTACACTCTCCCTCAATCTTTCTCTCATACTCCCTCTCTTGCTTTCTCTGCACATAATACTTAATTCAAAAAATCTTAGATCATGTATTTACTATTTATAAGTTCCTCGACCAAGCATTGCTCATAGAGGGAATGTGGTATGTCTCTTAACTATTATCAATAGACAAATTCATGAATGGTCTGACAAGATGCACAGCTATTGCTGATTTCCAGAGTGGCCTGGCAGAAGATGGACGAGACAAAAGGTGCGGTATTGCTGGCACACTATGCCACACAATTTGGTCAGAGAAATGTGGAGGCATATCAAGAAATCAGGTAAAAGATTACAGACATGTGTAAGAACTTGAGAATGGAAAAACATATGATAATGATAGTTGAAGCAATTAAGAAGGTGCTGATAAGTACAAAACACACAGAACTTGCACCAGATGACATTAGATATGATGGTATTAGTTCAAGAATGGATGAGGAGTTGGTGGACAAATTCAATAATAGCCTTTTTAAAGGGCACAGTAAAAGAAGACTGGTTGCATGGCTATTTAGTTCCACTACCCAAACCTGGCAAGGATTACACCAGGATACAAGGCTACAGAATAATAACAATGCAGAATACAATAGACAAGCATTTGGAAAACATTTTGGCTTGGAAGGTATTGTGTCATTTTGAGAGAAATAAGTGTTTACCAATGTTGTTAGGTGGGTATCAACCAGGAAAGAAGACATGGCAGAATGCAGCCATCTTTGTGCAGGATATTTTTGGGCGGTTCAATTCATGCATGGAGATATGTTTGGCTACAGTAGATCTTGAGGATGCTTAAAATAAGGTGTCCTTGGATGTCTTGATGGATCAATTGTTAAATCTTGTAGTAAATCCTTTTGTCGTGCAGAGGGTCGTTGTGGGCCTGCTGCACAGGAAAGTAGTTCTTAAGTGTGGTAACTGGATATTGGCACCAACAGTTATTAGTCTGGGTCTGCCACAGGTATCACCTCTATCTCCTGTGCTTTTCAATGTATACATAGTACACATCACTAGCAATCAAATCACAGGTGCTGGCAGAACGATATCATACGTTGAACAATCACATGGTAAAGACACCCATCTTGGATGGGAACAGGTTAGAAAGAACCAGCACAATGAGATACCTGGGTGTTTTTTTTTACAGAAGTCTGAGTTTCAGGGAAAATGTTGACCATGTTATCATAAGGACAGGCAAAGGCTTAGCAGCAATGAAGGTTATGGCTGCTGTGCAGTGTGAGCAGAGGTTGTTATTTCTTTTGTACCAGGATTTGGCGGTGGCTGTGGTGGAATATGCACTGGCAATGCTGACTCTTATCCAAACTCAGATCGAAAGACTGGATAGAATCCAGAATGCAGCAATGTGTATCATTCTTGGGTGCACAAGATACACATGGACAAGAGCTATGCTGTACCTACTCGACTGTCCAATGGCAGAGCTCAAATTACAGTATTACCATGCATGGGTGTACCTTCAAATACTTGCAGACAAGGAACACCCATTGCATTAAGTAGTAGACTTAAGAGAGGAAGTCATGGATGTGACATGCTGAGGATGTCATACAAAGCGTGTGCAGATTGCAAGATGTGGCAGCAGGTACGGAATGGATAAGTTTATCCACAGATTTCAAAACTTGTTTACACAAGAAGGGAATGCAGAGAATGGTGTCCCACAGCTGTGGAGCAAGAGGTGTAGGCTTTGGTTAATGAGAATGCCAAAGTGGGAGATGTGATTATATACACTAATGGATCTGTGATTAGACATGTTCGAAGTCCTTCACAGCTCGGTGCACTTGTAAAACGATTAGGGAGGAGAGTGGGGCCTTTTCTGTGACTACACGTAGCATGACCATGGAGATTATGGTGGTGATCAGGGCATTTGAGTACACATGCACACAGAAGGCAACACAG
Organism: Meghimatium bilineatum; assembly: GCA_034231615.1. Taxonomy (NCBI): domain Eukaryota; kingdom Metazoa; phylum Mollusca; class Gastropoda; order Stylommatophora; family Philomycidae; genus Meghimatium; species Meghimatium bilineatum. The sequence continues at coordinate 46,036,412 of CM067304.1, forward strand.
GTCTGCATCTTGAGTTACTCTATGAGTATGATTAGGAAGGTACAAGTGGGTCTCGTTCATGAACAGTGGATTGAGGCCTTGAGAAAGGTGAGGTTGAAAGCAGTTACATTTATTTTGTGCTGGGACATGTGGGTGTTCAAGGTAATGAAATAGCAGATCAACTGGCATCATGCCGATTGTGGCAGAAGGCAATGGATAGAGCAGACGTTTTGAACTTCATATGAGATATATCACGCAAGAGTGAGACTAGTGTGGAAGATGATTCCTTTTCAATGGCTGGGATTAAAGAACAAAGTTTGAAATGCAGTGTTGCTAGAAGTGAACATTTTAGAGGGTGGAGAAGAATGATGGTCAACCAGCAGAGGGCCGGTACTGTCAGCAGAAGTGTAGTGACAGATACCCTCAAAGAGAGATCGGAGCAACTATGGCCATGTCCAGTTTGCAGTCATGATGAGCTGATGACTAACAGACTAACCACAGGGGTACCTTTGAAGCCAACTGACTGACCACAGGTACCTTTGAAGCCAATGTACTGACCACAGGTACCTTTGAAGTCATCTGACTTAATATTCATCATCATCAAGTAGCATATCCCGACAGGATGTTGGAGTTAACACAGTCTTTAAAAATCCTGCAGATCTTTTTGCATTTGTTTTTTTTAATATCTTGTGCCTGTATCCTTGTTCTTCCTCTTTTTTAACACCCTGACATTAGTCCCTCCATGTTAGTCTTTCTAGGCTGTTGTGTCCTTTGAAATGGCCTAAATATTAAAAATTTCTTAAGAGGACCTTATTTAATGTTTTTCTTTTTATAAAAATCAGTCTCAGGATGATCCTATTTGTTCTTTTTTGGTCCATGGTACTCTGACAATTCATATGTCACATTTGGTTTCAAATATGCTATTTGAAACTTTTATTGCTCTATTGCTTTTATTGTTGCTATTTGTGCCTTTAATTGCTCAAGATGCACACCCATATATTGCCACTGGGAAAGCAAGCTCTAAGGAAAGTTAGTTATGTTATTTTGCTGCAACTGAGTGATATGTTCTTAATTTGTGCCATTTTCTTTGATGAGATGGGCAATTTCCATATGACTTCTTCATAGCAGATAATATAATATTACAGATGCTATATTTAAAAAATACAATTCTCACAGATACAACACACAAGGATGTTGCTATTTCCCTGAATATTCAGATGGTGCATAATTAAGTAGCATACTCTACCAAAATATCACAAACATAACAAAACAGACAGTAACTGCAAGTGATTAATACAAATACCGGTATTTACTTTTTTCACAGTATTTCAATCTTATTTTTGCCACCTCTGTTTCTGGTCATCATGCAGATAACTCACCAAAAATTAGGAAGCTTTGTAATTTTTTGCATTTATTAAATTGGGGATGTCTTTTGAGTTCTCAACCTCCCACTAAAATCTCCTGAAGCAGCTCAATGGTTCTACTAAATTTCCAGAAGGATGTAGTCTATGGAATTGAAACGTGCTTTGTCACCGTTTCATTTGACCAATGGTCTGACATATCCAAATTCAGCACTGTAACTAATATACAATGAGTTTGATGAGGTTATTGCCACTCTGTCATTGAAAAATATTTTGGTATGTGACTTTGACAAACATTTAAATGTAGTTTGCTGTGAACTCATTCAGTTCACAGTTAAAGTTTGCAGTGACCACAACTAAAGAGAGCATTATTATTTTCTCATGAATCTATATATCTATATTTATAAACTCGTAACCCATCAGGGTAGTAGGAGTGCCACATTTGATGCTTCGGTACACAGAGTCCTCCAGTGATTTCTATCATCAACAATGTGGATGAGTGAGGAAAAATCTTGTCCTATCACTATCCATTGCTTGATGTTGTCTTATTTGCCTTCCTCTGCTTCTCCCCTCTTCGATGGTTCCTTGCAGTATTGTTTTTGACAAGGAATCATGTCTGTATACATGTCCAAACCAAGTTAGTTTGCGTCATTAAGAAATCGTTCTTATAAACCTGCATACATCTCTATTTTCTTTCGTGTGTACAAATTTGTCTTATGCTCTTAATAGGATACTCATCTGTAACGTTTGTATTTGAAAGCATGTAATTGTCTTTTCATGTCCGCAGTGAGTGTAAACTCTCACAACCATATCAGCACAGCAGAAATCACTAGTGAGTTATACAGTTTGATTTACACTCTAACACTGGTGGTGCTTTTGCAAAGCAACTTTAGCCTTGACATAGACGCTATTAAATATACAGGGGAAAAAACATATTATACAAAGTTCTGCACTAATTGTGATGGCACAGAAACTGATTATTAATGTGAGCATGAATAACCAGTTTATTTTAACTACCACCACTGTGTTCTCTGGACTACACCCTGCTGGAAATCTAGTAGGACCATTGTTCTGCTACAATGAGATCCAGAGGGAGTTTGAGAATGAAAGCTAATATATAATTTTTAAATAAAATTACTACCAAGAAGTAATGATAATTAAACCAGGAATATTGCACTATGAGAAAATTATGTCCTGTCAATCCAAATGCTAGAAATCAATGTTACATGATATTCTTAACATCAGCACTGAATAAAGAAAAATTGAATTTGTTGACTATGATATTAATCATGGATACTATTTGTAGATTTCTCAGTGAGACATTATAAACACAGATAATATGTACACTGATCTATCTAAAGGTCAGTATCTCATGGGCTATGACATCATAAGAGCCAACTTTATTATTCAGAAATTATATATAGTTCAACATTGTGGCATGACAAAGAATCAACAACACTTTTGATACAAGATATTAGATGTAAGGATATGAAGATCCATGATAGTCTGTTGTTATTCATCCATCACAAGTGATAAGCTCATACTTTCACTTTATGAAATTCAAAGCTATGTTCTAGACTATGAGTTCACAGATGGCTGGCTATACGCCCTGCTTCTGGCCACAAACGCCCTTGGACAATCCATGCATGGTATGATAACTGGAGATGGCCTTTAATGTACCCATGTCTTTCTAGCTACTTTTCAGTATTGTGCTGCTGCATTTATACTTTTATTGCAAGTTGCTGCACATGATCATCAATGCCTGTCAACGAGGCATTTCATGATAAAGATCATTATATTTTATTTTCATATTAATTAGATAACTTATATAGCCAGTTTGTATTTAGCCAGCGCTTTCCATGCTAAGTCTGCTTAGACTCAGAAGGCTGGGACACATTATGAGGATGGATGATGGTAGTATGTCGAAGGATCATCTTTATAGGGAATTACAGTCTGAGAAAAGATCTTGAGGTCAACCTCTACTTCGGTACAGAAATGTATGCTTACAAGATATACCCAATACATGATATATGGGAATTATGGGAACAGCATGCCAGTTATATTTTTATATGGAGGGGGAAAAAAAGGAATTGTATAAAGAGAAAGGAGAACATGATAGTAGATAGTTAAAGTAGGTGTGATTCCTCATAAATACTGTGGAAGACTTTGTGGCTCAGATTGTTCTTTTAGCAACATCCAACCAATGTCATAGATTATAGCTTATATTCCTTATAGTATAACAATAATTATCATTATCTGAAAATATGGCTCTTATAGTCAGTTCTGTGTGCCATTGATTATGATGTTTTTATGATGTAAATTATTATTCTAATATTAAAATAGGATCAGATTAAATAGTCAGTACTATAGTTTCTTACGCAGTCATGAGTATCTGACTAAATTCACACTTTGAAAGATCAAAACCATCAGTTTTGATATGCATGGCATCTATAACTGCTTCCAACCTTCTTGGTTCTGTCCAGGATGTGCTGGTGTATATGGCAATGAGAGAGCAGACTATTCTTTTCTCTTTATACTTCTTTATGCCTTGCAGTGTCAGGGATAGAAGTGTTCTCTATGGCTTTTTTGTGTGCCTCATACGTTTGTTTTCATTCTCTTTTATTTATGTAATCCATCATTTGCATGGTCTTCCCCTGGCTTTGTATCCATCATGTCTGTAATGCTTTTTGAGGGGCACTGTCAGATGGTAGTCTAGAAGCATGTGAAAACCACTTAATCTGTTTTCTTATGATGTAATCCAGAATTGGCATTGTATTTGTTAGTATTCTGATGTTTTAATTTCTGATTCTGGCTCTTATTGTTACTCAGAGAATTTGACAACAAAGCATAAGTAGTCAGAGAATTGGTGAAAGGTAACGAACAAGCACTGTCCTAGTAAATGGAGTCTCAGAGAGCAACTGATGAGTGACAGTAACATCATCAACCTATGTACTCATACTGGAAGTACTCCTGTATGAACAGATGTATTGTACAATGACCCTCTCATATGCTCTAGCTATGAAATCCCAGCCATAATCCCAGAGCTAAAAATACTTCGAGCTAAAAAATACTCAGAACTAAAACAATAAAAAGAGCTTAAAAATACTACTTGGACCTCTAAAGGATTTTAAAAAAGTTTTCTGACTCAATAATACATGAAAAAAAGCTAAATCCAGCCAAGAGCCAAAAAAAAAGGTTGCCACCTCTGCTCTATAATCAACTTATGACTTACATATTTACTTCTGTTGCAACAATTTTCTGAAATTGTATAGCACATGTAATACCATTTGCTGTCACATTTTGACATATGAATCATTCAGCCCAGGCGAACCACTCTTTATGTTGGTGCGAAGTAGAATCATGAATAAAGATACATAAACAAATTCTAAATTGTTAACTTCTCAAGACAAGGCAATTCAATAAAACAAGCACTAATGATGTAACTGGACAAAGCAATGAATTGAAGGGAGGCAATATTCCACATAGGTTGGTTATAATACATGAGCACAATAAACATACTGTTCAACAGTATTCAGCACAGAGCTATACTGACAATAGTAATCCACAAAATACTACAACTAAGAATATGCATCCACAGTTTTCTAGATATACAAATCTATTGTAGAAGTTTTGATAGGTCACGGAAACATTGTACACAAATGTTGGTATCTCTAGAATCTCCCTAGTGTGATGATAAAAGTTTTGTGATCACGAGGTCGCAGGTTTGAATATAGCTAGCAACATCTAGTTTACAAAGTCATTAGTCGCATCATCATCATCATCACCCCAGTTGAGCTGAATGGTCATCCTCGACTACAATGGATGAACAACAAAGCATATTTTTCCAAATATTCCCTGACATTATTGCTTGAAGCTATGAAGTTACATGCAATGAGTGATCCCCTTGACACGTGACATGCTGCTTCACAAAGAGGGACAGAATATATATGGGATAAGTTGGTAACCTGAGTACAATTAAGTCAACCTTCTATGCTTTTTCAACCCTCCTTTTTATTTTTTTGGATTTCTTTGACTGTACTATTATTTCAATATTTTTATTGAGTGTTACTGATGAAAGTGTATCAAATTTGGTATCACATCCTTGAACTAATTTTCATCCTAATAGCTAGAAAATATATATACACAGTAAGTTTAAAAAGAAGACTGCAGTAAAACTGTGCACCAAATGGTAAGTAAATATAGAAAAAAACATTTAACGTTGTTCAAGAGCAGTTTTACAAGGAACAATACACAAAATCAATGTTTTGACTAAATATTGATTCTGTATATTGTTCCACATAAAACTGCTATAGAATAATTTTTATAATTTGTTTTCTACATACCATTTCATTCATTCATTTTCCTTTAGCGCTGAAGTTAGCGCATAGGTCAGATCTCTCCAATTCTGTCTGTTCAAAGCTATTCTGTGCAGTTCTTGAATAGTATATATATTGATTGTTTTACTTTCTCTAAGTATTGTTCTTATGAGTGTTTCTTTTGGTCTACCCCTGGTATTTCTACATTTACTTACAAATAAATACTGTAAGAGGACTCCGCACAATGTTAGTTTACATAACATTCAACTATATCCTAGACCGAAAAAATCCTGTATGATATCCTTGCATATCTAGACAATAGCGATATGTCTCACCTTGTGACAAAATAGATATTTCTCTTTTTTTAGTAGATATATATTCATAGATTCTTGCTACATATGTGGAAAATCACACAGCAGGTATTCATGTAATCAAATGTTTTAATATCTTTCCAGATGAACAGGACACAGATCAACATGCCTCCCTTCTTCTCTATTCCTCACATTCCAGGTCCTGTTTCACAAGAACTCCATGACATGCTGCTCTCAGAAAACGTTATTTAAATGAGGTCATATCATAGAATATAAAACTAGTCCAGTATTCTCTCAGACCTCAGTGATATGATCTTTATTCATTTTCATAGCACAATGAGTAATGAAACCAAAGTAATACTATGTCAACTGAAACTTGCATAAACTGGAAACTGATCTCAGTTCTCCAATTACTTGACTCTTCCAGTACCACAGACACTGGGCTAATCCAACTGTCCATGTACTTGACTATTCCAGGCCTTATCACTTGACTATCCCAGCTCTCCACATACTTGTAAATTCTAGCTCTCATCACTTGTTTATTCTAGCTCTTATCACTTAACTATTCCACTTCTTCATGCACTAGACTATTCTAGCTATCATCACGGCTATTTCAGCTCTCCAGTCACTTGATGTATTTAACAAACAAGTGTATTACACACAAAAATTCTCCTGACGACACTGCATATGATTATATTTTCCGCAAAAAATATTTAAATTTCCATATAGAAATAAAAATATCAAAATCTTGAAAGCTTTATTATGACAGAGACTATCATATATGCAATTAGTAAATTTATATGAATATACACAATTAGTAAAAAAAAATCACAAATGAACAATGAAGAGGACTGAAAGAACATGACGTATTTCACAGTCTGAAAAATATGGTTTATAAATATGACAATCCGCTGAGAGTATAATAAAAAAAACTGATGCTGTCTATTTCTTGATGTTTGCTACATTGTTTCAAACATTTTGTGAATTTTGTGCAATCACATGATACAAGCAAAAGTTCACAAAATGTTTGAAACACATACTATAAATATACCTGCGCTAAAAAATCTAAATGTTACAGTAATTCAATAAAAATAAACCTGTTACAATGTACACAATAAATGTTTATATAAGTGACTATTCTACAATTTTACAGATAAGTTTTGGAAAGAAATGATCAATGCAGAATATGATTATATATTAGTGGCAGAACAGAATTAAAGAATACAAATGAATAATAGAACAAATTGTTTTTTAAAATCGAATATTGTCTATTTGAATATTTTCTTACAATTATTTACTTTGTTCATTACTTTGAACAAGTAAAATGAAGAAAAGACAAAATGAATGTTAAATAAAAGATGAACAATAATCTCCATCTACAAAAATGAGCTTTCATTCATCTTAAGAGTCCTGTCTTCTCTTGATCATACATTCAAATTAACTACATTTAGCCATTATCTTTTCGGTACTTCCTTAACAGGTACTATACCAAAAAAAAGGTCTACATTCACACATTTTTATAAAATTCTACATCGATCTGAATTTTTCCATCATTTACTGCAGACTGTGGCCTAGCTACAAAATGGCTACCATAATTGTAAGTCTGTTAGAGATGCAGTCATTCTTTTGCAGTTGCAAGGACTACTGCCAGATTTGACGATTTACGAACTACACATTGAGAATCTCCCCCCTCCATTTGCGTAATCCACTGAGAGGTCCACCATGTCAAGCCTCCAAAAATAAATATATCTACCGCAAAACACTGATTGGTAGTCATAGACTGATTAAATATGGGAAATAATTTGCAGGAAGAAAATTGCCTAAATTTTGTTTCACTTGCAGTGACAAAGATAGACCCTTATTTTGGGATAGAACTCCTTAACATTTATGCCAAAGTGCTGCTTTATCTAATCATCTCTCAAACATGCCCGCCAGTTATGGTTCTTTAATATGCTATGCCATTTTTATATAGCCAACAAATAATTACGGTATACATATGTATTTTTGCAGCTTTTACCCTGTATGTAAGGTCAAAGGGAATGAGCCCATCGACCCTGCTGGATTAACAACCAACCAACCACCCTGTTTATACAGATTACTCGGTGTCTTTTTTACACTCTCTTGTTAATTAAAAACTGATACATTATACAAAAACAGATTTACAATAAAGTCACAGAAGGGCAGATGGATACTGATAACATAAATGATAAAACATTACATTACAAATTCTATCAGACTGAACGACACAGACAAACACAAAAGGATATACTACCCTGTATTACCAAACAAAATGTAAGGTGTTGTTGGAGTATATAAGAATACAACACACAAGCCAGATTTTTGTGAACACAAAGTCCAGAAGATTTAATTAACAGAACTTTACAATGGAGTACATGCAAATCATAACTGTGATACATTGTTTCCGGACAAATATAAGACATCTCACAGTTGAAGACTTGTTAATTTTAAAATAATGTGTGTTCAATCTACTTACATCAGACAATATGATAGTAGTAAGTGATGGTATCACAGTCTTCTTGGTGTGAATTATTTACTGCATTCAGAGTTGGTAGGCTATCAACACCTACAGATGTCCCCATTCCGTATGTGCACCATATTTAGAAAATGTAAATGCTATCAAACTTTAGGCCATTGTTTCTATATTGTAGTTAATACTAAGTACTAACTTACTGTTGGTTGGTCATGATAAAGCTTCAATATCTGTCAGTATTTTTCTATAATTGTCATATCTATCTATGTAGAATATCCTTTGCAGAATGTTGTCCTCACTATCACTCTGTGAGCTTCCTGATTCTGTGCATACTGTCCAGCCACTTCCAATGTCATATTCAATAGGTCTTTGATACCCTGTGCTCATTGCAGTCTTGGTTTTCCTCTTGTTTTCTTTCCTGAAACCTTTCCCACCATGATTAATCTTTCTTAAACCATTACATCAGTGTATATGCCCAAAATATAATAAGCTTGTGATTTCTTATAGTTTTAAGAAACCAGTATTCTTTTATGTCCCTCACATTTGTCTGTTATAAATTATGCTCCAAAGCTTCATCTTATGAGGTGATAAATATAAATATATATGTCCGCACATCCTGTGATGTGCAGGATGGCCTACAAGCATGATAGCTATGGACATTCTTGGAATTTGTTTAACATTGAATGTTTACAATATACCCCTGCCAAAGTCTGATATTTCAGGAAATTGATACTAAGACACCATTGATGGTTCACTTATGTATTTTACTATTAAGTTCACTAAGCAATGATCTCTGCAACAATTTATGAATGGGCTTATCAAATCTTTCAACACTGAATGTTTACAATATACCACTGATGAAGACAGATAAGTCAGGAAATTTACACTAAAGAATACCTACAACAAAATGCATCTTCATTCTCTTGACTATATCCTACAGGAAATCTAGTTGGTGTTTGAGAATAAACACTGAAAATTTGTTTGGTGAATGTTATCTTTGAATTGATGTTCCTCCTTTGCAAGTAAAGATGGGCATGACAGTGAAAATATTAGTATTTTCTGTTGCAGATGCTCAGTTTCTCATATTGCAAATATGTCTACAATTAGTGATTTTTATTTCAGATGTCTACATGCACAGCAAACAGTGAAAAATAAAACAAGAAGTACGAGACAAAGAATATATACACTGAATGGGAGAAAATCATGCACAAACTCAAAATGCTATCAAAATACAAAATGGTGACTGTTTTTACTTACAGTGTAGACAAGCTTTTCAACATGCTTGAAAAAAACAGCTATAAGTTTTTGTAGTAAACATATTTGGCCACACTTGAAAAAATATTGTATACACTGAAGCTAGACAGGTGATGAATGACAATACTAACACATAACATAAATACCATCCAACAAACAGCATACAGATATATATGAGTATTATTGTTACTACTATCATCAAATCAACACAGGTCTACAATCATCAAATCATTGATAATGATCACATAAAGAAAAATCAATGGCACAATATGAATGATGGATTCATTCCATTTTAATCGTACATAAAAAGTGCATGTTTTTGTTCCCAGAATAGTGATTAGCTGAGCTGATAACAGGCCAGGCAAACCCACAGGTGCTCAGTCTTTTTCAACATATGTCAAAGTCTATATACACTGATAGTTCCCAGCCATATCAGGACAATGCGATGTTGGGCATCGAACCAAGTGCCCATACAACATTTTACACTTCATATTTATCCCAATTTCTTACATACTTAATATTAAATGTGTCATTTTGCTTCTTTCTTTCATTCCTGCAGTATATTCAATTTATTAATAGAGCCTCACTTTATTTTTTGCAATGTTTAATTGAAAAAACTTGCAATGAGCTTATTGACCCTTAATAAACTCTTTATTTCAAAATAATCTTACGAGCTGTTAAAAATTTCTCAAATTCTATTTCTTTGCAATAAGTTTATCAGTTATTACAAATTTATATGACTGTTTCCATTTGTGATATTTGAGAAATATGTCTACCAGTATTACGTCCAATCTTTCTTTCTGCATTAATTTTATCAGCTGTTATAATTCTCACCTGTCAATTAGAATAGATTTTCAGATTTCATCTACTCAGATTTCATCAGTATTGACCTTTCCTATTTAACATCTACACTGTGAATTTTTTATATAGTAGGAGTGTCAGCACTCAAAACCAGTGGGAAAATAATAACCTGTGATATGCAGATGAAACTATCCTTTCGGCAGAACGTGAACAGGAATCACTACAAAGACTAATAGATAAATAGATAAATCCAGTAAAGAATATGGACTAGACATAAACATCCAAAAAACAAACCTACAAAATAATCAGCAAAATCACATAAGAACAAGAGCTAAACAGACATAAAAATATAGGCAAAGATACTACAACAAATAGAATGTTACCAATATTTCTGAAACAACATCACAAATGATAGTAGATGTGAAATATAAATTAAAAGGAGAATAGGAATGGCTAAAAGTAATCTCAATGACATGAGGAAAATATTGACATCTAAACAAATTACAAACAGGCTAAAAATGAGAATTATAAAATGCTACATCTATTTTATATTAATGTTTGGCTCCGAAACATTGACAATGAATAAAGAACTAGAAGACAGAATTGATGCCTCTTTGAAGTGGATATATAGAATAAGGAGAAATTTATGGAAAGAGAAGAAAACAAATAAAGAGGTTCTAACAACACTTTGCATTAAAAAAAGAGAAAGATCAAACAAATAAAGTATTCTGTACATATTAAAAGACATGATACTCTGTTGAAGACCTTACTTGAGGGTAGATCAAGGGGACATGAACAAGAGGTAGGCAGAGATACAAGTTGGAGAGAGACATTGTGAGATAGACAGGTAACAGTCTAGCAGAGTGCACCATCAAGAAAAGAGACAGTGGATGTTGGAGATCCATTGCAGTCAACCTTCATTGCGGAGATGGAACTTAATGATGATTTACCTTTAATGAAATACTCTTTATACAGAATTTGACATTAAAATACAGATTTTAGAAATATATTTTAGACTGAAATACAGTGTGATCATTCTCCAAGTTGACAAGTATGCAATTACTTATTTTTTCAATGAGTTAACCAGCCATTATAGGTAATGGTTTTCCTTTCTTCATTTAATTTTATCAGCTCTTACAATCTAATTATTTTTGCAAGGAGTTAATCAGCCATTACAAATAAAGTTTTCTTTTTATTGATTTTATCAGCTCTTACAATCTCATTATTTTTGCAAAGAGTTAACTATCATTACAAGTTTCTCTGGCAGTTTTATTTTGCAATGTTGCACTGAATTGTCCATTAGCTACAAAAACCACAAAATCACTTTTCTGACTTTTAAAAAATATTTAGAAGCCATTAAAAGAGTATGTGATTAATCTCATTCCTCAGAATGGTCTCTCTATGTGATGTGTCCTTTATAGAACTTTGTCCTCACTGCCACTCTCTAAGCCTCTTGGTTAGGAATAAGCTACCCAGCTTCTTCAAGTGTCATATTAAGAAGGTCTTCCATGTCATGTGTCCATCATAGTCTTGGTCTGCCTATTGTTCTCTTTCCTGGAACTTTCCCTCTATGACTAATCTTTCTAAACCATTGTGTCTCTTTATATGTTCGAAATATGTAAGTTTGGGTTTTTTTTAATAGTTTTGAGGAGCTAGTCTTCTTCTCTATGTTCAGATCTTTGCGGACATATATATTGATTTGCCTTCTGTCAATATGTTTAGGACCTTCTATAACATTTCATTTCAAATGCCAATATTTTATTTTCCATTGCATATGTGCCCATGTCTCTCATCCGTATGTTGCCATTGGAAATATATTGCTTCTTAACAGTTCTCAGAATGATACTGTGTTTAAAATTATCTATTAATGGTCATATAAGTTATTGATTTCAAGCACATGTATTCATCTTTGAGTCAATATGTAGTTACAAATACATTTTAGAATCTTACAAATAAATTCAAATTTAAACATATCCATTCTGTAGTTATAAAACCAAAGAGGCCTCATGCACAGCACAAGGAATGATCAGTTATCAATGTTAAATAGCACAGATAAAATGTAGGTCAGTCAGTGTGTTAACACAATAGCACATTTTCACAATTATCTTTAGAACAGGAGGAACACTACACAGGGTGTCCACTGGGAGAGTCTGATGTTTGTCTTGCAAGTAATAAACTAGGTAGTCTTTTACAAGTAAACATTTTATTTATATCGGTCTTTGCATATGTACTAAATATTGATCTGGGAGTGTATACTATTTAGTTCACCCTTGATTGTATGCTAATGTATCTGATTCAAATTAATCTTTGATGGTCTACTGGTGCATTTAGATACATCATTGGTGGTCCACTGATGTATTTAACTAATTCATCACTAATGGTCCACTTAAATATTTAACTAATTCATCCTCAATTCATACTAGAGTATGAAGTCATAAAGTTTCCGTTATATATTCTTGGTGGCCAACTTCAATGATCATCAAAACCATTATAATACTTCAGAAATATAGCAACCGTAGCAATAGTATTACTAAAACTAACTCAGCCAGGATAGTACGTTATTTCAAAATGGCAGATCCCACGAAATACAGTCTATAAATGTCATTTATAAATATTAATCATGGAGAAACCAAATTTTAGGTGGGTGAGATATTTTTATATATAGAAATTAATGTAAATCTTTGCCCAGTATTAAATAAGTGGGATCTGGCTCTTGAAATAGCTCTGGAGCTTTCATATTCATTCAAAAAATGCAAACATTCATTATGTAACATAGAAAGTTTCAAAGATCTCTCGCATGAGTTTGCTATTATACAGATTTTTTTAAATGGTAATATCGATGTCTAACAAATTTGTGAATACCCTTGGTATGTGAATACCATGTGGTTACCAAATCTTTCGATCAACATTTATTCCTGATATACTTAGCAAGCACCACATCTCCAGTTTATTCATAATTATGTTAGGAACTACATCGACACAGTCAGCTCACAATTAACATACTTGAATAACTCAAACAATGTACAACACACCTAGAATCTCTTATTTCATCATGTATTTACACTCAGAACATGCTGGAATTTTTTTCACATTCTCTACATGTACCGGTAATATTCTAGTTTTTATTCTCCAGGGACATCTCTATCCAGGATGTAGTTTCATAACACTAAACAACTATTCCCAGATCTCATAACTCCATAGATGTCAACTTACTTTTTCATAACCTCGTATTTTTTACAATGTATATTCTGTATTCTTATAAAAAATGTCCGTGCTAATAATATTTACTGATGACCTTTTTTTAACCATAATTATGTGCGTGTGAGATTATTAAAAAAATTCATACTAGTTGACACCAATGTAATGCTATTACACCACAAACTAACAGAATATTGTATAGATCTACCATAGATCTTGAAGACTGTAATATCATTACAACATTGGGAAATTGATTTTTGTTGAAAATATTTTGATGATCTTACAAAAGCTATTGATTTATCTATTCTGTATTCATGTAAAAAGTGCTGCACAAATGATAGATTATTGTTGAGACTGTATAGAAACACAATAATCTTGCACAAGAGGAAACAAATTTGTGGAAATAAGACAGATGTTCTTTCTACACAGTGGAATCACTCTATAGTGCATTCTTTTATAACAGATTACCCTATTAAACAACACTTTTCAAAACCATCAATAATATATTCTTCATTGTTTGTTGTGTATATTGCAAGTTTATGTTATTGCATAATATTTCATCAGTCTGGACAAAGTTGTTATAATGGGATTTCACTCGTATAAGATTTGCGTGCTATTATAGTGCTATTGCATCACAGAAAGTAATGCCACCTTATCCACAATAAAGTGAGACTATATAAATGAGATAATGTGTGAAATGTATGTCAATTATCTTGATATTCTCATATGTATCAATATTTTTTGAAATACAATGTCTAACTTCCTGAATATAATGACAGAAAACATACCTAGCTATGTAATTTATTGAGAATAAATTAAGTAGGATTCTAATACAATGACAATTAGATGAAGGATGATTTCTCCCATGACAATTGATCCAATGAAACTAATTATCTACTGTTGATTAGCTGATGTCTGACCATTACAACCTGTTACAAAAAATAAACATGTCTACCACTCAATTGTATTACCCTTGGCTTTCTAAATAAAAATGGTCATGGTAGTCTGAAATAATATTTTAACTGTGTGAGGAGATTTTACACCAAATAGTCTCAGCTTTATTTTATGGTGGAGGGGATGAGAAGAGTGCACTTGATTCACTGTTTTTACCTACGCCAGATCGCCCATATGGCAACCAGGGTCTGGATTTCTAGTTCAAGGTGTAATGAATTGGGCCACTGTTCTTTCCAGAGATGTTGTAGAAGGCAACTAAAGAAATTTGGGAGATTGACTAACAGCCTGTCATCTATCATTGCCACATCTTGATATCTTACTTTTTTATTCTATCAAATAATCCCCATGGATGATGCGGACCAGTAGACATTGCACATTTGTTCTTTCATGTTGGACTCCTAAGTGATGAGGAATGCGAGATGCACTATCACTGGCGATGGGTCAACTAATCTGACAAAAGATTGATGAGATAGTTGGCCCAGTAGTGTATATTGTGCCTCTGGCAGGACATGGTAATCTTAAGATACTAGTGCAATGGAATGCCTCCCTAAACATGCATTTATAAACCCTCCTCACACATCCATACTTTTGAGACCGCCTTATGTGAGTCTAGGTGTCACCTGTTACACAACTGAGAAGAACCTATGCGTTAGACAAAAAGGGTACGCTACCTGCTCACAGCTAAAGAAATTATTTCATCATCACCTATGCCAGATAGATCTTTCTGGCATCCATTTATACAGCTGGGTTGAGTGAAGAGTTGCCTTTTAGAGACTTGAACCCAGAACCTTAGCGTTACAAGACAGTACACTAGAGACTTAGATAATAGCACTCTTTTGTAGTTTTATTTCCTTTTTGGTGACACACGTTTTTTTATACAGTTTTTTTAGTCTGAATTTTTTTATTGAATGCCATGAAATTATCATGATTCTGGGTGGGTTGACCTACAGCAAGTTCAAGGGTGGCTTCCTATGACATTCTGTCTTTTCTCTGCTTTTTTCCATATCGCAGAATTGAATGGAGATCAGTTTATAGGCTATAGCACATTTTATATACAGTAATGGTGTAACATCTCAGAACATTGATGACTCCTTCAAACCATCTCTTCTTGGTTTTCCTTTGCCTCTTGATTGTATTTCCATTCTTATGTTCTATGATCTTGCTGCTGGATAATAAGTGTTCATCCTTATTAAGTAGCCAAACCATTTCAGTCTGTTTTTCAATATATCTGACACCAGACTTTCCAACAGTTCTTGTAATCTCTTCATTTCTCACATTATCTCTTCTTGTTCCGTTTGCTGTTCTTAGAAATCTCATTTCATAGGTATATAAACTTTCTCTGTACATCTTAGGAAATGGGGCCTCATCACGTGATAGCAGTCCAACTTTTAAAATGTTATGCACACATTCATGCAATTTCTGTTTTAGTTTATGCATCTTTCGTGTCATCAGAGAAATCTCATGTCATTAGCAGACAACTTGACGTTAATCCAACATGGCAAATGCAATCGCAGATTTTTGTTTATTGAACTTTCCAGTTATGCTGTATGTTTCGTACAGACTCAAGGACTACTACATCAAGAAAATGTATGTGGTCATGGTCACCAAATGACCTTATATTACTATAATGATGGGTCGACACTGCCAGAAGCGAAACTGCCAGCATATGCATGTAAAGATTGGCAATAAAACTCAAACACCAATCCTAACACCCCTCACCCTTCCCAAATTAAAAAAACTAACACAAACCCTACCTCCCCAAACAACTAGCTCACCCTCTTCCCTTCCCCCAAAAAAACTAAAATATGCTATCTCCCCTCCAAGCTATGTTTCCCAAATGCGCTTAAATAAAGGGACACAATAAATGTAATGTTTTTGTTAACACTGCTTATCTCCTTCTACTGAGTTTCATACACTATATAACGGTTACATTTTTATGAAACTATATTTAGCTCCGTAAAAAAAAAAAAGGCCACATCTGGCTAACATGAACCACTTTCTCTATTGTTGTGTCATTAACAGCTATGGAAAAGAGTAGAATCAACTACATCTATGCACTCATGGCTGCCCTCATATTATATATACTCATGTTACATATTATACAATACCTGTATATGTATACACTGATTATGTTACTGAATCTATGAGCGAGGTCTACAAATTCAACAACAGTGGACTAGTATTTCCTATATAGGATATTTATTTTCAACTATTTATGTTATTAAACAGACTATTAGAGAATTCAATATTAGCCACATTGTACTTATAGGATGAGAACAACAATCCA
Organism: Meghimatium bilineatum; assembly: GCA_034231615.1. NCBI lineage: Eukaryota > Metazoa > Mollusca > Gastropoda > Stylommatophora > Philomycidae > Meghimatium > Meghimatium bilineatum. The sequence goes on from CM067304.1 coordinate 46,053,364, forward strand.
CTGATGTAGTCTTCCAATGTTTTTCTGCAACAGATCATTTTGATTATGGAAGTCAGATTTTGTAAAAATTAGACTTGTTTAACTTGGGTCCATTAAACTGCAAGTAATATAAGCTTGCTTCAGACCATCTTGCCAAGCATCAAGTCATATACTGTAGGATAATCAGCATTAGCTAAATTATATTTCACAGCAAAACTGTTAAACAAATTGTACTTTGGATCAACTGTCATGAGATCAGTCATATGGGACAGATTAAGTAGATAACAGCTTGAAGTTTACAAGGTTGCATAACTAATATACAAGATTAAAATCAATAATTATAACATTCAAATCACAACAAAGCCTCTCACACACATGCTAAAATATGCAAACCATACAAACTTCTGTTTGAAAAACAAACATTCGCATTCATAAATATTAACATAAATTCAACAGCAATTTAACTGCCTGAAACTTTCATTGTGATAAATCTATTATTTGAAACTTTTATTTCAAGAACAATTTCATTGCCACAAGCTTTGATTATTTTTTTTGCATCTGCATTTCATAATTATCAGTGAAATGGTAAAAGAATTATTTTTAATGGCATCACTATTTTTCTACTTGGATTGTCTAATTATAAAATAGAAGATTAACTGCAAAAATATGGCAGTAAAAATAAGGAAACATGGAAACATTTGAAGCAATAGAAACATCATGTGACTGAAACTAAATATAGCATAGCTAGAATTAATCGTAGATAAGAAATTATCGTGCTGGAAGTATCTTTCTTGCTTCATTCAAAACTAGGTCAAAGCTGTTTAGAAAATTAGTTGTAGGTCACCAAAGAGCTGACAGGCATGCCAGGATGAGTAGCAGAATTGGGTTGGCCATACTGACAGTCAAACTAGTAGAATTCCCTCCTGTGTTACTACCCGCTGAAAGGTAAAAAGAGAGAGAAGTTAACTGCCATTTCACTTTATAGTAAATATTGAATGCATGCATTATTTTCTTTTTCTCTATATCCTGATGAAGAATTCCTGTTTAGGAATTAGAAACCATCATATTGTCTCCTTAATGTAATTTCATTAAAGAAAAATTATAAAATTAACATGACAACACATGAATGAACATACTGAAAAGGTTGGTTTGTTTGGAAAATAATTTCATTAAAGTGGAAGTACTAGACTGCTCCTTCAGTAAACTGAGCTGTAAATGGGTACTTGACGCATGAGTTAGGAAAGGTAAACACAGCAAGGAAAGGAACTGGCCACCCCACCTAATAGTTGCTGTGGCTTAGTACATGAAGAAGTATTTTCATCCCCGATGGCAGGTTGCTGCCACAGGAACTACCTTTAGCAGAAAAAAAATCATCAACATTTGATAACTCTTCTACCATTGAATCATCTATATCAAAACTTTGTGACAGCAAATAATTGTTTTTCTATAACTTGCACTGCTTGAAGAAATGCATAATTTCCTGAAAATGTTATAGGCAAAATCTAAAAGAGAAGCTATACTTATTACTAGATCATTAGTGGATAAATATAATAATAATAACAATGATAATGAGACCCATAACCTGTCAGGGTCATAGGAGTACCACAATGGAGACATCAGCATAAAAATCTCTCCAAACAACTTTATCTTCAGCCATTCAGAGGAGTGTAGTAAAATCATGCCCAGGCCATTCCTTGATGTTATCCACCCAGTATTTTCTCTTTCCTTCTCTCCTCCTTCCATCTTCAACTGTTCCTTGCAAAATAATTTTATAAAGTGAGTCGTGTCTCATTACATGTTCAAACCAAACAAATTTTCAGTTTCATCACTGCCAAAAGTAGTTCTGGATAACCTGCGAGTTTTTTTTAATTTACTGCCAAATTAATATTTTTTTGGTGATCTATATATCTTATTCTTAACAAACATCTATAGCAGTTGTTTCCAAATCCTACTTTCCATATCTGCATTGAGTTTCCAGCTTTCATATCCATATAAAAGTATACTTAGTCCTAGTGATCTGAATAGAATGATCTTTACTGTAATACTGTACTAATCTTACTTTTCCAAATTACATTCAATCTTGCCATCACCATATCGAGTCTTAACTTAATCTCATTTCCCAAGATCACAAATTTGTGACCCGAGTTATTTAAAGGTTGCAACGTATACAATATAAACAACTTGAGATATGCTGATGATACAGTACTCATCTCAGGAAATGAATAGGAACTACAACCCCTGAAAGATAAATAAGTGAAAGAAAGTGAAAACAAAGGCCTCAGTTTAAACAAGAAGAAAACAGAAATAATGGTTGTCTCGAAAAGTCACACCACCAAGATGCAACATAATGATTAATGACATAAAATTAACACAAGTTGAAAAAGTGAAATATCTTGGCACCCTGTTAACTTCAGAAGATAGTGCTCAAGTGAGATAAAATGCCATACAGCACAAGCCAAATCAGCATTCTAGAAAATGAGAACCATTTTGTGCAATGGAACACTATCAATGCAGACCCGAATTTGAGTGCTGAGATGTTATATTGAACAAATTCTTTTTTATGAATGTGAAGCATGGAATGTAAACAAAAAAATTCAAAACAAACTGAAAGCTACAGAGATGTGGTTTCTGAGAAGAATGATGAAAATACCATGGACAGCTAAAAAAAAAATACTGCAGATGTTCTCATTGATGTTAATGTAAAAAGATCAATTATATCAAACATTAGGGGCAGACAGTCAAGGTTCCTAGGGCATGTGCTGAGAAGAACACAGCTTGAACACTTAATAACCAATGGAAAGATTAAGGGGATGGAGCAAAAAAGAGAGAATTTGCTAGATGGACTAGTATTATGGAAAGGGAGAAGTTCACCAACCGAGCTTATTGACAACACGAGAGACAGCGAGTCATGGAGAAACATGATCGCCTTCGCTATTTGGCATGGCACTTGATTGATTTAGCTTATACATGTTTGTCTCTATAGGAATGGCTTGATGTACTCTCAATGACATGAGAAAAACATTAAAATCGAAACAAATCTCAAACTAAAATGAGAATAATAAAATCATTAATGTATGGTTCAGAAACATGGATAATGAACACAAAGTTACAAAACAGAGTTGATGCCTGAGATGTGAATAAGAATAGGGAGAACTTCATGAAAAGAGAAGAAAACGAAGGTGTTCTGATAACACTTCATATGAAAAAATAACTATTAAAGGAAATAGAAATAAATTAAATATTTTTGATATATAAAAACATATGACACATTGTTGAAGACCTTACTTGAAGGTAAAGTTGAGGGGCGGAGCGCAAGAGGTAAGCAGAGATACAAACTGGAGGGAAACATCATGAGATGAACAGGATACAGTCTAGCATAGTATATTACCAAGCAATATCTCCTCTAGAATAAAATTTCATATGTTTTGGTCTGAATGGAATATCCCATCTGAAATATTTGTTTGTAACAAATCATTTCTTTGCCCTGAATATAACCTTGAATTAGAAATACTGCTTTAGTCAATGATACATATCAACAAATGATCAAGAGATTTGTTACAGAGACAACATTTATGTTATATTAGACAAAATGAATCAACACACAAGAATTTATGACAATTGTTCATAATAGATACAGAAGACATAAGTTATGAAAGCTGAAAAATGGCAGACACTCGTAAATAGAAAACAAGTTTGCTTATGTGTTGCTGACCCAGAAGGGAAGTAAAGAATGGTGACATTGTTAACAGCCATATCCATCAAAAAGGCAAGTAAGCAGATTTTGGTGGTGGAGTTGGCTGTCCCATCCCATATAGGGTTAAAGTGACCCAGAAGCCACACTAAAGTTGAATATCTCAGATCAAAAGGAGCAGATATCCCAGCTAAGTTGCAAATCATTACACAATACATTCTCTTTTTTTTAAAAACTATTCTGCAAGAGTTAATGAATGAATGGGGAGGAGGGTGAGAAGAAATGTTTCGTTAGCAATCTACTGCAAACAAAACAGCTACCGGTACATTTTTTGGCCATCTTGTTTTGATGCAATATCTCACACTATTAAACAAAATAGATGAAACAGCTATTATAACAATACATTTCATAGCTGGGATTTTGTTTTGCTAAGATCTAGAGAAGTATCCTCAATTACTTTAAAAAAAAATAATTTGGACCTCTGATGCGCAGATCTAAGAAATATTACAAATACCAGTTTAATGCTAATAAATCTTTTTTTTTTCACTGTTTGTCATAACATGGTCATTAATGTGCCGTTTTTCTTCAGTGCTACTGAGCAAGTTACCTACCATAAGCAGGACGTTTCATGGGAAGAAATGTATGACATACCATAAGCAGGACGTTTCATGGGAAGAAATGTATGACATACCATAAGCAGGACAGTTCATGGGAAGGAATATGTCTTCTTTTCACTTTATACTCCTTTATGCCTTGCAGCATCAGAGGTAAAAGAGTTCTATGGAGATGGTCTTTTTTGTATTTCTCATATAAATTTGTTTTCGTTTATTATTTTATTTCTGTAATCCATATTTTGCATGGTCTGCCCCTGGCTTTGTATCCATTGTGTTTGTATAGTATTGCTTTTTGAGGGGCACTATCTGATGGTAGTCTGGAAGCATGCGAAAACAACTTAATCTGCTGTTTCTGATGTAATCCAGGATCTGCAGTATATTTGTTAGTCATCTGATGTTTTGGGGTGCAAAGGGAACGCATTGCTCTTGGCGGACACAGGGTTAGCAGATAACCAAGATCCCAAATGTACCTCCTCACAGAAAGGGTTCAGTACCCGATGGGCTCAGGTGCTATTGGGACAAGGTCGCTCAGCTCGACAATGCCTTGCTCTCAAACGAGTGGTGTGAGACTCGAACTTGGGCAAGGGGTTTACGATGTTGGTGAATGACAACTCGGCTAAGAGGGCGAAAGAGCCAGGGTCCAACTCTTCTGTTGAGTTCTTCCTCTTAAAGAACCAGGCTTATGGATGAGAAACGGTTCAGTACCCAATGGGCACAAGCACAGTACGTCCAATTACACGAGGCAAGTTCATAGACAGTGGAACACCGCATGCAAGACAGACGTGAGCAAAAATCGTCTGGGCGAAGAGTCACCACACACACGTGTGCCTGGCGACAGATAGGGAAGCTGTCACAGGCTAGGGTAGCCCACCCGAATTGTCACGGCATGCTGAAATTGGATGTGATAGGCCTTCAAGGTGCATAACGGTGGCACAATGTAATCACGCTCCCGGCGGAAATCGCAGGATATCCGTGCTGGTTACAATGGAGCGAACGCAAAGCAAACATCTGATGTTTTCAATTTCTGATTTTGTCTCTTATTGTTACTCCAAGAATCCTATGTAGACAGGTCATTTTGTTGTAAGATTGGTAATATGTACTTGCTGCACAAAACTGAAATCCAACGGGTAAATCCAGGGATAAGGTAATGAAGTTTTACTAATAACTAAAGACACACATAATAACACACACAACTTGATGTTTCAGCCACAAAGTCTTTATCAAGACAAAAATTAAAACAAAATTAAAACATACAACAGAAAACGGACAGTAAGGATAGAAAATGTGCAGTAAAGATCCTTACTGTCTGTTTTCTATTGCATGTTTTCATTTTTGTCTTGATAAAGGCCTTTTGGTGGAAATGTCAATTTGTGTGTGTCATTTTTGTTGTAACAAGTTTTCTTTTGTTTTTTGTTGTTAGTGTCCAAGTTTGACATTGGTAACATAGTGATGGTATGATGATCGTTTTATATAGTGCAGTTTTAGTATTTATGTTCATATACTTGTTTTTTGCAAATAGGAAACATTTGTCCTAAGATCTGGTATCCTAAATTTCTTTTGTGTTTTTTTTCCATTTGATGATATGAAGCTTCCAAGGTAAGTAAATTCTTTCACCTGTGTAAGTTGTTGATCATAGATGAAAATAGTACCGGTAGTCTTTCTGTTTTTGCTATAGACATTACCTCAGTTTTTTTCTTCGTTTATCTTCATGTTAAAGTCCCTACATGTAGTGGACTATATTTATATGTTGTAGTTGTTCTTCTGATGTTGATATTATTGCTTGATCATCTGCAAAAAAGACGTTTGCTCACAAGATTTTTTAATGTTGTCTTCTTCATTGGTGTTGGCAATTTTACATATACAATCAATATATGTAATGAATAACAAGGGAGATAGGACACATCCTTGTCCCACTCCAGAGTGAATGTGGAATTTGTCTGAAATACCAGCACACAGTCTAACTGCACAATGACTTCCTGTGTAACTGCTCCTGCACAGGTTGATTATGTATTGTGGGACTCCATATTGATAGTATTTTCCATAGTTGTTGTCTGTCAACTCTGTCAAAAGTTGTTTCTGGATCAACAAACGCGATATACGGTTCTTGGTTGTTTTTTTCTCCCAGAAGCATGAGAGTAAAAATTGCATCCGTACAGATCTTGTTATTACGAAATCACTATTTTTCTATAGTGTGGCTTAGAAGTGAGATACCTCAGTATTTTGTACAATCTCTTTTGCTGCCTTTTTTTCTTCCAAAAAGGTATTATTACAGCATTTTTCAGTCTTTTTGTGTCTCTTGTGTATTCCATATTAAACTTCTTATGCAGCCATTTTATCCCTGTATCTATTGCTGCTTTGATTAATTCAACTTCGGATCCTGGGGCTTTGTTTTGTGGATCTGCTTGTATTGCATTTTCTATTTCTGCTCTCAATATGCTTGGTTCTAATTCTTCCATTACATTGTGTTCTATGTTGTCGTCTCCTCCATCTTTAACATTTAGCAATTCTTTAAAATACTGTTGCCATCTTTCCATGATTCTTTCCATCTTTTCTGAATGGTAGATTAGGGTAATTGATTGTTTTTCCATGTTCGTCATTTATGATTTCGGTTGGTTTATATTTATCTTCCCTATTTCTCGTGTTCTTAATTTTCTTCTAGAATTTGTTTGGTGCATGTTTGTACTCTGTATTTAATAATTCACCATAATCTTGCCACGCTTTTGTTTTGGCATCTTTAATGATTTTCTTAGATTTTGATTTAGCTGTCCTGTACTCAATATAATCTTCTTGGGATTTTCTTGCTGCCAATTTCTTGAATTTTTCTTGATCTTTTATGGCAATTTTGACTTCTTCATTCCACGATGGTTTACTTTATGTTTTCTACATTTATGTTTCATGTATCCACATGTTTCTCCTGTTATTATCATTACGGTTTTCTTGAATATTTCCCATTCTTGTTAAATTGACTACATAGTTATTGGTAGCTTTTCAAATTCTTCTAAGATTTTTTGTTTATATTGTTCCCTTATATTGGTATCTGAGAGGTTCTTTGAGTTTAGCATGTTTATTCTGTCTATTGTGTTGCATTCCTTGTTGGTCTTTCTATTTATGTTAACTGATGTTATTATAGCTTTGATTGATGTCTGCACACATATTTGGAATTACTCTTGTATCTTGTATGGAACGTCTATTATTTCTTTTTGCTAATATAAAGTTTATTTGACTTTTGCAGTTAAAGTTGTTCCATTTGTACCACATGTACACATTTGGTATTCTCTGGTATTTACAGTCATCTTCTGAAACTCTCCATTGTTTCCGATGAGCTTTATTACTTAGTACTATTTTCTACACTGTCGAATTGCTAATCCAGTCACAGCATCATTCCAGTAACTCAAAATGGTTAAACAGTGTTCTAATCTATCCCATTCAGAAAAGAAATCACATAGTCCATCTAGAAAACACTGAAACACAGAACTTTACTTCCTTTTCGGCAGGCAGAGATAGCAAACCGCCATCTCCTGCCATTGACAGGAAGTATCAACAGAAGGAATGTGTGACATACCAAAAGCAGGACAGTTCATTGGAAAGGAATGTATGATACAAAATAACAACCAGAAATCAACAATGTATAAATCATATGAACTTCACATTGGATGAATTCTGTATTAAACAGTGCATGAAATAATACATTAATAATGCATATATATTACTCAAGCTATGTCCACAACATAAATATATGCAAGTTTCTGTACAAGCATCATGCTGTTTCATTATATACAGGATAGATACTCAAACTTTGGTTAGTATCAGAGGACAGCCACCATTTCATTATGTAGACTATCATTCTGGACAACAGAAGACAGACTACAGAAAACACTGCAGCAAACAGACAAATGAAAGTACCAGTAGTAATATAAGTTATTATCTGTTCAACTTTCTGATTTGCTAAATCACTTTTATAACAAAGCATATTATTTGGTTTCAACTATTTATAATAAAAAATCTTAATTTTTAAGTAAATGGTCTTAAATATTAATTGTGGAATGGTGTGGACTTGTTTAGTTTGGACATGTGGCAAGACACAACATGAAATCAATACCGACACTGTATCCTTGATTATGGGAAATTGGGCAGAAATTATGAATTTTCATTTTATTTGGCTGAGCATGGGTTTAGTATTGTAGCGAATTACTAAGAAAATAAACTGATTGCATATAACTGAACGTGACAATTTACAACTGTTTTTAACTAAAGCTGAACCCGATATAGCAAACTTCTAAAAATGCATCAGGCTCCTCTTTCACATTAATTTTTTATTTTTGTTTTGCATTTTTACTTTATAAGTTCAAAATAAACAATTCTGTAATATATTTTATGGTGTCTTAATTATTACAATAATATTCTTACTAATGTAATACAATCTCTTAATAAGTATTCCAAATTTTCATATTTAAACCATTGTATGAAACTGTGAATAATGTTATTTGAGCATACACTTTACAGTCTTTACATATGGGTTACGTTTCATAAAAATCGGTAGAGCAATAACTGTGTTCAAGATGAAGTACACCCAACCAATTAAAGGAATTTAAGTATCTAGGCAGCATGTTATCAGAAGACCGAAGACTAAATAGAGAAATAGAGACAAGATATCAGAAAGCAAATGCAGTTTTATATCGATTAGCACCACTGCTGAAACACCAGAACATCGACATGATCTCCAAAAGAACATTAATAAACACAGTGTTCATGCCAACACTATGTTACCAATGAAAGACCTGGACCCTAACAGAGAAACTAGAATAATGTGAAATGAAGTGGCTGAGAACAGCACTGGAGGTAACAAAAAGAGATAGAATAAACAATGACACTATAAACAAATCTGATGAAAACAATATTGTGCAAGGAATAGACACATAGAAGATCAAAAGGTTCGGCAACCTAATCAGAATGGAACCAGATCGTATTCCATCGATAGCCTTCAATAAAAGATCATCTGAAAACAGAAACAGGGGAAGACCCAGGTGAAGATGGACAGATGACATCTGAGAAATACTAGAACACCAAGGCTGCACTATGGCAGCACTAACTTTCATTACAGTTAGCTAAAGAAAGAAGACTTTGGCTCCCCATGACGCCTAGCAGCATACATGGATAGGACAAAACAAGACAAGATTAAGCACATATTAGCCACTACTTTTCATTAATTTAATTGTATCTTCTTCTCGTTCGTAGTTTGACATGTCTACACAGCAAGTCCGGTTTTCTTAATAAATGTTGCAGTATTTGAAAGCTCCTGGGTGCTCCCATACAGCTTCTGTGGATATCCGTCTCTATGAGCCAGTGTAATCTCTTAACTGGTTTAGTGTAATGCAGGATATGTTCCTCAGTCTTTGGTGCCTGTCCATATCATATGGACACAAAGGTGATGGGACCAGTCTTTATTTAAGTGGCTGTTTAGTATGTTGTGTCATGTCCTGATGTGGAAGATGATAACCTGCTCAACTCTGTCAAGATAGCGATAGTTATCTTTTGGGTGGCTGACTGTCCTAATAGCTTTGATGAGGGTCCTCTTTTCCTGGTAGGTGATTTCTTGCTTTGATGAGGGTCCTCTTTTCCTGGTAGGTGATTTCTTGCTTTGATGAGGGTCCTCTTTTCCTGGTAGGTGATTTCTTGCTTTGATGAGGGTCCTCTTTTCCTGGTAGGTGATTTCTTGGGATTTTTGTTCCTGTGTTGCTTCATCTTCTGTGAGTATATCTGCCTCTTCATTGTCTGATACCACAGGGGGATGGTATCCACTGTAGTACTACTCTGCTTTGAATGCTCGCTTCTCATATGACTTCCTTCAGGTCTGGCAGTTTATCAATGTCAAGGGCTTGTAGAACAGAAATTGCATCAGTAAGAAATTCCACCTATTGACATTGGCTTATTGTGCGTTCAATTATTTCAGCAACAATATTTAGGGCCTGTACTTCTGCAGAGTAGTTGGGGCAAAAGATTCCAGTTGGTGAACATGTACCATTCATTTTCTTTTTCAGAATATTTTATGTAAACTTCAGAACCTTCATTTCTCACTGCTCTAGTTGCTGATCTGTCTGTATATATGAGTTTTATTTGAGATTACACTCACGACAAGAGTATGTGTATCCATGCTTCTCTGGGGTACATATCTCCAATAATGTTGCATACTATTATTTTCTTTGGAGAGCATTCAGTTCTTTCATAGTGCAGTTGTTGTTTATGGTGGTTCGGATAGAGATTTTCATATTGTTCCCATGTAACTGAGAAAAGCGATGGTATTTCTTTTATGTTTGGTAGTTCTTCCTTATATTCTCTGTTTAGTTTTTTGGATTGGTTAATACTTCTTCTTCTTCGGCGATCATTACTCAGTCAGGTTGGGACTTCGGATTCTATGATATAGGCTGCTGTCTGTTTTAGAGTGTCCACTGTGCTATACAGTTTCTCTTCAACACTGATTGGGGTGGGCCATGTCTTGTTTCTCATGTCTGCATACTGGGGACATTCTTGTAGGATATGTTCTGCTGTCATATTTGCAAGGCTGCAATGGCAGAGCCCAGTTGTACCTATTTTGAATTTGGTGTACAAATCATGTCTCATTTTGTTGTGACCAGTTCTGAGGCGCAGCAGGATAACCTGGTCTCTTCTGGACAGTTGGTAATACCCGTCATCTGCATTATATTTGGGGTGGTCTTCTTTTCACTTTTTGTTATAGTTGCCTTTAATGATGGTCTTCACTTCTTCATAACTGACGAGATAGTCTTCTTGAGGTAACTTCCCTCCTTCTTTGGCCAGTCTATCTGCAACTTCATTCCCTTCAATGTTACAGTGTGACGGTATCCACTGGATCACTACTCTTTGGAAATTATTGTACAATTGAACTAGAACTGCCCTCAATTCATTCAGTTTGGTGTTCTTGTGTAGCTTCAGTGCTGTTATGACAGAGAGTGCATCTGTTAGTAGTACAATATTCCTGTGCACTTGTTCTTTGTGTTGTAAGATAGTTTCTGCTGCTTTCTTGAGAGCTTCCATTTCTGCTTTAAAATTGGTTGAGAGCTTGCCTGTAGCTATGGCTAGAGTAACATCTTTCCCGTATTTTAGTCTGAGGGTCACTCCATTCTCAATTGCATTTGTGGCCGAGCCATCTGTATAGGCATGAGTCCATGCATCTTGTGGGTAATTAACTGCGATACGCTTTCTCCCCAATTCTGTCTGAGTTCCTTTCTTTTCTATACCTTCTATTTGTTCTTTTAGTTGTGGGAGTCTGTATGCCCAAGGGGGGATGATACTGACTGGTTGTATGGGCCTTGGTTTCGCTTGTCCTATAGTTGGTGCCTTTTGTATCAGTTTCTTTGCATTTGCTGAGAAGTTGCTCCTCTCCAGCCTGCTTTTGCCATAGCCATTAATTCTTTGGTGCATAGGATGATTCAGGAGTCTCTTGTATTTTTCTGCTTGTTGAACTACTTTCATGTCTCTTCTATCTTCCATTGACTGAAGGCCAGTTATTGTTTCTAATGTATTTATGGGTGTAGATTTCATAGATGCAGTGATAATACGTGTAGCTTGATTCTGAGTTTTGTTTATTTTGTTGAATCGCGTTTTAGATGCTGTGGCCCAGGCTGCGATGCCATACTCTAGTACTGGCCTAACTCTACCTGTGTATAGCCTTTTTAAGATTTTGCCGTCCTCTCCCCAGTTTGTGCCTGATAACTTTTTCATTATTGCCATTCTATTTCTGGCTCATTTCTCTGCTTATTCTGTCTGTTTTGCCCATGTCATTCTAGAGTCAAGGGTAATTCCGAGGTATGTTGGGTTCTGCTCTAGTGGGAGTACATGATTATTTATTTTTAGTGTTTTCTGTACCTTGTTGGGTGAATAATGTGTGTGTGTGGTTTTCTTTTCATTAATGGTAAGCAACCATTTCTTGGTCCAGCTTTCTAGTTTTTGCAGTGCCCCTTGCATTCTATTTTTTGCAACTGCTATTGTCACCCCTCCTGTCCACAAGGCCAGGTCATCTGCATACATTGCAGAGTGTACCCCAGTTGGTATGTCCTCCATAATATCATTTATGTAAATTAAGAAGAGTGTAGGGGATAGTACACCTCCTTGCGGGACACCTTGATCTAGTATTCTCTTCCTGCTACGTTTTCCCTGTACTTGCACTCTAGCTGTTCTTTTTTCCATGTAGTTGCATATCCAGTTATATAAGTGTCCTCTGATTCCTAGTCTAAGGAGCTTGTTCTTGAGTCCGTCTTTACAAACTTTGTCAAATGCCTTCTCCATGTCAACCCACACTGCAAGCGTGTTTTTTTTTTCTTGGTATGCATCTTCAATCTCTTGGGCTATGTAGGCGACCTGGTCTTCTGTTGATCTGTGTTGTCGGAAGCCGCTCTGTTGTGCTGCTATGAGTTGTTTTCCTTCCAAGTGCCACATGAGTCTTCTGCTGACCATTTTCTCCATTAATTTGCCCATACAGCTGAGGAGACTGACAGGTCTATAACTACTTGGGTCGAGTTTGTCTTTGCCTTGTTTAAAATGGGTACCATGATAGCTTCTTTCCATGAAGTGGGCACCTGTCCTGTTCTCCAGCTAGTGTTTACTATGTTTAGAAGTTTTCCCTTTGCTCTAGGCCCCAGTTTCATAAGCATCTCATTGGTAACCCCATCTTTACCTGGTGACTTCTTGAGTTTGAGGTTCTGTAGTGCTTCTTCTAGCTCAGTTTCCGTAAATTTTGCCAACATTTGCTCTTCTATCACCATAGGCATATCCTTTAGTCCATGGATTTCATTCTTGACTTCTATTTTTCTTTCTTTTGGTATGTTTATCTAGCTCACAGTTGCATAATTTTTAAAGAAAATGTTTGCTGCTGCTTTTCCCGTGTGCATTTTGTTATTATATTCAAGTGTTATTGAAGGCCGGCTACTGTTTTCATCACTCAATGCCTTGGCAAGTTTCCAGAGTTTGTTTCCATCTTTGTCCATGTTAAGGCTCTCGGTTTTTTCGATCCAGCTCCTCCTTGCTGATGTTTTTACCTCTCTCTTGTATTTAGCTAAGGCTGCCTTGAGAGCTATATTGCTTTCTGTACTCTGCTCTGTTTCTGCTAATTCTCTGGCCATATTCCGGTCTTCTTCAAGCTTTTGTATGTCTGTGGACCAGTATGGTTTGTAGTTTTTTCTTGCCCCTCTTGGTATTGCTTCTTTTGCTGCCCTAAGTATTGCCTCAGTTAGCTTTTCTGTCATGTTCTTTATTTTTTTGGATGGGTGTTGATAGGCTCACTATATGCGTCTGAGAGTTTTGCAAATTTGTCCCAGTGCTCTCTTATAGTTCTAGCGGGGAAGAGGTTTCTGCTCTTCCTGTGTGTAGTTGAGATTGATAGTGAGTTTTATTGGTTTGTGGTCACTGTCCCCTAGCTGGTTCATAACTATTCTACATATATTATGGGATAAATCGCCAGTGGCAAACGCTAAATCTGGGGTTGATGTTATTTCCACCTCCTTGAGTAGAAAGATTGGTGAATACAACTGTTTTTACTTTAGCTTTCCCCTGACTACATCACCTAATCTGGTCTTCATTAAGTATGCTGGCATACTATTGTACTGTTCTGCATGGATCATGGTCTTAGTGGCCTGTCTGTATTGACACGGGGTGACAGGGGACACTGAGGGGGGGGGGGTGATATCTGTATTTTATTCCATTTCATTAATGGGAGAGATCTTCATGGCATTTGTGATACAGCAAAGTGCTTGATTTTGTACCTTGTCCAGAGCTTGTAGATGGGAATATGCTTCTGAATTTAAGCTATTGATTTGTATTCTGCTGTTCGTCCATCGACGAAGACCATTCAGATCAACTTGGATGAAGATGATGATGTCTGTGGTGTGCCTGACTGGTGAAATGGCTAGCAAGACTATTCAAAATAGCATAGGAAGAAAGAAGAGTATGAGAAGATTGGCAAAACTCAATAATAGTATCAATATGGAAGAACAAAATATACAAAAGTGAATGTGAATCATACAGAGATATCTTCCTACTAAGTCACACTGGAAAAATATATGCCAAAATATTAGGAAAAAAATACATCACAGACCCACATTTGAGCACCTCCCAGTTTGGATTCAGGAGAGAAGTAAGTAGCATAGATGCTTATTTTTCCTTGAGATAACAAAGTGAAAAAGCACTAGAATATGATCAGGAATTAAACACAATATTAATAGACCAATAAAAAGCATTCAATATAGTCAATAGAAATGCTTTATGGGAAACATTAGAAAATTACAGAATCAGAAGTCAGTTATTAGCAAATATAAAAGCCCTTTATCAGAACTGCCAAAGCTCAGTAAGAACTACTGACGGAATGACTTCATCTTTCGAAATAAAATCAGGGGTAAGACAAGTATGTGTGCTATCACCTATACATTTGTAACATATACATGGAAAGAATAACAAAAGAATCCCACAACAAGAAATTAAACAGTTCAGTAATAAGAGAAGAAAGTGATGAGGAATTAAATAATGCAATCAACGAAATGCCATTTGCTGACAATCAATGCCTTATCTACAGAGGAACCGCAATTACAAAATGATACTAATGCACTCATGACAACGTGCACCAAGTATAACATGAAAATATATGCAGTAAGCAGAACTAATGAAAATCAGCAAATCAATAAATCCAGTGAACATAACAATAACAAAACTAAAGTGAAACAAACTTCTGAATTTAAATACCTGGGAAGTATATTCACAGACAATGGAAAATTAGACAGGGAGACTGAGACAAGACACCAGAAATAAAACATAGTGACATACCAGCTATCACCATTGCTGCTGAACCCAAAGATCAAAATGGAAGTCAAGAGACAGATGATAAATAGTATTTTTATGCCCTCTATAAGTATTAACACTCTACTATCAATGCCAGACATGGGCACTGACAGCAGCCCAGCAGGGAAAACTTATGACATGGGAGATGAAATCATTGAGATAAGCCGCAAGGTGACCAAACTAGGCAAAATTAGAAATGATATCAGGAGAAAAATCAGTATAAGATCATGCACAGAAAACAGAGAAACAACAAATAAAATGGATACCTTTTGAGAATGAGCCATAAATAATTACTGACAAGAACATATAAAATAAGAAGATCCAGATACAAGGCCAGAGGAAGACTTAGAACAAGATGGACAGATAACATCAAGACAACACTGAACAAATACAGATTCTACGCAGCCAAGGTGACACATTTGGCCTTGGATAGACAACTAAAGCTTCCAGTCACCACCTCTATGCTTAATGGCAAGTGTGGATATTATAGTCATCATCCAGCTCGGGGATAGACAATATTTAGTTGTTATTCTATGCACCACACCACAAAGTCATCAGCATACATGGCAGCTTTAATGGTATAAGTAGTAATATATCATTAGTTACTATTCACGCTGAAAATATCAAACAACTTGAACGTGGAAAACTGGTATAATGATTTGCATTACAAAATTTATGTCTTGCAAAGTGGGCAATGGCCTAAAAATGTTTGGGAACCTATAATTTAAACTATGTCACCAGCATTGTCACTCCTGGGCTTTTTTCCCAGATCTGGGCTTTTTTTCCTAGATCCTGGATTTTTCTATCAAACCTGGGGATCTTGGGTTATTTTTTAAGAATCCGAGCTTTTTTCCTAGTTATTTTATTTTATTAGAAAGTTAGTGTCAACTTGACCCTCTTTGGGATTGGACAGCCACCTCCATTCCTAAAACCTCCTTTATATATATATATATATATATAAAACTGAGTGTATGAAAACACAAGCATATAGTATGACAACTCACCTCCTTGACTTGTTCTTATTATCTTATAGGCTAGTTCTGATTCACCCTCCTTGTTTATTGCAGTCAAGCGGAGATCATAGAAGGTACCACGATCCAAACCTGTTACGGTATAGCTACGAGCATTTGGGTTCTCAATCTTCACTATAGTGTATTCTTTATCAATTGCAGCACCCAATGTCCACTGTGATGGGTCACTGCCAGAAACTGTAATCTATAGAATAATGTCATATAGAAATTTACATCAATATGACATGAGACAAAATTGATAACATTGAAAGTAAAAACAAGTGACGATGACTGTTGTTACATAACTAGAATAACGGAGCTTGTTTTGAAGTGTAGTGTCTCTAAAAAGGAGCAGTTTTGTGGGCGAGGAAGAATGATGGTCAATAAACGGCGTACTGGAACCATCAGTCAACGTGTAATGGCAGATACACTCAAGGAGAGATCTGAGCACCTATGGACTTGTCCAGAGTGCAGTGACTATGATTCAACAAATAATTAATGAAACATCACCACAGTAGATAGTCAATGAAATATCACCACAGTAGGTGGTAGTCAATGAAACATCTCCACAATAGGTAGTCAGTGAATCATCTCCACAGTAAGTAGAACGAATGAAACATAACCACAGTAGGTAGTGTCAATGAAAGAAATATTACCACAGTAGGTAGTTAATGAAACATCACCACAGTAGGTAGAGTCAATGAAAGAAACATTACCACAGTAGGTAGTTAATGAAACATCACCACAGTAGGTAGTCAGTGAAACATATCTACAGTAGGTAGAGTCAATTAAACATCTTCACAGTGAGTAGTCAAACTTCTTCTTTCCTTCCTCTTTTACCCTTTACGGGTGTCAAGGGAGATACTATGTCCTTGTTCTCGCTTTTCTGGCAGCTTCAGATGTTATTTAGTGTTCGTGTAGTGTCTCTTTGATGTTGTCGATCCAGCATACTCTAGATCTACCCCTGGCTCTTCTTTCTGCTTCTCCTCTCTTCATATATGCTTTATAAACTAATGAATCACACAGTATTCTTTCCAGATGACCGAACATAGGTAGTAAATAAAACAACATAAACAGCACAAAACATATCTAAACGACCTCACATCAACCAGTAAAAAGACGCTATATGAAAATTCAAAGAAAACATGCAAAAAGAACTAAGGAGGCTGCAAAACTCATGGTTTAGTAGCAAAGCCAAAGAGATACAGAATTACGCTGACAGCAATAATATGCAGAAATTATATTCAGCGCTAAAAGCAATTTATGGTCCTCAGTCTTCAGGAACATCTCCTCTTCTAAGCGCAGATGGAAAGCATATCATCACTGAGAGAGAGGAAATTCTCAAACGCTGGGCTGAACATTTTGAAAATGTACTAAACTGCCACTCCAACATCAACGATGAAGTGATTGTGCACATCACGCAAATAACAATCAATCATTCATTATCGGAGACCCTTGCCTTGAGAAGGTGGAGAAAGCAGTTTCAAATTTGTCCGTAGAAAAAACGCCAGGTTATATTCCATTCCAGCTGAAGTTTACACCGTCAGTGGTCCTGTTATGACTGCTAAACTCACAGAGCTCTTACAGATGATGTAGAACCTGGAAGCGATACCACAAGACTTTAAGGATGCTTCCATCATACATCTATACAAGAGTCAAGGAAATTGTCAAGCTTGCGACAACCACCAAGGCATATCCCTGCTCTCTATAGCAGGCAAGATCCTGTTAAACAGACTGCAAGTCCATCTTGAGACAGGTCTTCTTCCAGGGAGCCAATATGGTTTCCGACAGTGCAGAAGTATAGCTGACATGATACTCACTTACAGACAACTACAAAAAGTGTCGCGAACAGAACATTGGTCTCTATACCACATTTGTATACCTAACTAAGGCATTTGACACTGTAAATCGCGAAGGACTATGGAAGATCATGGCCAAATTTGGATGTCCTGAAAAATTCACCAACATGGTGAGCCAGTTCCATGATGGTATGACATCTTGTGTGCAGGATGAAGGTGCACGCTCAAACCCGTTTCCAGTAACTAAATTCATCAAACAAGGTTGAGTCCTGGCTCCGATGCTCTTCAGCATGGTGTTCTCTGCCATGTTAAATGATACCTTCCAGAATAACAGTGCAGAAATTTGCTTTCGCTATTGAGCTGATGGAGGGCTCTTTAATCTTAGTAGATTAAGGGCCAAGACCAAAATTAAGACAGACATTGTTCGTGACCTCTTGTTCGAAGACGATAGTGCACTACACGCTACCAGTCTGAAAGACATGCAGGACAACATGGACCTCTTTTCATAGGCCTGTGATATGTTCAATCTCACCATCATCACTGTGAAGACATTAGTAATATATCAACCAGCGCCGGGTGTCCCGTACACAGAACCAGTAATCACAGTAAAGGGACAATAGCTCAATACTGCCAATAAGTTTGTATATCTTGGCAGCACCCTATCACAAACTGCTACAATTGACGAGGATGTTGTGCTGCACATTGCTAACACTAGTGCAGCATTTGGGAGTCTTCATGCCAACGTCTGGATCAGGCATGGTCTCAGTTTGACAACTAAGTTGGAACGTGTACCGCGCAGTGGTTCTACCAACACTGCTTTATGATGCGTCATCCTGGACTGTCTATGTGAAACATGCTCGACAGCTTAACTCTTTTCACCTTCGGTGCCTAAGAAACCTCATGGGAGTACGTTGCCAGGATCGTTTACCAGACACAGAAATCCTTCAAAGTCCTATATGAAAAGCATCCATACCCTGCTGATTAGATCCCAACTCCGATGGACTGGCCACATCATCCATATGCCAGACAAGCGTCTTCCAAAGAGATTATTCTATGGGAAGCTGTGTGATGGTAAATGTTCAAGCGGCAGGCAGAAAAATTGCTTCAAGGATCATCTAAAAAAAACTCTCTCAAGCACTTCAGCATCGATCCTAGCTCCTGGGAGACTACAGCCCTTGATCGCTCAGCTTGGCACACCCAGATCACTGCTGGCATCACTAACTTTGAAAAAGAATGAACACTGTTGGCAAATTACTAGCGACAAAAGCAGAAGGACAAATCTGAAACTCTCCAACTCCAACCCCTCTACACTCCTGCATGCACTGCAATATAACTTTTTTGGCATGAATCGGACTCATCTGGCATCTACGAACTCACAAACCAAATTAGACAATCACAAATGTTTTGTTGTTTTTCTACTTGTTCATCACATTTATTGTTTTTCATGCCATGCTCATATTCGCTTGTGAAGGAGGAACATCATCATCATCATCATCAATAAAACATCACCACAGTAGTTAGAATGAATGAAACATCACCACAATAAGTAGAGTCAATGAAACATCACCACAGTAAGTAGTGTCAATGAAATATACCACAGTAGATATATTCAATGAAACAGCATTACAGGATATAGTTATATACCTTAGCAAAAACATAGAGAGGAAGAAACAGTTACAGATGTCAGGATAAAAATACAAAAAAGAAAAAAAAACTTTATTGCCTTAGGAATGCATCAGGACAGGATTTCCTAACCTGTGCTCCTCAGTGAGTCCCCACAAAGACTTACAGGAAATGTTATGAGCCTTTACAGTCTCTTGCAAATTTGCAAGCATATATTTTCCTGAACTATTGAAAAGGGCTTTCTAATGTATTGATGTCTTTTGTAACAATATAGTTTAGTAGTATATCCTATTCAGGATGTAGCCAACAATTCCACATTTTTTGGCTGTATTCTTGGCAGAATTTATGTCAGTAGCTTACCATTGCTTTAGTAATGATGATTATGAGGCCTTGACTTCTGCAATGAAAATTGGATTAAAGTGAGGGAGAGTTGTGCAATGTTGTCAACCTCACTCACCTCTTCTAACATGATCTCATGTGGCAAGACGAGGTGATGATGTGCAGTAGATGACCAGAGTGCATTCCATCTCACTGTGCCTGAAATATTTTGTGATGGTTGTTGAGTGATCCCTTTGTGCCTGCTAACCAACGTGATTAGGCTTAAATTTGAACAAGATTAAAGAAAGTTTCTGAGCACCTGTGCTCCACTGGCAGTTGAAATGTGAAGTCATGAAAGAATTATATACCAAAAACACATGTGTCTGGCCACTGGTGCAAATAAAATGGTGACACATTTCCATTCTCTGGACTACATCCTGCTAGAAATGTAGTAGAACCATTGCCCTGCTACAAATAAGATCCAGTGTGAGTTTGAGAAAGAATGCTGAAGAAGAAGAATTATAATTAAATATGTGTGAAAATTTACAAACATCAACGGTGACTCACCAACCAGTACATTCACAAATTAGGTATTAGGTCTGTTGATTATCCTCTTCGCACACTGGACACATCTATAGGTGCTCCAATCTTCGCTTCAGTAAATCTCTCAGGGTATAACGAATGATGGTTCCGATGTTGGTTCACTGCTCTTTTTGAAATCTTTGTCAGGGGGTTCTCTATGGGCCATGACCATCCTCACTCCCAATTCTCGCATTCTCGATATTGACTCATGCTCATTCATCTCAAAATCCTCTGATCGTGAGGACTCACAAAGAGCAATCAGCATGTCTGCTCAGTCCATAGGCTGACCGTCTGTTGTGGTGATGAGATCAGCTAATTGGTTGGCCCGTTCGTTTCCCTCCATGCCCGCATGCCCGGGGACAAAAATAAGCATGAGTTTTCGTAGTGATGCCCACATTTTAGCTCTCTCTAATGACTCCGCCCATTCCCTACGTACATCACCTGTTTTGACTTTCTGAATCATATTCAGTGAGTCACTTAGTATGCACGCATGGGAATAGGCTTGCGATTCCAGCCAGTAAAGTGCCTGCGTTATGGTGAAAACTTCCATTGTTAGACTGCTCGTTGTTGCGGTAAAGGCACCACTGGCTTCATGTATTGTTCTTCCTTTTGATCTGACAGTAAAGACCCATGCACATTGGTGGTGATGGATGACTGACCCATCCGTATAAATCACAGCATCTGTGTCATCGGTATTCTCGCATATTAGTGCCTTATATTAGCCTCAGCATCCACGCTTACGGGGATGTGTTTCCTGCACTCTCTGTTGAGTATAATGACTGTCTTAATGTCCCTTGAAAGACCGTAGGAATAGGCATCCATTCCTCACCAGGAGTTATGTCTTCTGGGGCGCAGATATATTTAACTGTATCCTAGGCCCGACCCATTCACAAATATAAATAATGAATCACCCATCTGAACATTCACAAATATCAACAATGACTCACCCATCAGAACATTCACAAATATAAACAATGGCTCACCCGCATGTATTGCAAGATATACTGTATAATAGGAGAACCACCATCATCAGGGTCATCCCACACCACAGTGTATGAAGTGGGTTCAGGTCCTTCAGTTGGTGATCTAAAGGTCATCATTGCAGGCTTACTAACATCCTTGGTCTGAAAAGGCACAGAAGCTTCTGTACTCAGCCCAACAACATTCCGTGCACTTGCTTTGAAAATATATGAGGTGCTAGCCTTCAAGTCTTTCAGCTCTACAGGAGATATACCAAATGTACTATCTGAAATGGAAAAACAATTGTTTATATATCATGGAGATCTAGATGTATCATACTTAGTGTGTTTTTCCTTTGGGATTCCCCATTTTGAACCAATTTTCACTAGTATAGCTAGGGGAAAAAAAAAACCTTCCACAGAAATATTGTTTGGGCACTGATTTCATCCAGTGTCACTTATCTGGTATATCTGGGAGTTTTTTCATGCCTTTTATTGACGGATGACACAAAATATATGCAAAGCAACAAATGATCTGCCAAGATGAGTGATGCTATTTATAAGCATGCAGGACTATTCTGGAGAAGGACTTGGTCAATACTATACGGGCTTACTATAATATAAGCACTATACCGTAGTTGGACATTTCCCTACACACCTGTGCTTGTTTACCTATTTGATATAACGATCGTACATTCCAGTAACCTATTTTAAATGAATCTTTTGCATTTAGCAGTTGTGGCTGGTTTTGACTTGGTGTTGTAGACGTGTTGTTTAACATTATAAGGAATTTTTTAGAAGTAAGTTTGGTTATAATGTGTTATTGTTAACTAGATCCGACTGTACGAGTCTCATGATGATGTTGAAGAGAAATCACATGTGCTATCATGAATATCTGATGTTGTCACAAAATGATTTGTTTGAATGAACAAGAATTGTAACTAGATCTGACTGTACGAGAATCTCGCAATGATAACGAAAGAAATCACACGTGCTATCCAATGTTGTAACACAGTTTGACACAAAATAATTTGTTTGAATGAAAAAAGAATTGGAATGAACTGACTTCTGTTACACAGATCGGTCTGGACTTTACAATGTTAGTTGATTAATCCAACGATCGACGGAATGACCCAGACTCTATTAGAGAAACAACCTCCATCAACGGACGTCACTACCGGAAGTCCTACTATCCTATATTAAATCAGATTTGAGTATTTATTGGCTATGTAAATAGAAATGTCTGCTAAGGGAGTTGTGGTTCTTGTATCATTCAAACTTTGGGGGGGGGGGGGAATATGTCATGACACTGAGCAACAAATAAGGAGCAAACCTACTCAACCAGCCATCAACCTTCCACAGAAAAGTAAGGAGTAAACCTCAACCAGCCATCAACCTTCCACAGAAAAGTAAGGAGTAAACCTACTCAGCCAGCCATCAACCTTCTACAGAAAAGTAAGGAGTAAACCTACTCAGCCAGCCATCAACCTTCTACAGAAAAGTAAGGAGTAAACCTACTCAACCAGGCATCAACCTTCTACAGAAAAGTAAGGAGTAAACCTACTCAGCCAGCCATCAACCTTCTACAGAAAAGTAAGGAGTAAACCTACTCAACCAGGCATCAACCTTCTACAGAAAAGTAAGGAGTAAACCTACTCAACCAGGCATCAACCTTCTACAGAAAAGTAAGGAGTAAACTTACTCAACCAGCCATCAACATTCCACAGAAAAGGTGGAAGTACCCCACAAAAATGTAATAAAAGGGCACTTTATAAAAGTAAACTTTCCTCGCTTCAACAAGGCTGTAGATAGAAGGAGGGGATGTGGGGTTTAAACTCTACCCCCACCCCACCACTAGCAAATCAGTATATGACTTGCAGTACTAGGAACTTAGCCAACCGGTTGCTAAAATTCTTAACTTTAACTTAAATCCTTCTACGTACTCTAGATTTCAATATTTTATATTCCAGAAAGGAAAATTTAATTTTGTTCAACATATTTGTTTTTTATATGCCAAGGACAACATATATTACTAATGCCAAGTAAAACATATTTTACTTATGCCAAGTAAAACATATTTTACTTATGCCAAGTACAACATATTTATTGTATGCCGAGTACAACATATTTTACTAATGATGAGTACAACATATTTTACTAATGCCAAGTACAACATATTTCACTAATGCCAAATACAACATTTTACTTTTGCCAAGTACAACATATTTTACTTATGCCAAGTACAGCATATTTTACTTATGCCAAGTAAGTAATTGAATAATATAATTAGGAAGTACTGAGTATTTATAGAGAGAAAAAAAATCTGAGGGCAGCAGATGGGATTTGAACCTGGTCCTTCAACTGGCACCTATTTGCCTTACAATGTAAGTCAACGAGTTTACCTAATTTGACCAATCTGCATCCCTAAAGTAGATGCCATTTTAGTGAAGCCTTTCAATGTATATATTCTCAAGTTACTATGGATATACACGTTGGAAGTCTTGACTAAAATTGCATTTTTCTCAGGGAAGCAAAAAATTCTAATTTGAAAAACGTGTTGACTCGAATAGATGCCAACTTGAAATCCTGTCAGCTGCCAAGTAAGTAATCCATCTACCAGTGATGGAATGTATTTATTTAAACCTAGAGACAAACTGGCATCTGCCGGAGCTATTTCTATCACATAATACGAATAACATAACCCAAGAACTATTATAGTGAGTACTGGATGTCTGGCTTACCAAGGTTACCTTCCACTTTACTGGCAGTGTTGTCTGAAGGGTAATAGGAGTAATGGTAGCCTGTCACAGGAAGTCCACCGTTATCAGATGGAGCATGCAGTTCTAGTGTCACCTTTGTGGAGAACGTGTTGGCAATCCTGACAGTAGGTGAACCAGGAGGTACTGAAAATGAAGGCAATTCATATTTAATAATAAATTGTGATGGGTGAGATATAGTTTTAAATGGAATAAATTTTTTTTTTGGGTTCAATTTTCAGATATATTCCATATCCACAACATTCTTAAAACTTCATAACTCATTAAGGTCATACTGCTAATGCATTAGATACATCAGAATACACGTCCTACAACAATTTCTGTCTTCTTCTTTCATTCATGTGCAATGCACTTTATCTGAAGTTTTGTCTCTTCTATAAATGTGACTGTATTTTGTAACTCATACAGAGGTCCATAGAGTTATTCTTCTGTTGTTGTTTCTCTGGGCATGTGTATTTGCCTCGGCATTTCATATTCTGAGCATTCCTGAAGAATATGCTCTGCTGTCTGAGGTGCCTGTCTACATGTATACATGGTAGTGTTTCCAATCTTAAACTTTGTGTACATGTGGCTGTGGAATCAGTTGTGTCCTATTCTAAGGCGCAGAATAACAACTTGTTCTGATCTGTTAATAATTTGGTAGTTATATTATGTTGAAGTTGGATTTCTAATTGCCTTGATCATCTTTTATTTTGATGGTACGTTATTGGCACATCTGGTTGATCATGAGCAGCACCTTCCTTGGCCAGATGATCTGCATTCTCATTTCCAAGTATTCCACAATGTGATGGTATCCACTGCATAGCTACTTTATGCTGATTATTTCTATCTTTAGCTTTGAGGATAATTGTACACAACTTGTGACCACTCCAGATCTGCAAACAACACCTAACTTCAATCTTAAGACAGATGGATAACAGAAACATCAACCAGCTATTGTTGTCATAATATAGAAGAAGGTGACAATTATTGAGTTTGAATGGGTCTTATCATCAGAGACACAGGACAAGTTCATAGATAATTCTACCCTGTATCAATAAACGCAGTGAAGCAACTCACAGTTCCAGTTTAGCATTAATTTAACTGCTTTTTTGGGTATATTTATTAAGATTCTTATTACTGGTTATTCCAACCTATATTGAAATCTTCCAGAGTCTTGAGAGCACACTTCTGAAAATATGTTGAATGTACAGTCCCTTAGGGTATAAATTGTGCAGCATATTCTTTGTATGAACATTTTAAAACAGTAAACAAACTCACAAGCCGGTCAGTTCATTAAATACCTCCATATATCTGGGATTGAAAATACAAGCAATATTTCTAGTTTTAGATTTCTCAAACAACTCCATAAATTGTCAGTGGTAACTCCTGCTTCAACTTTGCGGAGCATATAATGATGAAGTAATCCCTTTAGTTCTTGCGTAGGTGTCAACTAGTACAGATTTTACGTGTTGATACGGATTTACAACAATGTGTATCTCACATGCACATATTGACAGACCATTTAAAAAAGTTTATTTTAAATATAATTTTGCACATTACAGTACCAGAATTATGACTTCACTATTGCAGGTACTGAAGATTAAAGTATGGGGGGTTGAGGGAAATGTTCATTATATTTAATAGTAATGTAAATGATATCATTTTTGACAAGGAAATTGAGAGCTGGGTTTTTTTACAGATATGCCTATGGATGACCTTGAAACTGTAAATCCTTTGTGTGCATTTGTCCATATTTTCAATGTTTGCTGTCAACATAAAACTGACACACACAAGCAAACAACATCTCCAAACCATATCCAGCATCCACGATCTATATTGTCTCCTAATTTCAAATCAATAGCTATTAAATAAAAACGTTATGTAAAAAAAAAAAATTCAGAAAAATCACAATCCATAAAAAAATGACTGAGTGCCAGAGGAAGTATGCATTATCCTAAAGTCATGTCAGAGGCTTATGGATACATGTTTAGTCCCTGAAAGGAGGCATTCCAATGTAGCAGTATCCCAGGATCACAATGTCCTGAAAGAAGCATAGCATACACATATGGGCCAATTAGTTCATCATTCTTATGTCAGATCTGTTGACCCATCTGTGTAATGGCACACAGAGCAATCCCTGCCACCTAGGAGTCAGTCTATCACTAATTTTCTTTAGTTGCCTTCTATGACATGTCTGGAAAGAAGACAGTGGCCCTATTTTTTGTACCCTGAACTAGAAGTCCAGGTCCCAGCTAACAAAAGGATGAACTAACAGATTAGACAGTACAGCTACTTACATGCTCTTCTCAAAGTGACTGTCCGGCTTGCTGTGCCCATAGTATTGGTGGCTTCACAGGTGTAGTCTTTAAACACTGGGCTATTTTCATCACTGACATAAACCTGATACCATAAAAAATATAAGTAAGACTGATCAGGTAAGAGTGACTGTCCCTGACATAATAAAGGTGAGTGTAAGTGATTAACCCTGACATCTCTTCTTCTTCAGCGTTCAATCTCAAACTCCCATTGCATTTCTCTTATAGCAGGACAATGGTCCCACTAGATTTCTAGCAGAATGCAGTCCAGAGAATGGAAATGCATTGTATCACTGTTTTATTTGCTCCAATGGCCTGACACATCTGTCTTCGCTGTAATCCCTGACAATTAATAAAGGCTAGTGTAAGTGATTGTGTCCCTGACATTTAATAAAGGTGAGTTACATGATTGTGTCCCTGAAATTTAATAAAGGTGAGTTTAAGAGATTGTGTTCCTGACATTTAATAAAGGTGAGTTTAAGTGATTGTGTTCCTGACATTTAATAAAGGTGTATGTGATTGTGTCCCTGACATTTGAATAAAGGTGAGAGTGAGTGATTATCACTTACAATCATATTTTGCTACAAGATATCCAGTAAAGGATGCAAATCTTCTTCTGCATTAATTCTCAAACTCGTGCACATTAGCAGGATGAAGTCTGGAGAGCAAAATGCATTGTGCCATGGTTTACAGTTAGCTGTGATAACTGCATCTTTCAGTCTAACACATCTAACTTCAGAATGGCTTCTGCAACATTTAGACCCTATATGGGATGGGAAAGTCAACTCTACCTCAAAGTCAACTCTACCTCAAAAACCCCTTAGTCACCTCTTATGACATGCATGGAAGGTAAATAGAGTTGCTATTCTTTTCTCCTCTCTGGGGACCCTCCAACACACAGGTAGAATGAAAATAATACCTGACATACTTGAAGGTAAGTAAGAGTACTTTATTAGTAAAGAAACAATTTTAATCCATCTAACACAGTACATCTTGAATATAACAGATTATCTAGTACTTTATAAAAATGGAAAATTATAGTAAATATATGATAGTTTCTTTATTACTTTATAGTAAAAAGTAATTATTTCTAGTACTTTATAGCTTAATGATATAAATTATATCATTATAGTAATTTATAGCACAATGGTAGTCTATATAGTAATTTTAGCACAATAGTAGTCTATATAGTAATTTATAGAACAATGGTAGTCTATATAGTAATTTTAACACAATGGTAGTATATATAATGATTTATAGCACAGTGGTACTCTATATAGCAATTTATAGCAATATCTTCTTTTTCTTCTTCTGCTCTCTTGTAACCACATCAATTAAATCATGTGATTTCCGCCTGGGAGTGTGAAGTACGTTGTACTGCAAGTTCAACAGTTGAAACGTGTTATTTGCGCCTTATTTTGTTCACTTTGTGACCAGGACATCCGAGGCCCAGCACATCATTTTTTGTCATGCCTTTAATTCAGGTAGTAGGCTTCCCTAAACAGTGACAGCCTGCCTATCTGTTGACGGAAGCTCGGGTACATAATGACTCTTCTCCGAGACAATTATATAGCAATATGATTATCTGTATAGTAATTTTTAGCACAGTGGTAGTCTAGTAAACTTATAGCAAAATGGTAGACTATATAGTAATTTATAAAAAATGGTAACCTATATAGTAACTTATTTCAAAATGGTACTCTATATAGTAATTTATAGTAAAATTAAAATGGTAATCTATATAGTAACTTATAGCAAAATTGTAGTCTATATTGTAATCAATCTATAGCAAAATGGTTGTCTGTATAGTATTTCATAGCAAAATGGTATTCTGTATAGTAATTTGCAGCCAAATGGTTGTCTATATAGTATTTCATAGCAAAATGGTATTCTGTATAGTAATTTACAGCAGAATTGTTGTCTGTCTAGTTATTTATGGCAACATAGTATTCTATATAGTAATTTATAGCAAAATGACAGTCTGTATAATCAGCAAGTGTCAACTCAACATCAAAGATTGGCTTAACGGATCTCTAGCATCCTCTTTATCTTGCCCTTGGTGGCCCACTCCAATGGACTGTGTTGTCAATTTTGTTATATTTTCTCTCCACTTGTTCATTTGCCCATCTCTTGCTTACCTCTTCTCAATTTTAACTTTATGTAAGGTCTGAACAATGTGTCATGTCTTTTTATGTGCCTAAAATATTTTATCATTAATTTTCATTTTCGGCAAAATACTTTTTCATGCTTAGTGTTGCCAGAACCTCTTTTTCTATTCTTTTTCCATGATCTCTCTTTATTTCTATATATCCACACCTCAAATGCATCAATTCTGTCTTCTAGCTGTTAATTGCCCATGTTTCTGAGGCATACATTAATGGATTGTAGACGTAGTTTTCTCATTTTCATTTTTAGTTTGTGATTTATTTGGATATTGGCATTTCCCCATGTCATTGAAAGTACTTTTGACCACTCATTCACCCATGAGCATCCGACTAGATGATAAACTGGATGAACCTTTAAATACATTAGATTCTAAATATTTGGCATGCATGAGACTGCAGTAAAATTGTGCACTGCATGGTAGCTAAATATTGAAAAATATATATACAAAAGGTTAAAGTTGAAGTTTTACGTTGAAAAATACACAGAATCTACATTTTGACCAAAAGGTCTTTATCAAGATAGGGACAAATACATAATGGAACACAAAATCAAATGGAGACTACATGTAAGCAATGTAGTGGTTACTGACAGGCTTGGAAAACAATAAAAAGAAGAAAGACAAATTAAGAGAGGCAATAAAGACGCTTCAAGAATGTGAAGTAGACTACACACGGATCTAGTGATAAATATCGGCAGTTTGGATGTAATTTTCTGTGTTACATGTAATGTTTCAATCCATAAAATAATATAAACTTCACAACTTGTTATATATTTTATAGTAAAATAAACAGTAGTCAATCAAACATTATGTTATCTTACCAATAAAGAACTGGAAGACAGATACAAGTTATCCCATTTCTGAAGTGTTGTCAGTGTGAAAGGTGCTACATTTTCTATACGAGCTGTGCGATTCTCTATCTGCTCATTCCACTGGATTGATGCCACTTCATTAGCACTTGCTAAACATGTCAGATTAGCTGTGTGTCCCTTCCAGCCAAATACAACCGTTTCCTTGAAGTCTGTGTCAAAGTTTGGCTTAACTGGCAGCAGGAAATATTACATATGATGTTTAACATTGAAGGTGACAAAAGTTTTGAATTAAGTATTTTTGACTCTCAATAAAAGCATTTTCAGCTACCTTAAAAGCATATGTCCTTTTGATCTTTAAAGGACTGTGTTAATTCTCAAATTACTACAGATTAGTAGGATGTAGTCTAGAGAGTGGAATCTGTTGGTGTCATGGTTTACAGCTTGGCTGCAATACCTTTTGGCATAACACATCCAAATTCAGCATTGCTCTGAGTCACCTTGACCGTCTGTGGGATGGGACAGCAAACTCCATCTCTTAAACCTCCTTTCTCACTTCTTATGATGTGCATGGCTGGTAAGTGTTGATATTCTATGTTCCCCTCTCTCCCCCAGCAACACATGGACATTTAAAGAACTTAAAGGGCTTTCTCATTGTTTAGCTGACAGGCTTGGTCAATTCTACAGAGCAAGTGCCTGAATTAGGTCAGCCACCAAAAGAAAAGTTGCCCACTTCTACTTGAAATAGTCAGGTGACAAGTCAGCATACATAAAGATATCCGTGCGAGTAAATACAAGATAGCAATAGTAAGGAATATATTCCTACCATCTAAGAAATGATGGCACTATTTTTGGTAAATGTGTAGAAAAATAATTTTAAAATGTTGAGTCAGTATTAAAGGGCAACAGAAAATAAGAAAAACTAACAGGCACTTTTCATGAACAAATATCATTTAAACAATGTAATGCCATAAATATAGCATGAACAAAGAGAGACAAGAGATAATGACAATTACGAAAAGTGAAATACAAGCAAACACATACTTAGGAAATCAACAAATAGAGCACTGCTGAAGTCTGATGTGTCTGGGTCATTGACAAATAAATTAGCAATGCATTTCTGTTCTCTGTACTAAACATTGCTCAAAATTTAGTAGGATCAATGTCTGTCTACAGGAGAGCAGCAACAAGAGTTTGAGAACAAACACTGAAGAAAAATGAAAGCAAACCAAAAATATTCATTCACATATGGAACTTGATTTTATAAGATGGTTGGATTACCAATTAGATCAAAATTGATGCAAGAGAGCAAATCAGGTTTATGTAGACTAATACGAGAGAGAGAAAGTGTCACTAGATGCAAATCAAAAACTATTCAACATTGCCTTTATACAAACATTATGTTACCAATGTCAAAACTAAACAATGACATTAATATATAAATAAATAATAAGTGATGGTATGTCTATGAAGAACACTTGTTGTTTGTCCTGTCTGGTCTGTCCTGCCCATCCATCTATCCTATTTTCTCTGCTTTTGCTGTAAGGTGTTGCAGGATTGAATGAGTTTTTTTGGGCTCTTGTCACTGGTCAATAAGGGCCCACAACACTTGTTGTGAAAAGCATAAATAGAATAACAAATGTTGAAATCGGCAAGTGGGATCTGTAAAAGTTATGAATAAGAAAAGATTTAGATGGTTTAGACATGTAATGAGACAATCTCCAAGCAGTGTGCTACAAAGACTTTGAGGGAAAATACCAAAAAGCAGATTCCGATAACATTGAATTTGTGATGTATCAGAGGAACAAAATCCCACCATTGCATGCATCACATGCCAGAGACCTACCATATACCTGTTACGCTGTTGAGACTAAAACCTGTACAAAAAACCTAACCAGTAAAAAAAAAAGCTTAAGATTATAAAGCAGATAAATAACATTATAAATTAAATAATTAGGTACATTTTTTTTCCCTGTTTGCATGTTTATACAGCAATTCTGGTTTTTGTGACAACTGTTGTTATTGAAACCTCCTCAAGACTTCCATATAATTTACTATGTTTACACAGCATGTCTGGCTTTCTTGATAAATGTTCCATTGAATACTCTTCAAAACTTCCAAACAGCTTTCTGTGAATGTGTCTCTGTGGGATAGTGTACCACGATTAACTGGTTTAATGTAATGCAGTAATGACATTTTAATTGTGCAAAAATGTCAAGTTTTTTAAATTTCCTTATGCATTTTTATTTCAAATTTTTCTTATTAACCTTCCCTGCACTGTAGGTGGAAACTCTGGCAAAGTCAATGTATTTTGAACAGCTGGAGGCAGAACATAGTAAAATTAATAAAATATTATGAAATATTTAAAACTATGGACTTGATTCAGAATGATTAAATATTTAAAACTATGGACTTGATTCAGAATGATTAAAAGTTGCTCACTTATGATTCTCTTTAATCAATGGAGTGTGCAACCTTATGGCAAGAATACCAGTCTTAGGACCCTGAGATTCCAGGTTCAATCCACGGTTGGAACAAGGATTTTTGTCTTTCATAGATGCAATAAAAAATTCTCCTGTATACGTGGCAGCAACACCTATGACAAAGCAGCGGTCTATACAGCCTAAAAAAGCCTCCCTACACTCCTTAACAGGAAACCATGCAGTAATGAGAGTGAAAATTTTTAAATAAATGATGTCAGGGTTTATATTGTCTATTGTCTCTATCTACCCATGTGGATATTGGTCAGAACATCCAAACTTGCCATTAAGCGTAGGGTGGTGACTGGGAGCTTGATTGCAATTAATCCATTTTTGTTCAGTGTTGTCTTGATATTATCTATCCATTTTGTTTTAGGTCTTTCTCTGGCCTTGTATCCAGATCTTCCTATGTTGTATGTTATTGTTGATGGTTATGGTTCATTCACATAGGGGGTTCACACCATTTTAATTGTTGTTTCTCAACGTATTCTGTGCATGGTCTTATACCGATTCTTCTCATGACTTCGCCATTTCTCATTTGTCTAGTTTCATCACTCTTGTGCCTTTTCTCAGGCATTTCATCTCACATGTTGTGAGTTTTCTCTGCTGGGTTGCTGTCAGAGCCCACTCCACACTGTTATATATGGATGAAATGGTTACATTTTAAGGAAAAGACATTACAGGTTGATAGGTATGTGCATACATTAGATAGTGCATACAATTATGAACATAAGTTAGGTATAATCTGAGAGTCACTGGTATCAATTAAAAGAGCACTTAGCACTAGTTCTGTTTGCATGGATTATAATTTGTGTCAAATAAAACAACACATTAAACATCACTTGAACACAGCAAACATGTTTGCTTACATCTAACTTCAAACTTTATAACTTGTGTTGCATTTCCAACAACATTAAAGGCAAAACACCTGTAGGTGCCCACATCTTGAGGTTTTATGGATAAAAAATTCATGATCTTTCCATTTGTCTTGATCTCAGCATCTTCTCGGTCTGTTCCATCCACAGGAAGGATTTCAAAACCACTGTCCTATAACACAAATGACAATAATTTGGGTAATAAGGGAATTAATAAGGTCACAGGATAAACAAAATTAAAGCAAAGTAACCATAAAATTATTAATCAGACTTACTTATCTGATCCATGGGGTTGTGAGATTTCACTCTTTCTTCCATGTGCCAAGTGGTGGCAGGTGCATGTGTTGTGTCTGTAGAAAGGGTGTTAGTGATGGAGGGGTTTGAAGGAAATAGCTATTTTTGCAGGTAACTAATCAGACATTCTTATGATGCAATTATCGCTGCACACGCTGAACACATATTCATGGGCATGGATATGTCAATGTGTCACTGGCAAAAATAAAATGGCAACACAACACAATTCTACTCTCTAGACTACGTCCTGCTGGAAATCAGCAGATTTCCAGCAGGATCACTGTCTTGCTACAAGAGAGATCCAGTGAGAATTTGCAAATGGATGCTGATGAAGAGGAATTATCATTGCATGTATGTTGAATTGTATTAAAATTAAAATTACAAGTTATTCAGAAATTTATGCTGAAAGTAATATTTCACATTATCATGAATTAATGATGTAATAAATCTTGCAAATTATAATTTATTAATGTTGTAATTAATGTTGCAAATTATAATCATGAATTAACAAGCTGGGTAACCACATGTGCAATTAATACAATTGAGAGAGAAATATCAAAAGATGGACAGGTTACAGTCTAGTAGAGTGCACCACCAAAGTAAGAGACAATTGAAGGTCCATTGCTGTCAACCTCCATTGCAAAGACGGCACTTAATGATGATAAACTTGTGGGAACACAGAGAGAGAGAGAGAGAGAGAGGGATAGGGAGGGAGGGAGGGAGAGGGAGGGAGAGAGAGAGAGAGAGAGAGAGAGAAAATTGCTGAAAATCAGATAAAAGGACTTCTTTAAATACAACCTTTATTTTTATGCTAAAACATATCTTGTTAGATATATTCTCTCTTTGGTGACCTTTGGGCTCAAGTATTTCCCAGATGAAACTGGATGACACAAGTTTTTGAGACAACTTCAAGCGCACTTGTGTTGCCGGGGCCCGAAAGGGGAGCAAAGAATAGCAACACTGTTTACCTTCCACGCATGTCGTAAAGGGCGACTAAGGAGGTTATGGGATGGAGTTGGCTGTCCCATCCCATATAGGGTCAGTGACCCAAAGCCATGCTGAAGTCGGATGTGTCAGGCCGAAATGTGCAGATATCGCAGCAATGCTGTAAACCATGACACAACGCATTCCGTTCTCCGGACTATAGATCAGTATAGATTGTTAAGAATAAGTAGCTATTTGCAGAAGATAGGAGTAAGAAGACAAAAATAACCAAAAAATGTTCAAACGGCATAGAGAATTGACTTCATTTTACTCTGGTTTCCCCATGAGCACTCTATCCTTCTCAATGAAGCTACATGCTACATGCCGAGAGTATCATTCAAAGCACATTACTCTATAGCTTCAAAGAATAATCCAGGGATCCCAGAAAAAAATCCAATTATAAAAATGACACAGGCTAGTTCAACTCATGACCTTTTGAACACAAGGTAAACTGGTTAACCAATATGCTTGAGCACAGGGAAAACAGGTTACCACTACGCTATAGAAATCCCAGAAGTAAATGACAAACAATATTGAACTGAACTCATGAGAGAACTACATAACAAGTCAAACAGAAACATTCTGTGGTTGCCTTGGTGTTAATGTTCTCCAGTGTTTTCTCACTCCAATCTGGCAGTTAATAAACTAAATAAGAACATTCTACCTCATAAAATGAAACCAAATCAATAATGACACATCAATATTGAAACAAAGGCTCAGCCACAATAACCAATAGCTTTTCCTTCTTCTGTGTTCATTCTGAAACTCTGTTATTAGTAAGATGTCTATTCTTGATTTAGATCTAAACTGCACTATCTGTATCTTTCAGTGTGGTGCACTCTACTTTAGCATAGTTTTTTGGATCACTGAACTGGACTTCCAACTATGATTGGACTTCCATCTCCCAACTCCAAACTTCCTTAGTTGTCTCTTATTGCATTTATTGCAAGTCCCATTGTCACTATTTAAAACAACCAAATGTTGCATATTTGGTGTCATAAACATAATGTTATCTTTAGACTCAGCATAGGACAAAAATG
The DNA here is from genome assembly GCA_034231615.1 of Meghimatium bilineatum. NCBI lineage: Eukaryota > Metazoa > Mollusca > Gastropoda > Stylommatophora > Philomycidae > Meghimatium > Meghimatium bilineatum. The sequence goes on from CM067304.1 coordinate 46,088,501, forward strand.
CAGCCTCTGAGCACAACGTATTTGACTCCACCTATCGCACACTCCAGATTGCATCTGTGGAACCCAAACTCTTGGGTCATGTTGCTAAATCTACCCACAATATCATCAAGTTTAATACTTAATAATCTACACTCTGCTAAACAGCTCCAGAAATCACTCACAGATACAGACCTACAAAACCTAACACCACTAAACACCTTTAACACATACCCAACATGGGACAGGAAAAACTTCCCAAGAATTATGGACAATATACCAAGCATCATTTCGAAAACAGAAACTACTATACAAGTACTAAAGGAGACAACTAAGAATCACATACAGAAAGCATACCCAAAGGATATATGGACACATGTATATACAGATGGATCAGCGAAAGAGGCAGTATTAGATGGAGGATCAGGAATATATATAGTAACACCAGATGGAAAAGAAATAGAGAAATCCATACCCACAGGCAAACATTCCACAAATTTTAAAGCAGAAATGGAAGCCATAATAGAGGCAGCCAAAATGCTCATGAATTGCATGCCGAGTCACAACAGACATGTAGTATTTCTAACGGATGCAAAATCAGTATTGCAGGCATTGAAAGATCCAAAGAACACGAGCATGAATGAACTTACGGCCTGCTTACTACACCTCAGCAGTACCACCAAAGAAACAGTACTGCAGTGGATCCCAGGTCACTGTGGCATACCTGGAAATGAAAAAGCTGATCTCCTGGCAAGGAAAGAGGGATCACTGGAACAAATAGAAAATGATAATACGTACTATGAAAGTAAGACCATGTTAAAAGCAGAATATAAGAAAAAGTGGAAGCAAATGCACCCAACTGCAGAACCAAATGACCCCTACCACCAAATGTCACGCAAGGAACAAACCATCATTTTCAGACTACGAACTGGTCACAACAGACTGAGAAGTCACATGTTTCGAAAGCTGAAGATTGGTGAGACAGACCTGTGCAACTGTGGACTGAGCCCAGAGACTGCAGAACACATTCTTCATGCCTGTCAACTCTACCAAGAAGAGAGGGAGAAAATATGGCCTACTGAGACTGCACTGCTTCCAGACTTGAGGGGTTCCATGGATGACCTGAAGCGAATCACACAATTCATTGAAGCTATTGGGGCTGTAACCTGATATCTGACTGAAGAACGATGAAGAAGAAGAAGAATACTTAATAATTCCACAAGGAACCCCACTAGAGAACAAACTGTGACACAAAGTATTGTCTCCAGCCCGTAGCAGGTTTTATTCACAAAATAATTATACAATTTATATGAAATAAGAGCAAATTGCTCATAATGCCTGAGGATTTAAGCAAACAAAATAACAAACAATACACAAAATGAATATTGAAGTATGAGACCAGATACTATGTAACGCAGAAATTAAACTGTGATCTATTGAATGCCACTGTCTATGAACTGCTGAGTAATTTGATACCTTCTTCTTCTTCTTTGTTCATTCTGAAACTCCACCTGGTTCTCTTTTGTAGCAGCACAATGATCTTTCTATATTTCCAGCAGATTGTACTCCAGAGAATGGAATGCATTGTCACCATTTTATTTGTGCATCCATCCATCCATCCATCTTCAACATGTACACATCCATATTCAACAGTTTTTGATACCTTTTTAATTTTTAATAAAATAGGTAATACTAATAACTTTCCTATAGTATGAAAATCTGCAGTATGAGAATGGAAAACAAGGTAGTTACAATGACCCTAAAATTAGTTTCTGAAACAGTGGCAGTCCGAGCCCTCATGTTAAATGTCAATCCATGGTGCATACAATTCAGAATGGATGGCTGTGTCATGAGTACTGGGGTTTTACATCTTAAATGGACTAAAGTATATTTTTCTCTGAACAAGTTGGAATTCACAGTAATGAGAGATGGACTGGCTTTAGGAAAACTTATTGTCAGGTCAGATTACAATATGGTCAAGGGGCAAATTTTGAATTCCCTCTATGCACCGTTTGGAAAGACACTGTGATGGATATGATGGTTATTAAAATTGTTAGAGTTTGTATTTGCTTTGGGATATATAAGAGGGAGGACATGATTGAGAGGTATAGTGAGAAATATATGTGAGCTATGGGAACTATCGGCACACATACCATTTTTGTCTACTGAAAGAGACAGAATTCCTATGGTAATGACTGAAGTGTTCACGTTTACCTTCATTGGTTCAGAAAATCACTAAGTACTTTAGCTTTATGCATAATACCATTGGTCTTCTTCCTTTGTTCTTAGACTCCTGCAGTTTATCAGGATGTAGTAAGGAGAACGGAATGTGTTGTGTCATTGTTTACAGCTTGGCTATAATATTTGCACCTTTCAGCCTGACACATCTGACTTCAGCATTGCTTCTGGGGCACTTCATCATATATGGAATGGGACAGTCAACTTCTTCCCCCCCCCCATCACGTTAAATCTCATTAGTCACCTCTTATGATATGCATGGAATGTAAACAGTGTTGCTATTCATTGTTGCATTTTCAGGACTCAACAACACGCTGGTAATACCATTAGTGATATTTCTATATATATCTTCATGTGCTATTTACTACCACCCTAAACAATTCTGGTAAGATGGTTGGGATGACAGCTGTGTTATATCTGCTTTGCTGATAAGTGAAGTTTCAAAGACGAGATGGATGTCATAAAGTAAAATTCTGCTCACTGAAATTCTACCAGTGTCAGTATAATATGATTTTATTCTACATTTTTCTGGTAAACTTACAGGTTGGCAAGAACCACTTGTGTTGGTAGTAAAACAGTGTAAGATCCTTGTCCTGGACAAATAATGAATCACTTGGTGGTAGTCAGTGTAAGATCCTTGTCTTGGACACATAATGAGACTTTCTAAAACTATATGTGCAAGAAAGTTTTAATACTCCTTTGAAAGGAGAAGGAAGTTGACGAAAAAGAAAATCTTAGATTGATATCATTAAGAAATGGTCCAGGTAAAGTTTTTTACACTTATCTATCTGAATGGTTGAGGACATGAGTATTTGGATGACTTTTTGCGCTGGTGTCTCCAATGTGACATCCACACGACCCTAATGGGTCTAATTTTTTTATTATCATAAACGAAGTGTAGAGTAGAGAATATTCACATTTTGAAACTCACTTTGACACCATCATTATATGCAGGGAAGCCCTCTTTCTGCCACACAACTGTTGGAGCTGGATCACCATGCGCAGTGCATGTGATTCTCTCTTGTCCACCTTCAACTGCATTTGTTATGTCTGGTATGTGGTCTATGGTAGGAGGAACTGTTAAAGATTGAAAAATGAATGAGAAAGTGTAATAAAATAGTAATGATAAAATTAATATGAGTTATAAAGCAGCATTATAACACATGGTTTCCCATAAGTGGTCAGCTCCCTCATCAGTGATTGACCAGAAACAGCCTGATTAGCATCACATAATGCACTTCCTCAGTAAAGATGCCATTTCTCTACATAAGTGAGAAACAGAAAACTGGAGAATTTCATCAATAGGTGAATGTTTAGAAGACAATAATTGATATCTGGGCTAAGAAGGGGGCAAATAATAGCAACAATTTGACCTGTCATGTGTGTCATAAGCATAGGTGACAACTGGTACTGATTTTCTGTATTGATATGGATTTTGGGCCTAACCAAAAAAAGAGGTCGTTTGGTGATAAATATGGACCTTTTTATTAAAAAATGCATATAAATTGTAAAAAATATGAATTTATGAAATATTAAGTTGACAACTATGCATATAAGGCAACTAAAAAGGTGTGATAGTGGAGTTGACTGCTAAATCCCTTTGATCAAAGTCATCCCTAGTAATAATTCTTGTAGGAAACAATGAAGAGTTCTCAGAAGAAGCTATGTAAAAAAAAATGCAGGAGTGTCAATAAGTTCTAAATGCAATCAGGAGTTCACCAGGGGTGTGTCCTATCCCCTCTACTTTTTATAACATATATCAACCACATCTGTAAACTAACAAGTCCCAACAAAGAAGATAACATGAAAGCCAAATTGAATTAACTACTCTTTGCAGACGACCAAGTACTAATAGTGACATCAGAAGAACAATTGCACGAACATATGAACAGACTCCACAATACATGTGAAAAATTCAACATAAAGATTACTATTGAAAAGACAGAAATAATGGCAATTGCAAAGAAAGAAAGAAATATCACTACATCGATAATAAACACCTTGAACAGGTAAAAGAGTTTACTTACTTAGGAAGCATTATATTGAGTGAAGGGAAAAACAGGAAAAACTTCTGGCACAAGAGGGATTAATAAAAGTTTCATTATATTTATAGATTGATAAAAAAAACTAAAGCAATAAATAAATAGATTGACAAAACTAAAGCAACAAATAAATAGATTGACAACAAAACCAAAGCAACAAATAAATCATGATAACCAATGAGGTCACAAGTTCAACTCTTGTTCAAGTCACGTCCCATGTCCAAAGGTGTTGATATTTCAGTTAAGATGTAAATCATGAACAAAGCATTCCATTCTGCAGACTTAAAAAAGGGCTGAAAAGGCAAAGAGAATTGACTTCATTGTACTTGAGTTATCCCATATGTACTCCATCCCTCTCAATGAAGTGGCATTGTCTTACAAAATTGTCTTACAAGTCAACACAAAATAGCTATTACCAAGCACAACTCAGAAACAGAGAATGTACCAATAACATTTGCATAATAAGAAAACGAATATTCCAAAGTTATTGACATTTACTTTTAACATCCAGTCTATTGGACTTCTCATCAGTGCCTCCTATGTTCCTAGCCACACATGTGTAAATTGCCTCATCTTCTATCTTTGCATTTTGAATAGTGTAGGTGCCAGTGTCCTCATTCACATCACTCTCTGGCAAAAGATTATCGCCCTTAGGAAAAGAGGAGAGAAGGGATTTAATATCAGAATATGAAATTATTATGCATTGTAAACTTCATGTTGTCGCTGTAAACACATAGCTTTCCCAACAAATAATGATTATATATAGTTGCTAAAAACATATTTTCTTCTAGTGTGAGGTGTAATTAGAAGAAACAGTACTCCTATGCTCAATCACTACACATTAAAGGTGAAGCTTTTCCAGCTCTCTCTCTCTCTCTCTCAACAACAACGGGAAAAAAAAAAATATATATATATATATATATCTTTTCTCTGCTTTTGTTATAAGGCATTGCAGGATTGAATGACAATTGGTTTTCAGAATATGTTACGTTTCATCACTTGATGTGCAGTAATATTGTGATGTTTCAGAATGTTGGTTAACTCTTTCAATCCACCTTCTTCTTGGTCGTTTTCTGATTCTTGCTGTTTCCATTTTCATATTGTTTACCCTTAACGACGCTTTGGTTGAGTGCGTTCGACAACAGTTTACACTGTATAAGAGCTGCGGTAGTGTACAAGCCCCACAAAAGCCCTGTCACTAGGTCACCTGTATTCAATAAAAGAAGACAAATTTATAAATTTTGGTTATCAGATTATTTGAAATCTAGCAAGTTAATTCAATTTGACTTCCTTTTTCTGCAAGTTTAGTGGACACCATGGGCCGAACGTTGTTGAAATTTTGAAATCCCAGGAATCTTCCACATCTTCAAACCAGAGCATCGCCATGAAAATTAATCAGGTTTTATAGACTTCTGTTTTATCATATTTTCAGTAAAATCATTATGGACTGTGTTTGGATGATGAACTCTTGAGAGGTAAGTTGTTTTCATACTTGAAAATACATTAGACCACGCTGCTCTCTATATTTGAGGCCAAACATCAACTGTTTTGGAGCGATTCAATTTTGGACTAGATCTAGCTTTAGAGAATGATTTTATGACAAATCTATAAGGTTTATTCATTTTCTTCAGTGAAATTATGACAATTTGACCATAAATACTGTAGAATTAGGTCTGTATCACACTGTTGCCACTTCAAGAAATTTCTAAAAGAAAGATAAAAAAGGTAATTAATTTTTTTTAATGTTTGTTTTTTTGTGTGAAAAAAAACGTCTTTAGGACTTTCTCACATGTCTCGTATCACACACACACAAACAAAACATACACCAATATATGCAGAATTAAATTCTTTATTTATATGCACAGATATTGTTTAAATATCTCTAACAAAAAAAAAATTATCACGTTTTCAAAACAGCCACCAACTTTTACATAACATTTTCAAAAAAAAGAATCTGGCTGCAGAAGAAAAATTACGTAATGATAAACATAGTGTGCTAAAGGTTACTCTTGCTGCAATAAGGGTTCATTTTCATTAAGTGACCAAACCATTTCTGTCTCTGTTTTTCAATATATTTGACCACAGACACTGTTCCAAAAGTTAGAGTAAAAAAATGTGTATTGCCATTACAAATATGAGGTGAATGGGACATTATTCAATCTTAACTTATTCTATAAAGTTCTCTTCAGATGTTCTCCATTTTTCCCATATCTGCCTCTATATCATTTCTCTGTATGTTTTCCTGCTTACTCATTTGTTTAATTCCTTGATGGAATTTCATAACAAGGGTTGCTTGGTGTTTTTTTTCCCATTCATTCTCAAACTCTCATCGGATCTCTCTTGTAGCAAGATGTTCCTACTAGATTTTCAGCAGGACAGGATGGAAATGTGTTGTGTCTCATTTTATTTGCGCCAATGATCTGACATATCCGACCGACTTTGGTGTTGTTAGGTGATATTTCAGGGGGACCCAGCAAAGCCATCTATAGATAGCAGAAGAAAATATTTGTCGCTAGCAATGATCAATGATCTTGTGCTGAAGAGCTGCTGGGTAGTCAGTTGACAACACGTAATGAATTCAAGGCTGTGCAATAGTTTGTACACCAAAACCTTTCTTGGGAAACAAGAAGATTGAGACCTTCATTGCCAGGGCCCATAAGGGAGCAAAGAATAGTAACACTCTTTCCTTTTCATGCACATCATAATAGATGATTAAGAATTTTATGGGGTGGAGTTGGTTGTCCCATTTCATACAGGATTAAAATGTCTTAGAAGTCATGCTGATGCTGGATGTGTTAGATCAAAAGGCACAGATATTGCAGCAAATCTGTGAATTATGACACAGAGTATTGTGTTCTTCAGACTACATTCTGCTAATTTGAAGGATTTTGAGAATGAACACAGAAGAAGAAGCCTTCATAAGGCGTAGTGATAAATCAACACTGAACTGGAACCAATACTCTCTCTAAAGGATTTATTGAGATGAGAATCTGAGCTTTCTTTTCCATGTTCATTGTGAAACTTCTGCAGATCAGCAAGATGTAGTTTAGAGAACAAAATGCATTGTGTAATGGTTTATAGCTTCACTGATGTTCAATGAAGTCAATGATGACAGTCAATGCAATCCTCAAGACCTTCTTAGTCATCCCTTAAACTGCATGGCAGGTAACAGTGTCCTTACTCTATGCTCCCCTTTTGGCCTCGCAACGCATGGATGTGATGATTCTCAACAAAACCACAATAGAAAAACCTTTTTTTTTCTGGGGCTTGGTCATATAAAGATACATATGAAAAAATGTGTAATGGAAGACAAGACTGCAGTTAATAAGAGAATGGACTATCCATGACAATGAAAGACAAAAGACATTACAACAATGATAGACAAGAGACATTACAGAGTATTTGAATATGTCCTTGAATTCTGCTTATCAACTTGTAGAAAATTGTGATGAATTTAGAGAACCAATAAAGATTACATTCTTGACAGAATGTCAAAAAAAATTTGGAAAATTTCTCTTTTACTCAACTTTTATGACAACCAATGGCCAAAAAAAGAGATACATTGGCAAAAAAAACAACCATTGGTAAAATGTCAATTTAAAAGGCCAAAAAAATTATGATGGAGGTGTATTCTTACCTTCTTAAACTCATATTTTGGTGAGGGGACACCATCGGCCGTGCAACTAATTACAATTTTGTCTCCCACCTTTGGGCTGCTGGGGTTGATGATTGGTGGCATCGTAATACGTGGAATTTCTAAAACAAAACAAAAAATTTAATTTATTTTTTTAATTGAGCTATTTGTTAAAGAGATATTGAAATTCCTGTGTAACTTACCAGGGCAATGGAGACTCAGATCAATACAAATGTCTGTTTTCTGACTGATTCTAATATTATGCTTAGACCGATTCAGTTAGGCTATATATGGCAACAGTGACAACGAAATCTGTGCTGGAGTTACCTTCATTTTTGTGACTAGACATGTAGGTGTTAAGGGCTATACAAATAGCAGACATAGACTTGTCAGATTGGTCACAGTGACAAATGGTAGTTCGATGGACAGAGACAATATTTTTAATACAAATAAGGAGTTAGGCCAGTTAGATGCAGCTTGTTTTTCTTCCTCTGTGTATATGTCCAGAATACACAATCTGGAGTGACACATGGGGAGATGCAAGAAATGAGCTGCATAAAGGAATAAAAAGAAACATTATCAATCAACACATCATAGATGCTATCTTTTCATTGCATTCCTAACCTGTAGATCCAACATGACAGTAGCTGTCAAATTATTTTTTGATAAACCTGTACTTTTAACAATTTATTTCCATATTTCATTCAATAAAAATGTCTGTATTTAGCACCCAAAAAAAACTCCATTAATATTATATTTGTTTAAACAATTTCTTTTTGCTCCTAAATATGAGCAAGTGGGATAAAAACGTTTGCATTAGTAATAATTACTAGGAAATTTAACACCAATTGACTTTTTTTTTTAAATATATGGAATTTTTTTTATTAAAATGGGATTTTTGGGAGGGATTTTAAAATCCATACTAATTGACACCTAAGCATGACTGACATATAGTCTCCACTTGACTTAGTGTTTTCTATTCTGTGTTTGTTTGTCCCTATCTTGAACGTTTCAACCTTTTTGGTTGAAACGTCGATTCTGTGCGTTTTCCCATGCAAAACTGCTGCTTAACAATTTCTATAATTTGTTCTATATTTATTACCTATTGTTGGTGCACAGTTTTACTGCTGTTCTCCATTTACTCAGAATGATCCTTCTGGAAGTTGATAGGCTTCTCAATGTCCTAAATGTCCTAAAAATATTGGTGCCCCTCGTCCCACAATTTTATTATTACCTCTCAGAAATTCAAATGGCCAATGAAGGGAATACAACTCAAGTTGGGAAACAGCTGCCTTAATTTTAACAAAATAATATACTCCAAACAAAATGTTAATGAACAAAAATTTGCTTTTAAAAAAGTCAAAAATTAACTTACGAACAACTTCGAATTCAATGCGGAAAGTCATAGCAACTCCTGTTGATGGGACAATAATATCACAAATGTACAATCCAGTGTCTTGAAAATCCAGATTCTTGATTACCAGCTGGCTTGCTTGAATTACATATTTTGGACCTTTGGTAAAAAATGCATTTTTAAAGATAAATATTAGTATTAGGTATGTTCATATGTGCTCAGATCTTCACTTCGGTAAATCTATAAGGATATAGCAAGGGATTTGGTTTCTGTTCTATATTGATCCAATGCTCCTTTTAAAATCTTTATGTGTTCTATATGGGCCATACACTCCCAATCACACATTGTTGCTATTCTATCTTTCTATTAGCTAAACCCTTCATGCTTTTCAGCGTCAGGAGTAGAAGAGTTTTCTGAAGATAGCCCTTGTGTGTGCTGAGTATATTGTGAATTTGTCGCCTCTATTTTTTTGGTGGTCCATCATTTTTGTGATCATCTAGGTCTGTTGTCGTTAATCTTGTTTCTTGTGTTGCCAAAAGGTCCTTTATATTACTCCATTCTATTTGCACCATAATGCTCGTTAAATTCTCCCTATATATATATATATATATATATATATATATATAGGGAGAATTTAACGAGCATTATGGTGCAAATAGAATGGTTTATTAACCTGTTTACATCCTCAAAATATTTATTTTTCATTTTCCTTGTTTGGTGTGTTACATGGGATATAGGTCTTTAAAAATGTGTTTACGTGGTCTATTGTAATCGTGTCTGACATTGATTATTCATTCTGATGTGTAACTTGAATTATGTTCTTAGCAAATGTTTGGCCTATGAAAAAGCCCACCCCATGCCTTGCTCTTGAAACTGGGTTTTTCTATGTTGACAGAGCAAATAATGTGATAAATATTTACTCTATGTGTATCCTATTATAGTAAAATATAGGACAATGCTTTCAATCTATTCTTTTGTGGTCGCTCTCAAACTCCTGCAGGTCAGGAGGATGTAGTAGAGAGAACAGAATGTGTTGCCCCAAGGTTTACAGCATGGTTGTGATGTCTACACCATTTGTCCGGCCACATCTGATTTCAGTATGGCTTTTGAATCAATCTGACCTACAGGACCAGATAGTCAAATTCTATCTATATGATGTGTCTTTTGTAGAATATTGTCCTTGCTGCAACAAGATAAGCTTCTCAGTTCTGTGCAGATGTCCAGCATCTTCCAGTGGTCATATTCAGAAAGTCTTCAATATCCTGGTGTCCATCATAGTCTTGGTTTGCTTTTTGTTCTCTTTCCTTGAATTTGTACGTCCATGATTACTCTTTCTAAACTATTGTGTCTCTTTATATGTCTAAAATATATGTTTATATGTTAGCTTGCATTTTTTTTAATAGTTTTGAGGAGCCAGTCCTCTAATGTTCAGGTTTTACAGATAACTGTGTGGAATCATTTTTCTACTCATTATATTCTTAGAACCTTTCTACAACATTTCATTTCAAATGCTGATATTTTCTGTTCCATTGTGAATGTCCTTGCCCATGTCTCACAACCATATGCTGCTACTTGAAAAATATAGCTTCTTAATAGTTGTAACTTTGTTTTTCTGTTTCCCCTCTCTAACAATAGACCGTAATATTTTCTATAGGGCCATTGCTAATATTTTCTGATCTAAGCTGAACAATCTCATGTGATGTAAATGGTTGACCTGCAATACTCAAAATTGTTGACATTTTTTAGTTGTTCTTTGTCAATGACTATTGTTAAGTGTGTGTGCATTTCTGTTGATATAATTAGTTTTAATCAAATCCTCCACAAATCAGTCTCCTTAGTTGCCCTCTATTGCATGCATGGCAAGTCACAGTGTTGCTATTCTTTGCTCCACTTTCACACAAGTATATTTAAATATTGTTTCTTCTTATTTTTCCTTCTCAAATTTCTACAAATTAGCAAGATGTAGTCTAGAGAACAGAATGCATTGTGTCATATTTTACAGTTTTGCTGCGATATTTGCACTTTTCTGTGGATATCTGATACTCGATACATCCAACTTCAGCATGGCTTCTGGATCACTTTGACCCTATATGGGGTAGGACAATCAACTCCATCATATAACCTCAGTGTTACTACTATTTGGTTTCCCCCCCCCCCTCTAGCACTGGTAACACACAGGTGCAACTATTTCTGAATTTACAGATATACTCAACTACTAGGCACCTTCCGACCTTTCTGTCTTTCCAGACAATAGTATCATATTTGTTAATAAAGAAATACAATCTATGATCTATGGCAGTGATGAATGTGACTCACAAGACCAATCTGAGCCACAAAGAGTCTTCCACAGTATGTACAAGGAATCAGAGGCCCTCTTGTACCATCATGTTTACTTGTGTGTCTTCCTAGACATGCAGTCCTTGAACTATCACTTTTTCTTTTGTCTTTTTCTGATCTATTTCTGATCTCTCCCCTCCATGCAACATGATCCATGACATCCCTGTTCCCATGATTCCATATCAGTGCCTGTATCATGCATATCCAATTTCTGAGCATAGAAAATACTTTGATCGTGCCTGTTCTTTCCAATACATCAGTGTTAGTGACTGTCCTTCCACCTAACTCCAACAATTATACATAACTGCATGTGAACGTTGTTTAGTCATCTCTCCTGGTGTATATAGGTTGTACATGTTTCTTTGCCGTAGAGAAGGGTGCTAAGGACACAAGCCTAGTAAATCAGAAGATTAAACTTTATGATTAGTTTTCTATTTGTCCAGATCATTTTTGCTAGTCCATTCATTGTTGTTGATGTCTTGTCAATACTGATGCTTATTTTTTTTTAATCGAGGGATAACTTATTGTTGACTGAGGATCCTAAATATGTAAAGTGGTCCACCACCTTTAACTCATCATTATCGATGGCAACTTGCAGTTGATTGATGGCAGCTTGCATCATAACTTGTATCTTCCATTTGCTGGTTGTTACCATAAACTCACAGCAGGCATCAGAAAGGGAAACTAGTCAGTTTTGCAGCTCTTCCTCTGAATGTGTCATAATTAATAGAAAAAAGCATGTTTTCAAGAGAAGCAAGTATATTTTTAAAAAAGCATTGGGGGAAGGGCAGAAGAAAGCAGTGGTTTAAATCTGAAGCTTGAAGTTTAAATTTTTTTTATTGACTAGTATAATTTATTTACAATCTATTTCTCAGATTTTGACTTGGTCCTAAACTCCCACTGAAGCAGACAGGCTGTGGCGAATCAACACCTTATTGAGTAATGACAAGAAAAGTGTCTCTTACAATCAAAGAGACTGTGATACCCTTTCACTATGCCAGTTGACAAGGATTTATAACCTAAAATTGCCATCTCCAAATTGAAATTTCAAGACCCTCTAAGGCAGTGATGGAGTATACCCCCCCTCCCCCATAGCACAAGTATTAGGCTGAATTGTCTATGCTGCATGATCCCTCTCTCTGCTTGCCTTGTTAACTGCAAAGGAAAGGGAATACCAATATATTTGAAATAAGGCATGCTGCAGAAGCTTCTGGACAGCAGAACTGTGTGGTATCTTCCCACCAATCAGTGCTACCAACCTAAACCAGCTGCCAGCCAAGCAGCCAATGATAACAGCCTGGTCTGCCCAGCCATGCTATTTGGTTTTAAGTTGTATTTCCTTATCCTAGGATAAGGTTTGTATCCTTCCATATGTGTTAATCCGCCTGAAGGTGTTGGCACAATGTGGATCGTCAGGATAGGTAGATGCTGGCTAACTTATGCTGCTCACATAAACAGGTTGTAAAAACTGTCATATGCGGTAACTCAAGTCATATTTGACAAGACCTAAATACATAAAATGTAGTCATACTGATGTTACTAAAGTCAGCTTGACATCTGGGTCACTTTGACCCTATGTGGGAAGGTACGGGAACTCCACCCCAAAACTTTCTTAGTCACCTTGAGACATGCTTGGCAGGTAATAGTATAGCTATTCTTTGCTCCCCTTCTGCAATACATGAGTGGTAAAATTTGATGAATAATTTTAGAGTCTACTGAAGTCTAAATGTATCAAACTCATCAGTAGCACAATGGTTGGTAGGTAGGTTTCTGATCCGGTTGAATCAGTAGCACAATGGTTGGTAGGTAGGTTTCTGATCCGGTTGAATCAGTAGCACAATGGTTGGTAGGTAGGTTTCTGATCCGGTTGAATCAGTAGCACAATGGTTGGTAGGTAGGTTTCTGATCCGGTTGAATCAGTAGCACAATGAAAGTTCACACTGTGAATGATAGAGACAGCAAAAACAGTTTTAAAAAACACACCATTTTCAATGTTGTCCCCATTTCCTAATAACCAGGTGATCGATGGCAGAGGATTGGCTACAGCTTCACATTTGAGTATCCCATCCTCACCGAGCCGTCCCCATTGTTGTGTTGGTGACTGGACTGAAAGAGGTTCTGTAAATAGTACAAAGAAATAAGTTTTAATGGCATAAGAAACATTGCTGAAATGCCATCTGCTGTGGCTAATATCATCTACTGCAGCTAATGTCATCTACTACAATTAATGTTATCTAATGTAGTTAATGTCTACTGAAGATAATGTCATCTACTGCAGCTAATGTCATATATTGTAGCTAGCTAATTTCATTTGCTCATGCTAATTTCATATACTGTAGTTAATGTCATCAACTGTAGCTAAATACTACTGAAACTAATGTCATATATCCCAAATGTCATCTAAAACCCTTCAAATCTAACGTGACTGGTGCCATTTACAACCCTTTTAATATACTGTCACTGATATCTACAGCCCTCTAAATTTACTGTCACTGGTGTCATCTACAACCCTTTGATTCTACTGTCACTGATGGTATCTACATTCCTTTAAATCTTTACCATCACTGCTGTTATCTACAATCTTTTAAATCACATTACAATCTTTGAGCTTTCACTATCACATATACTGCAAATAATTTTATCTACTACCATATAAATCTAGCACCATTGCAAGGTTGTCAGTGTTTGGCCATTTTAATGTCATCTACCATCTTTTATTTTAACTGTTACCAGTCAGCTGCTTCTACTGAAATATCTATTTCAACTAACACTACCACCTACCTATTATCTATTGTCATCCACTGATTCTAATAGCATACACTGATACTACTATCATCAAAAGATACCAACATTATCCACATATCATCACTTATACTAATACATAATATTTATATCAATACCATCCATTAATACTGCTATTATCTACTGATACTAATATCATCCACTGATACTGATATCGTCCACTGATACTGATATCGTCCACTGATACCAATATCCTATACTTATACCAATCTATCTATATATAAACACGTAACCCATTAAGGTCGTAGGGGTATCACAATAGATGCCTCAGTACACAGAGTCCTCCAGTGATTTCTATCTTCAACGATGTAGATTAATGATGAAGAATCTTGTCCTGTTCAATGCTTTATGTTGTCTGTGTCTTTATTTGCCCACCTCTGCTTCTCCTCCCTTCGATGGTTCCCTGCAGTATTGTTTTTTAACAAGAATCATGTCTGCATACATGTCCAAACTATGCTAGTTTTCATTGTTTCACTATTGAAAGCAATGGTTCTCGTAAACCTGCATACATCTCTATTGTATTTCTTACATACACATTTGTCTTATGTCCTTTATAGGAAATTTGTAGAATTCATATGTAACATTTGTATTAAAAAGCCTGTAATTGAATGGAAATCAGCATAGAAAAGAGCAATATTTAGGTTAACAGCAGAGACACAGAAGAACAGACAAATCAATATCATGATGTATGGATACAAGCTTGAGGAGGTGTATACTTTCAAATACCTCGGATCCAGCTTATGCAGCGATGGAAAATGCAAAGCAGAATTAAAAATATGGCTGGTTTTAGCATCTATATCAAGGCTAATGGTGATTTGGAAAAGAAACATCAGTGTTGGAGTGAAAGTCAAACTGCATAAGTCATTGGTGCTTGCTGTTAGTTAGTTAGTTAGTCGTCGGATCATCATCACTGCAAACTGGACACATCCATAGTTGCTCCGATCTCTCCTTGAGTGTATCCGCCATCACACTTCTGCTGACAGTACCGGTCCTATGCTGGTTGACCATCATTCTTCTGCGCCCTCCAAAATGTTCACCTCTAGCAACACCGCATTTCAATCCCTGATCTTTAATCCCAGCCATTGAAAAGGAATCATCATCCACATTAGTCTCACTCTCGTGTGTTATATCTCTTAAGGAGTTCAAAAGGTCAGCGCGATCCATTGCCCCATCGCCCTGTGCCACAATCGCACACGATGCCAGTTGATCCGCTCTTTCATTGCCTCGAACGCCCACATGTCCCAGCACAAAAATAAATGTAACCACTTTCAAACTTGCATTTCTCAAGGCCTCAATCCACTGTTCGCGAACGAGACCCACTTGTACCTTCTTAATCATACTCATAGAGTCACTCAAGATGCAGACCTGCGTTACTTTCTGTGTGCGTAGCCACTCAAATGTCTTGGTCACCGCCATAGTCTCCATGGTCATACTACTCGTAGTGACCGCAAAGGCACCACTTTCCTCCTTGATCGTTTTACCTGAGCACTGAGCTGTAAAGGCCCAAGCACTGCGAACATGCCTAATTACAGATCCATCAGTGTATATAATCACATCCCCCTCTTTGGTATTCTCAATGATTAAAGCCTGCACTTCTTTCTCCACAGCTGTGGGACACCATTCTCTGCATTCCCTGCTAAGTGATATTACTACTCTCAAACAAGTTTCGAAATCTGTGGGTAGACCTATCCATTCCGCACCTGCTGCCACATCCTGTAATCTGCACACGCTTTGTATTACATCCTCAGCACGTCCCATCCACGACCTTCCTCTCTTGAGTCTGCTGCCTTTAACTTTCTGTATTTCGGAATGCAACGGGTGTTCCTTATCTGCATGTATTTGAAGGTACGCCCGTGCACGGCAATACTGTAATCTATGCTCAGCTGTTGGGCAGTCAAGTAGGTATCGCATAGCTCTTGTCGATGTGTCTCTTGTGCATCCCAGAATGATACGCATTGCTGCATTCTGGACTCTATCCAGTCTTTCGATCTGAGTTTGGCTAAGAGTCAGATTTGCCAGTGCATATTCCACCACAGCCACAACCAAACCCTGGTACAAAAGAAATAACAATCTTTGCTCACACTGCGCAGCAGCCATAACCTTCATTGCTGCTAAGCCTTTGCTGCCCTTATTATAATGTGGTCAATATGTTCCCTGAAACTCAGGCTTCTGTCAAAAAACACACCCAGATATCTCATTGTGCTAGTTCTTTCTAAACTTTTCCCGGACAACGAAACTTGTGGCATGGGTGTCTTTACCATGTGATTGTTCAAGGAAAACCACGCCACGAATGCCTTAGACGGATTAACCACTGCTCCCGTATCTCGACACCAATTTGTCAGTCTGTCCAGCTCCTTCTGTAGTTCCACGATGCACTCTTCTCGATTTCTGCCCTGTCTTTACACCCGGATATCATTGGCATATGACATCATTCTGCCAACACCTGTGATTTGATTGCCAGCGATATGTACTGTGTATACATTGAAAAGTACAGGAGATAGAGGCGATCCCTGTGGCAGGCCAGGGCTAATAATCATTGGTGTAGATATCCAGTTACCACACTTAAGAACTACAACCCTGTGCATCAGGGCAGCGCCAACCCAATGCACGACAAAAGATATCCAAGGACACCCTATTGTACGCATCCTCAAGGTCTATTGCGACGGCACATGTCTCCATGCGCGAATCGAACCCCTCAAAAACATCCTGCGCAAATATGGCTGCATTCTGCCATGTCTTCTTTCCTGGACGATATCCTCCTAACAATGTTGGTAAACACTTATTTCTTTCAAGATAACACGATACCTTCCGGGCCACAATTTTTTCCAAAAGCTTGCCAATCGTATTCTGCATAGTTATTATTCTGTAGCCATGTATCCTGGTGTGGTCCTTCCCAGGTTTGGGTAGTGGAACTAAATAGCTGTGCAACCAGTCTTCTTTCACTGTGCCCTTTAGAAGGCTATTATTGAACATGTCCGCCAACTCTCCCAACTCCTCATCCGTTCTCCGATTAATGTCATCGTATCTAATGCCATCTGGCCCTGGTGCTGTGTTTTTTTTACTTTTCAGTGCCTTCCTGATTTCTTCAACTGTGATTAGCATATGGTTTTCCATGCTCAAGTTCTTACACGTCTGTGAGCTTGCTGTTGTACTGCATGATTGTGAGAGTTGGACACTCACTGCAGACATGGAGAGACTATTACAGGCTTTTGAGTATAAATGCTATAGACATATTCTGCGAATTTCCTATAGAGAGCATTTGAAAAATATGTACTTATACAATAGAGATGCATGCAGGTGTACAGGAACCATTGCTTTTGAAACTAGCATGGTTTGGACATGTAAGCAGATATGATTCCTTGTCAAAAACAATTATGCAGGGAACCGTCAAAGGAGGGAAAAGCAGAGGAGGGCAAATGAAGACATGGACAGACAATATCAAGGAATGGACAGGACAAGATTTTTTCCTCACTCATCCGCATCGTTGAAGATAGAAATTACTGTAGGATTTTGTGTGCTGAAGCATCCAATGTAGTACCCCTACAAGCCTGACAGGTTACGTGTATATAGATAGTCATCTCTCCATGTCCGCAGTGAGTGACCAACTCTCACAGCCATACAGCACAACAGAAAGCATCAGTGAGCTACACAGTTTGATTTTCACTCTATCACTGATGTTGCTTTTCCAAATCAACGTTAACCTTGGTATAGACACTAAAGCCATCCCTGGCCTTATTTTAATTCTGCTTTGTATTTTCCATCACTTCATATTCTAGATCCGAGGTATTTGAAAATATTCACTTCCTCAAGCTTATATTCATTCATCATGATGTTGGTCTGTTCTTCTGTGTCTCTGCTGTTAACCAAGATCTTGCTCTTTTCTGTGTTGATTTCCATTCCGTACTTGCTGATAACTTTTTCCAACTTTGCTGTTAACTCTTGTAATTCTTGTTCTGACCCAGCTATAAGATCAATATCAGCGAAACGCAAAAAGTTGCAAATAGGACAACCTCCTATAAATATAGACATATTGTAATCATGTAGTGTTTCCTGTATGATGTGCTTTAGATATATGTTGAAAAATACTGGAGACATTATGCATCCTTGTCGAACTCCCACATTTGATTTAAAGAACTCTCCAATTGTATTTTTTGATAAGACAGCACTACTTGCATTTTTGTCAAGTGATTCAACAATGTCTATAAAGATGGTGTCCAAAATAGAAATTGTCTCAGTATGTGCCACAGACCATCATGTCAAACACTGTCAAAGGCCTTTGTAAAATCAATGAAATTGTGGTATAGATCACATTGGTGCTGAATGTTTTTCAATTAATATTTTTATATTAAATATTTCAGAATATTAGTTTATACCAAATTATTTCAATAATAAACGTATACCAATACTATCAACTGATACCAATATCATCCAGTGATACCAATATCATCCACTGATACCAATATCATCCACTGATATAAATAATATCAATTGCTACTAAACATAATGAAACTAGTCAAATGGATACATGCTGATTAGTAACACACAGAAGGTTCATATACTATTTGCCATATATATATAATAAATTGTATATATACAGTAGACCTTCTATAATTTGTGCATGTGTATATACATATATATATATATATGCCTATATATATAGTAAACCTTTTTTAACTTGTATATTTACAGTAGACCTTCTACAACATGTATATTTATAGTATACTATCATCATCATGTGACACATTCTTTCCAGAATGTGGTCTTCCTTATGGATTCTCTGAACACTTCGCGATTTTGGACGAATTGACCTGATGCGGCTAGAGACATGTTTAATCAATCCGATATATCACTGCACCATCGTCATCTTGGACGCCCTCTTCCCTTACTGCCATTAACTCTGCCTTCTGTTATTATTCTTTTCATTTCCATGCTGTTATGTCTCTTTATATGATTAAAAAAACCACAGCTTTCCAGTTGAAATGTTGTTAAGAAGCCAGCCTCATTCAACATTTATTGATCTTAACACATCCTGCTGTATCTTTTTAGCTGTCCATGGTATACATAAAATTCTTCTGTGGCATCTCATTTCTTCTTCTTCTTCAGCGTTCATTCTCAAATTCACCCTGGATTTCTCTTGTAACAGGACAATGGTCCTACAAGATTTCCAGTTGGATGTAGTCCAGAGAACGGAAATGCGTTGTGTTGCCGTTTTATTTGCGCCAATGGCCCAACACATCCGTCTTCAGCGGGGCATCTCATTTCAAAATTAGACTTTGTATAGCTTGTATATAATACAGTAGACTTTCTATAACTTGCACTAAGACTTCACTGCGTATAATTTTAAAAAAGTAAAGATTCCCTTATTCATGCCTTTGGCATATCGGGGAATTTAGTACTAAGCCTGTACTTTTCTTTGGTCAACTACAAACCTGGGGATGGTGCAGTCAGCATCACTACTGTCTTTATTTTCTCAGATAATCTGGTATCCCTTTCCTTAGGCTTTGTCAAATTAGGAGATATTGGTTACCTGTAAAATATTTATATTTGAACTGACAATTGAACCTTGGATCACCCGATTAGGAAGCCAATGTACTAGACAGCTGAGCTACCTTGGATTCATATTTCCAATATAATTACATTACACATGTGTTAATATATATAATTACAATAGAACTATTCTAATTTTTATTTCATCAACTCACCTGCTCTAATTTGCATATTGATGACTGACCTGTTCTAATTTGCATATTTAAAATTGATCTGCGCGTATTTACAATATACTTAAGCATTTAAAAAGAAGCAACCATCAAGACATTGCTGCTGTGGCTGAGAATTTATTATTGGCTAACTTACGAATAACTGTTACTTGTACGGTCCTGGAGTCTGTCTGTGATCCTAGAGTGGCCACACATTTATAAGTTCCCACATCGCTATCCTCAACTTTGTCTATTTTCAACATGATGCTTCCATCATTCTTTGGCTCTACCCTTATTCTAGATCAGAGAAATCAAGAAAAGAAATAATGGCAGTACAATCAAGTCACGAGTTACACAAAATTATTACACAAAATGAGTTACAGCAAGAACATAACCTTTTCAGCACTTCACAAAGTAAGTTGATCAAACATAAACCAATTCTGTTCCCTTCTTTTGCCTCCTTCTCCTTTCATCTCCCACCCACCACAATCTCCTCCCACTTTCCCTTCTTCCTCCCCCTTCATCCAAATCCTTCTTCTTCTTCCTCATTGGTTGTATTATAACTATAAGATTTTTCTTAGTGATTTTAGCCACTTGAGCTAAGTTTAAAAAACAGAGACTACTGAAAGGATTTGGCCATTTAATGAGAATGAAACATTGGCCAGTGACAAGAGCATACAACTTGAAAATGGAAACAGCAAGATACAGAAGAAAAAAAACCAAGTTGAAGGTGGATTTACGGGTTACCAACATTGAGATGTCACAATATTACTGCATATCAAGCAACCAAACGTGTCATTGCCAGAAATCTGATCACCATTCAATCCTGAGACACCTCACAGCAGAACCAGAGAATAGGAGAGATGGAAAGGATAGGATAGGGTGTGGTGGGATGGGATATGTTTGAGATTTCTCTATGTAAGTTGTTTGATGCTGGTGTATATATAGATAGGTGTATAGATAGAAAGATGCATAGATAGGTGCCTAGATAGATAGGTGTATTGATTTATAGATTATAGATAGATGTATAAATGTATAGATAGATGGATAGATGCATAAATAGTGGATAATGTATAGAATAAATGTATAGGTAGGTGTATAGATAGGTAGGTGTATAGATAAGGATAAGATAAGGATAAGAATAAGAATAAGGATAAGGATAAGGATAAGGATAAGGATAAGGATAAGGATAAGGATAAGGATAAGGATAAGGATAAGGATAAGGATAAGGATAAGGATAAGGATAAGGATAAGGATAAGGATAAGGATAAGGATAAGGATAAGGATAAGGATAAGGATAGATAGATAGATAGATAGATAGATAGATAGATAGATAGATAGATAGATAGATAGATAGATAGATAGATAGATAGATAGATAGATAGATAGATAGATAGATAGATAGATAGATAGATAGATAGATGTATAGATGTATAGATGTATAGATAGATGTATAGATGTGGATAGATGTATAAATAGATGTGTAGATCGATGTATAGATATTAGATAGATTAGAGATTTATATATGTATAGATAGATGTATAGATATGTGTATAGATAGATGTATATATGTATATCAATCAATCAATAAACCTGTAACCCTTCAGGGTCGTAGGGGTACCACATTGGATGCTTCAGCACAGAGTCCTCCAGCGAATTCTATACTCAGTGATGCGGATGAGTGTGGAAATATCTTGCCCTGTCCATTCCTTGATGTTGTCTGTCCATGCCTTTATTTGTCCTCCTCTGCTTCTACTACCCTCGACAGTTCCCTGCAGTATTTTTTTGACAAGGAATCGTGCCTGCATACATGTCCAAACCGTGCTAGTTTTCGTTGTTTCACTATTGAAAGCAATGGCTCCTGAACACCTGTACACATCTCTACTTTATTTCTTACGTACACATTGGAGATTTCTATCCCCACATTGGATGCTTCAGCACAGAGTCCTCCAGCGAATTCTATACTCAGTGATGCGGATGAGTGTGGAAATATCTTGCCCTGTCCATTCCTTGATGTTGTCTGTCCATGCCTTTATTTGTCCTCCTCTGCTTCTACTACCCTCGACAGTTCCCTGCAGTATTTTTTTGACAAGGAATCGTGCCTGCATACATGTCCAAACCGTGCTAGTTTTCGTTGTTTCACTATTGAAAGCAATGGCTCCTGAACACCTGTACACATCTCTACTTTATTTCTTACGTACACATTGGAGATTTCTATCCATTTATATATATATATGTATATATAGATAGATGTATAAATAAATGTATAGATCAATGTGTAGCTGTATAGGTATGCAGTTAGGTAGGTAGGTATAGATATACAGAAAGGCAGGTAGGCAGGCAGGCAGACAGAGATATATAGAGAGATGTATAGACAGATAGATGCATAGATAGATGTATAATTAGGTGAGTGTGTAGGTAGGTATATATATACAGGCAGGCAGTAGAGGTAAGTACATTGTATTACTGGTTTCTTACATTGCTGCAGTATCTGTGGCATTCACACCACGCGTCTAACACACTGATTGTGCATTTCCCAACTTTTGACAACTGTCCACTTAAGGCTAAAAGGCAGCACTTGTGTGTGGAGCTGTAATGTTCACACCCACTTCAAGAATTAACTTCAGCACTGGGTTCTATACTTTGGAAAAGTATTCTCAAAAAATGGAATTATCCTTCCGACTTTTGGTATAAGATTGCCAGTGGTGAAATGGCATAAACTTGTTTACAAATGATGACAATATCTGACAGCAATCTTGCACACGCATCACTTACCTGTCAGTTCTGGCTGTGGTTATGATTTTAACACCATTATGTTCCCAATGTAGAACCGGTCTTTGGTTGTTTTCAGTAGAAGAAGATGAACATTTTATAAAGCGATTGGCGCCAATATCAAACATCGGCTTATCGTCAGCTGGGTTGATTTGAATACCAAAACTAATAGGTCCAGACTGACCTGGAAAAAAATACCCAGAAATTTGACACATTAATAATGTACACTGTATGTCTGTACGAGCTTGAATGCATATGCGCAAGTAAAAAAAAAGCTCACAGGCGTACAAGGTTTATTCCACATGCATATCCCATTCAACAAAGTGGTACGCCGCCTGCTGAGACTACCATTCATAGCACACACTTTGTATCTTCAAGCAATAATCTCTATGAATCTTCCCCCCCCCCAAAAAAAAAACAACTTTATAAACAAGCCAAAGTATTTTACATTGTTTCTCTTTGAGCTGGAAAAGAGCTGGATTCCAACTTACGATTCTTGAGCAGAAAACAAATGACACCATATGTATTTTATATTTAGCCCCA
This sequence comes from Meghimatium bilineatum, assembly GCA_034231615.1. Taxonomy (NCBI): domain Eukaryota; kingdom Metazoa; phylum Mollusca; class Gastropoda; order Stylommatophora; family Philomycidae; genus Meghimatium; species Meghimatium bilineatum. The sequence goes on from CM067304.1 coordinate 46,111,895, forward strand.
CCTTATGTAGAATAGAGGATATGGACATCTACGCCCATGTGTTGCCAGTGACTGAAATGGAAGAAAAGAATAGCAATACTGTTACCTACCACGCAAGTCATAGAAGGCGACTAAAGAGGTTATGAAGAGAAGTTGGCTATCACATCCATATGACAACTTTCGCTCTCAAATAATCAGAACGAATCTGTGTGTTCCTTCAGCTGGAGAGCGTGGATACATTGTGCTTCTAGTTTTCCTATAAATATTACTGCCTCGGGTTGAAGGGTTCTTTAATAGGCATTGCATTAAACCGAAGTCTCCTATGTATGAAAGAAAGCTCAGAAGAAACAACCCAACTTCACATAGCAAGTAAGAGCACGTTGCTCGCAATTTATGGGGTTAGTGACAAACTACTATGAATATATTCATCACTATCATCAAGTGCCACTTCCATAATGAAGGCTGGCTGCAACGGACCTCCAACATCCCCTGTCTGTTACTTTGGTGCACTCTGTTAGACTGTAACCTGTTCATTTCGTGATGTTTCTCTCCCACTTGTTTCTCTGCCTACCCCTTGCTCGCTTCCCCTCTACTTTACCCCCAGGTAAGGTCTTCAATGAGGTGTCATGTCTTTTAATATGTCCAAAATATTTTATTTGTTTGATCTTAATTTACTTTAATCGTTTTTTTTCATATGAAGTTTTGTTAGAACCTCTATGCTCTGTTTCTTCTCTTTCCATGATGTTCCCCCTATTCTTCTATATACCCACATCTCAAGGGCATCAATTCTGTCTTCTAGTTGTTTGTTCATTGTCCGTGTTTCTCAGCCATAAATCAATATAGAACAGATGTAACATTTTATAATTGTCATTCTAGTTTGTAATTTTTTAGATTTTAATATTTTCCTCGTGTAAGTACTTTTAGCCATTCATATTCTCCTTTTAACTTCTGTTTCACATTTACCATCATATGTGATTAAGTGTTCAAGATATTAGTAATTATCTAATTGTTGTAGTATAGCTCCATGTATGATTATGTTTAACACCTGTTCTTCTGCAGTTTTGCAGATTATCATGGCTTTTGTTGTTTAGATGTGTATTATCTTGTCCAGAAGGGAACCACATATCGCATTGGTCAGAGCATATATTTTGCATATTAGGGGTCCTGAGTTCAATCTCCAGTTGAAGCGGAAATGGTTTTCAGATCGCAGCGGAGAATGTGGAGATGACTACCGCCCTTATACAGCAGAGTCACTGAAATCTGAGATCGCTAACATCTCATACTCCTACGACGTGCCATGGGTTAACTTTACTTTCTATCTAGTCCATATTCTTTACTTGATGTAATGACTTCATTTATTAGTCTTTATATTTCCTGTTCACTTTCTGCTAAAAGTACAATATTATATGTTAAGTACTAGGAAAAATATATTGATCCGGCAGCAAATAAGGACACTTGCAGGTTATCAAGATCCACTTTTGGCAGTGACAAAACAGCGTAAATTTGTTTGGTTTGGACATGTAATGAATGGTACATGACTCACTTCCTAAAATTATTTTGCAAGAAACAATTGAGGGTATAGGGAGAAGAGTTAATAAAAGAACATTCTGGTTTGATACAACAAGGAATGGTCTGTGCATTATTTTTCTACACTCCTCCGAATGGATGATGACAGAGGTGTATGTAGAGCTTTGTGTGCTGTCTTCAGTGTGGCACTCCTACGACCCTGACTGGTTAGTCTTATTATTATTATGTTTTACAGAAATGCTGCGTTATTTACGCCTTTCACATCCGATTTCCGTATATGACACTAAGTCTAATTTGGTTATATCAGAGTTGTGACCATTAAAAAATAAGATGTGATCCAGGTGGTCGACACCACGTTCTCTGATTCTTCTTCTTGCATTTACTAGTAATGCCTACACCTGCAGTGTTGCTTCTTGAAACATTGGACGGTATTTTCCCTTTCTTGTTTTGTACCACATAGTTCAACATTCAACGATCTCCAAGAAAGTACTTAATATCATAATTAAATGTCGGAGGAATCAACGTCGGCATGGGTACAATGACGTATTACGCATAAGTATTCGAGTAATGATTAGTTAATAACTAGATAATGGTGACGCATAACTGAACACATATCAATATCTGTCGCTGATAGAATAATGAATACATGTGTGAGGGGATGAATACACAAGTGAGCGAGCGTGTATAAGAGAATGAAGAGAAATTACAGTGCCCTCAGCTCACGAGGACTTGGTGAATCTGGAAAAGTCACCGCTCACCTTTTCCCTCTAATGATACGCTTGCTTGAGTCGGTGTTAACGGGGGGGGAACACGGAAAATAGGAGAAGATATCGATTTTCGTTCACAATTGGTCTGGTGGTGAATTGGTAGTATGGATCTCACTTTGAGTCAATCATAATGCCAAATTGTTTATTCGTCTCCACTTCTCACTATCTTTCACTCACGCAGTGCACAAGAAAAAGCAGACGAGAATGTGTACGAATCAGCTCAAGCATATATATTTAATACGGTAGAAAACATGATATGACACTTAAAAATGCCCCCCTCACCCCAGTAAATATATAATAATTGATATGACACAGTAACCATTCTTTATCAAGTTGTCACTTAAGCTTTCACGATGGTTCGCTTTAAGTAAACATATCTTACACACTTATACTCCGTCGAAGACGAATGTGTCAGACCATTTACGCATATAAAAAAAGTGAAGCGGCGCATTCAATTCTATAGACTGCATTCTGCAGGAAATCTAGTAGGACCATTGTTCTTCTACAAGAGAGATCCGGTGGGAGTTTGAGAATGCATGCTGAAGAAGAAGAAATACGTATACCGCCTGTGTGTTGCCGGGGCACGAAAGAAATAACACTTACACGCCAAGCACGTCGTAAGAGACGACTAAGTTGGTTTGGGGGTTTGAGTTGGCTGTCACATTCTATAGAGTCTAGTGACTCAGACGTCACACTAAAGTCGGATGCTTCAGGCCAAAAGCGCATATAACGCAGCCAAGCTGTTATCAATGACACAATGCATTTTGTTCTCCGGACTACATCTGGATATTCTGCAGGAGTTTAAGAACGAAAGCAGAAGAAGATGAAATACTTATACAAATTTTTGTCTGTGACTCACGTGTTGTAAAATTATTTGCATATACAGAGTAAAATATAGAGTAAACCTGTACATAGGTGGTTTGGGGAGTTTGAACGCCCCCTCCTTTTTAGGAAATTATAACACAAGATATAATACTAGAAACCAAAAGGTTGAAAACTCCCTTCCCTTTCTTTACAAATAAGGTAATTTTTAAAAACCGCACAAAAACAAAGTGATTGACATTTTTAATGTGAATTCTCCCTCTTCCTGAAGACGTATCTATGGCACATGATGATGATGATGATATAATTACTTCAACTGTAATCTGCTATTTCTTGATACATGATAATCGTGAAATAATCCCTTTAGATATCTACAAGTAGCAGTTCTGCAGCGCTATATAACTCCTATACTAACATATCGATGCGAGTCGTGGACAATAAACATACAGGAAAGTGGGAAATTAGAGACAATAGAGATGTGGTTCTACAGAAGAATGATGAGAATGCCAAGGACTGCCAGAAAAACTAACGTGGAGGTGTTGAAAGAGTCAAATGTGAAACGGAGCTTAATCAATAATATAAGGAAAAGACAATCTTCATTTTTTGGCCCCTTCATGAGACAGGGAGGTTTGAGAAAGTCACAACATGCAAGATTGAAGGCAACAGAGATAGAGGGCGACAACGTGAGAAAATATTAAGACAGTTTGGCAGTCTGGCACGGAAGGGAAATAACAACGATCTTGATACATAATGCTGGAGAAAGAGAGCTATGAAGAGCAATGATCGTCAACGCCAGCCGGCGTGACACCTGATGATGATGAGGCAGCTCTTGACACATGATGATGATGATTAAATATCCCTTTAGTTGTGAGCATGTAGCTTTTGACACATGATGGTGATAAAATAATCCCTTTAGCTGTGAGCAGTCCATAGCCATTTTGAAAAATCACATGTGACTTACTGATCTATTTGCTATTAAAATTTCTCTTCTTTATTTTCTGGTTTGGTTTCACTTATTCTTTTCATTACAATTAGCATCATAATGTGTGTTACGTGGCTCATTAAACTAATCGTGCGATGATCTCCACACTCTATGGCACTGGGATGCTGTGGTAGAGCTATGAAGATAGATTTCAAGTGAATATCATCCACTGTTGTAGATGTCATTCAGAAATTGTGTTACCACTTCGATACACAATTCACCAACAACTTTAATTTCTTCCATGGTGATGTTATCTGGCCCTGGGGATCTATTTATCATCGTATCTTCATATCGCTTCCTCTACTGCTTTTAATAATGAGGAACATTATTAGACTGTGTAAGAGCCATACACAAAGATAGTGAAAGTGCAGTTAGAACAAATGCAGGACTTACAAAGTGGTTTTCGGTAACATCAGGAGTTCGACAAGGATGTGTCTTATCAGCATTATTGTTTATAATTTATATGGACAATATTACAAAAACACCACCAAACGCTTACCATTCAAATGACCTAACTGAACTACTCTTAGCTGATGATCGGTGCCTACTCAACAGTTCAAGTGAAGAGCTGAAAGATTACATAAGCCTTCTCGACGAAAGCTGCCTCAATCACAATGTGAAGATCAACACAGAAAAAAAAACACCCAGAAATAATGTATATAGGCAGAAAACCCAATGCAATCAACACAAAGATAGATTATTAACTTATGAAACAAGTGTAGGAATTTAAATATCTCGGGAGAATGTTTACAGCCGACGGTAGAGTGAACAGAGAGGTCGAGACAAAAAGTCATCTACATTAATCGTGAACTTGGTCAATTTTAAAACACATATCTATCCCGATGGAAAACAAAACGCAAATCATAAGTTCAATATTCATCCTAACATTACGTTATCAATGCCAGACGTGGACACTGATAAAAGAACAAGAGAAAGCTTACTGCGTGTGAAGTGAGATGTCTAAGAAAAGCAGCCAACAGAACAAGAAGAGATAATGTGAGAAATGAAGAGATTACAAGAACTGCTGGAGCAACATCTGTGATTAGATGTATCGAATACAAGAGACTGAAATGGTTCGGTCAACAAATGAAAATGAACCTTTATTGGCCAGGGGCAAGAGCATACAACATGAAAATGAACCTTTATTGGCCAGGGGCAAGAGCATACAACATGAAAATGGAAACAGTAAGATACAGAGGAAGACTAAGAAGAAGGTGGATAGTTATCAACATTCTGACACGACAAAGTATTACTGCATATCAAGCGACCAAATGTGTCATAGCCCGAAAACCGATCGTCATTCAATCCTGCGATGTCTCAAAGCAAAAGCAGAGAAAAGACAATAGAATAGATAGGCTTACTATCAGTTCTGTAACTGATGAGACACCAGGACTCATCTAAGTTTGTCACAAAGCCATAGTTTTATAAGGGGAAGTATGGATGCATTAGTCCCCGGAGGGAGACATTCCAGTGCGTCAGTTTACAAGTATTACCAGGTCCTGTCAGGAGCACAGCACACCATTCTGGGCCAACTATTGCATAATTCTTCTGCCAAATTTGTTAACCCATCCACAGTGATGGTAATCTAGCATTCCCCTTTCGCCATGAAGTCTGTGGCAAATGTACAAACATTAACACTCTCTGGCCTGCATATCTTCGTCATCCATGGAGATTATTTGAGAGAATACAAAAGTAATAAATTGAGACAAAATGTGACAATTATTTTTTTTACAGGTGACAGGTTGTCAGCCTATCACCACATATCCTTAGTCGTCTCCGACGACATGCATAGAAATAAGACAGTGGCTCTATTCTCTGCACCGTTAACTAGAAGTCCAGGTCGCAGTTGCCACACGCGCACTATGGCCGCCATGATAAAGAGTATATTCCATGCACGAAACAATGGCTATTGTGTATACGCAGGATCTACTAATAACAAACGACATTACAAAGACTACCTTTATAAACAATGGTCCCTTGTGAGTTAACACGAGGGCTGATGTTACTTGACTCACAAATTTTAACCCTTTTATCAGTCTTCTTGGTGAGGAGGAAACTGACAGCACTGTTTTTTTCCTATAGCTGAAACCCATCATAGAGGCACAGTGACTCAGTAGGTGACAATCCTTTTGACTTGAACATTTGGTTGCATGCCTGGAGCAATAGAGAGATTCGGCATAACCACTAGTCAATTGGTGGCGGGGAATGAGCACAGTGAACCCTATCTTGGCTACAGTGGCTAGGAGCAGTGCATAGGTTGAAACGTACCTTCCTGGAGGTGTGATAGTTATTCTCTGGCTCTGTCCCGGGGTGGGCTGAAAATCCACAGACTTCCCAGCAATATGATGCCATTAAATGGCATTAGGTCAAAGGTCATGAGCCCATGGACCGCTGGATCAGCAACCAACCAACCAACCATCAGTCTTTTTCTGCGTTCGTTCTCAAATTACTGCAGATTAGCAGATTACAGATCGGAGGAGAACAGAATGGGCTGTATCCTGGTTTATAACTTTGTTACAATATATGCGCCTTTCTACAGGACGAATCCGACTTCAGACTGGCTTCTCGATCACTTTGACTCTATACGGGATGAGACTGTAAACTAAACCCCATAATCGTATTAGTCGCCTCTTACAAGATGGAAGAAGTATTGCTATTCTTTGCTCCCTTTTCAAGCCGCTTCGGCACATGGGCGTCTATTAAGCTGATTGACTGAATTATTCCTTTTTCCACACATTCAAACATAGATTTCAATATCACAGTTAATCATTCCATTAAATGGAATATCACAGTGAACTACTTCATATATTTCAATATCAAAGTGAAGTTCGTCATATATTGCAATATTATACAGTGAAATACTACATATATTGCAATATCACAGTGAAGTACTTTATAGATTGCAATATTACAGTGAAGTACGTCATAGATTGCAATATTACAGTGAAGTACGTCATAGATTGCAATATTACAGTGTCCACCGACAGCTAACCTGTGTTTACTTTTACTTTTAACCTGTATATATTTTATGATGCATGTATCCAGGAAGCAAATAACGATAATCTGATATTTTGCATAAGTGACGGCTTTCTAGAATTTTTACTCCGGTGATAAATTGTATGTAATCTATGGTATATTAACTTGTTTGTGTGTTTGATAACCCAAAGAAGTTCGAACGATTAGTTCTTACTTCCTTTGTTCAGTGGGGTGGTTTTTTTCTGAGCTTTCTTTCCCAGTCAGGAGACTTCAGCTTTCGGCTAGTGCAATAATGTCTATTGAAGGAGCCTTCTACTGAACGGGGGTCTATAATTATATAGATGACATCCTACAAAGTTTTCACAAGAGAGCCTCAAAATAACGGCATGTCATCTACTGAGGTTTTCTGTTACATGGGTGTTTTGTCTGGTGGACCATTGATAAGACCCACAGACTCAACTGCATTCGTCATGGTAGATTAGTCTGGAAGTTCATTCTCAACTCTCATGGAGACAACTCGTGTAGAAGTAGTTACAATACATCTCATGTCTATTACATCGCGACCAATCACCAAATAAGACCTGACAGCAGAATCAAAACAAAGCAGAACCAGCCTTCTTACGTAATGTTTTCTATGATTGCTGTGATTTCGTTGGTCACTATTTATATACTTTGTGTCGCCTGCTAATGTCGGTCAACGAAATGCACGGCAATAATCGAAAACAGGATCCAAAATGTGCGGGATGCATCGGGTCGTTAGCGCAAATAAAACTGCGACACAACACATTTCCATTTTCTGGATTATATCCTGTTTCAAATCTAGTATGGTGGTTGTTCTGCTACAAGAGAGATCTAACGAGAGTTTGAGAATGAACGATGAAGAAGAATTCTGTTGGTAGGTCTTCAATTGACGAAACTCATCACGGCTAAATACCATTTCCAGATTCAGTAGCATGTAACTAAATAATGGCACAGCATGGTGTAGACGTGTGGTATGAGATCAAAAAGTAGATATCCATAACATTTTTAGGAGAAGTGATCAGTTATTGTGCTCGCAGGATTTACTCCACAACTGTGCAGGTTGGATCACCATTTCTACAGTGAGTCGAGTCGAAACGGGAACAAAATACAAAAAGTAAAAATAGAGTACAATAACGACACTGTAACCGATCATTCGAATAGATAATTTACCAGGGCTCTCAGAGTTGGATTTAGACTTGATAAAGCTCTATGCTATTTGTGATATATGGGGCCTTTATACGTAATATATGACAATTACTCAGACAAAAAAAATGGGGGGGGGGGCCAAGTAAGTCGGGCCCTAAGCTGTAGTTTATACGTAAATCCTGAACTAAGGACTGTATTCGGGAGAGGGGGGAACACGAAATGTGCCTAATTACTGTGTACATTCCGAGAAGCAAATAATGTAGAACAAACAATATATTGTATATATATATATATATATATATTGTAGGTTAGGAAAGCAAATAAGTCATGTTCCTACAGTTGGTTTGTTTGCATTTAAAACTATTATCATTGGGAAGTGCTAAGAAACAATAGCTGGGGTGAGGTCACAGACTGCACGTTCATCGTGTAATATAGGACAATGGGACACCAGGTGATATCTTCGAATGCCAGCCCTCGCCCATTGTTTCATGACACACAATAAAACAATTTGAAGAAAGATACAAAGAGAAAAGACGAGTCAGTGAACCTCACTACGAAAAGAGATAGCATTCTAAGAGCACATCCTGTTTCTACTATTTATATCTCTTCTGGAGACATTTAACTTGATTTTCTGCATTCCTCATTAGGGAAGATATACTGCAGTGTGTATTTCTGCTGACTCTGTATGATAGATTACGATTTATTAAGTTGAAGCATGTCCTAGAGATATTTTGCTGTCTGGAGAAATACAGAATCAACATCTGATGCTTCTCTACTATTAGTAAGCGTGTTCTCGCAAGAAGGATGATGATGGTGGTGACGATGATTACGATTACAATGAAGTTGATAATTATGGTCATGATGATAATGACCATGACGGTGATGATAATGATGGCGATGATTATGATAATGATGATGACAATGATGATTAATATTACAATAATTAGACAATGATGATGTAGATTATGACAATGATGAGGCTGAAAAATATTATAGTGATGGTGGTGATAATGTGATACTAATGATGATGAAAATTATTCTTTTTTATGATGGTGGTGATCAAGATGCTGGTAGTAATGGTGGTAATCAAGATGCTGGTAGTAATGGTGGTAATCAAGATGCTGGTAGTAATGGTGGTAATCAAGATGCTAGTAGTAATGGTGGTAATCAAGCTGCTAGTAGTAATGGTGGTGATCAAGATGCTAGTAGTAATGGTGGTAATCAAGATGCTGGTAGTAATGGTGGTGATCAAGGTGCTGGTAGTAATGGTGGTGATCAAGATGCTGGTAGTAATGGTGGTAATCAAGATGCTGGTAGTAATGGTGGTGATCAATATGCTGGTAATAATGGTGGTGATGGTGGTGATCAAGATGCTGGTAGTAATGGTGACGATAGTGATGATGTTGATAATGGTAGTGGTACCAGTCTCAAGACATGGATACAGGAAGAAATATCTAAAAATAAAGACTGTCGACGTGATATTGATTACATAATCCCCTAGATTACAAATGGTTTCAGGCAACTACGGACCTAGCACTGTATGCCCGATACTTTTAAGTCTTGTGGAAATGAGCCATGCCAGGGAGAGAAAGATAGGAGTGAGAGTGGAGTGTTGGGGAAAATGTAGGGGGAAACGAAAATGACACGCCTCATTATAAGACATTGTTATTGTCGGTGAAGGGTGTGCTCTACCACTCAGCGATGAGGATGACTTCCATCTGGGATAATTCTCAAACTGCAAATCTGATACATCGTCTTGAGTGGTTAGTTACAGTCGTGTAGCTAAATTCATCCGTCTTAAGTCTGACAACACGGCGGAGCATATGACAATCACGTCATATTACGTGTGAATTACGTCACAAAGATATTGACCAAATCTTGAGAAAATTCAATCTTACCAATGACAATTCTTGAATTGGTTATTGTTCCTTGAGCGCATTCTTCTTCTGTGCTCATTCGCATACTCCTACTAGTTAGCAGGATGCAATCCAGTGAAATGAATGCATTGTGTCAAAGTGTACAGCATAGCTGCGATATATGCGATTTTTCTGACTTCACCAGACACACCTGACTTGAATAAGGCGTTTGAGGTTGTTTTTAAAAATATAAAATGGGATTTAAAAGCCAGATCCCCCGCCACTCACCCCAACCTACTTAGTCACCTCTTAGTCTATGCATGGTATATCAAAGTGTTGCTTTTCTTTACTACTTTACTTTTTCTTTTTCTTCTGCGCTCGTTCTCAAACTACTGCAGACTAGTAGAATATAATTCAAAGAATACGTTGTTATGGTTTATAGTTCTGATGAGATATCTGCGCCTTTCCGCGTGACACATCCGACTTCAGCATGACTGCTTTAATTTATAATGCAATTGTTAAGTGGAGTAGGAAATTTCAAAACTGCGTCATACACACAGGTATTGGATAGTCTATCACAGAACCCACGTCGTTTAGAAACTTTCTGAGCTGAAATGTCGGCATCACCATACTGGACCTTCATTCGCCAACAAATTTCGATAGGTTTCACCATTTCACTGATAAAAAACTTATACCAGAACGCTGCTCCTCTTCGGTGCGTGTGTCAATAATGAAGCGATAATCGTAAAAATGTCATTATGAAGTAACATTGTTAGCTTGCACCAAGATGGCACGTTAAGGAAATTTTTAACATCCTTAACAGAAATATGGATACAAGACAATGCTTAACATTGTTAGCTTGCACCAAGATGGCACGTAAAGGAAATTTTAAACAGAAATATGGATACAAGACAATGCTTAACATTGTTAGCTTGCACCAAGATGGCACGTAAAGGAAATTTTTAACAGAAATATGGATACAAGACAATGCTTAACATTGTTAGCTTGCACCAAGATGGCACGTAAAGGAAATTTTTAACAGAAATATGGATACAAGACAATGCTTGACATTGTTAGCTTGCACCAAGATGGCACGTAAAGGAAATTTTTAACAGAAATATGGATACAAGACAATGCTTAACATTGTTAGCTTGCACCAAGATGGCACGTAAAGGAAATTTTTAACAGAAATATGGATACAAGACAATGCTTAACATTGTTAGCTTGCACCAAGATGGCACGTAAAGGAAATTTTTAACAGAAATATGGATACAAGACAATGCTTGACATTGTTAGCTTGCACCAAGATGGCACGTAAAGGAAATTTTTAACAGAAATATGGATACAAGACAATGCTTGACATTGTTAGCTTGCACCAAGATGGCACGTAAAGGAAATTTTTAACAGAAATATGGATACAAGACAATGCTATGGTTATACTTTTTCTTCTCGTTCGTAGTTTAACATGTCTAAACAGCAAGTCCAGTTTTCTTAGTAAATGCTTCTATATTTGAAAGCTCTTCAAAATTCCTCTAAATCTTTCTGTGGGTGTCTGTCTTTGTGGGTCAGTGCTCCTTTCTCAGCTGGTTTTAGTCTAATGCTAATGTACGAACGTAGTTTTACAGGATATGTTCCGTGATCTGTGCTGTCTGCCAATATGGACACAGGGGTTATGGAACCAATCTTAGTCTATTTAAGTGGCTGTTCAGTATGTTGTGTCCTGTCCTGATGAGGAAGATGATAACTTTCTCAGCTAGGTCGAAATAGTGATAGTTGTCTTTTGGATGGTCGACTTTCCTAACAGCAATGGCGAGGACCTCTTTTCCTGGTCTTTTTGTTGCAGTTTTGCTGGTATTTCCTGGTATGCCACAGTGGGATGGTATCCACGGTAGTACTACCACTCTTTGGATGCTTACTTCACATGGTTACATGCTCTAAACACAATACTTGAAGATAGGTGTATAATAATAATAATCTAAAACAATACATTTTGGCACCATGCCACACCGACAAAATTTCTGTCCATCCCGTCAGTCTAAAAATGTTGCCTACCTATGATATAATTTAATCTGGTGTTTTTTGGTTTGTCTCAGGTCATCACAACCTGTTTTGCAGAGAAGCTCCTGTGGTCATGCTGGCAATCCTGTCTACACTTTCATTTCCTCTAACACCCACGAACAATGCAGCTCGTGTATCCTTCTGTGCTCATCGATTGTTTCTCCAGAGCTTTATTTAATATCCAGAAAACTACTACTCTAGTATGTGCGCAATGCTTCGAGAAGAAACCGCATACTCAGGGGGGTTTGAAAGTGTATATATTAAATGCTGCTAGAATTTCACAAAAGGAGAGTCTCACAATTTAAGCATGTTATTAGGAATTTTTGTTGCATTGTAGTAGAGTCGATTGGCAGAGAGCAAAATGTGGGGGAAGGGGGTATACGTGAGAGGAAAATATGAGATGGACAGGATACAAACTAGCAGATTGCACTACCAAAGCAAGAGATAGAAGATGGTGGATGTCCTATGCAGCCAACCTTCTATGTGAAGACGGAACCTGATGATGGATAACAGTGGATGATGACAATGAAGATGATGAATATGACGACGACGCAAAGGCTAAGGATTGATTTCCATCATCATCTTCATCATCATATTTGACGACGACAACGACAGAGACGATGATGATGATGAGGTTAGTCTGATGGGCCACCGATCATTCCTTCCGTACGCTGTTTCACTGTGTTATTTTCAACCATTTTATCACCGGTGTGTAGTTGTGTGGCAACTGCCTACAACTGAATTCTAACCCTTATCTTGGGGTTCCGAGACTTGCTCACTACATTTAACAACAGAGCTGACATAACTCTACAATAAATCAATTATTTCTTGCGGTGTTTTTTTCAACATTGTATATGCGTGTGTGTATACTGTAGCGAGTGTGTGTATTCACAGAGCATAATCAGATTTATGTTGCAAGCAGACGTGGTCTCAATCAAGCTCATCCACTCACGCAAAGAAGACGCATATTTGGAGAGGCTTAGTTAAAAATGATTTCCCCCGTTCCTCTTCCTGTGCAAATGTGACGGTGCCAAATATGAAGAACCTCCAACATATCGGATATTTCTTGTGAATATGATCTCTGATTATCAAACCTATTCGCAGCGTTAATACAGATAACTTTTCCTGACCGTAACCGTTTGAAGGGGACAAAATAACCGTCAGTGGATAATATTCTTAATCATCATCATCATGTGCTACGCTAGGTGGCGTAGGCGACAATTGATCTCCACAAAATTATATCTGTAGCAATGTATATCAGCTCTACTGGTGACTATCACGCCATGATGTTAAATTATTCAGTAACTTCTCTCTTTGACACCCCCTATTTTTTCATCTCAATTTTCCCTGTTGCTACATTATACGCATATCTCCTCGTCTCATAATGTGACCAATAAATGTGGACTGTTTCTAATTGTGATAAGTAGCTTCCTTTTGGTGGCAATCTCTCTCCGACCATCTTCTTTAGTTTTTCTAGTTGTCCTTTGGATTCTCATCGTTCTTCTGAAGAGCCATGATTAATCTAGTAGGTTAGTCTTAATAGAGCTGGAAATCTTGAGAATGGACGCTGAAGAAGAAGGGTATCAGACACACGGTGTCAACAATCGATGTCACTCCCCAACCTTTCTTCTTCTGCGTTCAAACTCTTGTCGACTCGCAGGACTTAGTCCGAACAATGGAATATGTTGTCTTGGTTTACAGCTTAGCTGCAATATACGCTCCTTTCAGACGTCTGATTTTAACATGGCTTTTAGGTTGCTTTGATCATTTATGACATTGGACAACCAATTCCATTTCCAATTCCCCGGATCCTATATTAAGAAAAATGTTCTAGTTATCTTCAATTATTAACTTTGAGAGACATCATTGCAGTTTCTGAATAAGAGTAGATAGAAATACATTATCTACGTGAAGAACAAACACGATGTTCCTCGTTGTATGAAATAGCAAGCCGGTAGAAGATTGATGAAGTCTGAAACTATTTGCAGACAGCAGTAACAAGGGACATGCCACTATTAGTTATCTCTACAATGCCCAGGCTTGCAAGTTTCATCGCCCCCAACCACATAGATATAAAAGCGGGCACTCTACGTCTAGAAGATAATACCAGGCATGCCTGCACAGCTAGATATTAAACTGTCGTTCTAGTCATCCGGGTTGGAGGTTCCAGAATAAGGATACACCACTATATTGTGTGTGTGTGTGTGTGTATGAAAGAGATAACAGAGGACCCACAGAGAAGTGAGAAAGAGAGGACAGTAAAACGGAGAGATCAGTACGAAGAGGATAGAGAAGTCAGTGAGAGACAACAGTGAAGGAGAGAGGATCGAGAGATCACAGTGAGAGGTAATGGTGAAGGAGAGAGTGAATCGAGTTATCAGTAAGAAAGTCGACAGTGAAGGAGAGAGGGAATCGAGAAGTCAGTGAGAGAAATGACAGTGGACAAGAGAGAGAGAGAGACAAACGAGTGGTCAGTGAGAGAAACGACATTGTACGCGAGAGAGAACCATGAGGTCAGTGAAATAATTATATAATAGAGGCCATAAGAGACAATAGTTAGAAGACAGACCTCATCATCATCAAGTGCCGTCTCTGCAACGACCTTGTAGGAAGTCAGTAACAAAGAAAAAGATACCGTCGAAGTCGGATTCGTTGGATCATTTGCACAAATAAACAGCGATACAACGCATAACCATTCTCTAGACTACATCCTGCTTGAAATCTAGTAGGATCAGTGTCTTGCTACAAGAGAGTTGGAGTTTGAGAAGGTAAGAAACAAAATAAAGAGAGAGAAAGATCAGTGAGAGAGGACATGAAGAAGAAGCGGTCGTTGCGTAAAGGACTAAGATAAAAATCAGGGGGAGAGAAAGTAAGAGATTGAGGTACAATGAAAGACAACAATAGTTTGGTTAGCTAAAGAGGTCAGTGAAAGAGAAGTCAGTATGAGAGAAAGAGGTCAGTAAGAGAGAAAGAGGTCAGTGAAAGATCAGGAAAAGAAAGAGGTCAGTGAGAGAGGTCAGTAAGAGAGTCAGTGAGATTAGTGAGAGATAAGTCAGTAAGAGAGAAAGAGGCCAGTTAGAGATCAGGGAATGAAAGAGGTCAGGGAGGGAGAAGTCAGTAAGGAAGAAAGAGGTCAGTGAGAGATCAGGAAAAGAAAGAGGTCAGTGAGAGAGGTCAGTAAGAGAGTCAGTGAGATTAGTGAGAGAAAAGTCAGTGAGAGAAAGGTCAGTGAGAGAGAGGTCAGTGAGATATAGGTCAGTGAGAGAGAGACCAGTGACAGGAAGAGGTCAGTGAGAGAGAGGTCAGTGAGATATAGGTCAGTGAGAGAGATCAATTAGAGAGGTAAATGAGAGTGAGCAGTGAGGGGAAAATGCTTGAAAGAAATTGACCGCATATAAAAGGTGTAGAAATAGATATACGGAAATAAATAAAACCAAAGGGCAGGAATTAAATCAATGAAAGGCGAGAAAAACTGGGATAAAGAAAAAAGAGAAGGAGAGATAAGTCTGCCAGTAAAAATTGTTTAACGTTAAACCTGTTCTCAAATGGAACACTGAAATTATTATTTTCAATCTGCCTATACATTTTGAAGTACTCACAATGCTACAATATTGTTGTTCTCTGTCGTTATTTTTCCCTTGCCTGATTGTATGTCAACACACCCGCAACAGCTCAAGGCAGCACATAACAACAGGAAGAGTTTCTCTGCTGGCTAGTCATGCTGGGATACTTAATAAGATCGATAGAAACACACAAATATTGCTGACTTCTGTGGCAGTGATCGCGTTCTCAGCGACAACAGATCAGGGAAACTTGAGACAGGTGTGTTTTCATTCAACGAATATTAGCTCACATATATTTCCTCGTATATCCTCATATACCCGCTATGTGTCTTTCTTAATTGTTCAACTTATCAAGTAACATTATCTAACATTATCAAGACATACTCGCAATATGTCTTTCTTAATTATTCAAACTTATCAAGTAACATTATCTTGACACATATTTTATCTTTCTACTCCAACACGTATTTTATCTTTCTACTCCAACACATATTTTATCTTTCTACTACAAACACGTATTTTATCTTTCTACTCCAACACGTATTTTATCTGTATTCTCCAGACACATATTATAGTTTTCTTCTCCAGGCAAGTATTTTATCTTTCTAACACGTATTTTATCTTTCTATTAGAAACACGTATTTTATCTTTCTACTCCAACACGTATTTTATCTTTCTACTCCAACACATATTTTATCTTTCTACTCCAACACATATTTTATCTTTCTACTACAAACACGTATTTTATCTGTATTCTCCAGACACATATCTTTTTTCTCCAGGCAAGTATTATATTTTACTTCTCTATACACGTCATTTTATCACTTTTTCTCCAGACACATATCTTTTTTCTCCAGGCAAGTATTATATTTTACTTCTCTATACACGTCATTTTATCTTTTCTAACACATGTCCACAAATGTAGGTTGAACTTTTTCCTCAAATCAGTTTACTATTGTTAAATGTGCGAGTCTGTCTCCCTTGGGGTAGTCTCATTTGTCTTTGTAACTGTCCCCACGTCTGTGAAAATAGTGCTGACGTAGTCTTGGCTGGCTTCCCAATGGAAAGTGACCGGGATTGACTCTAGTTGCAGACACTCATGTCGACTTGGTATTTTGTTACACTTAACTTTTATCAACAAAATTAAAGCTTGTGAGAAAATAAATATATAGAAAAATCTTCTGTTTTTGTTCTCACACTTCTGCACATTATCAGGATGTAGTCCAGAGAACAGAATTCGGTGTGTCATGGTTTACAGCTTCGCTGCAATATCTGCGCCTATCTGCAACGCCAAATTTCAGCGTGGCTACTCGGTCATCCATGTATTGGAAAGGACAGCCAACCTCGCCCCCACAAAACAACGTAGTCACCTCTTACAACATGCACAGCAGGCACGCCCGTAGATAGGGGCGGGTGTGGTTGAAAAAACCCTTTAGCATTTTTTCACAATAATGACACACATTTTCTCATTAAAAAATAGAATTGACACGAAACGCATGCAATAAGTTACTTTAAATGTCTTTTTATGTAAACCTTCCTTGCGGAAAAACGATCCTGGTGGCAATAAGAATTTCAATATTCTTGCTCCTCTAAAGGGTCTGGCAACATCTCAAGCCAAACATCTTTCAATGAATGGCATAGATAGGTTCCTACAGCGAAATATCTATACCTCATTATACAAATGTGTGTTTGCTGGGATCTGCCTGAAATGTGAGAAAAATAGCTCTTGTATCATTGCACATGTGGCCAATGGCCGAGAGAGGTTAGAGTGTTGCTCTCACACATGTGAGGTCTAGGATTCGACTACTGGTAAGGACTGGGTTTTTTCTTTCGAAGGGTAAATTTAAAAAAACTCACCCTATACATAACGTGGCAATAGCAAAGACATGTCACTTTTATAACACAAGCAACTCACAAACTCCCTTAAACTCACTAACAGGAAAAATGCAATGTTGACATTTGTTTTGCTTTTTTTTAAATCCTGTGCAACCGAGAGGTTTGTCCCCAGATACACAGAAGACTCGGCGCGCAATGCTTTGAGACAAAGAAGTCGTCTACTCAGAACGAGTAAAACATAATAGTATAGATGAAGGTGCAGTGATATGTTTCCATATGAGGATTAGTCTCACTATATCTGCATGTATATATTCTACGAGGATTTTGTTGATTGGCCTGGTGAGCCGATGATGAGACCAGGAGAACTTCCGTTCCGTAATATAAATGAAATAACATCTGGCCATCTTCTTCGTTTTCTTCTGAATTCATTCTCAAACTCCTGAAGATTAGCAGGATGTAGTCCTGAGAATATAATACGCCATGTCCTGATTTACAGTTTGGCTATGATATCTACGACTTCGACACATCCGACTTCAGCATAGCTTCTGGGTCACTTTCACCATATTTGGAATGGGGACAACCAATTCCACCCCGAAAACCTCCTTCGGCGCCTCTTACGACGTTGATGACTTATAAAATGTTACTATTATTTTCTCCCCTTTCAAGCCCTGCAACGCACGGACTTGGCCGGCTCTAATACCACATCATAGTGACTTAAGGTATCTTCCTAATTGTAAATTAGTTGTCCATGATGAGGAGAAATAAGCAATGAATCTTTTCATCCACGATTTTGCGAAATAGCAATTGTGCGCGGAGGAGAACATGAGATTGAACGAAATATTGAGAAGAGTGTACAGTCCAACAGGTCACCAGACTCAGCTCAGTAGGCATATACTTGACCATCAGCTGAATGAAACTTAAGTACATGTATCACGATGTCTGTTCAGCTAATCACTAATCGTGTGCTGGAAATTTTGATATTTAACATCTGTGCCTGTGCATGTATGTCGCGGGGCCCAAATGGAAGCAACGAATAGTGATAGTGTAACCTGTCACGCATGTCGCAAGAGGCGACTAATGAGGTTTCCTGGGCTGTCTTATTTCATAGAGGGCCAGATTGATTCAAAGTCATGCTGAAATAGGATATGTCCGGCCAAAATGCGCAGATATTGCAACCAAGCTGTAAACCATGACACGACGCATTCCATTTTCTGAACTACATTCTAATAATCTGCAGGAGTTTGAGAATGAACGCAGAGGAAGAACAGAAGATTAAAGTATTTCTCCTTTTCTTCGCATGTGCCATAGCTGAGGTAAACGGTTACATTCCAAACATTTCTGGTGTCACCGCTTGTTGTGTCTTCATTTGGGTGTCAATCACAGTTACATGTCACGTGTATGTCTACAATTAATTACATCATTAAATGTCATTGCACTGCCCAAACAATAGGGTCCATATCTCTCTAGTTTTTAATTAACCTGGTCAAGTGGAAAGAGAGTGTGAGCGAGAGAAAGGAAGGTGGGTAGAGTGAGAGAAATTGAGGAAGAAAAAGAGTAAATAAGAGATAGATAAATGATGTGTTTGCTTCAACTATAAGTCGACCCAAAGATGGTTTAACTGAATTATAAGTACCAGATTGGATACAAAGGCACAAATCAATGTGTAGGTACCAAGCATATAGGGTCGTAGATACGTCTGCAGTAATAGGGGGAGGAATTGCCCACTTTTTTTAACGTGTTCGTTCTTTCAAAGTCCTGCAGATTAGCAGGATGTCGTCCAGATAACGGAATGCGTTGTGTTATAACTTCTGGGAATGTGGTTAGTCAAGTACGGAAAAACTCGCTTAAGTTGCAAGGCGATTTGGTGCCGCTAGAACGGACCTGGTTTAATTCCCGGTAGTCTCAAGAATGTGTTATGGCTTACGGGTTTGCTGCAATATTTGCACCATTCGGCCTGACACATCCGATTTTAATATGGTTTCTGGGTCGGTTAAGTTAACACTATACGAGATGGGAAAGCCAACGTCACCTTAGAACATCATTAGTCTCCTCTTACAACACATATGGAACGTAGGCAATATTTCTATTCTTTGCTCCCCTTTCAGTCCTCGGCAGAACACGTGCGTAAACAGAGACAAAGTGAGAGTCATTTTCCGCAGTGAGGATCACTTGTCAGCCATCTCCAATGACTTCCACCCACTTGCACTCATGCAACGTACACTGGTTTTGGTTGTTTATATTTGCACTCATGCGAAACATTGGGAAAGGGGTAACTAACTTTTGCAAATCATCGAAAACATAAGATAAAACCCACAAATCGACGGTCTTGAACCAGAAGGTCTTTATCAAGGCTTGTTGTGTGTAAAGTAAAAGTAAGACAAGTAAGTAAAAGATGGTACTGTCTATAATCACATGCAGTAAATCATCATTCGCTCTCGTTCTCATCTAGGAAGATGATTTGGATTTCTTCAATGAACTATACTGTGGTCAACAGCCTCGAGACACGGAAGTGAAACGTGTACATCGGAACTATTTCAGTTCAGATGGTCATAGTACTTCTTCTTCTTCGTTCGCTCTCTGATAACCAACACGTATTGTGTGTGATATCCGCCAGGGAGCGCGCGAAGTATGTTGTGCTGCTGGTTTCACGGCTGCATTACTTCATCTTCCGGTCCAGCACACCCGTTTTCGGCATGACAATAGTATAATAGTAAATAAAAGTAGTCTTCTCAATGCATTTCATACCGCTTCTTCTTCAGCCTTCATTCTCAAACTCCCGCTGAATTCTCTTGTAGCAGGACCATTGTCCTACTAGATTTCCAGCAGGATGTAGTCCAGAGAATGGAAATGCGTTGTGTCACCGTTTTATTTGCGCCAATGGTCCGACACATCCGTCTTCGGCAGACACACCGCTAAGCGTTAATATTCTTATATGAAATAAAGCTCTGGATTTCGTGAAACCACCCCATTGCACATAGGAAGTAGAACTAATCGCTCGTAATCCCAGGGAATCGAACCACCGACATATCCTTATTTTATCATTACCATAAATAATCATTTTTTGTTTACCATCATAGACAATAATGTTATGACCATTGACGGTCACATTTTAATGGTCGTGGACGGCAATAATACTTTCCCATGACATGATTTCCATCTTCTTGTTCGTTTTTGTTTGGCAAGCTAAATGCAGAAAAATATGGAAGCTCGTTGAAGACATGTGCTCTTGAGGGAATAATTCAATGACGAATAGACAGTCAAAATAAGTGATATGCTAGGATGAACAGAGGCACAGAAACTGGGAGAGTGGAAAGAGAGAGGAAAACTGGTGGCGGATGGGATGGGAAGTCGGGGGAAAAGGGGGAGGGGGATTCTTTTAAATTTGTGTACACCAGATATCCGACTGTCTCTCTCATTTATTTATTTCTTTTTCTTTAATTATCTATGTAGACCTATCTGTTTCTCTCTTATGTTCTCTCTCTCTCTCTCTCTATATATATATATATATATATATATATATATATATATATATATATATATATATATATATATATATATATATATATATATATATATATATATATATATATATATTGTTTACAAGTTTCTGTAGCAACAAATATAATATAAACATAAATTGATGGATGGAGAACCAGAAACACACATTTAGACAACCTTCTACCCGTTCCCTGGTTGTTAGGTAATATTGTCAGATTTTCCCTTGCCCTGTTACAAACTACATTTATATTCGCAAGCCATGCGGAACTGACATTGTAATATTTGTACAGGTTGTTATTACGATAGCTTGAATTATTTGGTGTTCTTTTCATACCTATGCTTACGTTTCTCTCTACCTTTTATGTCATTCTTTTTCTTCTCAAACTCCTGCAGAATATCAGAGTGTGGTCCAGAATATGTTGTACTACGGTTTACAGCTTGCCTTCAATTATGCTAATTTTTACAGACACATCCGACTTCAGGAGTACGTCTGAACAATTTTGACCCTCTATGGGATGAAATTCTGTATTAGTCTCAATATTAACGTATGGAAGTGACAGCTGGAAATCAACTTATTCAATAGACCAAAAATTACACACACAAGCTTCAAATACAAATGTTTCCGGTAGCTGATTAACATAAAATGGCGCGACTTCGTCACAAATAGTTATTTAAGATACAAAACATACCAAGAATATGTGCTAAACGTCATGCGAAAACGCAGGTAGAAATACTTGGGTCACGTTTTAAGACTAGAACAAAACAGAATAAACCAACAAGCCCGGAATGTAAATATGAGGGTAAAAGAAAACGAGGACGACCCAAAAGCAACCAAAAAAACTCCATGCTTAAAAAAGGGGAAATAATAGGCTGCAAGACCATACAAGAACTAAAACTGCAGGCAGCGGATCGCAACACATGGAGAATCACAACCTATGTTCTATGTGCCGTTTGTGGCATGAAAGGAACAAACTAACTAATTGGATGGAACAACCAATCATATTCCGAAAACTTCCTTAGTCGCCTCTTTCGATATGTGAATGGGAGGTCAAAGTATTGCTTTTCTTTGCACTCATTTCAGACTTCGACAACACTCGAGCAATATGTCTTTCTCTTCATCTTTTCCTTTCTTTATATACCTTTCTTTATTTTTCTACACCTCTAGCACTCTCTCTCTCTCTCTCTCTCTCTCTTATTACAAACGAATCAATGTTTGCTGTTATATCTCGATATAGGCATCAATATTTAGTTCGCCATATCCTTACAAATTGTACACCCTCGTTCACTCTCTGCGCTACTTTCTCTTTCCCCTTCTCTCCCTACAAACTACATAATCTTGATCTAACCCACCTCTTGATATTCTTCCAACCGTTACCATTTACAATCACTCTATCACTTCCATCTTCTAGCACTCACATTTCCACTTGTCATTACTTGAAATTGTCACCTTTTACTCTTTCTCGCCTCTAATCACACAGCTACCACAGTGGATGTGGGTTGCTGTCAGATGTACAATGTCATAAAGGAATAAAATAAAACAGCGTCACCTGGGGTACTGGAGTTTTTGGGGGTCACATTTACTTAAATATGTGGGGGGTTTTTTTCATGAAATTCTAGGTATTTAGCTATTTAAAAAAACATGAGTAAATCCTCTAGATTTCCAAAACAAGCTCACCAAATCTCATGATGGCGATGGAATTGGACACGAAATTGGGCGAACGACATTTTTTTCTCTTTTATGTAAATTAACAACTAACCTGACCTAATTTCTATTGTATTATATAGTCTGGGGTTATCTGTGGTTTTTTATAGGGCGATCTGGGTTTATTTATAAAACGTCAGTGGTAATTCTGGAAGTGATAATGATCTTCGAATGCTGTATTCACAAACTCCTGCAAACACGCAGAATGTAGTCCGGAGAACGGAGTGTGTGTGTGTAATTGTTTACAGATCCGCTGATATATGCGCATTTCGGTCTGAAACATCGAACTTCAGCATAGCTTCTGTGTCAACGTGAAGCTTTATGGGATAGGACCGCCAAGCCAACCCCACACAAAACGTCGCCGTACTCCACTAACGATCTCCCACTCTATAAGGAACTCACAATCCCTATCTTCCACTCATGCTCTCTGATGATCTCACAATCTCTATATCCCACTCATACTCTCATAATCCCTATCTCCCACTCATACATTCTGAGGATCTCACAATTCCTATCTCCTACTGATACTCGTGAGGATCTTACAATTCCTATCTCCCACTCATACTCTCTGTGGATCTCACAATCCCTATCCCCCACTCATACTCTGAAGTATTCAAAATCCATATCTCCCATTTCTACGTTTGATACCCCAATCTTGGCGAATAGCAGGATATATTCCGAAGAACAAGACGCATTGTGTCGTGGTTAAAATTGTCTGCGTAATCTTGACCGTATCCAACAAGTTCATCTTCCTAACAGCGTGTTGTCTCACGTCCAACTATTTCTGGTCGTATCTTACTAAACCATGTCAAATCAAAGTGGTACTATTATTTCATGTTCTTGCGGAGCACACAAATACCACCTCGACAAAGATATCCGTTAGCGAATGTTTATCACAATCATAAAAAAGCACATGCTATTGGTCACTATGGTCAGTACAGTTTTCACACGCACACACGTACGCAAAAAGACACACTAACCAGATGAATACTATGCGCTTCATGTTTGTATGTATATGTGCGTGTACCTGTGAGTGTTTCATATCTAACCACCAAAATTGTTCAGAGAACCGCTTGGTCGGTTAGTAAATGGTCATCTTAACATTACTGGAGGTTATTCGACTGAACTAACCAGGGTTGAGTCGTGTTTGAAGCTATCTGATCCTCATCAATATTGCTCATTTCCTGTAGCTTTCTGCACATTCGTCATTTCTTGTAAATATTTGCAGATCGGATGTTTGTTGCATTTTTAATGCAAATATTTCTATCAAAGATGTCATATTACTAACAAACATTTTCAGGAAAGATGACATTTTACTGGCATACATTTCCCGCAAAGATGATATATTACTGGCATTAATTTCCCGCAAAGATGATATATTACTGGCATTAATTTCCCGCAAAGATGACATATTACTGTCATACATCTCCAACAAATATGACATATTACTGACATACATTTGCCGCACAGATGACATATTACTGGCATACATTTCGAGCACAGATGACATATTACTGGCATACATTTCGAGCACAGATGTTTAATTACTGGCGAACATTTCCATCGGATGTCATATTCCTGGTCATATGCCATGTTTCAGCAAGAATGTTTCAGTGTCGCCCAGCAAGAAGACAACATATCATATTCAAGGCATAACGATCGCCTCAGCATTTTCCTCATGTTGCTGTGTTTGAAAGCTTCTCAAGACTCCCATACAGCTTCTGTGGATGTCTGTGCTTGTATGCAAATGCTCCTCCCTTAACTGACCTAGTGTGATGTAGTCTTGCAAGCTGTGTCCCGCTGTAAATGTTGCCTGCGCACATGGACACAGAGTGCAAACATGTTAAATATGCGGGTTGCATAATGCCATGGTTGCTGAAGCAACTATCGGCTTAGTATCTCTAATTTTAGCACATGTGCTTGTTTCGGCAGAACTGTGGTCCTGCTAGTTTTATGAGATAGCCCTAATCAATACTTAGTTTGTCGTTGGATCATCGTCATTGCACTCCGGACAAGACCATATGTGCTCCGATCTCTTATTGAGTGTATCCGCCATTACGCGTTGACTGACAGTCCTAGTACGTCGTTGATTGACCATCATTCTTCGTCGCCCACGAATCCGCTCCTTTCTAGCGACACCACATTTCAAACCAAGCTTCCTTATTCTAGTCATAAACAGAACGTCATCGTCACTTATACAATCATTTGTGCATGCGTTTTCCCGTAAGACGTTCACAATGTCTACAAGATCCATCGGTCCGCCAACAACTGTCGTAGTCGCGTGTGCGGCCAGACTTTCTACTCTATCATTACCCCGGACTCACGCATGTCCCAACACAAAAATAAACGTCACTTTCCGCATACATGAATTCTTCACCGCATCCAGCCACTGTTCCCAAATGTATTCCGAATGAATTTTTACAATCATGTTCATCGAGTCACTGAGTATACATGCATGTGTCGCAGTCTGCGAGCACACCAATGTTAACGCTTTGTTTACTGCCAAAATCCCCATTGTCATGTCTGAGCGAACGTACTGTACCCCATTCCTCTCTGATGGTCTTCCCCCACCTTTGAGCCGTGAAGGCCCATCACTCCTGATGTGCCACATAACTGACCCATCTGTATATATAATCATTTCACCTTCCCTGGAATTCTCGCAGATCAGAGCCCGCACCTCCCATTCCACGACTGTCGGACTCCATTCCCTGCATTCTTTATTGAACGTTATTATTACTTTGAAGGCTGTCGGACACTAAGGGCGCGCGACTCCATTTTGCAACAGGTAGCACATCCTCCAACCCCTTCACACACTTTGTATAATGTCCTCTGCACGCCCCTTCCACGACTTATCTCTCTTAAGTCGACTGCCTTTCACTTTGAGAATTTCAATGTGCATAACGTGCTCTTTATAAGCCCGCTCACTACACAATTGTATTCCTTGCTCTGCAGTTGGGCAATCAAGTATCGTATAGCCCGTGACAATGTATCTCTCTCACACTCCAGTATGTTCACATTGCCTCATTTTGGATTCTATCCAATCATTCTATTTGAGTCTGAGTCATTGTCAAAATTGCAAGAGCATGCTCTACCACCCCACCACCAATCCCTGATACAGTAGCCCTAACCAATATTTGCTTCCAGCATCTGTTGGCTGGACTAAGCCGTATCCCACTTCAAGGAGCTGGCCACGATGGAATTTGACTCAGGTACCTTGGATGTCAGTAGGAGACATTTTGCACACCTCAGCCACAGAGCTAACGATACAGTGTGATAATTTTACATTTGTATTGTATTACACAACATTAACGTACATCCAGAGAGAAAGAATGTGTGTGGTTTTGATAGTCTTGATGGGAAATTGCAGGATTGGATTTGATCAACTTTGTGTTTACGTGTGAACATTATTGTGAGATTATTTTTATTTCACTGTAAGTTTACGTCAGTTTGCATTATAACTCGCTTCATATGTATTGTTCTATATTGATAGTCTCATCTGGATAGATCTAGTCTTGCAGTTTATGTCATCACTTGGAAAATACGATATTGACTTTAAACTGAAATGATAATCTATGACTGCCAGAATATCAACAAATTCACACCGAAAATAACTAATTAGTGAATCTTCGTGTGTTCTGAAATATACTTTATATAAAAAATACAAACGAAATAATGTATGAATGTTAGCTTAGATACTGCATATTCTTGAATACAATCATCACTAAATATCATACGGCATAGCCGCCAAGCACACCTTTGTTCAATTTAAGTAAACATATTTATCTTTGGTAGCGAATAAATAGCAATAATAACAATACTGGAAATATACAATGTTACCGATGCCCGGGATATTGATTTTGTGCACAGAGTTGCAGGCATCGCTAGCAGAGACATTATTTGTGTTTGTATGCGACTACATCAACCAGCAGAAATGTCTGTTGTCTTCATCTGTGTTATATTTTCTCCTCTATTTTATTTACTCTCCAATCATATATTTCTTTATCCCAATTTCTAAATGCATTTGTTTATTCTATCTTTCTGTCTATGCAGCCAAGTTGCAGGCATTCTATCTCTCTCTCTCTCCGTGATATAATAATGTAATGGAATCATGCCAGTATATAAATGGTGATTTGAGTTCAAACACCCCCCCTTTTTGTAGGGGGGGGGAATAAAATGTATCTACCTTACACAAGTTAGAATGAGCGCTTGCGAGATACGACAGCTAAGATAAATACGACTTGCGAGATACGACAGCGAAGATAAATACGACTTGCGAGATACGACAGCGAAGATAAATACGACTTGCGAGATACGACAGCGAAGATAAATACGACTTGCGAGATACGACAGCGAAGATAAATACGACTTGCGAGATACGACAGCGAAGATAAATACGACTTGCGAGATACGACAGGGAAGATAAATACGACTTGCGAGATACGACAGCGAAGATAAATACGACTTGCGAGATACGACAGCGAAGATAAATACGACTTGCGAGATACGACAGCGAAGATAAATACGACTTGCGAGATACGACAGCGAAGATAAATACGACTTGCGAGATACGACAGCGAAGATAAATACGACTTGCGAGATACGACAGCGAAGATAAATACGACTTGCGAGATACGACAGGGAAGATAAATACAACTTGCGAGATACGACAGCTAAGATAAATACAACAGCCAAGTGTTTTCACCAGCAAGCCACAGCTAATAAAAGCATGCATAACCTTTGACATCTACTTGAAAGAGACTGAGTACCTATGAAATTTCTTGGAGTGCAATGGTGTCAGCGAGTAACCAATAACAAAGATATATCTGGCTCCACAAACCAATAGTAAAACATCCCCCTTACGATCAACTTACTGTACTGGAAATAATAACATGTCAATGAAATGATCTGTTATAGGCAGTTCCTCGGCAATACCCGAGTCGAATGCTCTAAAGAAATATTTCTTTAAAAAGGACAGTGATCGCTACAGATTTCCAGCAGGATGTAGTCCAGACAAGGAAAATGAGCTGTGTTGCCGCTTTATTTGCTTCAATGATCCGACACGTCCGATTTCGGCAATGATATAAATGCACTGTGTCCCAGAGATCAGAAAACACTAATTGGATATGGGTAGGACACCCCCCCCAAAAAAAAACCAACATTTTTTCCCCATACCATAAGAAAAAATATTCAACCCTACCCACAGTCTCCAAAAAAGGTTTGCCCACTGCTGATATAATGTCATGTTTTGTTACAACATTACAGATGACAAACAAACATTGAGACATATAGAACGACAGATTAACAGAAACATGAAGTCTTGAAGGAAGGCACAAATAATACACAAAACATGGAGTGACAGAATGGCAGAACCTATTATATAAGCCGACCAGTTAAAGGAGCCGGTAGTACAACTGTCAATATACTGTAGTGGTTAACACACCGTGGATGTCAACATATGGCACAACACATTTGTGATATTTCATTTTCGTATTTGTTTGTCCACTGTGTTTTTTATATTCGGATTTTTAGTCGAAACGTCGTCTGTCCATGGATTTCGTTGTTAGTATATCATCTTTATTGGTGACACTTTATTTTACCCAAATTTTTTGTTTGCATTCATACTGGCATCTGCCCTGTGTTGTCGAATCCCCTATATTTGCTAATTGTTGGTTTATTACTGATGCTCTGGTGATTTTTTTTCTATTACTTGTAAATGTAGTGAATTTCAGGAAGTGGTCAATATGGTGAGGTGGTCAACTTTGGGATTCAGCGTATAATTGACTGGGGGGACTTCTACGACTCGTTCTATGAGTATTCAAAGTGATTGAGTCGGAGAATGTAAAGTACATTCTGCTTATACGTGTGTTGCTGGGGCCCGAATGGGGAGCAAAGAATAGAGACTGTTGCCTCCCACGAATGTTGCAAGAGGTGGTTTTGGAGGTCTCATGCCATAAAGAATCACAGTGATCCAGAAGCCATGCTGAAGTCGGATGTGTCAGACCAAAACATGCAGATATCGCAGATAAGCTGTAAACCATAGACACAACAAATTCGGTTCTCCGGACTACATCCTGCTACTCTGAAGGAGCTTGAGAACGAACACAGAAGAAGAATCATGAAAATGGTGACCCTAATGAACTAAGACTGAATATAAACATTTCCTCTGTGTCCGAAACATAAAATATTGCAAACACTATAAATAGAACAGAGAGTACTCTACAATATGGCTGAAGGACGGACACAGAAACCGAAGCTATGTAGAGTGCTGCCAACTTAACCGAGGGCTGTTGGAGATGGAAATCAATAGAGGGGCAAGGGATCGATTGAAGACTGGAATCAGCTTCAGAGTTTCAGCTTCAGTTTCAGACAAGTTTCGCTACTTTTACTCTGCCCGCGTGCAAACATAATGATCTCCTGACCAAAAACTATTGGAGGGATGGGGGAACTGGAACATGTTCTCTTTATGTGTAAGTGCGGATTTTGTTTTATCTATCTTTATGACGCCTTTAACTATTCATTTTGGATTAGAAAAAAAAACAGGGTGATTGGATTTTATTTTAAGTCACGTCGGCATTTGTTCTCTCGGTTTCTCACTCTCTCTCTCTCTCTCTCTCATCGTTGACCTCCTCTCTTTTACTGTCTTATTTACTTGCACTCTTTCTATCTATCTATAATAATTTTTCTTTCAACATTTCTCATGTTCACCATCACATCTCTCCAACACACACACACACACACACACACACACACACACACACACACACATCTTTCTTGTTCTGCTTCTGCGTTCATTCTCAAACTCTTGCAGAACAGCAAGAAATAGTCTCGAGAACTGGGTACATTGTCTCATGGTGTATAGCTTAGATACGATATAAGCGCCTTTAGACCTGACACATCCGACTTCAGCATCACTTCGTCTCTTTAACCCCCTCTGGGGTGGGAAAGCTAACGCCACCCAATCGTCATAGTCCTGTCTTATCACATACTTAAGATAAGCTTATCTTATGATAAATATCACTATTCTTTGCTCCATTTTTCTGGAGCCCCGACGATACGAACGACAGCCTTTTTCTGTTTCTTGTTCTGTGTAACTTCTCATTATGTCACTTTTATAAACTGTTTTCTCTTATCGTATACCGCCCGCCGGTACAACTTGGATAACAAATCCCGGCCGGTACAACTTGGATAACAAACCCCGGCCGGTACAACTTGGATAACATACTACCGTTTCTAAGAATTGGATAAAAGATCGCCGTCGATACGAATTGGATAACAGACCACCGTTGGTACGACTAAGGTAACAGACCACCGTCGGTACAACTTGGATAACAGACCGCCGTCCGTACGACTTGGGTAACAGACCACCGTCGGTACAACTTTAATAACAGACCGCCGTTGGTACCACTTAGGTAACAGACCATCGTCGGTACAACTTGGATAACAGACCGCCGTCCGTACGACTTGGATAACAAAATGTGTGGCATTTTTAACATGTAGTAAATTATCCGTCTTCAGTTATTTTTAAGTAGCATTGCACTTTGCTACGGGAGAGGTTGACCCCCTCACATCTCCAACCCTTACATGCGGCTTCTTACCATTTGTCTTTTCTTACACCTAATATATTTTTAGGTATGAATTTTTTTTTGTGCGGCGATATCGACAAAACAAATAAATACCTACTTAATTACAAACCAGCACTTTACCAGATCTCCATCTTCCTCATGTTTTCTTTCACATTTTACTGAGATATTTTAACACAAATTTTATCAAATAATTCCAAATTTTTATAACTGTATGGTTTGTTGTAACTTTCTTTTGTGTGTTAACATTTCCTTCATGTCCAGTCTGTTTACGTTCATATAAACTAACTGCGGTCAATTTAAATCTAATTCCAAGCTAAGCATTCTGCAGTTACAGAAACAAGGATTATACAGTGCAAAGAATAGTGTTTGCTTTCAACAAAGAAAGTCAAAACAGATGATGTACGTAGTGGATGGGTGGAGTCATTAGAGAGAGAGCTAAAATGTGGGCTTCACTAACTAAAATGTGGGCTTCACTGCGAAAAAATCATGCTGATCTTTGTCCTCGGCCACGTGGGTGTGGAGGGAAACGAAAGGGCAGATCAAATAGTTAGCATCTCCACCATTACAGACGGTCAGATTATGGACCGAGCAGACATACTCATTGCTCTTTGTGAGTCCGCACGATCAGATAATTTTGAAATACATGAGAGTGAGTCAATATCTAGAATGCGCGTTTGGGAGTGAAGATATGCATAACCATAGAGAGCATCTACCACAGATTTCACAAAGAGCACTCAACCAACACAGAACCGGAACCATCAGCCGTTACACCCTGAGAGATGTACTGAAGCGGAGATCTGAGCACCTATGGACATATTCGGTATGCGAAGAAGTGTGGTGTTTCTACGGCATTATTTTACATTTTCAAGTTTGAAATGAAGTTTCAATCAATATGCATCAAGTATACAGTTTAATGAAGTGTACAATGATGTAGACAGTTCAGTGAAAACATAAAACAATGAACGATGTAGACAGTTTAATAAAAAGATAGAACAACAAATGATGTAGACGGTTCAATGAGAAGATGGGACAATAAATGATGTAGCCAGTTCAATGAGAAGATGGGACAATAAATGATGTAGCCAGTTCAATGAGAAGATGGGACAATAAATGATGTAGCCAGTTCAATGAGAAGATGGGACAATAAATGATGTAGCCAGTTCAATGAAAAGAACTGGTTTATAGCGAACATGTTCGTGACTGCTGTGACCAGTCCCAGAACAAAGTCTGAGAATAGAAACATTTTGGCTTATTATAGATCTAAGACCAGAGTATCGACGGCAAGACAGACAGATGGGAGGCAGATTCTAGAACTAGCTGGGGGCATTAAGTTGGTTCGTAGTTACTATATAGTCCGGGTGGACTAAGGATATCAGCTCAGAAATGTGAAGGTCAAAATGAATCTGTCAAAACGAGGCTATGTCGCACTTTGGGGATGGCGATATTATTTTGAAAGAATGGAATTGGGGGGGGGGGGGGATGAGCGTGAATGAAATAATATATTTTTATATAATTGAACAGAACTCTAGGATTTGTCTTGCATCTATTTTTTTACCCAATTTTCTATGAAATGTGTGTAGCCACTTCAATTTTAGGTTTTTAAGTAAACATTCGAAACTATTGAAAGTATAATTAAGTGCTGCTGACTAAAAATTCGAAACTATTGAATGTATAATGAAGTGATGGATAAAAAATAGAAATTATTGAATGTATAATTACGTGATGACTAAAAATTCTAAAATATTGAATGCATAATTAAGTGATGACTGAAAACTCAAAACTTATGAATGCATAATTACGTTTCGACTTAATAAAAAAAATTCGAAGCTATTGAATGTATAATTATGTGATGCCTAATAATTCTAAACTATTGAATGGTATAATTGTAAAAGTGTATACATGTAAATGTGATAGCTAAAAATTATAAAGTATTTTAAAAAGCAATGTCCATATACACAGCAGTAGTTTTTAACCATATTTAGCCCGTCACCCCGTTTTGGGAAATTCTCCTTTCCCCCACCCCTCCCCCAACCACACTGGGACACAAAATGAATAATGCATATCATAATAATTTCTTCTGTGTGCATGCTCACATTCCTGCATATTTGCAGGATGCAGTCCGGAGAACGGAATACATCGTGTTACTGTTTACAACATTCCTGCCATTTCTGCGCCGTTCGAGCTGATACACCATCGACTTCAGCATATAATCTGGGTCACTCTGACCCTCTATGGAATGGGGCAGGCAATTCAGACCCCAAATATTTCTTAGTCGCCTCTTACGACGTACATGGCAGGTAACAGTCACGTCATTCTTAGCTCCTCCTTCGGGCCTTCGACAACACACAGACGGTACTATATATCATTTATTTTAAATAGCGTTTGAATGTTCGGTTGTCATCTAGATGGGCCTGTGCCCATTACAATATCTGAAATTATTCTAATATCTACAATTACAATATCAGCAGTTCTAATATCTACAATTACAATATCTGAAATTATTCTAATATCTACAATTACAATATCTGAAATTATTCTAATATCTACAATTACAATATCAGCAGTTCTAATATCTACAATTACAATATCTGAAATTATTCTAATATCTACAATTACAATATCTGAAATTATTCTAATATCTACAATTACAATATCAGCAGTTCTAATATCTACAATTACAATATCTGAAATTATTCTAATATCTACAATTACAATATCTGAAATTATTCTAATATCTACAATTACAATATCTGAAATTCTTCTAACATCTACAATTACAATATCTGCTCCTATCGTATTTACTGTGTAGTAAATCAATGACTGCCGTTATAGTTTTGTTGTTGGAAAGACATGACATATTATCTAGTTATGTTGCGTGGCACCATTGTACCTCGTGGCCTGGTATCTCCAACTTATACATGTGTGCTTGCTTGGACAGTGCTGTATTCTTTTAGATGTAGAGGATGGTCCTACCTATCTTAGTAGTTTCCAGCCTATGTTGGCTGGACTACGTACTATTTCCACTTCAAGGAGTTGGCCTGAATGAGGACCACCTTTATTATGTCGGCCATATCTCTTCTCAGTACTGTGTCATCAACCACATTGCTATTCCAGCCAATGAGTGCTCTTTCGATGTCTCGAACAACTGCATGTTTAGGGCAGTATAGCCATGTAATATTACGAACAGATGTTTTTTTTCCAGTAACATGATACATTTCTTTCTTAACATTCGCCGTTTTATCTTACGTAACATGCTTTGGAAAATATATATGTGTGAGTTTGTATTTCAGTCACCTATCGTGTGCAGCCGTCTTGTCAGGTATGTGCTGTCGGTACACAAACGTATTTCAGTCACCAATCGTGTGCAGCCGTCTCAAGTCAGGTATGTGTTGTCGGTACAAAAAGTATTTCAGTCACCAATCGTGTGCATCTGTCGCAAGTCAGGTGTGAGAAGGTGGTACAAAAAGATCTATTTATGCCTTGGTTCTTAAACTCCTGCAGCTTGATTTGCGTAGTCATGATTTACAGCTTATCTAGAATATCTGCGCTTTTCTTACCAACATATCCAACTTCATCATAAAATCTAATGGATGGGTCAGCCAACTCCACCCCAAAACTTCTTATTGTCATTTAACAATATTCTGGACAGGTCATAGTTGTGTTATTATTTGCTCCCCTAGTCCTGATAATACACCGGTAACAAACGGATCAGGTATCTCACCCAAGCTGTAAACAATTATGCAGAAGTATGTTCCCTTAACTACATGGGCAATAGCGAACAAACGCAGAAAATACAACATCATTAAAACATTATCTTGATTTTACATCCAGACTTTGTTTACAAACACATACGCAGAAAAGGAATTTCTTTTCCAAACCGGTGTAAACAAGGGTACAGAATCAATGTAATCTCACAGGTAAATAAGTGGGAATTTTGTCTACCTGTAGTACGTGTTTTTACTTTTCTGATTTCGTTCACAATCTCCTGCTGAATAACAAGACATAGTGCTGATAATTTAATTCGTTGTATCATGGTTTACACCATACCCGCGATATTTTCATCTCTTGACACACATCAGCATCGTGTTTTTGGATCACTGTAACGTCATCTCAACACTTCTTAGTCGTCTCTTACGTCATTCATTGTAGGTAGTTGTTCATTATTCATTGTTCCCTTTCTGATCAATGTCAGACTAACCAGTTTGGTTTATTTATACTTTCTCCAACCAATGAAAAGAACAACTTTAGTCAGAGTGGCATACGGTACTTATAAAGCACAAAGGCAGTAAAAGACCTCTGTACAGAGTTAATTAGGACTTCATTGTTACATATTTTTTTATTGTCGTGCTTTTTTGTGGCCACTGCCAAAAGTAGACATGGCCGAACAACGAAATGCACGGAAATAATCAAATTCGGTCTTTCAAGTCATGTTTACATTTTCTATATACAGGTCTTTCTACTGGAAACCTGACATGGCCCAGACTTGTGTAAAGTAGATCATCTTCTTCTTCTGTGTTCGCTCTCATATATAACCACAACGAATATAGCGTGTGATTTCCGCCGGGGAGCGTAACGTAAGTTGTGCTGCAAATTCCACAGTAATACTGTGTTATTTGTACCTCGGTTGGCCACTTTGTGATCTGGACGTCCGAGGCAAAGCACATCAGTTTTCGTCATGCCTTTAATTCGGGTAGTAAGCTTCCCTAGTCCGTGACACTCTGCCCATCTGTCGACGGCCAAGTAGGTCATGATATAGAGAATGCCACTTTCCGAAAAAATGACTTTTATTTTAAATTTTAAAAATGTATTTTATCTCTAATTTTAAGTTATTATAATATGCAATTTAAAAAATCACGGGTAACGTGATGTCTTGTTTTCGGGGATATTAGATTCCCGTTTCAACGAAGACGGATGTATCGGGCCATTGGTGTAAATAAACCGGCGACAGAAAGCATTTTCATTATCTGGACTACATACAACTGGAAAACTTGTAGAACCATTGTCCTGTTACAAGATAAATCCAGCAGGAATTTGAGAATGAACACTGAAGAAAAAGAAGAGAAGATTCCCGATGATTATCACTTCAAGCTACAAAGTTATATAATATTAGTGGTATGTGTAACAGGCACCTAGCTTGCTGCTTCGATGAGCTAAGTATATATGGGAAAACCCAAGTCCGGTATAGTCAATCCTCTACGCCTTTTGAGTTGTTTTAGATCAGCTGTTAATATTTATTTATGAGCTATAATCTTATTTAATACACTACTGTTCGTCGTATGGTTGTTTTATGTGTTACTAGTGGCACTGAAGAATAAATTTAATTCATTTGAAAATAATTATCTTAAAAACTACATATTGTTTGGAAAGAATTCAAGCAAGCAAGAGAAGACACCAAACAGCAATATGTTTTCACAACAATGAAGAAAACGATGGACTTATATCAGACATGTACTTAGAATTTATGAAAACAGACTACCAATACAAGCATTGAAATGGGTACCAGATGGCAAAAGAAAAAAGGAAGACAACGAGAGACTTCACAGAACAATCATCAAAGAGGGTTTGACTATAGATGTAAAAACCATACAATAATTAAACACATTAGCATCAAATTTGCTTGAAATGGAGAGTTCTTGTTTCTGCCCTATGCACCGTATTCGGTGCTGAAGGAACATAGATAGTAGAACTGAACACATGAGAAACAGAATGAGGATCGGCTTCAACCAGCGAGCTACATGAACTATCCCGTCTATACCATTCCACATCTGCTAAGGGAACCACCATACAAATATATTTCGTTGTCCGGACTACGTCCTGCTAATCTGCAGAAGTTTGAGAACGGGCGGAGAGGTAAAAATACAAGTCTAAAATCTCTAATGGTTTAATGAGTCAGCCCTCTTGTTTCTTGTGCCAGACACCAAAGCTTGTACTATCGACACCTAAGCACCTTAATAATTTCTGACGAGGTGGCGTTACATAGGTCTTCTTATGATTCGCATTTGAGGATTACATAGCACCATAGTTGCTGGTGGTTCTTTTGGCCTGGAATCTCTGATCTCAGTCCATGTCTTTGCTTGGCAAGACTGATTCTGCTCGTTATAGAGATGGCACGACTTATTTCAGTTTGCAACCTCTTTTGGCTGAACCAAGCCCATATCTCCAAGCCAATGAGCTGGCCTTGATGGAGTATATGTCTCTAAAAATTCACTCCTGCTTGACTCAATATGGCAATAGGAGCGCTAATTAAGCTAACAAATCTGCTATTCTGTATGTTCGTTGATTTAATATAGCGGTATGTGTGCAATGGTTAACAATAGCCAGTATAAGACCTACTAATAGCATCCAAACAAGTTTTTTTGACGTCAAATGTTGGATTATTTCCAAGCATTTCGTTGGTGTGCGCTGACAGATAACACAATTTATATAAAAAGTGACTAACTAAAATGACGACAATAATCTAAACTATGACCTCAAAATGTTTGTTCGGATTATGATGATAGGTCTTATACTGGCGATAGTTCATTCTTCTACTCATTCTAGCTACATGTAAATATGTACTTGACTGTGCTATATAAGACTGCGTTATAGAGAGAGCTACATGTAAATCTGTACTTCACTGTGCTATATAAGATACTGCGTTATAGAGAGAGCTACATGTAAATCTGTACTTGACTGTGCTATATAAGAGTCTGCGCTCTAGAGAGAGTAACATGTAAATCTGTGCTTCACTGTGCTATATAAGGCTCTGCGCTGACAAAGAAGTCCTCTTGAGGTTGTTTTTTAAAGGGTATTTTTTACAAAAATAGATTATGAAAGGTGTAAACATTCCCGATAATTTCTCTTAAAAAGCATTAAACATAAACATCGCAAATAAGACTTTCCAAATATAGACGAACATAAGAAACGGAATAAATATGTGTCTGTATACTTGGAAACAAAGACTACAGTATATGAATTATTATTGTAAACAAATGTCCCAGTATGTGAACTATTATTATAAACAATGGCTCCGGTGTCTGGTTATTATTATTATTATTAATTATAAACAAAGGCGCCAGTATCTGGATTATTTCGTATAAAGAATGCATTCTCAAACTGGATCGCCATAAAGATTACATTACGATAAGAAGGAAACTTAATTAGAAAATACTCTGAGATTCAAAGTAAATATTTAATTGATTTTTGAATTTCCAACAGATAAACAAGTGAGAAGTGAAACATGAGACTTGAAGGAAGGAAACGGCGCCACAACATTTGGCTTATCGTGATTTAAAAATATTGCAATCCTGTTGTAGAAAAACATTCATTTAAAAACAGTTTTGTATTTATGTGTTTGCACTTTAGCGACAACTGGTTACATGTATACTTTGTCGTACTGTATGTTTACTTTCTCTTTCCTGTTTCGTTTCTAGAAGTAAGAAATTTTGGGTTCATCTTATTTGTGTCTGTAACAAACATTACTACTCATCGGGAAAACCAAA
The DNA here is from genome assembly GCA_034231615.1 of Meghimatium bilineatum. NCBI lineage: Eukaryota > Metazoa > Mollusca > Gastropoda > Stylommatophora > Philomycidae > Meghimatium > Meghimatium bilineatum. The sequence continues at coordinate 46,149,692 of CM067304.1, forward strand.
AATTCATGTATTAACCAGCAGATTTTAAAGAGGATATATGCTACTGCAGAATATGAAAGAGTCAGGACGAAAATCCACTAGTAACTGCATGGCTAGAGCATGTGTTTTGCTCTCTATGATAATAAACATCATGAAGGTTGTGGTTGTGTGTCAAAAATCTAGCGTGCCAAGAATCACACTAAACGGCAACTATCTAAAACAAGTTGACAATTTTTGTTACTATGGTTCATAATTACATCCACCTTTTCGTTACATGATGAAATAAATACACATACATAGGAAATGTGGCTACCAATTTTGGTACACTGTCCAAATACACCAGAAAAATCCAGAAGCTAAAAATTAAATAAAGATACACATCTATCAAGCGTGTGTTGAACACGCCACATGGCTCAGAAACATGGACGAACTACTCAAAACATGAGAGTAGACCTTTAAGACCTTATTTGACTCATGTCTCGCTTCAATTACAAAATTGAGAAGAACATGTGTTTTTGTCACACCTTTCATCTAAGATGTATCCATAAAATCATGAACGTTAAATGGCATGATAAAGTCAGGAATACTGGAAAAGCTACACCGTGCTAAGTACCCATCTACAACAGACACAATAGAAATAGTCGAGATGGCTGGGTCACATGCACAGAATGTCAAACTACAACATTTCCGAGCAAGAACTATTTGAAAACTTTCTCAAGAGCAATGAGTCCGTGATATACCACTTTTGATGTACAAAGATATCTGTAAATCTTCAATTAAAATTTCTGTATCGGTCCTAAATATTGTAGCCAATGATTAGACTGTATCGAAACACGTTGTGCACATGGACGGGAAAATATGATTGAAAAGATGGAGAACAAAATTGAAAGACTCAAACACAAATATTCTGTGGTTGTGATTGATCACATAGAAGGTTCATTCATGATAGATACTGCTCATATAATTACATTTGTACTTAATGATAAAGAGGCCTTATAAGAGTCAATGTGTCGCTTTAGCTACACAACTGAGAAGAACATGTGCTTTTGTCAGAAAGGCTATGGGCTGACAAGAACTACCTGCTCACAGCTAATGGGATTATTTCGTCATTAATTTCCGATGAGAACTATCGGTTGATTTTGTGCCTCAGCATCGTTATCTTTTTCTTTACTTCTTCTATGTCTATGTGTGCTCCTTCATTATGTGTTCATAAATTACACTCATCATTTCTTCTTCTTCAGCGTTCTTCTCAAACTCCCGCTGGATCTCTCTTGTAGCAGGACTATAGTTATATTAGTAGTCGTGTAGGATGTAGTCCAGAGAATGGAAATGCGTTGTGTCGTCGTTTTATTTGTGCCAATACCCCGACACATCCGTCTTCGGCTGAAACACTTATCGTTTGTCGGTAAGATATTTCTAAAAATATTTGTTTGTGCCCAACAAACTTCACGTGTATGTTCCCAACATTCTCGTGGGTCTTGTTTACATTCCATGAGATCCCAAACATTTCTAATTTACATCCACATATCAGACCACCAGTGACATAATAGAGAAAGCTATTACTCATCTTATACGTCATATGTGTACGATAATAAGTATGGAACACCGTACGCCCACTTTCTTCATATTTCATAAATTTACAATAAACTCATTTATCTGCCCGCTCACGCGCGTGGAAAAGGGACAAATGAAACGCCCATAGTATTAACATTTCCCTCCCGAAATTCATCCACCATCGTCCCTTATCCTGCACGTATCTTCAAAATAACTCATCACATTTGCAATCTCTCCCATTCATTCTCATGGAAGTAAATGTCCTCCATACAAACCGTGTGCATATACTACTCGCAACATACGCTCATCTGAAATATTAATGTCTGTCTCTCTCTCTCTCTTCATATAAAGCGTCGAACACACTACTTTATCTTTCCATGCAGAGCGTGGACATAATACTCTCTCTAAAAACAGAGAATGAACATACTACTCTATTTTTCTACGTAGATAGAGTGAACATACTACTCTGTTTCTGCATTCAGAGAGTAGACATTCTATTTTTCTACGTAGATAGAGTGAACATACTACTCTGTTTCTGCATTCAGAGAGTAGACATTCTATTTTTCTACGTAGATAGAGTGAACATACTACTCTGTTTCTGCATTCAGAGAGTAGACATTCTATTTTTCTACGTAGATAGAGTGAACATACTACTCTGTTTCTGCATTCAGAGAGTAGACATTCTATTTTTCTACATACAGAAAGAAGACATTTCTTCTCTACATATGAAGAGTAGACATTATATTTTATTTACATACAGAGAGTAATCTATATTTCTTTTCACAGAGAGTAGACATTACATTATTTCTAAATACAGAGAGTGAATATTCTATTCTCTCTACATGCTGAGCGTAAGCATACTACTCTCTCTCTCTCTCTCTCTCTCTCTCCACACATACATCTTGAGCAGAGAAATATTACTTGCACTAAGCACTTATCCTTGTAATGTTACTTTCTATTCCGTTAAACAGATATCTTAAATTATATTTCTACACACACAGACACTCTTTCTCTAAAGACATTTCGTTGAAATACTACACACTCTGTCTATGTACAAAGAGTAATAAATACTACGTCTATCACTACACAAAAATTCGTAGAAATACTACACTCCCTACAAACACATTGAAGAAATATTACTCTCTACAAACACACTGAAGAAATATTACTTTTTATCTACAAACACCGTGCAGATGCTACTCTCTTCCCGAATGCAACACTGAAATACATTGCTCTCTCTCTCTCTCGAAATGCAATTCTGAAATACCACCATCTCTCTCTCTCTCTCTCTCTCTCTCTCTCTATATATATATATATATATATATATATATATATTTGTATGTGTATTTATATAAACATATCTATTTCTCCCTACACCGGCATGGCTGGCATACTAGTTAAAATAACAGTGTACAGATCTCTGGATAGCTCTGGTCCTGGCTGGACCTGAACGATCGATGAGAACCCATTATGCAGAATGTATTCAGCTTACCGGGACGCAAGTCTTGGCAGGAGAGAACTGTTTACAAGATGAAGGGCGCGGGTAGGTTACAAAATAACGTTCTGTAAAATGTGTAGCAAGGTGAGTCCTTACCACGCACTCTATTTCTCTCCCTCGTGTAATACAAATATATAAATTATTTTTCTTATACACGGTTTGTTCATTAGGATGGAAATGGATAGCCACTGCTGCTGGGTGGATTTTCTGAGAACTTAATGGAAGTATTTATACGCAATATAAGTGGTCACTTGCAGTACATTGATAATGATGATGAGAGTGGTGGTAGTTGCGTGGCTAGTTTACTAGTCCAATATTTTAGGATCGATTTCAAGTTAAGGAGAATTTTTTCGACGGCAAACAATTCAATTCTTATGAAATTGGACCCAAAATAAATATGGGAAACTAAAAGGCGGTGTGTGGATTCGGTGATAAAGTGGTTAGTGAGCCCATCTCCCAAATACAACTCGGCAGTGCTTGCTTGTGGTTCAAAAACCGATAGTTCACATTGCACTGACCAGCGATTTGACAATCCACAGTGCACTAACCAGCGATTTGACAGTCCACATTGAACTGACCGGCGCCTTGATGTATTCTGACGCTTAAGAAGTGAACAAGAGTTAGAAAGCATTATCCTCTATAGCAGCCGTTCACAACGAGGGTCATATGCCCCCTCTCTCCCAATGTCACAGGGGGATACCGCAGAGAAAATTCTGAAAAATTGAGGTTATAGACCAGCTCAGGGTTGCCACAAACACTATCAGGGGAGGGCGCACAGAATAGTAACTACTTGAACGATCGATACACAACAAGAATTATAGCGATAACAATAGGTCTTGGTGACTGGTAAAGAAAGGCAATTACCGGTTTTTATGGGAACACAAAAAATGGAGCTAAATAGGTCGAGAACCACTGTTCTACATATCATTCTTCACTTATTTAAATGTTGTCTCGGTACAGAAATTGGATGTGTCTGATCAATGGCACACATAAAACTGCGGCACAACACATTTTCATTCTCTGGACTACAGGCTGCTTGAAATATAGTACGGACAACCTGCTACAAGAAAGATCTGCATGGTGTGAGTTTGAGAATAAAGGCCTAAAAAAATAGAAGTTTCTTTACATGATACTAACCGTCCGAGCAATCACTTAATGACAGATACTACAGGTCTAGCATTGCATTTTCCTCAACTGTACCCGATCACACCTCGTCAGTTTGTTGGCTGACTCTATAACAAATTGTGGCTGTCCATCAATTACTTTAACAATTATTTGTCAAATATTTACCCCATCACCCTGTTGTCTACAACTGTAAAGAATTCGACGATCCCTGTTTAATTATACCAAATTACACCCCTCCCCCTCTTCCCCCCGCCAAATTATAATTTCTTTCAGCAGAAAATATTCAAAAAAACTTAATTTTTTTGTGTTCATATTTTTAGAAAAATGATTCAAATTCAAACACTGCAATTGGTGTAGACAAAATCAGTATTGTTGTCAACAACTGTTGTCAACTCCACGCAAACCTCCCCTCCCACCGCCATCGTCAACAATTGTCAAACTTCATCAATCCTCCCCCTAATTGTCGACGTAATTATTTGACATTTGTCAATTACAGATAAGGTATTTATCTGAAATAGTAGTTTAGTATCATCTTTCGTTCAATGTATTCCGGAGAACGGAATGCGTTGTGTCATGGCTTACAGCTTGACTGAGATACTGTAAATTTCGGTATGACATGCGAATATAGCATGGATTTTGGGTTGCTAAAACCATGTAAGGGATCCGACATCCAACTCCACCACTCCCCCGCCCACCTCAATATCCTTGGTCGCCACTTATAATATCCAGGACAGGTTACAGCGTGTCGCTATTCTTTGCTACATCTTCTGACGCCGTATGTACATGGGCGGAATACGATGAAACAGCAATAGTAGTAGGCATCTTTCCAGGCGATAGTATTATTGTTGTGATATAGGAAATATCGTCCATACTCCATGACGATGATAACGTACAACAGGCATGTGACGTAGTAGGCAACTTTCCGTCTTTCCATTCGATAATATTATTGTTGTGATATAGGAAATATAATATACAATCTATGGCCATGATATGATGGATATGACCGAGACCCATTAAGGCCAGAGATGGAAGAGAACTCCCCATAGCACAATGTCTGGGCTGAAATATAGAGGACATGTGCTGCCATTGCAACTAGATCTACCTCTCTGCCTGCCTTGTTAACTTAAAGGAAAAGGTAACACTAACACAAATGGAACAATGCAATCTGCAGGAGTTGACGGATCAACAGGGATGTGCTCTAGATGTGCTCCCCGTCTCGGTGCTCCCAATCTAGACCAGCTGCTAACCAGGAGACAACAGTATAAAGTGTCTTTAGCTTAACAAAAATCATAGATACATCGTTATTCTGTGTCTTTCCTAACACGTATCATCCCCCATCCCACATTTAATTTACACATTCCATTTTAGACATCTTTGTTGCGGTCTTCCATATCATGACTCGGCTGTCTGTCTCAGACATAGATTAGTTTATGATTCTAGTCTACTAGACCAGGGGTGGGCAAACTTTTTGTGCAGAGGGCCGCATTGAAAATTGTAAAGCTATTGGAGGGCCGCATATAATATTATGTATGTTTTTGTTTAAAATTCTCGGTAAGTAATCAATTAAATATTTTTATTATAAAGAAAGGTAGTTTTACATAATGTAGATAACTTCTGAAATAAATTACATTTCTAACAGACTTACACTATAACAGTATATTTTCTAATATGGATAAAAGGTTTTGCAAATATTTTAACAATGTTTGTGTATTTAAAAATGTGTTTGAGGGCCGCAAAATATCCAATGGCGGACCGCATGCGGGTCGTAGTTTGCCCACCCCTGTACTAGACTATACACAGCGAGGAGACGAAGAGGGAGGAAATTACTCGTGTGGTATTATTTCCTCAAGGCACAATTTGAAACGAGTTAAAGAAAGACAGCGGATTTAAAAGCCGTTTTGATAAGGCACGAATAGTTCTTTCCTTATTTAGTTAAAGCAGCAGTGCTTAGTAACTATATAACAGAATCAATTATCTAGAACATTAATCTCGGGTCAAACTCGTAATAGAAAGTGTTCAAACCTATTTGGAAAATAAAATACTGTATCCAACACCATAAATCATGGTGAAATCAAACGCTTAGATACGTAGGTGAGAGTGTGTTTTAACTCTCCCCCCCCCCCCCCCGACCCCAAGAAATCAGAATATGACTTTAAGTACTAGGGATTTAGCAAAAAGGCTAGTAAACCATCACCCCCCCCCCTAACGGTTTTCCAAAAACCTCCGCAATTAAATATTCTCTTCTTTTTGAAAACCAAAACTACCAATAAAAATGTATGGCCATCGTGGAACTCATAGTCAAAGACAACTCTAACTGAATGTTAAAAGTGGATGTAACAAATGGTCATCATCATGATGTGATGAACGAACAACGACAACAATCTCGTAAAATACGACTGTGGAAAGTTGTGGGTGGTTTTGATTGTCCCATCCCATATAGAGTCAACGCGACCTAGAAGCCATGCTAAGTCGGATATGTCCGACAAATGGCGCAAGTAACATATATAATATTTAAGGGGCACCCCTTTATCAGCTGCTCACGTGACTTGCTTCGCGCGGGCAAGCAGACAACGTAGCACAATAAACTAATTTGGCTAACCATATTACGCGGTTAAACAGATATTGTTTGTATTCAGTAAATAGATAAACAACACAAGTACATTATTTGCCAACAAACACCACAATCATATTATTTGTCAACTAACACCACAAGCATATTATTTGCCAACAAACCCCGCAAGCACATTATTTGCCAACAAACATCGCAAGCGAATTATTTGCCAACAAACACCACAAGCATATTATTTACCAACAAACACCACAAGTACATTATTTGCCAACATCAAAAAAGAAAAGAATAAACAGGTGTGTTCTGGTTGAGTCATCAGTGGTACTGTTACTTCTGGAAGATCCAATAACGGTCTGCGTATACGCTTGACCTGGTGTATACAGCTGCTTATTTTACGCTGCCCTTGTGGCAAATTCTGGAATATTTCTATAATTTGAATAGCGATGCTGGGAAATAACTTGTCTCCGTGGATCATAACGTTAGTATTACTATGCTTTTTTCATGAATACATTCCTTCAATTATTCTACATTTCTAAGATTGGTATTGATCTCATTGCTCCGATGATGATTCCAATTGTTTGGTTATGTACTCTTTCCAGGTTCTGTAATGTGGTGCTTGATGCTAAACTTCATGTTGTACGCCATATTCTAAGCGTGGTCGAACAGCTTGTTGGCATACATTTTTAAGACGTCTTTCATTGTGTCCCCATTCTGTCCCGCTCAATTCCCTTAGTAAAGCTATTTTCTTTTATTAGATTTTGTTTCTGCTTTCATGATACGATGCTTCCATAAGGTCACAATTTATTTTGTCTCAGCCCTTTCTTTCAACCCTTCCTCTCTCTCTCTCTCTCTCTCTCTCTCTCTCTCCCTGTGCTAAAAATTGAAGCAAAGAATAGCGACACTGTTACCTGAAAGGAATGTCGTAAGAGTCAACTAAAGAAGTTTTAGGCGAAAATATTAGCTGATCCCATCCCATAGAGTCAAAGTGACCCATAGAGTCAAAGTGACCCACAGACCATGCTGAAGCAGGATATGTCAGGATGAATGGCGCAGATCTCGCAGCTAAGCTGTAAACCATGACGCAACGAATTATGTTCTCTGGACTGCATTCTGCTAATCCGCAGAAGCCTAAACGCAGATGAAGATCTCTTCACTTTTCTTGTAGGTTCCAATCCATCACACGTCTAGTTATATTGCCATACTTCTTACTGGGTGTGTACCATATATCCGTGTACATTTTCTATTATTTCTATTACACAAACTTCATCGGACACTTGTATTGCATACAAGTCTTGTCTTTTGTCTCAGCCACTTGTGTCGTGAAGCACCGTGGGGAGCCTAAGTCTATGTTATATTGCCAAATGTGCTGCTGCTGTAATCCCATGTGGTTGTTTAATGTCTCTGATAGTGTCTATCCATTTATGCATTCGTCTTCCTCTTGCCCTCGACGCTTTATACAAAACATACATTGCTCTATACGCTTTCGACGAGAGGCAGCCAGGCTCCATTCTCATTAAATGTCCGAACCATTTCTTCTTCTTCTTCAGCGTTCGCTCACATATAACTACAAAGTGAATATATCGTGTGATTTCCGCCGGGGAGCGTGAAGTACGTTGTGCTGCAGATTCCACAGTAGAACTGTGTTATTTGCACCTCGGTTGGCCACTCTGTGGTCTGGACGTCCGAGGTCCAGCACATCCGTTTTCGTCATTCCTTTATTTCTCGTTTGGTCCCTATCCGAACCATTTGATTTGTTGTCTCTTGATATAGGCAATAACTGGTATGGTTCTAATGATTTGTCTAATGCCATTGTTTCACATTCTATCCATTCTTGTGAATGCCAACACTCTTTTTCAAACATCTCGTCTCACATGCAGTAATCTTACTTTCCTGTGCTTTGGAAATGGTTCTTGTTTGACACTGATAGCACAATGTTAGTATAAAAATACTATTTATTAACGTTCGTTTAGTTGTTCTACTGATGTTAGAATGTCTAAGAAGTGGCGTCAGTTGATAAAATACACTGGCCTTTTGACATCTAGTCTCAATTTCCCTATCTATCATTCCGTCATCTGTAAAAACACTTCCCAGATATATAAATTCTCTGACCTGTTTATGTTGGTAATCTTTACCTGTATTTTTATTGCACAGTTTGTTCTGCTGATTTTCATTGTCTCAATTTTGGAGGTACTGATTTTCATACGTTTGTGTTTTTCACATGATGATATTAGTGTGTTGAAATGACTGTAGTTGTTCAGCATTGTCGTAAATAAGGCTTTGTTCGTCTGTAAATAGTCTTCTTCTTCTTTTTTCTGTCCTCATGTACCTTTCGGTGTTGAGGGTAGAGTGAGTGTACGGTCTTTTGCCCTTCTATTTGCCTATTCTGCTGTTATATTTCCGAGTGTCTCTAATAAACTATCTATCCACCTTTATTGGAGGGCGTCCAATAGGTCGACTGTTTTCGTATCGTTTGTTAAGTATTTTTTGGATAATACTTTGCTCTTTCTGTCTTATGTATTCTATTGTTGACTTGATCCCTAATTGTTTCCTTAGTGCTTCATTCCTGATTTTGTCTCTCAAGCTAACTCCAATCATACGTCTCACACATTTCATTTCAGTGGTGTTAATCTTATGTATTGTTCTAGAATCCAATGTCCAAGTTTGACACTGATAACACAATGTTGGTAAGAAAATGGTGTTGAAAAGCGCTTTCTTTGTTTCTAGTGTAATATCTTTGTTTTTTAGTAACGGTGTTAATTGACTAATGACCTAACAGGCCTTATTACATCTTGCGTTTATTTCTGCTTCTTGTTTATTGTCATATCTCAATGTGCTGCCCAGATATTTGAATTCATCTACTTGTTTTAGTTGTGTATTGTTTATCTGTATGTTGATGTTCTCCTTTTCTCTTGCAATATTCATTACTTCTGTTTTGTCTATATTGATTTTCATTCCAAATTGCTTGCCTGCTGTGTCTATTATGCTTAGGTGGTCTTGCAGGTTTTTAATGCTGTTGTGGAATAAAACCTGGTCATCTGCAAAAAGTAGTTCATTTGCTCCATTAGAATTTGCTGTTTTGTTTATATGGTCCATGTATGTAATAAAAAGTAGTGGGGATAATACACATCCCTGTTTTACTCCTGTGCTAATCACAAAGTGCTCTGTGTAGCCTGCAGCTGTTCTTACAGTGCAACTGCTGTTGTTATAGAGACTTCTACAAACGTTAATTAAATGTTGGCATACTCCATAAATTTTTAATGTTTCCCTCAGTTTTTCTCTGTTTACTCGGTCAAATGCTTTCTCTTGATCTATGAAGGATATGTATAAATTTTGGTTGTATTCTATTGACTTCTCTGCCAGCTGATTCAGAATAAATATTACATCAGTACATCCTCTGTTTCTTCTAAAACCCATTTGTGTATTACTAAGTTGTTGTTCTATTAAAGGTCTCAGTCTTTTCTCTACTATTTTTGCATATAGTTTTCCTGCATGGCTTAACAAGGAAATTCCCCTGTACTGTTTACAGTCTCTTTTGCTGCCTTTCCTTTTCCATATTGGCAATATGATAGCTTTTCTCCAGTCTGTTGGTGTCTTCTGGAGAAAAGCTATAATAGTGCCAATATGGAAAAGTAAATAGTAAATCATTTATTTCGTTGCCTTCTGTACTACCTTCTGTGTTTTATTCTCGTCTAACCTCTGTAATTATTTTATTGAATAGTAGTGAGACAACACATAGTCCTGTCTTAATTTTCTTCTTCTGCGTTCGTTCTCAAACACTTGCAGATTAGAAGGATGTTGTCCAGAAAATGCGCTGTCATGGTATACAACATTGCTGCGATATATGCACCTGTCGTACTCCTGATTTAATTTCTAAATTATCCCACAGTCAATCGTTAGTTCTTACTTCACGTCTAGATTGTGGTAGAATGTCTTGATGCTGTCCAGTAACTGTCCTTGAATTTCGTATTCTTCGATACTTTAGTTTGTTACTTTAGTAACATAGTTTAGTTTGTTACTTTAGTAACATAGTTTAGTTCGATACTTTAGTTTGTTACTTTAGTAACATAGTTTAGTTTGTTACTTTAGTAACATAGTTTAGTTCGATACTTTAGTTTGTTACTTTTGTAACATAGTTTAGTTCGATACTTTAGTTTGTTACTTTAGTAACATAGTTTAGTTCGACACTTTAGTAAAATAGTTTAGTTCAATACTTTAGTAACATAGTTTAGTTCAATACTTTAGTAACATAGTTTAGTTCAATACTTTAGTAACATAGTTTAGTTCAATACTTTAGTAACATAGTTTAGTTCGATACTTTAGTAACATAGCTTAGTTCAATACTTTAGTTTGTTACTTTAGTAACATAGTTTAGTTCGATACTTTAGTAACATAGTTTAGTTCAATACTTTAGTTTGGTACTTTAGTAACATAGTTTAGTTCGATACTTTAGTAACATAGTTTAGTTCGATACTTTAGTAACATAGTTTAGTTCAATACTTTAGTTTGGTGCTTTAGTAACATAGTTTAGTTCGATACTTTATTTTTTTACTTTAGTAACATAGTTTAGTTCGATACTTTAGTTTGTTACTTTAGTAACATAGTTTAGTTCAATACTTTAGTAACATAGTTTAGTTCGATACTTTAGTTTGTTACTTTAGTAACATAGTTTAGTTCAATACTTTAGTTTGTTACTTTAGTAACATAGTTTAGTTCGATACTTTATTATTTTACTTTAGTAACATAGTTTAGTTCGATACTTTAGTTTGTTACTTTAGTAACATAGTTTAGTTCAATACTTTAGTAACATAGTTTAGTTCAATACTTTAGTAACATAGTTTAGTTCAATACTTTACTTTAGACCATAGTTTGTTCCTGTCGACTCGGTTCAATGCCGTTTCCTGATCTATAAATGATATGTTTAGTTGTTTGTCGCACTCTTTAGTTTTTTCATTTTGTTCTTAGATTGAATAATGCATATCTATACACCCCATGTTTTTTTTCTAAATTCAAATTAGTTTCTAATAAGAATTGGTTCATTTTATGCTTGATTCTTTTTTACATACAAATGTGCAATATTAGTACATTTTCCTTTTTGTAAGCTTACCTCTGTGCACTTAAAAGTGCTAATGTCAGTTATCAACTGCTTTACGAATATATTCCAACATTTACCAGTATATAGATTCCTAATTACAAAGGCAGATCTTTAAAAGTCTTCCTTCAGGCAACGATAATATCCTGCCAAATAACGAGGCGCAACAAAAAAAACTAAGAAATAATGACTGCGAGTGATAGTATATAAACAGTTTGCCTCCCCCTTTAAAGACATAAATGGGAGATCGTATCTACTGTAAGTTCTTTATAAAAAATTGATTGTGGAGCAGTTTAGTACTTGAAGGTTGCAACTACAGTACTGTTAATCGATCAGGATTCGCCTCCGTTATTAAAAATGGCTACAATGAATCTCACGCACCAGCTATCATTTTCCTTGGAAATACACTAAATATGGTTGTTGATACGGTCTTTGCTGGAGAAAAGTTACAAAAAGCTAATTCCTTTACATTTTTTTAATTGTGTATTTTCTTTCTTTTACTTTGGGTGAAGGTGAACGATTAAGGAGGAGGAGGATATATATCCGGTTTTTTTTATATTTTGGCTTGCTTTACAGTACTAAATGTCATTTTCGGACATCCTTCGAAAGAGGGTTTATGTAGGATATGCTCTAAGGGCAGTGGAACATTTCCTGTACACCAAACCAGTTGTACGGACGGGGTGCACTTGACATACAGAGACAGACATCCACAGAAAGTTGTATGGGGAGTCTTGAAGAACTATAAAATGCAAACGTTACCAAAATGATCAGACCGAATTTTGATGTGCATATGAACTCACCCTCCCTCCACCCGCAATCTACAGACTTGACACTCACATACGCGGATTTTTGCTATCTCTTGAATTTGTCCTTCCATTGCAGTGATTTTCTTTCCTTTGACTCATGACACTCGTAGTTCAACTCGTAAGTTTACCATCTCTCGACGGCTTCTCAATACTTATGAAATTATTTTCCTCGTAGTTGTCACACAGTACCTCATGGACAGTTAGAACTAATGGAGGATATATCGAGGGAGATAAATACCACAAGAACATAAATTACAAACATCGAAGAATACAATAACAGATCATGTTATGAGGCAAGAAAATTTCAAATAAAAAATGTGAAAGCATGCACAAATGAAGGAAGAAAGAAGCAGTTGTCGACATAGAAGACATTTAATAGTTTAACATACTGCATGTAGAGCATCCATACATCACACTGCGAATAGAATTTTGCGAAGATCCACAAACAAGTGTAACAGCTGGTATGACACGTGATAATGATGAAAATATTTATCTCCGCATTTATTTTTTTTGTAGTGTTTAAATTCCTCCTCCCTAATCTTTCATCTATTACGTTTCTCATCCTTATCCTTTCATCGATTACATTTCTCATGCCTAACATTTCATTGATTATATTTCTCATTCGTAACCTTTCATTGATTAAATTTCTCATTCCTAACCTTTCATTGATTATATTTCTCATCCCTAACCTTTCATTGATTATATTTCTCATCCCTAACCTTTCATTGATTAGATTTTGCATCCCTAACCTTTCATTGATTAAATTTCTCATTCCTAGCCTTTTATTGATTACATTTCTCATTCCTAACCTTTCATTAACTACATTTCTCATTCCTAACCTTTCATTGATTAGATTTTGCATCCCTAACCTTTCATTGATTAAATTTATCATTCCTAGCCTTTTATTGATTACATTTCTCATTCCTAACCTTTCATTAACTACATTTCTCATTCCTAACCTTTCATTGATTAGATTTTGCATCCCTAACCTTTCATTGATTACATTTCTCATTCCTAACCTTTCATTGACTACAATTCTCTTGATGAAAGACACTCCCTTTTCGTCTGTATATCCCCAATTTTAATAACTCCATGTTACCTTCCATCAAATGCAGTGCATTCCTTTCTTCGGATTTTCAAAGCTTAAGGCAGACAAGTTATTCGGTAGACACCTCGCTAACAAGCAGGAGTCCCTGATTCTTCTTAGAAATCCGAAAGCATCCCGCGAACTAATTATGGAAATGATCGAAAAATCACAGCCAATCTAATCTGGATTTTATATGTTTGCTGTTTTTCAAGATTCAGTCATACCACACTTTCCCTCGTGATCTTCTGTAGAAATATAAGACCTTTCAACAGAAAATGTAAATATGACCCGAAATGTAGATTTTAATTATTTCCATACATTTCGTTGGTTGACCATGGCTATTTTTGGTATGCGACTCCAAGTATATAAATAGTGACCAACGAAAATCACAATAATCAAAAACGTAACCAATGAAGTCCCAATGAATTCTGTACGGAGGTTTTCTACACTGCAGAGGGTCCTGATTTTCACTAAGCGTAGTAGTGTGAGTGCTAATTTAAGCTCTAATGTCAAGTACACCATCTTGTTTTTCTTACCGTAGTACGTGGTTGGCTGGTTGTTGTTTTTTTTTCCAGTGATGTCTTATTGTATATCCATTGTATGCTTTGTCTATTTTTTGTTCTAAAGCCTTCCGGCACACTTTAACTGGAAAACACCCTGTAATGATTTTTTTTTTAATTGTATAACTTGAACCTTTCTGTGTTATGTTTTCATGCTGAAGTCGAATATTTCACGAGGAAAGGTGCAGATACCTCAGCCAGAATGTCAACCATTACAAAACGCATTCTTTTCTCTGGACTAGATCCCGGTACACAGTAGAAGTGTGAGACAGAAATCAGAAGTTACATGCATTTATCAGTAGATGGTTGTGGTTCATTATGATAAGGTGCATTAGCCATAGCCTCCTCGAGGTCAACTCCTTGAAGTGGAGAGGAGGTTTATTCCAGCCAACAGAGGCTGGAAACTAAGATCGGTTGGGCCATCCCTGACATCGAGCAATACCACAGTCCTGTCCAAGCAAGCACTGGTGTTACGTCGGAGATACGATGCCGAAATGCGCACCAGCAACCATGGTATCACGCATCACTAGATAACATGTCTTCACAACAACAAAAATCAGTCATCAATAGTGTTGTCGATGTGTTCGATGCATGGTATTGCAAAATTCTCCTGATCTTATCATTTCTCATTCTGTCTAGTTGGTCTAGTTGTCTATAGTTCCTGCAAATTCTTTAAAGACATTTCATTTCACCTGTTAATTTTTTCTTTGTGATTACTGTCATTAATCACGTTTGGCACGAGCAACAAAGCCCTGGGGAATAAAAATCCTTTTCTTATAATTTATCTTCTTAATTCGTTCTCAAACTCAAGCTGGTTAGCAGGATGCAGTCCAAAGAATGGAATGAATTGTATCACGGTTTACAGCTATGCTGCAATATCTTCACTTGGATTAGCCAATTCCACCTCCCAATAACTTCTAAGTCTCCTCTTGTTTTTGACGCTGTTACAATCTCCAGGATACATGGGCG
The DNA here is from genome assembly GCA_034231615.1 of Meghimatium bilineatum. Classification (NCBI taxonomy): domain Eukaryota; kingdom Metazoa; phylum Mollusca; class Gastropoda; order Stylommatophora; family Philomycidae; genus Meghimatium; species Meghimatium bilineatum. The sequence continues at coordinate 46,164,928 of CM067304.1, forward strand.
ATTAGCTTCTGCTCCTTATGTGCAGTTGGGTACAATCTTTCATATCCTCAAGACTTTCCGTTGATGGCGGACGTGTCGTGCTATATCCTTTAATAAATAGCGAAACAGTGCATTTCCATTCTCTGGACTACAACCTGCCGGAAACCTAGTAGGACCATTGTCCTGAACGCTGAAGGGGAATGGAAAATATACAGAATATTTAAACATCGGTAGTGTACATTATATTATGAGGAAGCCTCCTTCTCAAGAGAGATTTCAGACGCCTCTTACGGCATGAATGTAAGGTCACATAATTATTATTCTTTGCTCCCCTGTTTTCTCCTGCGACCCACGGGAGTTCTGTCTCTTAACATTGAATTTAATCTTAGGATCTTAATATTTTGTGTGGGTTTATTTTTGTCATGATAAAGACTTTTTTAGCCGAAACATCGTCTGTTTTTGTTGATGTTAGCATGTTATGTACTTTACTGCAACACTCCCTACTTATTTCTGTGGGTTTTTTCTTTGATCTTATGATGTTGAACTAGGGTGGTCTATATTTATATTTGAGTTTTACTGAGACTGTTTTAACTACTATTTTGAGGTATATCATAACAGAAAATATGAGAAAACTCACTATCACGCAAATCAAGAGGCCACACTCAGGAAGATTGAACTGGTTCGATGAGAACCTAACGTCCATATATGCATATGGCAAATATACATATATACTTTGTAAAAGAGGGACTACGCAGTTTACCTATTCATTTTCAAAATGCATAATTCTCGCCCACAGTAAATATACTTTGGAAAAAATGGCCCACATATAAAGTAAAATTTTCTTCTAAGAGATGAAATTACATATGTGATTTAGTTTGTGTGTGTGATTTAGTTTGTGTGTGTGATTTAATTTGCGTGTGTGATTTAGTGCGTATTCTCTCAACAGATAAATAGCTTATTTATCTGTTTATAGCTATAGATATATAACTATTAATAAAGTGACTATAGCCCCTTGCAAGCTAGTTTCCTCATCTCTGTGTTCATGTGAGCAGAAATCGCAGACTGCAGGGCATCCTTCAATCTACACTAAATTATTTGAGGACTGGAGGATTTGTCTGCGAAAACAGACAACCAGAGAAAATTGTATAGTAGAACATTTTTCTCACCGAAAACGGATGTGTTGGGCCACTGGCGCAAACAAAACGGTGACGGGACGTACTTCCATTCTTTGGACTACATCCTGCTAGAAATCTGTTTGGATCATTGCCATGGTAGAAGCGAGATCCCGTGGGAGTTTGAGAATGAAAGCTGAAAAAGACTAGCTTTTAACTACAGCAACATTTCTATCAAGATGACCAACTTATCAATGTGCTACAGAGATAAGACATCCAGATAAACCAGAAACAGTCCTAAAGATCTTTCAAATACAGCAATATCGCCCTCGTGTTTCCGGGCCCGAATAAAGCCAGGAATAGCGAGACTGTTACATGTCAAGCATGTTGTAAGAGGCGACTAATGAGGCTTGGAGTGTGATGTTGGCTGTCCCCTCCTACAGAAAGTCTTGGTGACTCAGAAACTATACAGAAGTGAGATGGTCGAAAGGAGCAGATATCACAGACAATATACAAACCATAACACAAAATTTTATTCTACTCGTTCTGAAACTCCTGAAAAAAGGAAGATGTAGTCCGGAGAACGGAATGCGTTGTGTCATGGTTAACAGCTTTGCTGTGATATCTGCACCTTTCAGTCGGACACATCCAACTTTAATATGGCTTCTGAGTCACTTTGACCCTATATGGGATGGAGCAGCTTCCTTAGTCGCCTATTACGACATAACATAGATTGTAAACAGTGCTGCTATTCTTTGCTCCCCTTTAGAGCACAGGTAACACAGTCGTGCTATGAATTTATCCGAATGAGCACTTGCAGAGAACAAGTCCAGGATCAGTCGAGAGCCGATAGTAAAACTCCACCTCTTGGCGCAAAGATCAAGAGTGGCAACTTGTACTCTCTCCATACAAGGGGCTGTCGATTCGATACGCCAACAATTTTATTTTGCCAAAATTGCGCCCCACACCCTTTTCCTTCTACCTCCTCCCTGTTAAATTAAGACACCCCATCCCACATAAATTCTGCTTAATCAAAGAATATGCACACCTCTACCCACCCTCTCTCGGTGTAATAAAGAAAATCACTGAATGTAGAATACACTTCTCATGTCCAAGACACAACATAATACAATACATTTTTTTTAAACTATATTTTTTTTTTCCATGGATTCAGTTCTAATTTACAACAACTAATTCATAAATACACTGCCCGGCATCTTAACCCGACAGACAATCAGCAGTAACCTTAGTAACCTGACAAACCGATTGGATTCTCAATTCTATCAAATCCAGACTACGATTCACATGTACAAATGAAGTCGTTGTGAAGTAGGCTAACTAACCGTCGCCGTGTACGGAAAGACAATATTTGACGTTCAGCTCACAATCAAATAATAATCCTCGTCTAATCCTCGTACAATGAGATGTAGAGGTTTGTGCCATTCTCAACCTTCAACCGATGCCTTGACAAACAACATTTTACGCTGCTCACATCTGCATGATGATTTATTTGTGAAGGCTATAGGTGCGCGTCCAGCTATATGCATCTGTGAAGGCGATATGTAGTGGTACAATATGCGTCTGTGAAAGCCAAGGTACCTCATTCGAATCCCGACGTAGGCAACTGTATATATAAGGACCGCTCAGAAAGCAATGGCAAACTACTAGTACACTGAAGGTAAATATCGCCAAGAAAACCCCACAGAAAAAAATGCTGGCTATGTCTACATCATGTACGGTGTCAATAGGTGCGCAGTATTGCTTCTATAATTAGAAACACCGTATGGAAACAGTGCCAAGGAAGTGAGAGTGTTTGACGTTGCAGCTTGGAGTCAAGATGTTGAGCATTGATCAGTTAGTAGTCAGCGAATAACATGGGTCTTAGTAGCATCAGCTAGCAATCAGGGATGTCAAGACCTGCTCGTGGACAATATGATGTAATATGTCAGTATGGTCACTGAGTAGAGGTCATTTAATGAATTATGTAAGGAGGTTGTGATATGGTCTTTCTTAGCGATGCTGTCACCACTGGTTTTTTTGTTTGTTTTTGTTTTTGTAGTATGCCGATTGGAGGGGGTTGAATAACAAGTGTGCAATATGAGAGAAGGTGGCCATATATAAGAAAGTTATATACATATGATAGTCATTGTAACATTTGTTGAGTTCGACATAGTAACTTTATATACTTTGTGACGTCATCCAATGAAAAGCACGGGGAACAGTCAGATCAGTCAAGATTTCTTCTTCTTCTTCTTTCGTTCGCTAATAATATCTATATCTGCAGTGCTGTTTCTTGTATAAATTGACAGTGTTTTCGATTTCTTGTTTTGTACCATAGAGTTTAACTCTCATAGGCGTATCAGAAGGTCAGTATGTGCATCTTGTCATAGTTTGGACATTCTTGAAGGATATATTCTGAAGTTTGGTTGGCTTTCCCGCATGTACACTTTCCTGATTTGCCATTTTAAATGTTGTATACATATGGCTGTTAAGTTTATTGTATCCAGTTCTGAGTTGAAATATGATGACCTGTTCTTATCTGTTAATTAGATGTAGCCGTCCTGTGAAGGTAAGCTGGGTATTCGCTGTGCCTTTATCATCGATTTCTTAGGTGATAGCTGATTGGTACATCGGATTGTTGCATGTTAGAACCTTCCTTGACCAGTTGATCAGCTCTCTCATTTCCTGCTATTCCACAATGTGATAAAATCCATTGCAGCATAATTCTACACCGATGTTGGACTATGGACAATACCTCTTTTAACTCTGGTAGTTTATTGGATTGTAGTGCCTCTAGTACTGATCTTGCATCTGTAAATATTACACTAGAGTATGGAGTCATGTCGATGTTAACAGTTTCTCTGAAGCTGCACAAATAGCTTTGACTTCAGATTCATAGTGTTTACAGTAATTCACATTGGTATACATGTGGTATCAGTGGTGCCATCTGGGTATTCCACGTATACACCATCCCTTACTGCATTCTGTACTGATCCATCCGTATACACTCTGTTACATAGATCAATTGAGAAAGCGTATACCATTTCCTGCAGATTATTGTGCTGTTCATCCTCATACATACCTATTATTGTTATTTGGATATTAACTGGTAGGTACATGTATGTCTATTTTCCCCATGGGCTGTGTACTGGTTGAGAAATCAGTGATATTGTTACCTATGGAAGATCCGATACCTGTCTACGTAGACGCTTGTCCATTTCCCAGATTCTAGAATCTTTCCTTCATTGGGTGACAGTGGTGGGAAAGGAACTTCTCGCCATGAATTATAATTTTAGTATCTCTACGCTCTTTCAATGACTGCATCCCTTCGATATTCTGCATTTCTATGATTGGTGTGGATCGCAATGCTCCTTCAATGATTCTAAATGATTGTTTCTGTACTCTATCCAAGTTCTGTAGAGTGGCGTTTGATGATTAACTCCATGCCGCAGAATCATATTTTAAGTGTGGTCGAATTTAAGTGTTGGTATACCTTTTTTAGAATTCTTTCATTGGCTCCTCAAGTTGTTCCACTCAGTTTCCTTAGTATAGCTTTCTTCCTTCTAGCCTTTGTTTCTGCTTTGCTGATATGATTTTTCCATGTCATTTTGGCATCAAATGTTACACCAATATACGTGGGTTGGTCAACTACCTTTAAGACAGTTTTATTTACATAGATGTTTCCTGCTCTTTGTTTTAGTGAAAGTGTAAAAAGGGTTGTGGTTGACTTCTCTATATTGATACTTACACACCATTTGTCCGTCCAACTGGTAAAAATGTCCATGGCTCTCTGAGGTATTTTTGTGGCAGCCACAGCGTTCTCGTGTGTGTATCATAGAACTAAGTCATGTGCATACAGTGACGTGCTAGTTTCAGCAGGTATTTCTTCAATTGAATCATTGATAAATGTGAGGAAAAGAGTGAGTGATAGAACTCCTCCCTGAGGCACTCAATGACGGATCAGTACCTTCTTACTTTTTGTGCCATTTAATTGTACTCTGGCTCTTATATTGTGAATAATGGCTTTCGTCCATCTAAACATATTATCACTTATCTTGTAGTTTCTTATTTTTTGTAGCAATACATCTTTCTATAACTTATCAAAGGCCTTTTGTAAGTAAATACATACCACCAGTACTGATTTTTTGTTTCGGAAAGCATCCTCAATTTTCTGTGAGAGGTATGTAGTTTGATCCTCCGTGGAGTAACATTGTCGGAAGCCTGCCTGCTGTGGTGCAAGGTAATTTCTACATTCTAGGTGAAATTTTTATTTTAAGTTTATGATGCACTCCATTGTTTTGCACAGGCAGAATTGTAAGACTAATTGGTCTGTAGCTATTGGGTGTTATTCCACCTTTTTCAGGTTTAATTAAGCAGAGAGGAACATAATTGATTCCCTCCGGGATTTGTGGGATTTCTCCAGTAGTCCAGCTAATAATTAAGATGTCCAATAATTCCATCCTTGCTGTTGTTCCTAGATTTTTAATCATTTCATTTGATATTTCATCAATACCTGGGGTGTTACTTAGCTTCAGTTTAGAGACCGCTAATTCCAATTCACTATATGTGTACAATGTATCCATAATTTCATCTTCGCTGTTTTCATCACTGATTCTAGTCTGAGCATGTTCCATTTTACTTTTTTGGTCGCTCCGCATTGTAAGCTGATTCTCTGGACTAATTTCAATATTGCAGTCTTGAGCAAATATCCTAGCGAAATTATCTACTGCTTGCTTTCCTGTAATAATTTTGCCATTCTGTACGAGTGTTATGTTTGTGTTTCTTCCTGTTCCCCCCATCGTTTAGTTATTTGACTAGTTTCCACAGTTTTCTTCCATCCTTTTTAAAATTTAAGGATTCTGTTTTCTCTTTCCAGCTCTTTCTTCTAGCTTCTAGTTTGGCTCTTTGGAATTTAGCTTTTACGTGTTGATGTTTGTTGTGATGTTCCTGGCTTGGGTTATTTTCCACTTCTGTCCGTGCTTTTTCTAATTCTTCTTGCAGGTTCTAGTTGTTCACTCCAGTATGACTTGTATTGTTTGCGTGCTTCTTTTGGTACTGGTTCTTTGTCAGCTTGATGAATACATATATTGAATTCTTTGACTATGGCGTTTATGTCTTTTCCTTCCATATATATTTGTCCAGCTAAAACACTACTGCGGTGTTTAAATAGTCCCCAATTTGACTTTTTTATAATTTCATCTTGGGAGGGTATATACATTCCCTATGGGTTCATTTTTAATACTAAGGAGGACTGGTCGATGGGCACTACTTATAATTTGCTTCCTCACTGTTCTGTTAATTTCCCATGCTATGTCTGCTGAGTACAATGCCAAGTCTGTTGTGGAAGTGAATTGTCATGCTGTTGAGTAGTATGTTGGAGGATCTTTTGGCTTATTGAGCAATAGAAGACCTTTGTCATCTTTAAAGTTCTCTTTTATCCATGTGGTCATAAACCCAGCTCTGTGAGTGACTGTTAAAATCTCCACATACTATCAGCCTCTGTTTGGTATTGTGTCCAGGGCAAGGGGTTGGTCATTTGAACAATAGTAATTTAGTACGTGGAAGTCTGTGTTTTTGGTCTTTAGTTGAAGGGCCTGGTATTCCGCCCCTTCCATGTATAGCTCAGTTTGATGTACGCTGATATATTTTTGACTGGTGTAAGTATTCCTCCATTTCTTCTGTCTATTCAATCAGTTCTGAAGCACTGATAACCTGTAATTTTAAAGGCTACATCTTTGCTGAGGTGTGTCTCTTGTATTCAGTAAATGCTGACCTGTTCCTTAAAAGGGTGTTCTCTAATTCTAATTTCTTGCTAAAGCTGTCTTTTGCTATTTACACCCTCAGCATTCCAGTGCATTATTGTGAGTGGTGTCTCATTGGTTTTTAATACTTGTTGGTCAGTGATATTACTCTTGTGCCTTATGGCTCTACACGGCATTCGAAGAGGATCTCCAGTCGCGTGAGAAGGGCCCTCAGTGAGAAGGGCCCTTTCGAGGTATAGGGTCCGGTGTTACCTCTGTCTCGTGAGTCTTCACAAGGTTAGCACCATGATAGAGTTATGCAAATATAGACATTCATTTGCGATCATGCATGGCATTCGGGTTGTTTCGGTGCACCTTCTGGCCAGATGTCGCTGACTTCAGCACCTTTATTTGCTAGGCAAGACTGTGGTCCTGCCCGAATGTGGGAGACTCCGGCCAGTTTTAGTTTCCAGCTTCTGCTATCTGGATTAAGCCCCATCTCCTCACCAAGGAGCTGACCTCTATTGGGATCAGTCAAGATAAATGACGCTAATTGGAATTATCAGCTTACATGTTCATTCTGGAGAAAGACTTGACACAGTTGACCAATATTCCGAAGCCAGAGAAAGTTTACATGAACCGACCTCAAATTATATTCTAAAACACTATATTCAAGAATATGGGTTCGGACACACCCTTCGAAATCTTCGAGTTTTCGTATTAAATTATACACAGAAGCGGTGTAAGAAGTATCGGTTGTTTATGAACAATAAATATGTATATGTTCATTTTATACCAATATTTTTTAAGAACAAAATAGATAGCTCGTACGAGACGAACTCGGAATAAACATATTGTATTTCAGCACTCCATCAGTCTCGGTCAAAACGAAATTGTGTTTTGCTGTTTGCATTAAGCGTATCACTTCTGCACCACTCGTCACGCGTAAACGCTCCACCAAAGTTCAATCAATTCGATGGTGGACGATTTAAGAATAGGACAAAGTGAGCATAAAAGGATAATTACATTACTAATGCCAACGACCGTAACATGAATAATGCCTGCCACAGTGAGCACATTTAATCAAGCCAGGTAATATTAACCACGATAGGCCTGTCCGTGCAGCCATTACTGAACTAAATTTCCTTGCTTTGGTCTGATGTGCAGCCAATATAATTAGCGAAAACTGTAAATATGAGAGCTATCGAATCAATTGTATTTCAAATTCGATGCATCATCTGCCTAAACTTGCAGTTCTAATAAGAGTCACAGCAACGTCGATGAACAAAGAGGATTATTGGAACTGGAGGCTTATAAGCAGGTCTCTTGTCTCACTCAAAATAGATTTCTTTCAATCTGTCTCAAACTTCACATTTGATTCTAAGGTAATCTAAAAATAAATGAGAACAATAAGAAGAAAACCGCCCGTGTGCAACCGAGGCCTGAAATGGGAGCAAAGAATAGCAACACTGTTTACCTTCCATGCATGTCGTAAGGGGCGACTAAGGAGGTTATGGGATGGAGTTGGCTGTCCCATCCCATATAGGGTCAGTGACCCAATGCCCTGTCGAAGTCGGGTGTGTCAGGCCGAAAGGCGCAGATATCGCAGCAATGCTGTAAACCATGACACAGCGCATTCCATTCTCCGGACTACATCCTGCTACTCTGCAGGAGTTTGAGAACGAACGCAGAAGAAGAAGAAGAAAACGATGGACTTATATCAGACATATATTTAGAATGAATGAAAATAGACTGACGATACAAGCATTAAAATGAGTACCAAATGGAAAAAGAAAAAGAGGAAGACCAAGACTTCGCAGAACAACCATCAAAGAAGGTATGACATAATTACATATAATAGTACCACATCGCTCAAACTAGAGAGCTCTGGTTTCTGCCCTGTATTAGGCGTTGAAGCTACATAGACCAGATAGATATAAATAAATAAAATATCGCCATTTTATTTTTTTTTAAATTGTCTGAAAGTGAATGTCTCATAGTTAAAGGCTTTATTTCAAGGTTATCTCGTTAATTTTTCTTAATTTTAAATCATGTCTAAATCTGAAGTTTTTAGAATGTCTTAAACTAGATAATTTATTTCAAGGCATGACTCAAACTAGATACCTTATTTTAAGACAAATTTTAAACTAGATACGATATTTATTTCGTCGTGTTTTAAATTGAAGTTTGTGTTGTCTCAAAATGAATATATACTTTTTGCGTTTGTTCTCAATCTCCCACCGGATCTCTCTTGTAGCAGGATGTTCCCATAGATCTCCAGCAGGATAATGGGCATGTGTTCTGTCGCAATATTATTCGCGTTAATAACTCGACACATCCGACTTCGGCGTCAGTAACTAATACGTTAAGTGTTTTTACCGCTTACACAGAACGGTAGACGACTGTGATAATATCGCTAGTAGTATTCCAGCCGTACGAGAGAACTGGTTCTAGTTCTTACACGCTGGCAGCCATTCTTAAAGCTAACCACAGTCAAGCATGCTTGATCTTGTTTTGCTGCTGTCTATATCCCTATCGATATAATTACAGACTACCACACTGGATATTTTATTCCAAGACACGTCTAAAATTGAGGCCCTTGTTCTACAAAAAATCTACGACATGCATTCTCAAACTCGATGCTGTTTTTTTTTCCGACAAGATCTTGTCTCACGGAGTAAAGTTTTAGAGAACCGTTTTGGTTTTCCAGACAAATTTCTGAGATTTATTTTAAATATGTATTTACTGTTCACAAAAACGTGCGATGCAAGTATACAGGCCGGGTGCGATAGTCGTGGTCCACGCCATGTTTTAGAACCATAAAGGGCAGATTTTATTCCTTCACTTATAAGTTGTTACATTATGTGTGTTTGTCCGTGTGTAGGCCCGTAGCTGCGGAGTGGGGGTTGCACCCCACCCAGCGAATAGGAACATGACTTTTAGTAATAGGAACTTGGCCAAAAGGAGAAAAAATAGCCCAAATTAACACTTCCCTTAACGATCTTTCTCATATTTCTTTTAAAAAACACACAATCTGGCAGACGAAAACACACAAATGGACTTTTTTGGTAAATCCTCCTCCCTTGAGATCTACGACCCTGTCTGTGTTTATGCGAAAAATACTTAGATGTTTCCTTGCACGAGGCGGCAATGAAGTTTTAGAGCGATGAATTTGAGCATGACTTTCTGCAATAGAAGACCCCCGCACAGAAATAATTAGGCCTTCAGGCGTTAATTTTTTTAAAATTATTTCGTCGTTTCCGTTGGTCACTATTTATATGCTTGGATTTGCATGCCACAAATAGCCAAGACGACTCCAACTATGTCAATAGTGATGAACATAAACACGACAACAATCAAAAACGTAACGAATGAAGTCCTAATTAATTTTATGCACAGGTCTTATAGTACTGTCAACGGTCACGATTTGAGCGAGGGTCCAGATCGAAGACGCGTATAATGTGTCTAAAAAACAAACCGCGAGGCAGACGAAACGCACATATGATAGGAGAAGACATGGCAGATTCTGAGAGACCCTTTTAAGATCCGGTTGAGTGTACTTGGCTGCGTAGAAAGAGATGAGTAAATAATGGCCTCTAGAACATTCCAGGCGACCATTTTATATCTTCTAAAGTATGTTTCTAGATATGTGTAGAATTCTAGCCGAAATTAACATTGATTGAGCCTGAGTGCATGAGAGAGAGAGAGAGAGAGAGAGAGAGAGAGAGCACGAGTGAGTGAGCGAGAGACAGAGTGAGCGAGAGTGTTCTAATTTGTTTATCGATTTCCGGTTTTCTATCTGGCTCTCTCATGATTGGTGTATGCAATCACAAACATTCCCTTTTTTGCTACTGGCTCCGATTGACCAGTTATGTAGACTTTAATTCTATACGACGACTGTTCAGAGGACTGTATGTGGTCCCCAAACATATATTTTACGGCCTACGAATAGTTTCTACTACGTATAACGTTACCTCCGTTGACATTTTGATGAACACGTTTTTTCGGTATTCTATGATCCCATTATATGTATGCAAACACTTACCCCCCCCCCGTGAACTTCCCAAGTTGTGTATAGGTCCATTTATGCAAGAAAATAAAGACACAACTCATGCACGTGCTCTGTACTACATCCTGCTGGAGATCTATCTACAAGAGAGATCCAGATGGAGTTTGAGAACGAACACTAACGGGATGACCATCCGTGAATATTCTTTCTAAAACAAAATTTGCGTTAAGTTAAAGAAGAGAATTGTAGTGTTCGACACCCCCCCCCCCCCCACTTTAAAGAAAATAGAAATTACTTTTAGTACTAGAAACAAGTAATATAGAGGGTAACAACCCCCCCCCCCCTCCTTTCCAACCCTAAAAAAGCATTAAAATACCCCAAAACGTGGTTATTATAATTTATAGCTTTTCTTCCTGGGTAAACCCCTTTCCTTCGCGAAGTCGTATCCTCCTATATTCTACTTCAGTGTTCAATGTCAACTCCCGTTAAATCTCTCTTGCAGCAGGACAATGGTCCTACTAGATTTAGAGCAGGATTTAGTCCGTGGAATGGAATTGCATTATGTCGCCGTTTTATTTCAGTCAATGGCCCGACAGAACCGTCTTCATTGGGCTTCCCTCTATAAATGATTCTCTGAGTTTTGCCACTAAACAAACCACCACAGAAGTCAGCAGATACACAGCCCTCGTTCCCAATTAAGACATTGTACGTAGTTATGCGAATGTTGTCTCCAAATAAATAGATAAAATACCAGTCACATAGGCGTTGGTGGCCCGAAAGGGGAGCAAATAATAGCGACACTCTTTACCTTACATGCATGTCGTAGGTGGCGACTAAGTATGTTATGGGGTGGAGTTGACTGTCCTATCCCATATACGGTCAAAGTGACCCAGAAGTCTTTTCGGATAAGTCAGGCCGAAAGGCACAGATTTCGCAGCAAAGATGAAAACCATGACAGTACATTCCGGTCTCAGGATTACACCCCTGCTAATCTGCAAGAGTTTGAGAATACTCTTAGAAGAAGAACAACTGTTCGCAATGTGCTTTCAATAATAGAAAACTGTATGATTCCTCTTGTTATGGACACCAAGCGCTATAAATATGCAAGATGTATACGTAATATAAGTGCCCTTGGTGTGTGAGATAAGCCTGTATTGCGTGTAACCATGGAAATCTTGAACATCCCTAAATGTGGTTCAATCTGATACTGTGGGGATATGGTATATTTCTGGCCTTTCTCTCTGGCTACTCTTTACATAATTGGTTTCTGGGAGTTGGCGAGGAAGGGCTGGTAGGACTAAGTCGTCAATGGGCCAACATTTGGTCCAGGCGAAAATGGGAGGATCAATGTAAACGGAACCGAAAATGAATGGCGGAAATAACTGCCTGAAGAAAAATCTTTGCCTGGTGCCATGGCAACGTTTTGTCGCCTCCACGAAGCCACCAGAAACCCTCGCTCGCTGAACCGCCAAAAAAATTAATTCTGTTCCAAAAGGGAAGAGAAAAAATTCATGTGGGTCTTGAAAAACAACCGATATTTAAAACTGGGCTATATTTTGTAATCCTGGGGCTAGGACACGGAGTTTGTGTGCGGGGGAGGGTTCTGCTCAACCGGTGACATAACGGCGAAAATGATGTTCAATAATGTCCGTCCACCCCTCTTCCCCCCCCCCCCCCAAAATTGTGTTGGAAACCCTGCTGTTATTCAGAAACACAGTATAACAAGTAAACAGACACACTTGATTAGAGAAGTAAACAGAAACCTTAAGATAAGTAAACAGAAATATTAAGATACGTAAATAAACACACGTGATGAGATCAGTAAACAGAAATAACATGATGGGATCAGTAACCAGAAACACGCGATGAGATATCAAACAGAAACACGTGATGAGATATCAAACAGAAACACGTGATGAGATCAGTAAACAGAAACACAGGATATCAGTAAACAGAAACACAGGATGAGATCAGTAAACAGAAACACAGGATGAGATCAGTAAACAGAAACACATGATGAGATATCAAACAGAAACACGAGATGAGATATCAAACAAACACGTGATGAGATATCAAACAGAAACACATGATGAGATATCAAACAGAAACACGAGATGAGATATCAAACAAACACGTGATGAGATATCAAACAGAAACACGTGATGAGATATCAAACAGAAACACGAGATGAGATATCAAACAAACACGTGATGAGATATCAAACAGAAACACGTGATGAGATATCAAACAGAAACACGAGATGAGATATCAAACAAACACGTGATGAGATATCAAACAAACACGTGATGAGATATCAAACAGAAACACGTGATGAGATATCAAACAGAAACACGCGATGAGATATCAAACAGAAACACGTGATGAGATCAGTAAACAGAAACACAGGATATCAGTAAACAGAAACACAGGATGAGATCAGTAAACATAAACACAGGATGAGATCAGTAAACAGAAACACATGATGAGATATCAAACAGAAACACGAGATGAGATATCAAACAAACACGTGATGAGATATCAAACAGAAACACGAGATGAGATATCAAACAAACACGTGATGAGATATCAAACAGAAACACGTGATGAGATATCAAACAGAAACACATGATGAGATATCAAACAGAAACACGTGATGAGATCAGTAAACAGAAACACAGGATATCAGTAAACAGAAACACAGGATGAGATCAGTAAACAGAAACACATGATGAGATATCAAACAGAAACACGAGATGAGATATCAAACAAACACGTGATGAGATATCAAACATAAACACGTGATGAGATATCAAACAAACACGTGATGAGATATCAAACAGGCACATGTGATAAGATTATCAAACATAAACACGTGATGAGATATCAAACAGAAACACGAGATGAGATGAGCAAACAGAAACAGTGATGAGTTCAGCTAACAGAAAAACGCGATGAGATTAGCAAACAAATATGAGATCATTAAACAGAAAACATGAAACGTAAATAGTAACACGCGATGAGATCAATAAACCGAAACAGCTGTTGAGATAAGTAAACATAAACACCTGATAAGTAAACAGATGCATGTTGAGATAAGTAAACATAAACACCTGATAGGTAAACAGATGCAAAGAGATAAGTAAACAAAAACACAGAAGATTAGAGATCAACAAGACATATATGCAACACCCCCCTCCCCCTTTTTTCCAGTTCATCGTATTCCCTGAACTTCTGGTACTAGTTTGAACGCGTCAACTAGAACCTATCAAAGAGCAATCTCCTCAGTTTTGATTCGTTGTTTTATTTTCACACTCTGACCTAGTTTCATAACGTCCAGTTTAGTTTTATGTTTTTGATATATCGTCAATTCACAAGGTCTAAGCTTGCAAAATGTCCGATTCTCAAAACTCTAATGTCAACTCTATTAAAGTAGATAAAAGTGTAATCGTACTGATTTCAGTTTTAGTGAGCTAGTTCATGTCATTGGTGAAATGTTGACTTTTTATATATTGTTTTGTTGTTGTTGTTTTGTAGGGCATGGACGGAGAGTTGATTTCTACTCTAACAAAACAAGAAGCAAACTATCTGAAACTGCTAATTCTTTTTATGTCCGAAAGCTGATCATGGAAAGGAAAAGAGCTAACATGAAAAGGTTAGAAATACGGAAACTGTTAACATGAAAGGAAGAAAGCTAAAATGGAAATAAAGAAAGCTAACATGAAAAGGAAGAAACTAACATGAAAAGGAAGAAACTAACATGGAAAGGAAGAAAGCTAACATGAAAAGGAAGAAAGCTAACATGGAAAGGAAAGAGTAAACATGGAAAAGAAGAAAGCTAACATGAAAAGGAAGAAAGCTAACATGGAAAGGAAGAAAGCTAACATGGAAAAGAAGAAAGCTAACATGAAAAGGAAGAAAGCTAACATGGAAAGGAAGAGAAATAACATGTACAGGGAAAGAGCTAACATGGAATGTAAAGTGCTAACATGAAAAGGAAGAAATACGGAAACAGCTAACATGAAAGGAAATAGATAGGGAAAGAGCTAGCATGGAAAGTTAAGCGCTAACATGAGAAGGAAGAGAGCTAACATAGAAAGGAAGAGAAATAACATAGAAAGGAAAGAGAGGTAACACTGAAAGAAAAGAGAGATAACATTGATATAAAGATAGCAGTATTGAAATGAAGATGAAAAGGTCGTGGAAAGGAAAAGAGATAAAATTGACACAAACATAGCCATTTATTAAGTTTGTTTAGTTGCAGTCGGCATCCATATCTCCATCTGAACATATGTAAAGCAGATTAAACAGAAGGCGTCAGAAAATGCCCTGAAGAAACCAACCGATTCAAGAGTGACCGCTCGAATATGTCTTTAAACCCAACCGCAGGTAATGTGAGTTACAATGATAGTTGCGATATTACGAGCCTGAAACATCAGTAGAGAGAAGCGCTCGGTGCCTGAGGACATGCTGTGAATGTCTCGTTGACTCAACCTACTCGGAATATGTCTCGTTGATTCAACCAACTCATAGTTAGGTTTCCCTTACAGCTAATGAACATTAGCCGAGGGTTAAAAACTCTTTGGGGAAACAAGCTATGGAAAAAGCTACCTACTCTCACTGTCTATATACAATGACCTTTCAACTCCCATGTCTAACACATGCCTTCAAGAAACATCTTCCTAATTTTCTGTCTTTATCTGGTCACATACAGGGACGTTGATACGTCTTCAGTAAGGGGTGTGGGTAGGTGAAGGTTTCCTAAAAACAAAAAAATGTTATTAGCGCATCTTTATAGCTAACTACTCTTTTTCATTAAATTTTTCATTACTTTTTGCAGAAAATCGTTTATAGGGGGACGGGTTTATCAACCTTTTGGCTTAAGTTCCTAGTATTAAAAGTGGTGTTATGGATTCCTAGGGCTAGGGGAAAGTTGAATCCCCCAATTTTCCCTCTCCTTATCTACGGGCTTGGTTTTCTAAATGACCATTTCGTTATATCTGTCCTTAAATTTTAGAACAGGCCAGATCTAGAAACAATAGCTAATTATACGATAAAACGTAGGAGGTTTGATGAGAACATATGCTCCACATGAAGCTAATGTGTATAGATAGAAAAGTAGTTCTAATGTGTCTGTTTCTAAATAACTTCCTTGCATGTCTCAGCCATCCTCTTTGTTTCTTTGCTGGCTTCAGAATCATGTCCATCTTGTAGTTTTTGGCTGCACAATAGTTTCTGTAACTAAAATGTATCTCTTATGCAGCAGCCGTTATTACTAATGTGGTTATATCAGAGCTTTACAGCCATCAAAAATAGTGGAAGTCGCAGTTCTGGTAATCTAGTCACCACAACCACCGGGTTTTGTTTTTAAGTTGCTGTTCTTCCCTTCTAACTCCACAAATTAAGCTCCCTTCTCTCCGAGCGTCTGTTTATGAAGACGCTAAACCTAATGAGTTTATTTCACCAGTGTCCAGTGAAGGTAAAGATAAAAAGTATAAAGTTAAGATGAATATAATACGTGAAAAAGCCAGACTACATAATCCGACATCATTATTGATATCTGAGTCCTTCGGCACTACCCGTCTCTATCCGTTCGAGTCACTTTTACCATTCAGTGGACCCGGTCCACCTCACTCCCTGCCGCCCCTCTCCCCCCCCCTACATTTTTCTTGCACCTATATCTACGGACCAGTCATACGTCCGATTATTCTTCATTGCCGTTGCCAGTCTGAGACGTCGGCCTTTTTATGTTCCGACGTCGGGCCTCGTCCGATCTTGCCGTGTCCATCGCGGGTTGTTCCCGACACTGGAGTTTTCTCTCTTGATAACCAGGTATGCTCTGGACTGGAACCCAAGGGGAAAAAGAAGTGTTGGAAAACCAATGAACACCTGGAGAAGAAGTGGAGGAAGAGACAAACCCAATCAGGGCCGTGTAGGGACAGGTAAAAAATGACAACGCAGAACAACAGAATAGATATAGACCGAGTTTCTTAATTGTGGGACTCATTGGCGGCGAGGAGGAAAAACTGAAGTAATATATGTGTACATATCACGCGAACACTGATTCAACGTTTCGATCACATTGTCCTTAATAAGCAAAGAACAAAGACTGAATGGACACACAAAAAAACAGGATTAAAAAAAACTAGCGCAAAAAAAACAAACAGGATTAAACAAAACGCTTGGCGCACGGCAAAAAAATATCGATGATAAAAAAATAATGATGCAAAAAATAAATTGCGAAAAAAATGATGACGAAACGATACACCAAAAGAAAAGACTATTTTAAAATGCCTACTTAGATAGAGAAGTGAGGTGTGTTCAGATTCAGAGGCGTCAGTCTACACTACGTGATATGTCTCGGGGCATCATTAGAGCAGGATTTAATGGCAGTGTTAAGATGTTACGTTGGTTTATGCCGCTGATAGAAACTGTAGTTAGGGATCAACTGGTAATATTTTCTAGATGTTGGCTGAGATGATGATCACTGAGATTCTTATCAGTTGCGCATGTCGGTTGGTTATACAACAAAAATTACAACACTGGCAAAAATAGCGCTGCAGCAGTCATGTAAAACCATCTTCCATAGTAGAGTGGCTTCAGGAAGTTATAGAGAACTGGCCTGAGTTACAAGCGTGCATTGTTTGTTCCCACAAGAAACCGCGCCAGAATGGCCTGACGGGTTGACCATGAGATGAATATTTCCGGCACAAAATCATTGGGAGTTGTAATAGTCACAGACTCTCAATCCATGCTTAGACTGATTTAGAAAGGTCAACGTCGATTCAGAAAACTTAACTAAATTGACTATGGGCGAAGATATTCTCCAGGTTCTAGCGCATGCAGACAATCAATCTTGTAAAACGGCACGTTTCTAAAGATCACACACACGTGAGAATGTTAAAACTGGATCCTATAGACAGTACAGTTTTGTTATATAATTTCTAGGTTGAACATTGTACGGTTAGGGAGGACAACGAGCGTTAGTGCGGGAGGACTATGAGTGCAGATTAAGTGAAGATTGATTGGGCTGGTTAGGGAGGATTATACTCGTTACTGAGTACTACGGGCGCTGGTTAGGAAGGACTGCGAGCGCTGGTCAGGAAGGACTAAGAGGGCTGGTTAGGGAGGACCACGAGGGCTGGTAATAGAGGACTACGAGTGCTACTCAGGGAGGACTACGGGCGCTGGTTAGGGAGGACTGGCAAGGTTATTGTTGGTAACAGAGCCGAGGTAAGACACTAAATTGTTTGCAACTATAGAGCAAATAAGATATATCATCTCGTTGGCTGTAAAGAAAATTATCATCATAATAATTACATTAGGGATATACACCAAATAGGCTTATGCAGTAATGATGCTACCGAGCGAGAAATAAATGTACAGCTAAACACACAGAAATAATGATAGACCGATAGACAAACAGACGGAGAGATATAGGTATTATCAGCAAAAAGCCAACACAACCACACTCTAGTCATCAGATATTACCAATAATTGGTCTCCCGCGAGAAACCGGAAAATATGGTTGTCAAGTATGGCTGTATGGAACTGTTGGAGACGTCCGATGACTTTTATGCTTTCTTTAGAACAAACCGAGGATGATGTGAGAGAGAATATTAGAGACAGAGGGTGTGAGAGGGAATGGGAAGGAAATATGTGATTGCCTGTTGACAGTGATGTAACAGCATTGTAATGGGGTTCATAGCAAAAAATATCTGCTTTGGAAACTTATGTGGACCGCTGTTGTTTTTTTAAATTTAAAAATACACACACAAACTGAACTTGAAATATTGTTTGATAATGATCAATTTGATGACAGTATGTGCGACCACACTGAATAAAAAAAATATGTAAACATCCGCTGGATAAGAATGTGAACAACCGGCTGAATAACAATGTGTGGGTCCTGCTGAAAAACAACACGTTTTCAAATCCGCTGAATAACAATATGTGAACCCATTGCTAGATAACAATATGGGGGCCATCGCTTGTTAACAAGATCTTCCAACCGGTCACTCCCATTGGCTGATCCATGCTTTTCATTGACTTTCAATTTGGCCATTTTAAAGCCAATAAAAAGCTCCGGATGTGACCAGTTGAATTTCCTTGAACTCCTAGTCGATTGCGCCACAACACGCTAGTGAATGTTTTTGCATTTCATGTTTGACCTATTTTATCCAGCTTCCTGTGCCATTTATATCACTCCGTCGTCTGAATATAACATTGGCGATCAATGTCCGCAGATGCCCTAAGCACATAAAGGAATTTGGTGCCCCCCCCCACCCCAAATATTTCGATTGTATCCTTCCCTAAAACATTATTGAATGTCTAGCTTTGTCCCAAAAACTTTTATTTTCTGGTCCTTTCAACACAGCAACAATATGATCTTTTTCTAAAATATTCAATTGTTAAGTTATAACACTCTTACTCTGTCTTCCCGTCCACTCATCAATGGGATCATCAAGTCTAAAATTTCTCAAATTTTGGCGTAAAGCATTGTGATATGCGAGTCGTAGTCTGAAAAATCAAACTATTTCTATTTATGCTTAAACCATTATTATATTTTTTATTTTATTTTGGATAAATTATTGAAACGGCGTCATCTCATTATATCTGCAGGTCTCTGACAATGCCGAAATATTTTCCTTCCAGTTACAATGTCGTAGAAGATGCAAACAATTTTTTTGTTACTAAAATGTCTCCATAATAGCTTTAAATATAAGAGAAAATCAACACAGCTACACATATTACTATTTACAAAACTTAAATCTGCAGTTTGCACTTTTGAGCTTGTAATTTTTTTTAAATGTGTCTCCTAATTCGGAAAAAGAAAAAAAAATAATCAGAGAGCTGGAATTTGCTTCAGTGCCCCCTGTTCGTTTGATGTCCTAAGCACGTGCTTATTGTGCTTCTTGGTTAATCCATGCCAGGAAGATTGATTATCTGTTCGGTCTGTATTGTCTCTAAAGGTCTTTACATTTGTCGTAATTTTCCCTATAATTCCCTAAAGTATGGATTTTTTAAACCAAAGTTTCCGTGCTGACCTTTAGCGAGTTTAGGTTTCTTATTAACATTCTACTTTCTTTACTGATCCAGCGTCGTTTATCTAGTCTTTTGAGACAATTGTTGCTTAGTATAACCATCATATTTATGCAAGTTATTGTTTTACTCCAGATCATCTCTTTCATTTATCTCACCATTTGGCGTCAGAATCTTCCTAATATCGTCATACAGGAAGATATACGTGCTGAGGGAAATCCATGGTGTAGTGATTAAAGCATTTGTCTTATGTTGAAGAGTTTACCGGATTGATACCGGATCATGGAGTCTTGTTTACGAGTGCATTTTTCAGAGATCCACGCGGATTATCACATCTTCTTCTTCAGCGTTCATTCTCAAACTCCTGCTGGATCTCTCCTGTAGCAGTACTACTAGATCTCCAGGAGGATGCAGTCCAGATAATGGAAATGCGTTGTGTCGCAGTTTTATTTGCGCCATTGGCCCGACACATCCGTCTTCGGCGGATTATCACATGAGACTACGGAATTACGAGCTACGAGTAGAACTCTTGGTAGGCTCTTTTGAGAAGGACGGGGTACACATTGGGGAAACCAGAGTACAAGAAAGTAAACTATCTGCGCTTTCTGAGTCCATGTGCTGTGCTCTTGATATTTCATCACATCCTACGATTATTCATGATATCATTTAATGCCTGTATAGCCGATAACCGCAACAGTTTTATACTACCGTGTTTACAGCTAGCGCATTGCTTAACGTTCCAATCATGGGAATATGATCATGGACAATCCTCGTGTGAGGCAGAAGCTAATGTGGCAGCTTACCTCGATCTGGAAATGATGATGTGATATTGTTATGGTAACCTGACTGAAGATGAAGGTAATTGACTATGGATCATGGTCATTTCATAGGGCTTTCCCATAAGTAATTCCCTGTCTAGCAAGTGATTGACCACTTCGACTCAGAAACGACTATCAGCTACTCATGACTGGGCTGCAGTAGAAGACTTGTTCGCTAAATTAAGTTGGACCCATTCCTGACGTTTCTGATTGTTTTTGGGATTATCGTTGGTCATTATTTATATACTTGGGAGTCGGATGTCAAAAATAGCCAAGCCCGACCAATTGATTTCACGGAAATCGGAAACTAGTTCATGTTTACGTTTTAATTGACAGGTCTCCTATACTTCCGATCGATCACGAGCTACTTGATAAATACATGAATATAATTTTGGCCCGTGTTTTGCCGGGACCCGAAAAGGGAGCAAAGAACATAAAAATGGTTTACTTCTCATGCATGTCGTAAGAGGCGACTAAAGAGGTTATAGGTGGAATTGGTTATCCAATACCAAATAGCGTCAAAGTGGCCAAAAAAGTCAAGTTGAAGTCACATGTGTCCTGCTGAGAGGAGCAGCTATGTTGTAAACCATAACACAACACATTCCGTTCTCTGGACTAGATTCTGCCGATGTCCCAGAGTTTGAGAACGAACGCAGAAGATGATCAACATAATCTAATCACAACACACTTCGGAGTTTCAGAAATGATGTGATAACAGTACACTAATAAATTACCTTGCAGCCGTAATTTACAAATGATGTGATAACGGTACATTATAAATAACCTTGCAACCGTAATTTACAAATGATGCGATCATGGTACATTATAAATAACCTTGCAACCGTAATTTACAAATGATGCGATAACGGTACATTATAAATAACCTTGCAACCGTACTTAATAAATGACGTGATAACAGTACATTATAAATGGCGTTATAACAGTGCAGTATAAATGACGTTGCAACAGTACTTTAAAAATAACTTCAAAATATAAATAAGAGACAACACCTATAAGCATGACAGATGATAAAATGTTCAATGTGGTGAGTGTGAGTTAACATCCGACAACCACTTTTTTTCTCTCCGTGTAACGAGCTTAACCTTTTCAATGCAAGCGCCTATGAGACCACGCATGCAACATTTCCAAAAATAAATGCTATTCTCTCCTTTCATGTCTCTCTGTCACCCATTCCACTAGCATACATTTAACTTCAGTGGAGGAAGAACTAATGGAAAGGGTGCTGGAGTATATAGGATATACCAGAGATAGAAGATCAACAAAAACAATGCAGGGTAGGCGTTGTTCTGGAACGCACGGCGAAAAAAAAGAGGAAAAGTAAGAGATAAATGTAGGACATAATTACATGAAAAAAGGAAAAGGCTTGGTTAAAACATGATAAGAGCTGTAATCAAGTTAAAGATAGGATATGATTTTATTGAGGACATATACTCCACGTGGAGCTAAAACGAGCACAAATATAATTAATCACACCCCTCTTTGATGATCCAGCAAATGTTAAGGCCAAAAAAAAAGACGACCCTTTTGATACGAGAAACAGGTCGAAGTCATTCTAGTTGTCAATATTTTATGGTTTTTGTGTTTTTGATTGTTGTTTCTTGAAAAAAGTCCCGGATGGACCACAACATAAGAAATTGTCCTTATTCTATTTTATTGTTAGTTATTTATTTTTTACTATTGACATGTATTTTACAGTAACATTTCTAACTCATTCAGTATTTCCTACTTAAATAACATTTAAGTGACATAGTACATTTTATCACATAAAATGTAAACAGCGAGACGACACACCCATTTTGTTGGAATAAACCTTTGAGAAATTACCAGATCACAGTGGATGTGGACAACTAGGACAATGGACAGAGTGATATAGAGATAGCCACATTCACCTTTCGATGCGGAGGAGACACTTTGCATGATGTAAGTCGCGCGTGTTTTGCTGGGTTCCGTGTAGGGTCAAATGGACCCACAGAAGCCATGTTCCTGTCGGGTGTTTCAGACAGAAACATGCAGATATCGTAGTCAAGCTGTTAACCGCGACCCAACGCACTACATTCTCTTCTGTAAATTTGCAGAAGTTTAAGAACGATGAAGAAGATGTATGCTGCAAGTGAATAGAGAGATTTCTGTTCTAAACAGCGAACAGACACACTTGTTTAGAATAGAACAAGGGGACTTGTTTTTTAGAACGCATATGGTAAAACGTTGGCGAGTATTTCTGTTTAAATAAACATTTGTAACCTAGCACCGCTAAAAATCCCAGGCTCACACAATGTGCACGTGAAGTTTTAACCGATTAGCGATTACAATCAGGACGGAACATACAACTATGCTGGGGGTGGGGGTTACCTAAAAAACATGTTCTATTTTTACGAGGGGTGGGTTTGGTGGGGGGTTTGAACCCTAAATTTGATTTACGTAACTCTCCCGTAATTCTATAAACAAAGCTCCTTGTTCCAACAATGTACACTCTAGCCCAGTGTTTCCCAACGTGGAGCGCACGCCCCACAGGGAGGGGGGGCTCAATGTTATTGTTCAGGGAGGCAATTTCTAAAAAATATTTGGTGAATAATTCAATTTTTTAATATGAAAAAATATGTATATGTTACATAGGGGGGGGGGGGCATCAGAATTTTAAAAAGACTTAGGTGGGGCATGGCAGAAAAAAGGTTGGGAAACACTGTTCTAATCCCTCAACCTGACTGCCATATCAGGCGGACTTGTTGTTCTCAGGTATCACTACTAATAAACTGTCTGG
Organism: Meghimatium bilineatum; assembly: GCA_034231615.1. Lineage (NCBI taxonomy): Eukaryota > Metazoa > Mollusca > Gastropoda > Stylommatophora > Philomycidae > Meghimatium > Meghimatium bilineatum. The sequence continues at coordinate 46,188,405 of CM067304.1, forward strand.
ACTAGACGGAATAGACCACCCTAGAACGATGGTCACTATTTTCTTCTGGACTCGACACTGGCAGGCAAGAGCTAGACAGACAGATTTTAATGTCGGTGCTAGACAACACAGGGAAGCTTGGATTTAATCAATATGTCACGTGTTATTTTCTAAGTGTTTTATTTTCTTAAAACATTAAGATGTTGAACGTTAATAGTGTCATGCTTCATCTGCTGTTTCACAGAGGAAAGCCAGCGTAATGGAACCAGAGATTTAACAAGAACCTTTAGGATTTACAACAAGATGGTTCAGGACCGAAGATCAAGGGTGGGAATTTAATCTTTCTTCCCCCCCCCCCCCCCCGCATCCGAATATGACTTTAATACTGGGGATTTAGTGGAAAGCAGGACAACTCCGTTTTTATAAAATTATGTGTTCAGTGAAAAGCTTTTGTTCTTATTTTTTTCTTACATTCCTATCAGTGATTAGGGTGTAGCTTAGAGAATGGAATTGTATGTGTCGTGCTTTACAGCTTGACTGTGAAATCTGCTAATTCTGGGCTTACCCTTGCTCCCCTTGCGTCGGGTTCCGGTAACAACTCTAGTAACAGGTTGCATCACAGTAATATGACTACGGCAGTAGATGAAGCGCTCAGGTGCTGCAGGGCCTCAAAAGGGAAGTAAAGAAGAGAAACACTATTTCCTTTCCATGCATATAGTATGAAGCAACTAACGAGGTTTGGGGTAGAGTTGGCTGTTCCATCCCACTGAGGGTCAAGGTAACCTACAAGCTATACTGAAGTCGAATGTACCATGCCAAAAGATGCAGATACCGCAAAGTTGCAAACCATAACACAACACTGCGTTATCCGGGCTTTATCCTGCTAATCTGCAAGAGTTTGTGACAACGAACGCAGACGAAGGAGTCTCTTTTAGACTCCTCATCATCTTGTAAAACACACCATGGATCACCAGATACAAGGATACGCTACGGGATTTGTGATATCACGATAACAATTGGTTATAAACACAAACATTACTGTGTGTTCACTTGGAGCAGCCAAAACTGTTCCTGCTGACGTTGCCCTTTGATATTTTGCAGAGGCCTTACTGTGGCCGTGTACCACGGGCCCAACTAGTTTTAGAACCATCGCTAGCCACCACATGAAATACAGGGTATCAGTTAACAGAGATTGATATAAAATAATGAATCCTGAACCGTCAGCCGAAAATGGTTTAATGGCAACAAGAAAACACAAAAGGCGGACTCGCGGAATTGTGTCCCGCGGTCACTGGAAGGCCGTCCAGTAATACAAAAGACAGAAGAGATCGCTAGACTAGAGAGGCATTTAAATGCGTATCGAGATAAATAGTGTGACTGATGTTGAATGAAAGGGGAAGATGGGTTGAAAGAGTGATGATAGTAGATAGTTGGGCTTTGAACGAGAAGTCAGTCAGAGCTTGGCCCTCGCGCCGATAGACGTGTCGACGAGACTCTGGAAATACAGAGTAGATTCTAGAAGACTGGATAGTCATATTTTTGTTGAGAGAGGATTCCAGAATATTGGATAGTCATACTTTTGTTGAGAGAAGATTCCAGAATATTGGATAGTCATACTTTTGTTGAGAGAAGTTTCCAGAATATTGGATAGTCATACTTTTGTTGAGAGAAGATTCCAGAATATTGGATAAGTCATATTTTCGTTGAGAGTTGAAGTTATGCCTTTTTGGATTTGAACGAATATGTACAATAAAGTTACAAAATATATGTGAACGCTGGAGTTACAGCCTTGTTTCATACTTATGTATCGCCTGGATATATGTGAGAGAGTATCGCCTGGATATATGTGAGAGAGTACTTCATAACACCCTTCGTTACTCCTATCATAACTGGTGACATAGCACCTTCATACCCTATCATATTACAATTCCCCCCCCTTCCTTACTTTAACCCCACCACCAATTTTTCTACAAAGTCGTCGGGAACACATGTTTAATCAGTACAAATAATAAAAATATAATTGTAGATTTGAAAAAGTGTTGTTAAATATGACAATTTGTTATAAAATAATGAGCTATAGAGGGATTACACTAATCAATTAAATGACAACTTGAAAAAAATTATTTTAACTGTTCTTAAATTCCAAAGTGACAAATTGAAAGAGAAAGACAATAAAGAACAAATAAAAATCTCGAATAATTCTCTCAAGTTCCGTTAGGAATTCTAGAACGGAGATTGGTTACTTTCAAAATAACTCACATCCCGTGTTTGTATTGAAGTGGCATTTTCTATTGTTGATTCCGTGCTAATCTAGTTAAAGTATTAGCACTAGGAAGAATTGATTCACACGAATATAATGGAAGTTACGATCAAAGTGTGATATGATCTTCCTCTGCTTCATTAGGTTTCAGACCAAGGTCATAATCTCAGTCCAAGATGTTATATTTGCTGACCTGGATGATGTCTGCAAGAACTTAATCTGTGCTAAGTACCTGAACCAGGTGCACGACAATAAAAATTCCAATGGATCAGACGTGGATTTATTTAAGACAATGTTTATTTATGCAAGTGCTAAAGGTGATATTTAGCTTCTCGCCCTTCGGACCTGGATCTCTTTTCATCAGAAGTGTCTTACTTTAACGTTGTCTCAGAATATCGCTTTTGTGAGCTGGTCTAAATCTACACATTTATCTCCGACATGCCATAACACCATTTATCTCTGACATGCCATAACACCATTTATATCCGACATGCCATAACACCATTTATCTCCGACATGCCATAACACCATTTATCTCCGACATGCCATAACACCATTTATCTCCGACATGTCATAACACCATTTATCTCCGACATGTCATTAACACCATTTATCTCCGACATGCCATAATACCATTTATCTCCGACATGTCATAACACCATTTATCTCCGACATGTCATTAACACCATTTATCTCCGACATGTCATAACACCATTTATCTCCGACATGGCATTAACAACATTTATCTCCGACATGCCATAACACCATTTTTCTCCGACATGCCATAACACCATCTATCTCCGACATGCCATAATACCATTTATCTCCGACATGTCATAACACCATTTATCTCCGACATGGCATTAACAACATTTTTCTCCGACATGCCATAACACCATTTACCTCCGAGATGTCATAACACCATCTATCTCCGACATGTCATTAACACCATTTATCTCCGACATGCCATAACACCATTTATCTCCGACATGTCATAACACCATTTATCTTCGACATGGCATTAACTACATTTATCTCCGACATGCCATAACACCATTTTTCTCCGACATGCCATAACACCATTTACCTCCGAGATGTCATAACACCATCTATCTCCGACATGTCATTAACACCATTTATCTCCGACATGCCATAACACCATTTATCTCCGACATGTCATTAACACCATTTATCTCCGACATGCCATAACACCATTTACCTCCGAGATGTCATAACACTGATCTCGCAAGACCTCTCTTCGAAGACATTGACCTGGTGCCAAGCACCGTTTTATCATCAAGAAACATATCCATGACTCGATTTAGCTGAATATCATAGGGACATGGTCTTGAATCACTGTCGACTAGAGATATAAGACCTTCCCAGCTGCGGGTCACTTCCATTAATGATCCACACCTCTGTTCAGTACACTAGGGCCTTACAACTGATTGATCTTTGACCCCTCTTCTGTGCTGGTTCTAAAACTCCCATATATTAACATGATCTAGTCCGGAGAACGAAATGCATTGTGCCATGGTCACTGTTTAGTTGGGATATCTGCGCCTTTCAGATTGATTAATCCGATTTCAACACGTCCTCTGGATCACTTTTACTCACTATATGAAAGCTAATAACACCTACCTAAACCACATTAGTCGCCTCCAACGACATGCATGGAAGGCAAGTAGTGTTGCTATTCATATTCCTTTTAACCCCCGGCAACGAACGTGCAGACCATTGATTGATGGCTGCTTTTCATTGGCGACAGACATAAAATAAACCCAAAGTGACCGATAAACAAATCATTGCCAAAGTTACCGATAAACAAATCATTGCCAAAGTGACCGATAAACAAATCATTGCCAAAGTGACCGATAAACAAATCATTGCCAAAGTGACCAATAAACAAATCATTGCCAAAGTGACTGATAAACAAATCATTGCCAAAGTGACCGATAAACAAATCATTGCCAAAGTGACCAATAAACAAATCATTGCCAAAGTGACCAATAAACAAATCATTGCCAACGTGACTGATAAACAAATCATTGCCAAAGTGACCGATAAACAAATCATAGCCAAAAATGAATGACGGAAGACCAATAATTTTTATGTCATATCGTATATACGCCGAAGTTGAGTCCTGGCTGATCCGTGATTTTAGTTTTCTCACGTTGCGTATATTGTGTGAGCATGAAGGACTGGATTATTGCTCACTATTTTTTGTTAGTTGTGAAGCTGATATAACCAAATTGGACAAACGTCCGCGGTTAAAAAGAGTGTACCTTACCTAAGAGTTACATTTTACTTCATCAATGTATATTGAATAGTGCTGTCCATAAATTATGTCAACACTGTTTTGGCAATATTTATCCCCTTTTTCTCCCCTCTCTCTCCTTGTCAACAACTGTCAAGAATTCAGGAACGTAATTCCGTGCTTAATTATGTCCCCACAAAAAAATTAAATGTTCAAATAATATTGTCAAATAGGGAAATTTATTAATAAACTATAACGAGACTCCGCTGTAATGTTGTTCTATTGATCCGAGTAACCGACGGATGCAACATAGATATGCAATTAATTCTGATACTGTCAATAACATTGACTTAATCGGCAATTTTTTTATCTTGGGCCTCCCAACGATACGCAATAAGGACGCTACTAACATCTGTTGTATGCCATAGTAGGGTGTGGTTAAGCTTTAGCCACATACACTACAGGTAAAACACATGACAAACATCACAGATAACGACATTACATGATCGTTAAGATGGGAGGATTAATAGCGGAGGTTCCCGTTAACAATTTCTGATTTTCTCATATATGAATCATAAAAACACACACACAAGTACTAATTTTAGGCAATGAAAATTATGTATCGTTCTTCTTTATATGTCAACTCGACCTTTCATCTTTCTTAATATCTGATGTGAAGAACACCGTACAATCAGCCTCGTCAACAAAATCATAACCATTCTTGTCAGAATCATTATGAAATTAGTGAGAAACAAAATAAAAACAGAAATAATTCCCACCCGTGTGTTGCGGAGCCAGAAATGGGAGCAAAGAATAGCAACAGTGTTTACCTTCCACGCATGTCGTAAAAGGCGACTAAGGAAGTTATGGGATGGAGTTGGCTGTCCCATTCCATATATGGTCAGTGACCCAATGCCATGCTAAAGTCGGATGTGTCAGGCTGAAAGGAACAGATATCGCAGCACTGCTGTAAACCATGACGCAACGCATTCCGTTCTCCGAACTACATCCTGCTAATCTGCAGGAGTTTGAGAACGAACGCAGAAGAAAAAGACATAATTCCAGAGCAATGTGGCTTCGTAGAAGGCAAAGGTACCAGGAATGCTATATACATTTTGATAAGACTAATAAATAGGACTTCAGAGGTAAAAACAGACCTGTACGTCTGTTTTATAGACAACACAAAAGTCTTTGATAAAGTTAAACATAGTAAAATTATCCACATGCTAGAGAATTTGAACATCGACAGTAATGATCTAAGAACCATCAAGAACATCTACTGGTAAAAAAAAACAGCAGCAATACGAGTGGTAAATACATTTGGACCCTTTCAACATATAAAACAAGGTGTTAGGCAGGGATGTGTACTTTCACCAGACCTGTTTTCTTTATACAGTGAAAACATGCGTACAATTGTTAATATCCCAGGAGTATTAATGGGAGTGCATAACATAAATAATTTAAGATATGCGATAATTTAAGAAAAATATATTGTAAAATATATTACCCTGTCATTAGAGGTGAGGAAGAGCGCTCTGAAGTGCTATATAATTCTTATACTAACATTTGGATGAGAGTCTTGGATAATTAACAAACAGGATAGTGGGAAAGTAAAAGCGGCAGAGATGTGGTTCTATTGAAGAATGCTGCGAATACCATGGACTGCCAGGAAACCTAATATGAAGTTGACATAAAACACAACACAACTATTATATACAATATTACAAATATACACAATACACTACTATAAGAAACAATAACACCAGGACAGGATTTAGACTTGATACGGCCCTAAGCTTTCCGGACGTGCGGCATTGGGACAAATAATGCTGCAATATATTTAAGAATATATGACAATCTCTCAGGAAAGTGGCGGCCGTAAGCTATAGCTTGTGTAGATTATACGTAAATCCTGCACTGAATAACACAACTTGACATTAACACAACTAATGTGTTGAAAGAGTCGAATCCGAGACGAGCTTACTCAATAATATAAGGAAAAGACTAATTTTTTTGGGCCACGTTATCAGACACGGAGGTTTGGAGAACAGTCACAACATGCAAGATTGAAGGCAACAGAGATAGAGGGCAACAAAGTGAGAAAATATTAAACAGTTTAACAGCCTGGCATGGCAGAGAAACAACAACGATCTTGTTACATAATGCTTGAGATTGAGATAGCTGTGGAGAGCCATTATCGCCTAAGCTAGTCGGTATGGCACCTGATAATGATGGTAATCGTATGCCATCTCGCTCTTTCGTCTTTCATATGTCAACTTGCTGTTTGATCTTTCTTATGTCAACTCGCTCGTTCATCTTTCTTATAATCTGATGTCAACTCGTTCATTCATTTTTCTTAACGAAAATATTAATTTCTTGTGACAAAAAGAGAGAATTGCACACGATAATGGGAGACTACCTTTTTTTAGGTAACCCCCCCCCCTTACTTAAGATGTATCTACGGCTCTGATTGTGGTTCAAGTAAATCAGAACCCCCATATTTTTTTATTTTTTTTTGTGGTAACTATTAGATTGTTTGAAGATGTACAATTTTGTTGCGAAATGTCGACGTATATTATGGAACTATTTCGTTTGTTTGGCACACGGGAAAGAGTAGCCTGTCGTACCGCCAACTTTTCTTAATCGTCTCAGAGAATATGCAGATAAAATATTACTATTCTCCCCTCCCTTTTTTATCCCGACAGATTGCCTGCTATTTTTTTTCTCTTAACTCTCAACATGCTTTTGTAATATCATTCACGTAATTCGAATCATAGATGGAGGGGAAACCCAAACATACGAAAGCAGACCAGACCGTTGCTGGTGAAAACATACATCAGATCACAGCTCAATATGTTAGCTTCTAGTTGGATACCTGTGGAAATATGATGTTAAACTAGATCAGCAGTATTGCTTTCACTTTACATCTATCGCCAAACAAACGGATTCCAATTTACCTGAATGCTATATCTTTCTCCATATCTGTGCCAACTAAACCACAAGCTATCCGTTAAAGTGAACCTGTGCTATCTTCAATCTCAACTTGTAAATCTTATATATTTGCAACACTGTGCTCTAAGCTTTTGTACTGCTTTTTTTTATACATAAATAATTAACTTTAATTTTACTGAATTTTTTTTCCATAAATATTTAGCTCTAATTTTTAGGCGTTGTACAGAAATTATTTTGGTAGCATATTATATTCAAGATGTAGCCATTAACCCAGCACTTGTTTGTTGTTGTGATTTTCTATGCTATATATAAATACGTTCAGTAGTTTACTATTGTTTTCTAAATGATCGGGATGCACAACTGTCTGCGGCGGGTTTTGAACCCGGTACCTTGGATGTCACAGTCACAAACAATGGACTGTAACAAACTCGAAAGTTAAGTCATGCCCTTCTACATAACACTGTCTACTTGCAATGGGTCTCCCCAAAGTGCGTTTATGTCGTTCCATTACCAATAACCAACGTTTTCGTGATTTTCATTGGCTGAGTCAATAATCAGTTGCATCAGCCAAGATGAGTGACATCAGCAGACAGGGTCTATATTCTGGGGTTATCTTGACATTGTAATACTACATACTGTACTATAACACATCTGACACCAGCATTATCAATAATTACCTTATATATATGCACAGGTCAACGTCATATTTTCCTAACCCATGAACGGGAAGACGTCATTTTTGTTTGAGAATACATAATGCGCATGTCAACATTGACTCATCCTTTCATAAATACACAAAATATATGACGTAAGGAATTGTGTTTACTTATAACTAGCGTCCTAGATATTCTCAGAGTTTCGCCATCTGTGATTTGGTCGCCATATTTGGTTAATATCGCTAAGCTCAATGTAAAATTTCAATTTTATTTAATTTTTATTTTAAAAAACCGTATATATTTATTATGCACAATTAAATGTTTGCTTTACTATTATAATATTATAAATATGTATAATTGGTAAAATCAACATAATACAATAATATTAATTTAATGTGTACAAACATGATGGCCTATTGTGTTTCTACAGACGGTCAGGAAGTAGGCCAGTGTAAAATTTCAAAATGGACAATGAGTCCTCAAGTTATTTCTTCTTCTTCTTCAGCGTACATTCTCAAACTCCTGCTGAATTCTCTTGTAGCAGGACATGTCCTACTAGATTTCCAGCAGAATGTAGTCCAGAGAATGGAAATGCGTTGTATCGCCGTTTTATTTGCGCCAATGGCCCGACACATCCGTCTTCGGCGGTAACTCAAGTTATTTAAAATGCTGAGACATATGGTCGCCCGTGTGTTGCCGGGGCCAGAAAGGGGAGCAAAGAATAGCAACACTGTTTACCTTCCATGCATGTCGTAAGATGCGACTAAGATGGTTATGGGATGGAGTTGGCTGCCCCATCCCATATAGGGTTAGTGACCCAAAGCTGTGCTGAAGTCGGATGTGTCAGGCCGAAAGGCGCCGATATGTGTAAACCATGACACAACGCATTCCGTTCTGCGGATTACATCCTGCTAATCTGCAGGAGTTTGAGAACGAACGCAGAAGAAGAAGTAGAATTATACATAAAGCCCCTCTGTTTCACACACGATTGCTTGCACAAGCAGTTTTTATAGAGGAACACTCTCCACACTATTGATCAGTTCCAAGAGAAAGGCAAGGCCAAAACGCTTAGAAACCAGTAGAACTGTAGTAGATTCCAGAACATGATTTTATACACTGTTGACTGTATTAGATTACTCTCCGGTTTTCTAAAAATAATACTCACGTGGAAGACGGGTAATGACGTTCTACTGGATAACGACTGACACACTATCACTGTTGGATGCCTACGTGAATTAATATATACAACAAAACACAGAATATAAATATACAAATGACAATACACAGCACATAATCGACGTTTCGACCCAAAAAGCCTTTGCCAAAATACGCACATAACAAAAATACGACGAGTAGAAATGACTACACCACAACAAGAGTGTCCGAGTGAAATATGGTTGTGAGATACAGGAAGGATATGGACAGGAAGTAAACAAAGACGATCATATAGGTGAAACCAGAAGAACAAAAATATGACGTAAATGACGGCACAAAATGAATAAAGACCGATCCGACCAAGAACTAGGCAAAAGAGTGGTCGGAATTGATTCCAAGCGGCTTGAGGGTGCTCAACTAAAAAATGAGACGGTTTTCTAGGGCGCACCTAGATCTATCATCGGTGCTACAGAATCTGATGGCAGTGACCTGAATATCAAGGAAGGCACAGTGGCCATCGGCGTTGAACTGATTGGCCACAGGAGTTGGTGTTCTGTGTTTAATGGCATGCAGGTGGTTACAGAAGCGGTCGCTCAATCTTAAGCCAGCTTCACCGATATATTGCTTGCCACAACGTTTACATATGATCACGTAAATAACATTACGGGATTCACATGTAATGGCCTCACCGATGGAGAAAGTGGCCTTGGGAAATGAGATAAAGCGCTTCTGAACCACATAAGGACATGTGTAGCAACAACCGCGTTGATTGAGCGAGCGCTTCTGTAACCACCTGCTTCGTCATTGATATTGAAGGAGCAGTTTCGTACAATTTCAAAGTGTTCAGCCCATCGTTTGAGAATTTCCTCTCTCTCTGTGATTGCGTGATTTATTATAAACAGAAAAATAACGTAAAATGTGTAAATAAGTTTATATGAAACTATGACACGGCTGTAAGACTAGCCAAGTATGTCAGCACTTCCGGCATATCTGCATAACTCTATTGTCCGTACTCTGAAAATATTCATGTTTCTACTTAACTGGATCAAATCACTTGCCGCCTGCATACAGGGCCTTCTAGATATATAAAGGACCAAAGTGGCAGAGGTCATAGAATGGGACATGGTTACCCCAAAATAAAAGTCGAAATTTTCATAGTACAGTATTTACCAAGAGGTGGTGAATACCTTCAAATACCTCGGATCCAGTATATACAGCGATGGTAAATGCAAAGCAGAACTAAAAAGAAGGCTGGAGATGGCTTTAGTGTCCTTGTCAAGGCTAACGGTGATTTGGAAAAGCAACATCGGTGTTGGAGTGAAAATCAAACTGTATAAGTCGCTAGTGCTTTCTGTTGTGCTGTATGGTTGTGAGAGTTGGAAACTCACTGCTAAAATGGAGAGAAGATTACAGGTTTTCGAGTACAAATGCTACAGACGAATTCTACGAATTTCCTATAGGGAACACAAGACCAATGTGTACGTAAGAAATAAAGTAGAGATGTGTGCAGGTGTTCATGTGCCATTGCTTTCAATAGTGAAACGACGAAAACTAGCATGGTTCGGACATGTATGCAGGCACGATTTCTTGTCAAAAACAATACTTCAGGGAACTGTCGAGGGTGGAAGAAGCAGAGGTAAAATAAAGGCATGGACAGACAACATCAAGAAATGGACAAGGCAAGATATTTCCACACTGATTCGCATCGCTGGAGGACTCTGAGTGCTGAAGCATCCAATGTGGTACCCCTACGACCCTGAAGGGTTACGGGTTTATTGATTGATTGATTTACCAAGGTCAATTCCGTCTCCATAATAATCCTGCATGCTCATCTTGGCTGATGCGATAGACCATTGGTGACATTGCGTATACTTTGTATCGCCAATCAATAAAAAGCGGGAGGGGAAAGTCGTATATACCAATATAAGTGACGTTGAATGAAATCAGTGCACAATATACTGTAGAGATGCACTTGGAATCTGTGGAAACGGGAAATCCCGGCTATTTTTGGTAAAAATTACCCGCTTTCTGTAATTCATAGTAGGTCCATGTATCTAGAAGTCTATGATTCATGCCTGGGGTCGGCTGGCCGTTTATATTTTCACAGTAAGAAATTACTTCTTCGTTCTCACATTCCTGTAGATGCCGGTATGTGGACCAGACATCCAGATATTGTAGGGAGTTGTCAATCACCTACCATCAGAAAAAACAGATGATCAAGTCAATAAGAAAGCCACAAACACCAACACAAGATGACTATCATATTATGAACAGACCAGAACAAGTTATAATTCTACGTCTCAGAACAGGACACAACTGACTCCGCAGTCACATGTATACAAAGTTCAAGATTGGCAACACGACCATGTGTACATGTGGACAGGCAGCACAGAGTGCCAAACATATACTTCAAGAGTGTTCTGAGCATGAAACGCTGAGGCAGACATATTGGCCAGAGGAAACAAAACTGGAATCAAAACTCTATGGGACACTGTATGAACTACAAAAGACAGTGAGTTTTATTAAGGAGACAGAATTACAGATATAGACATGTTTCAAGTGAACGAAAGAAGAAGAAGTAGGGAGTTGTATTATGGTACACAGCTTGGCTATGATATCTGTGCCTTTAGACCACGTACATCCGACTTCATTATGGTTTCTGAGTCACTTTGACCTTATTAGACAGCTAACTCCATTTCCAAAACGTTATTAGTCGCATATTACGATTACGACATACGGCCCACAGAGATGGATATCCACAGAAAGCTGCACGGGAGCACTGAGGAGCTTTCAAATACAGCAGATTTTATTTAGAAAACGGAACTTGCTGTTAGACATGTAAAACTGCGAACGAGAAGAAGATGACATACATTAATATAACAGTGATGCTATAGCATGTTTCACTAGCTTTGCCCTCAAACAAATTTAATCATCTGAGTAACTGTCTAACGTATCGATGCCATTTTGTGTGTGCATAGGATGTTAATTTTGGTTGGGCCCAAGAAATGTATACTTTATATTTGTGCATCATGTTCAATTTGTATACATGAATGAAATCCTTTGATCTTTTTCGGCATACAAATTATTGTGTGTGGAAGAAAATAATTTTTACCACTTCGGACATAGATTCTGTGAGTCGATTAGGCATAGTAATTACAGTAATGTGTTAACCATGTTTGCATATGAATACCTGTTGAAGATGATTTCTTAAATGATCGGTATACAAGATATTCGTGATACTGTTTGTCATTGACATTTAGTACGCTGCAATTCTGTGCTTTCGTTGAACTAATTATTTCATATTGTATCACCACTTTACGGTTCATAGATAACATAATGGAACCTTGCTCCTCTAATGTGATTGTCAACAGCTCTTTATTTTCGCATTATATCCCTTAATTATTGACATTCTCGTTCATTACTGTGATTTGCATTGATCCAAGTTTCATTTTTTTAAACCATATCATAACAATGAATTCTCATTTTTCTGACCTTGTGTTAATATTTACTTCTCATTGCGACTATATGAGGCTTTTCTTCTTCTTCTTCTGCGTTCATTCTCAAACTCCAACTGGATCTAGCTGGATCATGGTCCTGCTAGATTTCCAGCAGGATGTAGTCCAGAAAATGGAAATGCGTAGTGTCGCCGTTTTATTTGCACCAATGGCCCGACACATCCGTCTTCGGCGGGATGAGGCTTTTCAAAAATAGAGTTTCTACCACCAGCATAATTTTTTTTAAGTGAATCCTAATCTCCTAGTACTCCAGAACGTAGATTTGGAAATATCCACACAAGCCTAGAGATACAATCAGAACACCGACAGGAAAATTCTGCAATAATTATGATGCAGAAATCCAGGCAATTAGTGTGGCAGCTAAAAAAACTGCTGAACTCCAACTCTGGCCTACAGCCTGTGGTATTCCTGACAGATGCAAGGTCAGTGCTTCAAGCTCTCCAGTCTGGAAAACTCATAGACTTGAAAAAACTACTTAGCGAATTGTCTTACCAGTATAGGGTAACCATGCAGTGGATACCCTCTCACTGTGGAATACCAGGAAATGAAAAAGCAGACCAACTGCCTAAGGAAGGTGCTGCCGAAGACCAACCAGATATACCAATCACCTACCATCAGAAAAAACAGATGATCAAGTCAATAAGAAAGCCACAAACACCAACACAAGATGACTATCACATTATGAACAGACCAGAACAAGTTATAATTCTACGTCTCAGAACAGGACACAACCGACTCCGCAGTCACATGTATACAAAGTTCAAGATTGGCAACACGGCCATGTGTACATGTGGACAGGCAGCACAGAGTGCCAAACATATACTTCAAGAGTGTTCTGAGCATGAAACGCTGAGGCAGACATATTGGCCAGAGGAAACAACACTGGAATCAAAGCTCTATGGGACACTGTATGAACTACAGAGGACAGTGAGTTTTATTAAGGAGACAGAATTACAGATATAGACATGTTTCAAGTGAACGAAAGAAGAAGAAGAAGAAGAAATTTGGAAATATCCATTTCATTATTCTTTCTTATCTAACTTTTCAATTTCCTTAAAGTCACTGATTCAATAACCCGCCGAAGACGGATGTGTCGGGCCATTGGCGCAAATAAAACGGCGACACAACGCATTTCCATTTTCTGGACTACATCCTGCTGGAAATCTAGCAGGACCATGATCCAGCTAGATCCAGTTGGAGTTTGAGAATGAACGCAGAAGAAGAAGAAGACTGATTCAATATTGTGAAACATATTGCAAATTTCTCTTCTGATCAATTATCTGTCAAAATTATCCACTAATATTGGTCTAATTTTCGTGCGTAGACAACTGAATTGGATATATCCGATTTTGCTATCCAACGGTGCAATGTTCGTTTATTTATCCCTAGGTCATGAATAGTCCTGTTTTCTGAGTTTGACATAGAATGATACAGTTTTCCTCGAGTAGCTTCATTGCAGAAACACTTTAAAATCTTATTTGTGATCTGCTCTAATGTCAAAAACTTTACTCGCAGAATCATTTTTCCTAATAACTACACACTTAATGTTGAGACGCTTCTGGCGTAGAATTTGAGCGTGACACGAAGATACGACCTTTAAACACAGTCTGTCTCGTGTTCGAAAGTACAGAATCGTGCAATTTCACGCTTAAATCATGCCAATTGTATGATTTTAAAAAAGTAATGTATAAATGACTTCTTATAACTGACTGTAAACACTCAAACATTTGTGTGAACAAACAAAGTAGACGTATGATCTACATCGCACATAAACGAAAATTGAAACCAATGACAGCATTTTAATGAATAAATTAATTCATATTGTCTATAACATTTCAAATATTCACACACAAAATATCAATTATATACGATATGTATTTGCTGAGATACATCATTTTAAAGTTGGGCAAAGCTGGTGAAACGTGCTTTTAAAAAAAAATATTTGCAAGCATTTCGGTACCCTGGAACGAATGGCACAATATAATTGTCATCTACATACAGTAGTCCTTGTGAGTGAAGTTCCTGTCCGAAACTCAAATTTGTTCAGACAACAGATAATTTTAATGGATTTACAAGTCACAAAAATATGGTCTCAGTCTATCATTTGGAATAACAGTAAAAAGGAGTCTTAACAAGTATGAAGATTAAAGTGCAACTAACAAGGATTGTTTAGACGGCTGGTAGGATTTTGGTGACTGCCATGTCCCCGGTGGGTGGGGGGGGGGCAGACTTGTTTTGTGGTGTCCGAATACTATAACCATATCTTCAGGCGCTGAGCATCCAGGTATTGTTGATGCTCGGGAAAAAAAGAAAAAACTAGTAACAATATGATAGGCGATGCACGTCGCAAGATCTACTAAGAATGATTAGGTGTTGCATTTTCTACCCCATACCTTAGTAAATCAAATGCCAAAAACTGCAGACAACGGATGTAATGTATCGAAAGGAGCAACTATCGCAGTTGTCATGCAGACACACAGAACAATATATTACGGTGAAATCATTAAGAAATATTTAGAGGGAAGACAAAGAAGACAGGGTACTTTTAGGGAGAAATACGAAATACGTCTGCATCCGTAAAACATAACAAGTGGAACAAACTCAATATGTATAACAAGTTATAGAAAGATTGTACAAGCGCTACGCTACTTTGGCGCAGTATTCAGGTAAATGAATCAAAAGAATCAATTGTCCAGTGCCCCGTTATTTTGACAGCACAAGCAAACATTCGCAATGAAATCAGTGTATACGATAACTTTCGTCTGTGTACTTTTCTAGCCAATGCTGGGGTAAAATCACAGAAGAAATCGCCAGTCCAGAAGAGTGAAGTACTTTAGATATCAAGTAAGACTTCCAGTGACACAAATAATCAGATTCAGACAATTATCCTTTGTTCTAGATTCTAGGCATTATTTTATTTATCTTTAAAGAGTGGAGCTCTCTCTTCGTCCTCGGTTCAAGAATGGCACCACGAGTAAACAGTGTATGGGAAAAAAGATAATGGATAGTTTAATAAAAGTTTCACTGAGAACTGACAGTTATGTATGTCAATTTCTATGCACAGGTGTTAGTTTATGGACAAGAGATATTTTATTTTGAGTCTTCTTTTGCGATGGTTCTCAACTTCCTACAAATCAGTAAGATGTAGTCTCCAGAGTGGAATGATGTGTTGTGGTTTACAACTAAACTGTCTATGCAATATCTGCGCCTTTCGACGTGACACCCCCGACCTTAGCATTGCTTCTCGTCTCTTTCACCCCATATGAAATAGACAAGCCAACTAATTCAAATGACTCAAGAAGCTAGCCAGTGCAAAAATTATAAATGGACTACGGTACCCTCAAATTACAACCATTCTTGTGGCTGATTTTGTTGATTATTCAATCCACAGGGACCAAACCAGTACATATCTATGTACATAAATGGATGACTCCGTAACTATACGTTGTGTCTGTCGGGTATAGTAATCTCGACAACTTGACCGATTCAGATTAAATTTGGCACGCTGACTCATTAGGTCATAGTTCACTCGTGATCAATATGAGAAATCGTAAAAGTTCTCCTGTGGTCCGGCACAGCTGACCATTGATATGATTAATATTTTACTGCTGCCCGTTGCACAAAGGTCAAATAAACAAATGGTGGGATTAGACCTAGAAATAGTGTTGCGTTTCAATCGATGCTTACTCTGTTTTAACAGGTTCATTATTACCTTTTGCTAATGTCGTGTATACAATTTTCTATGAAACGATCACAAAGTATTGCCTTCTATCTGTTCTTAAAATAATATCACTTGATCATCAACTTCTCCGGTAAAAATTATTATCAAGAGAGTACGCAACATTTATAAATCTACAATTTTATGTTGTGTTTCGTGTGTCCTGAATAGCTCATTTCGTAGGAGCACGAAGGATATTATGTGAGGGACTGTAGGTGTTAGATCCTAGAGACAATTATTTTGTGTTTTTTTTAACTCTTTTGGGGCGGGGGGGGGTTAATATGTAAAAACTGAAACATATCAAAGTAATCGCCACATTATACGAAAAATATTCGCATCTATTCTATTTTTCTTGTTTGTTTTATTCTAGCCTGGGCAACGCCGGATATATATATATAGTCAAGCTATTCTACAGGCGTTTGAGAACGAATGCACGAGAATATATCTCAAACCCACGTTGTAGGCAGAACTAAATTAAAATCTGTTTCATTAAGATATTATCTGGTTATCTGGTACCTAATCTCCGGCGTTCATTCTCGAAATAGTAGGCTGTAGTTCAGAGAACGGAATGTGTTTACAGCTTGACTACGATATCTGGGCCTTTCAGCTGAGGCCGCCGCATCTGCAAAACATCTGATTATTTTGTCCATCAACGGGATGGGGCCGCTAACTCCATCCCCAAAAACCTCGTTAATCGCCTCTTACGCCATGCTGTTCATCCATCACAAGTGATGATTGCCATTTGCTCCATCTACTTTTGAAAATTCATTTAGAATTATTTCCTTTGATATGAATTCGTAAATGGTTAATAAGTCCATTTGGACCACAAACACCGCCGAAGACGGATGTGTTGGGCCATTGGTGCAAATAAAACGGCACCACAACGCATTTCCATTCTCTGGACTACATTCAACTGGAAATCTTGTAGGATCATTGTCCTGTTACAAGAGAAATCCAGTCGGAGTTTGAGAGTGAACGCTGAAGAAGAAGAAGGACCGCAAATGTTCTAAGACAGTTTGAGCATGGAATGCCCACTGTAGACGAATTTTTTAATCCGTGACTTTTAATCCTGTTGGGCTGTTGGAATTCTCCCTTCACAAGATGCTGCGTTTTTCTTTACTGTAGGGCGCCATAAAGCTCTATTTTGTACAAGTGTTTTCCATGTATCATATGTCACGAGCGGCATGTAACTATGTTGCTTATCTTTGCGCCAATTGTAGATCACCTCAACACACGGGAGGTATGGTCTGATAGATTCGGGTGTGTTGATCTGAAAGGCACAGATATCACAGCAATCAAGTTTTAAAATATGATGAAATGTATTCGGTTTCTTGCACTGAAATATAACTTTTAAATGAGTTTCTTCTTCTTCAGCGTTCATTTTTAATCTCCTGCTGGATCTGTCTTGTAGTACGACCATCATCTATTCTAGATTTGTAGAATGGAAATGTAGATCATACAACGAACTAACTATCGAGGGTTAAAAATCACGCCTGTATGGAGTGTAAATCTGAAGGTGTAGTCGCGCCTAACGAGTGTGGGTATATGTACTAGATGTCTTCCATTTTTCCCAGAAAATATGGCTTCAGGCCAAGAAAATGTGAGCAATATTATACCAGCACCTTCCACCATTACCACGAGTTACAAACGGTGTCGTGAAAGTGGTGTTGTGACGAGTAAAGAAAAAAAGTAAAGCAACATGAAACGTTATAAATATATCTCTACTCTATATGGTTGCTGCTCCAGCAGTCCATGAGCTCATGCTCTTTGACCCAAACTCTACATCATTTACCAACATATTGGACACATAATTACGTGTGATGATCGGTGTGATACAGAAAATAAAAGTAAAATATGGGACACTCCATAAATTACACTAACACTTTTTGAACCCTCCGCCTTGTCAAGAATCCAGAGATCGCCCCCCCCCCCCCCCGCCGCTTAATTATGTCCAAAATTTGTTCTACCACCCTCATTCCCCAATCACGTTGGGACTCCGAATTCTATGATGTAATCTGCTATATGTTTCAGTTTCCTCTTTGCCATACAGTTTCTCTTCAATTATAATTCACTTAATAAACATTTATATGCTATGGTCAAGTCATAGATTTATTTACATTTTTAGTGCAGTTTCGGATCCTTTCGGCGGATCAAAACAAATGACCCCCTCGAGTCACAGTTTCTCCACTCCCTACTCTCGTTGAAGACTTACTTCATTTAATTTCTCTCCTTGTTAAGAAGTAAACACTTCCCACCGTGATATTGGTTTCTATAAACGCCCATGAGATAGTATATACCCAACTAAACCAGCAATAAGGAATTCCAATACGCAAAGGTTACAGCATAAGAGTACCAATGATCACAGTGGGTGTAGGAAGTGGCCGCAACTCCCCCCCCCCCCAAACATACAAGGAGATTCTACAAAGGGCAGAGTAATAGTGCGTGTAGAGTAGATAACCATTTAATACAGCCCTGCTTGACATCACCCATAGCTTGTAGTGGTAGCTAGATATGACATTCTGCATCATACCTTGTCGCTGGTATTTTCCCACGCAGTCGCTCAGACATGAAATGTGGTCAGAGGAAGCTGGTCAGAGCTGCAGGGATGTGACAGAGATATGAATATTTTA
The DNA here is from genome assembly GCA_034231615.1 of Meghimatium bilineatum. NCBI lineage: Eukaryota > Metazoa > Mollusca > Gastropoda > Stylommatophora > Philomycidae > Meghimatium > Meghimatium bilineatum. Next base: position 46,207,527 of record CM067304.1, read on the forward strand.
CAGAGACGTAATAGTTTTACAGAGATATTACTTTTTTACAGAGGCGTAATAATTGTATACAGATATTATAGTTTTACAGAGGTACATTGTTTTACTCTACAACCGCCACAGATAAACTGTGCATACTGTTCCGAAAGCACTGACAATCTACTGAACGTATTTATATTGCCTGTAAAATCACTACAGACAAAAAACATGTAGTTGATTGGTATGACCTGAATATATGTTACGAACAAGAATGGTTTTACACAGAAGCACATTTTTACAGAGTATTAAAAAGCTTATCAGTTTTACAGAGGTGTGGTGAAACGCAAAAATGGTAACGGTTAAGGTCAATTGAGTTTTTTGATTAGAGTTATAGAACACGGTTTTCCATAATTTCTCAGATACCCAGTCAATGGTTGACTAGAAACCACCTGTGTTGTCTCCTACCACACTTGTTCAATAGTGATGGCACTATTACTCAACCTTCTCAAAGAACCCTCTGATATGAATCACGAGAGTAATTTTTTATAATCTACAAATTACAAGTAGACTCTAAAACCGAGCCTGCTGGTCAACGGAAGAATGACTTACCACTATACTATCGCAAATACAGAAGAAGAACTAAAAATAAAAATGTTTCAATAAGTGGTGTAAAGCTGTAGATTTTTGCAGAAAGATGTTAATAGGTCACCACTGAAGCAACACTGTAATTTAACAGGCAACACTGGATAATGATAAGCTTTGCTAATGACTGGAAATACACAAGAAACACATACAAATCGAGCTACTATATATGCTATATTCTCGCTAAAGACATTTGATCAAAACGTTGATTTTTGTGTTTTCCTGTGTGTTTCTGGTGATTTGCAAAACATCATTAACCTGTGGTTCACAAACACAAATATCAGGTTTTTACAGAGCTACAAAGTATTAGAGGTTTCAGTGTTTTACAGGGCTACAAACCATTGCTGAGGTTTTAAGTTTTTACAGTACTACAAAGTATTACAGAGGTAAAGGTTTTACAAAACTACAAACATTTGCAGAGATTTGAGAGTTTTACAGAGCTACATATTATTATAGAGGTTTGAGAGCTTTAACTCTCTTGTTTAATTGTTTGTTAGTACAAAACGGTATTCTCCATTTTACTGAGGGAGGGGCGAAATAGTTTTAAACCACTTCCTCTTATCTACGAACTTGACCTGACATATGCAATATAGACACGTTTCGTCTTCCTCTTTCGTTCACTTGAAACATGTCTATATCTGTAATTCTGTTTCTTTAATAAAACTCACTGTCTTTTGTAGTTCATACAGTGTCCCATAGAGCTTTGATAATAGATACGTTAATTGCAGACAAGTGGTACATACTGTACGTAAAATGCGCCCCCCTCCCCCTAATGGAAGAGACCAACAACAAATAATGAAATATTAACGATATGACATTCTAGAATCAAACTGTTACCGCTTGGAACATAGACCTATTAATATGGCCCCTTATAGCAAACATCATCATCAAGTACCGTCTCCGCAAAGGTTTGCTGTAACGGACCTCCAACATCCCTTATGTATTGTTTTGGTGGTGCACTCTGGTAGACTTCAACCTGTCCATCTCGTTTTTTTTCTCTTCCACTTATATATCTGCTTATCTCTTGCAGGTAGAGCAAGCGAAATATTAACAATCGATAACACACACAAACTATTAACAATGATAGCCTTAAATATCTACATAAAAAGATCACATATGTGTCTATTCTGTTGCCCATTACAGTAGCGAGTAGCTGGTTCGAGATATTACAAATAACGCAGTACAAATTGCTACAGGCATTCTGCTACTGTGAGAATACAGTATTTATAATTCAGTGTTCATCGACTTTGTGAAGGTCAACTGTGGTAGAATGCTCTTACTTGCGCACACAAAACGATGATGGTGTCTCGTCATAGGGATCAAAAACACAGGATTTACGGCTATAATGAATAATCATGGTCTCAATGGCAGAAGTGTTAGGCAGACACAAACAGTACACAGAAATTTGATATTTTGGGCCGAAAGGCACACATATCGCAGCTTTGCTATACAAATATTGGCACAATATTTTCAGGCTACCCGGCTGAAATCACACGGATAATATCGAGCTCATCATTTGAGAGCGAACGCAGTAGTCAAGTTGTCTGAATATCGTACCATTTGGATGTGGTTTGGACTAGCAGCATAGATCAACAAGTTTCATGTAGCTATGGAAATTTACTAAAACGTATACAACTGCCTAAAAATTCACCAAAAGTTAAAAAGCAATGTCATTTACATGATATTCTTTCTTCTTCTCCCTCTGCGTCCGTTCTCACACTCCTGTAGATTAGCAGGATTCGCGTTAAGTCCTGACACATTCGACTTTAGTATGGCCTAGGATCACTTTGCCTCTTTAAGGACTGAGACAACCAACTTCATCCCCAAAAACTTAGTTGTCTCTTACGACATGCATAGCAGATCAGTTGTCCTCCCATTTTGGGCCCCGGCAATATATGAGCAAGGACATTCTTTAATTATTAGATATTTATGGGCGCCATTGAACAGCACATAACCGATATTTTTCTTTTTATGGATACGAGTGTGTTTGACTACTTCGTTAGTTTTTCAAACTTCCATATTGATAATTCTAACACAGGTAGGTATCATTCAGCAGCATGATTCCGACAGTTCGGGAAATGAATTTAAGATAAGACTCGAGATGGCGATGGCTGCCATGGGAAGATTAAATATGATTTGAAAAAGTAAGATCAGTATTACAGTAAAGATCAATCTATTCTGATCACTAGTGATAATTATACATTTATACGGATGTGAAAGTTGGACATTTCAGGCAGAGACAGAAAGAAGGATTCAGGTTTTTAAAAATAAGTGCTACCGAGGTTTGTTTGTTTTGTGTGTGTGTTTTTTTATAAAGAATTAGTAGTATAGAACACATGACAAACATGTTTGTCCGGCAGCAAATAAATAAACTTGCAAATTATCAAGAACCACTTTTGGCAGTGGTGAAATGGGGTAAACTTGTTTGGTTTGAACATGTAACGAGACACGACTCGTTGTCTAAAATTATTTTGCAAGTAACAGTCCAGGGTTGAAGAGAAAGGACAGACAAAATCTTGGATTGATAGCATCAAGGAATTGCATGCACGTGATTTTTATACACTTCTCGGAATGGCTGAGGGTAGAGATGTATGGAGTTTGTTTTTTTTCTGATGTGACACCCCTACGATCCTTACAGGTTATGTTTCTTATTATTATTCCGACGATAGTAGCATATAGTTTTTAATGAATGGAAACAGAACATGGTCATCTGCTGCTCATATTATCACCACGTATTGGGCAGATCTGCAACAGATGTTCAGCTGCCATAGGGCTGGTACCATAAGTAGTACACAGATCCGTCGCGCCGATCTTAAACAGTCAAATCCCTTTATAACAATTTTGTAAGTAACAATTCTTCTTCTTCTTTCGTTCACTTGAAACATGTCTATATCTGTAATTCTGTCTCCTTAATAAAACTCACTGTCTTGTGTAGTTCATACAGTGTCCCATAGAGCTTTGATTCCAGTGTTGTTCCTCTGGCCAATATGTCTGCCTCAGCGTTTCATGCTCAGAACACTCTTGAAGTATATGTTTGGCACTCTGTTCTGCCTGTCCACATGTACACATGGCCGTGTTGCCAATCTTGAACTTTGTATACATGTGACTGCGTACGTAACAATGAAGTATTGTATCTAATAACCGAAATTAGTTGTATACGGTATAAACAATAAAGAATCAATATAATTGGGAATTTTGAAAAGTGTTGTTATATAGGGAAATGTGTTATATCGAGATTCTGCTGTATTTGTAATATAGTTTGTGTCGCGTCTTTTGTGTCCTTGGCGTAGCCGAAAAATGATAACCTGCTCCATTTTGAAGAGATAATTCGTTCCTCTCGTCAATTATACATTCCAAATGATTCAACGGTAATCATGCCCTTCCAAAATGACACAATCTGACATTCCCGTATTTTTCATTGGCAGTCGGCACAAAGTATACACAAGTGACCAACTAAACAAACTTGCAAGTTATCAAGAAACACATTTGGCAGTGATGAAACGGCGTAAACGTGTTTCGTTTGGACATGTATCGAGACACAACTCACGGTCTAATTATTTTGTAAGGAACAGTCAAGGGTGTAAGGAAAAGAGGCGGAACTACTCCAACCCATAACCTCCATAATTGTCTCTTACAACATGCATGGAAGGTAAACCGTGTTGCTATTCTTTTCTCCCCTCTCGGGCCCCAAGTTAACACGCATGAAGACTGTGCCTTGCTCTCTCTGAGCTCAGTTCACAGTTGCACATGTATGTCTCACCCCTTCTTAGCTTTCTGAACATGTGACTTCTCATTCTGTTGTGGCCAGTCTCAAGATGATGGTTTGAAGAGGATGTGCTGAAGCATCCAATGTGGTACCTCTACGACCCTGACGTGTTACGGGTTTATAGGTAGATAGAGATTGATAGACATCCTTTGGGTATGCTTTCTGTGTATGATTCTAAGTGGACTTCTCATTTTTACAGCCAATTTTTCAAGGAGTGTTGTCCTCATTATACGTTTGGTCTGGCACTTGTCTATGTACTGTTTCCATGTAAGTATTGAGAAAAAGTGATTCCAAGGTATGTGAGTGAGTCATCTTTTGACAATGTTTGACCTTATATGGTCAGTGAGTTTTCGTTACTTCATAACCAGTTTATGTTACTATTGCAGTGTTCCCCCTTCATTTAGCGAGCTTCATTTTCTGTGTCGTTGCAATGCGCTGGTATCCAGAAGCCTCACATATCATGAATATTAATGCACATACGAACTGGAGAATGTAAGGCAGCGCTCAGAAAATAAAGAACGAGGGCTGGATCGATTCACGACTCCACTACTACATCAAGCAGCCTGACAGAAGATTATCGCAAGAAAACATTGTTCAAAATTATCGATTCTGCCCTGGACAATTATGCCCAAGCTATCTCATTGGCGAATAAGAGGAACCATAGATTGAACAGTCAGGTCAATTGTCTGCCATCTTACAAAAATAAATGTGTATTTATTGCTGTGATATAATCTGTCCCTTGATAAAAGTATCTCTGCTCTAAACATTTACGCTTCTCTGTGAGAACCTTTCACGTTGTCTGTCTGTTTCTCTAATTTAATCTACCTTTATTAACATATTCATCCAGATAGTATTGCAGTCACGTGGGGCTCATGCTGGGAGTCTGATAATGACAACTTCCTGCTGCGTATTACCGGATTCATAAATCTGACGTCAACTTCCTGCTCCTCTCAGTCCACGTGGACCATACTATAGCTAGTATAGTGATGCACAATGTTCTAGTCCAGTGATATACAATAGAACAATTTAAAATAAAAAGATCACAATGTTTGCAAACATTAGCATGGAAAATTGGAATTACAAGAATTGTAGGGAATCTGAGGCTAAAAAATGTAATCTCATTATAAACAGTGAAGCAAATAGATGATGTGTGTGTGAAGTTCTTAGTAAACATAAGCACCAATTAATAGAAGAAGAAAATACAATGCTAGCCTAGCACAAGCAACTGGAATTAGAACAAATGAGTTCATACGTTTTTTCACAAGTGGTATTTGGGAGAAACGGGGGGGGGGGGTAGTAAGAGCAAGGGTCACAGTCTGGGTTAATAGAAACATTATATTGCACTGCAGGCAGTATTCAAAATATCAACGCGGTCCATTGAACCACCGCCAGCCACAGTGGTCATGCTGGAAAGTGTGTCCACTATCCTATTTCTCTAAACATCCATGCACAAAAATGAAGGCAACTTTCTTCGCCAGATTTCACAATCTATTCCAGCCACTGACGACGTAGACAATATAAGTTAGCGTGCTAAATAGTTGGCAGCAGATCTTATTCAGAATGCAGTCTTAAATCATTCCAGAATTTATGAACAAATCAGAAGTTGTAATTTTGCACTTCATAACAGAACATAGACGACTCCGCAGCCAAATGTATACAAAGTTCAAGATTGGCAAAAAATCCTAGGACGCAAACTATTTGAACCATGTTTCATTCAGCGGGTACCTATTCGCCTCGCAACTCGTTTTTCGTATTCAACCACAATGTATCCCCAAAAGAGAGTTTTAGTCAAGACTTCCAACGTGTATATATTCTCAAGATACTACATATATGGACCAGTCGATCAACACACAAACAATAACACACACTGCACAGGTACGAACATATTTAAATATATACTGATAAAATCCCGTTTCTTGACTATTATTTTTTCTATAATTCTTCTTCTTCAGCGTTCATTCTCAAACTCCCGCTGGATCTCTAGCAGGACAATGGTCCTACTAGATTTCCAGCAGAATGTAGCCCAGAGAATGGAAATAAGTTGTGTCGCCGTTTTGTTTGCGCCAATGGCCCGACACATCCGTCTTCGGTAGTTTTTCTATTATTATTATTATTATTATTATTATTATTATTATTATCATCCCTACAATTTCTATATTATACTATTAATATATTCAAGAATTACAACACAACCATGTGCACAGACACCTCAGACAGCAGAGCATATGTTTCAGGAATTATTTTTTACCTAGAAAAGACATATGGAGTTCCACAACATCTGATAAGCACATCCGAGCATATACGCCAATAGTCAATGCGCAGTACGAACGAGCACAGGTACATCCGATAATTTCCAAATTCACTCGGGAGTGAGACAAGGTGTGTAATCCCCCCCCCCCCTTGTTCATACCATACATAGATTACATCTAAAAAGTAGCAAAGACAACGTAAGAAAACAATATGAAGGATAACTTAAACGAATTGCTATTTGCAGACGTCCAAGCACTAGTAGCATCATCAACAGAGCAACTATAAAGACAAATAGACAGATTACATCAAATATGCCAAACCGTTAACTATAATAATAGAACCCATAACCTATGTGGTCGTAGGAGTGCCACATTGGGATCTTCTTCAGCGGTCATTCTCAAACCCCTTCTGATCTCTTTTGCAGCCGGACAATGATCCAATTAGATGTAGTTCAGAGAATGGAAATGTGCTCTGTCGTAGTTTTATTTACGCCAATGGTCCGACACATCCGTCGTCGACACTCACAGTGGCATTTAAAAAAACTAAAGATCCCTGTCCTCGCCCATTTCTAAATCATGCCTGGTCCTTTCCCTGATGTTGTCGATCCAAAACTATCTCTTGTCACCTCTTCATCCGACCCCCATTTCCACAGTTATTTTCAAACTAGTATTAGAAAATAAGTTGCCTATTATATGTCCGCACCGCGCAAGCGTATGCCGCTTCATCCTCAGACATCATCCCCCCAAAAGGCTATACAGACATGATGAACACAAAGTCAGAAGCCGACCATGCAAAAGATGGATTACAGAAACAACAAAATAAAATCTAACCAAATAAATATATATAAAGCACACAATAAATTATCGTTTTCAGATATCTATTCTACCAATGACACTGCAAAGATACAAATGGAAATAGCGAAAATTAAAAAAATAGAGTCATATTGAGTAGCTTCCCTCCCCAAATTCCCTTTCTTTCCGGAATTTAAAAGAAAACGTGAAAACCTGGACAGAAAGTGTGCCAGGAGAAACACACATTCTAGAACAAAACTTGACTGCCTCATGTAGAAAACAAGAGTGACAACTCTTCCTCCCTTCAGGGTTGCCAATAAACAAAACCACAATTTAACGTAATTTTATTCTCAAACTCCTCCTAGCTATCAGGATCTAGTCCAAAGAATATAATGTGTTATGTCATATTTATTTCTTGCCTGTGATATCTGCACCTTTCAGCTTCTTTTTCTGTGTTCATTCTCAAACTTCTGCAGACTAGCAATATGTATTCCATAGAACGCAAAAAGTTGTCATGGTTTACATCTAACTGAGATATCAGTACCTAACGGCTTCACAAATCCGACTTTAGCATGGCCTATGTGCCACGTTGACCATCTATAGGATAGAATAGAACACATGTAGCCCCTTTAGTCACCTCTTACGACATGTCAGGTAAAAAGGTAAAGGTAAAGGTAGGTCCCATGGCATCTGCCGTCGGGGATGAAGATAATTCTTCATGTACTAAGCCGCAGCAACTATTAGGTGGGGTGGCCAGTTCCCTTCCTTGCTGTTTTTTACCTTCCCTAACTCATGCGTCAGGTACTCATTTACAGCTGAGTCGACTGGAGGAGTGGTCGTGTCAAGTGAGAAATCACAACTCGGATTTTTTTTTAATGTCCGGACGTGGTTTCGAACCTGGCACGCTGTAACCAGATGATAGAAAGCAAGCTCACTATCCACTAGGCTACCACGCTCCTCATGCCAGGTAGGTAACATTATTCTTTACTCTCGTTTTAGACCCCCTCAACTCACGGGTGACATTTCAGTTTCATAAATCCGACTGATGCATGGTTGGATCACTTTGAACTATTTGATATGAGATTCTACAGACGTTAACAGGGTTTTAAAGAAGTTGACACCGCCAATTATACCTGACGCCCAAGGAAATACTACAAATGATAGTCAACACATATGTCGTGTTGATGGAATAGGCAGAGAAAGTCAAAGAAAATCATGGGCAGACATTACTAAAACTGCACATGTCAAGATGTTCCACAAAATCATCCACATCGCAAACGGTAGAAATCACTGGAGGACTATATGTGATGGCGAATCCAATCCGATACCCCTACAACCCTGAAAGGTCATGCGTTTATGGTTAAGATAGCCAACCCATCCAAAACCTCCGTAATCCTTTCTTTCGACATGCATGGAAAATCACACTGTTGCTGTTCTCTGCTCCACTTTCGAGCCCATGCAACATACTTTCAATTCTTCGTTTTCGCTCTCTTATAACCACAACAAATAAATCGTGTGATTTCAGCTTGAGCCTGAAGTACGTTGTACTGCTAGTTCCACAGTTGAACTGTGTTATTTACACCTTGATTTGCTCACTTTGTGGCACGGACATCAGAGGCCCAGCACATCCCTTGTCGTCATGCTTTAATTCGGGTAGTGGGTTTCCCTAGCTTGTGACATCCTTCATATCTGTCGACGTGCGCACGGGTGTGTAATAACTCTTCGCCGAGACGATTGTCGTTTACGCCTATCTCGCACGAGGTGTTCCACGGTCAGTGAACTTGCATCGTGTAAATAGTAGACGTTCTATTCCTGTGCCCATCGGATAATGAACCTTTTCTCATCCACGAGCCTGATTCCGGTTAAGGAAGAATTCGACAGAAGAGTTGGACCCGGGTTCTTTCGCCTTCTTTGCAGAGGTGTCGTTCAAGTCCCACCTCGCGCTTGGTAGCAAGACGTGTTCTCGAGCTGAACAACATTGTCCCATTTGTGCCTGAGCCCATCGGGTACTGATCCCTTTTTCTCCGCGAGAATGTTTCCGGTATAGGAAAGCTCGACATTAGATTGTGTCAGGGCTGCCTTCGTTCTCCCATTTGTACCTGAGTCCATCGGGTACGGTAACCTTTCTCTCCGCGAGTATGTTTCCGGTATGGAAAAGTTCGACACTAGAGTTGAGCCAGGGATGATTTCTTTGCCTGTAGCCCACGATTGGGTCTCTGCCCGTAAGGAGCACCGATAACTATAATCGTGTCTCGATCTAACAAACCTTGTAGTTCTGATTTCCTTGTAACGTTTTCCCTTTCTATTTGCACTTAGCACTGCCCTCTCATTGTACTCAGTATGTTATCTTTTCGTATCTCGCCATGCATCTACCTTTTCGTGTCGTTTTCATTGGCTGCCCCTCCAATGCTCGGACTGGACTGGCTGATGTCACTGTGTGTGGACAGTATAACTGCATGTGTTGGAGATATTGACTGTCTCTTTCGCAGTGAATTATCGTTCCATCTGCTGCCTCCATATTCATGGACACAATCCCCAAAAGGTTTAGTCAGAATCAGTACGAGCAGCTGTATTTGTTTCCAGGGTGCACTACGAGGGGGTTCTTTTGGGATCTTGGTTATCTTCTAACCCTGGGTCCGCGAAAGCGGTACCCTTTGCACCCCATTCTGCCATTTAAATATCTATTAATTTATCAAATTTCAAAACCACACACAGTGTGTCGAATATATGCAACCTTTGGCATCCCTCTGTAGCGTTGTTTATTATTTGTCTGAAGCAAGTATATCAACTTATTATTTTCTCAAAAACAAAAAAAAGGAAAGACAAACAGGGATGTTTATCTGCAGCTATTACCCCACTGAGCAACACGTGTCTCTTGTGTAATTACATTTATTACTTCCCGATGAAACTCTTTAATATGATGCGTCTAAGTGCACACTTGAGTGTATCATAATTAAACGTGTGCGAAATCTAAATTAATCGTTAAAAAAAGCTTGTATATAAAGCGAAATTATACAAAGAGTCTTACAATTTCAAAATACAATAAATAATTCTGGGAACAGAAAACAAATAGGAATTATCCAACAAAATTAAAAAGTGTGCATAAAGCAAACATGTACATTCAAGTAAATTTGTTTTTAGGAAAAAATATTACAAATAAGTCATATTGTACACATATCTTGCTACTGCTGTAGTGTAAAAATAGTAATAGGGAAAGTTATAAACATTGACACTGGACAATAAATTGAACACATGGACACTGGACAATGAATTAAAATTGTGGATACTGGAAAGCAGCTAGAGAAACAAGGACACAGGATAATGAATTAGAAAAGTGGATATTGGACATGAAGTTACACAAACATGGACACGGGATAATGCATTAGAAATATGGACACTGGACAATAAATTAAAATTGTGGATACTGGAAAGCAGCCAGAGAAACAAGAACACAGAATAATGAATTAGAAATGTGGATACTGGATTATGCATTAAAAGCATGGATACTGGACAATGAATTGGAAACATGGATACTGGACAATGAATTAGAAACATGACAAAGGAAGTATGGTGTAGTAACAACAATGAGAAAGATATAAAGAAGGAAGAAGTAATGGTAGTTACGAGACTACTGCATCTTTCTGACGAGATAGGGACCTTTCACTATCAGACAAGTTCATTTTGGTATATCAGGGTATGTTACTATAGGTCAAAGTTCAATTAATCCTTTTGTAATGATTTGTTCTTGTATATTCAGTCACGTCCGCGTAAAAGGGGAGAATAGCAACACTGTTTATCTTTCATTAAATATAAATAACCAAAATGTCATATGTCCGACAAAGTGGAGAGTACCGCAGTAACTAAACAAATAAGCAGAAATACTATATAAAGTACTATGGTTAATGCATACCTATCAATGTAACAAATAAATAAATAGTAATAAACAAAAGAACTGGGACTTTTTTTATACGTTACAATCTAATTGGGTCCTTTTTCAAGAAACAAACAAGCAAACACGAAATATCAAAATATAAATGTAATTATTTGGATATGCCTTTCTTACAGCAGTACACTCCAAGTAATGAAGCACGTTTAGTGAATGCTAAACTATGTGCGTTCACAATGATTACACACCATTGACAGACAGAAATTTCCATAGATTAAAGAAAATGAGATACCAAAAGTGATGAATATGTGATAAATCAGATCGAATGAAAACAACGTAAAAGACGAAAACACGCGAACACAAACTAAGTATTGCGTAAGTGGAAAACAACACGAGGACAAAAACTGAATTGGAGGTCACCAATTAGTAATGCCGAGAATTGGGGGGGGGGGGTGTAAATTGAGGAGGGGATTTACAGTTCGTGCATGTTACACGTCCAAAGAATCTTCTAATGAGCACCTTCTAAGCGACTAAGGAGGTTTATGTGGTGGAGTTGGCTGCCCAATCCAATATAGAGTCGGTGACCTAGAAGCCATGCTGAAGTCGGATGTGTCACACCGAAAGGTATAGATATCGCACCTCAGTTGTAAACCATGCCACAATATATTCCGTTCTCCGAACTACATTCTGATAGTCTGCAGAAAATTTGAGAATGAACGCAGAAGAAGACATTCATGCTAGTTTTTAGGTCTAGTTTAGCGAGTGGAATGTGTTATAACATGGTTTCCAGCTTGACTGCGACATGAGACATTCAGCTTGGCATATCCAACTTCAGCATGTTTTTTTTTAATCAGTTTGACTTACGAGTTGACAGTAAACTCCACAATTCCTTAATTATCTCTTGCTACATGCATGGAAGGTCAAAGTGTTACCGTTGTTTGCTTCCCATTCTAGCTTCTATAGCACATGACATCAACGACTTCCGAAAGCTAGTAATGAAGATGCTCTAGAACAAGTAATCTGATCAAAGACATCTAATCATGTGTTACTAAATTTTTCCATACCTCCTGTTCTTTTCTATATTATATATATGTGTGTGTGTTAACGCAGCCCACACCTGTTTGTGCAATTGTTAGTTGCTTAGCGTGAATTTTTAAAGTAGGGATGCAAGGTGACCTTTTTTTAGTAGGTAGGTAGCTCCCCCCCCCCCCCACGCACACAATTTTCTCCACCAAAAACACGCATTTAGTCCTATATTCTTCTTCTGCGTTCGTTCTCAAACTCCTGCAGATTAGCAGGATGTAGTCCGGAGAACGGAATGCGTTGTGTCATGGTTTACAGCATTGCTGCGATATCTGCGCCTTTCGACCTGGCACATCTGACTGCAGCATGGCTTTGGGTCACTTACCCTATATGAGATGGGACAGTCAACTCCATCCATAACCTCCTTAGTCGCCTTTTACGACATGCGTGGAAAGTAAACAGTGTTGCTATTCTTTGCTCCCCTTTCGACCCCTGCTACACACGGGCGACAGTGCTATATAAAATATTTACTAATATTTTTAAACGGTTGATTACGGGAATCAGTGGTTACATTTTAATGGTATCAATCATACATTATTTAACGAAACGAACTTTCGCTAAATACGCATAACCTGCCAACCGCCGCATTCATAGTTCTACGTACAACGCACTGAGAGCCCCCTGGATTACCCGGTGTGCTCTCAGTGCGTCGCACGCAGATCGATTCATTGGCAGCAGAAGTTGCATATTTTTTTTTTATCTCTGAGTCACGGAAGCTGTATGAAATTACGTATACTATTAAAAAGTTGGGACGTGGACACGTGATGTGACCACTGCAAAATAAATATTCCGTATATAATCTTGTAATGCAACTCCAAGCGCCTGTTCTTTTCTGCGACAATGTTCAGTACCCTCTCAATAAATGTTGATTCTGATGGAAGAGCACTTAATAGTTTCTTCTCAATCATAAAGGAATTCAAACATGACAGACGATTGTTGTTCATGGAATTTCTGAGATATGTTTTGATTTTCTTCAGGATGCTCATACTTCTTTCACTGTCTGGCTGTAGTGGTAGGTACAGTCAACACTAAACGGAGTAGTTTTGTTACTTCTTGATAGATTGAGTCTAGGACATGTACAACAAAATATGCCAGGATTTCTTTAGGGGGTAAATGTTTTGTCTAATCTGTATATACATTATCAAAGAATGGGTACTGTTTTATTAAACTATACAATATATTCTGAGGCAATTCTTTGCTATAATCTTTAAATTTACTCTCATATACTAATTACACCAAAAAAATAGCTTATGACTTACACACTGATAAAATAGAACTTCTTCAGCATTCATTCTCAAACTCCCGCTGGATCTATCTTGTAGCAGAACAATGATCCTACTAGATTTCCAGCAGAATGTAGTCCAGAGAATGGAAATGCATTGTGTCACCTTTTTATTTGCGCCAATGGCCCGACACATCCATCTTCAGCAGGAAATATTAGAACATATTTCTATTCTGAGAAATACACATCATCATGTTGGTCTGAAGTTATCATCTAATAGAACAATTAAATCGCTATTAATAGATCAAAAGTAAAGTCTTCTGCAGCAAATGAAAGTAGCAGACCTAAATGGAAACATTCTGTACTGCAACAAATGAAAGTAGCAGACCTAAATGGAAACATTCTGTACTGCAACAATTGAAAGTAGCAGACCTAAATGGAAACATTCTATACTGCAACAAATGAAAGTAGCAGACCTAAATGGAAACATTCTGTACTGCAACAAATGAAAGTAGCAGACCTAAATGGAAACATTCTGTACTGCAACAAATGAAAGTAGCAGACCTAAATGGAAACATTCTGTACTGCAGATGATGATGCATATGCAATAATTTGTTGGTCATCAAAGACAGATAACTTGCCCACACACACAAAAAAAGAATAAATCTGTGATTATCTTTCTGTAATGATTATAGCCTTTCTTCTTTCTTTTCGCTTTATACACATGTATGCCTTGCAGCATTTCTTACTTTTTTGTTTTTTAATCAATGAAAACTTTTTTTAATATTTACTAATTATTATAATAAATAACTATGATTTTCCGTGTGCTATTTAAGTTGTTTAATCATGGGAAGGGAAACTGTGCATTTTTATGTCTACTGACACTAAACCACTGTGAATGTATTTCTGACACTGCTTAATTCAGTTAATGGAACAATCAAGGACAAGGAGATATTGTTTCTTATCACTCTACTATGTGTCTATCACTGTCTCATGAATACATAGACTCTATTTGGGATGGAGTTGGCTGTCCCATCCCATATAGGGTCAGTGACCCAAAGCCATGCTGAAGTCGGATGTGTCCGGCCGAAAGGCGCAGATATCACAGCAATGCTGTAAACCATGACACAACGCATTCCGTTCTCCAGACTACATCCTGCTAATCTGCAGGAGTTTGAGAATGAACGCAGAAGAAGAAGATTCCATATGTACCAATAACTTTTGTATAGAATTCCCACTGATGACGGATGTGTCGGGCCAGCATAGAAAATAAAATGGTGCCACATCACATTTTCATTCTCGGGACTACCTCCTGCTAGAATTCTAGTAGCACCATTGTCATGCTACAAGAGAGATCCATCTATGAAGAAACATGGAATTCTAATTTTGTTCATTTTTTTCCCTGCAAGCTCCAGAACAACTATCATCTGACACTGTTTTCTGATGGTCTTAACAATGTATGTCCTATTCATATTTAGGGTAACGCTGTAGTTGGATGTGTCAGGCCATTGATTTAAATAAAGGGATGACAGAGGACTGGACTACATCATGCTGGAAATTTAGTAGGACCATTGTCTTGCTATGAGAAAAATCCGTCAGGAAATTTGAAAACAAACAGAGAAAAAATCTCCATATCTGACTGCATCGACTATGGCATGCTGGTTCTAGAACTTTCTATCCAGTAGCATCCTGATTTGGAGGTGGATTGTCTTGAGGCACTCATGTTGTTGCTCCAACCCATCAACTGTGGCATGCTGGTTCTAGGAGTTTCTATCCAAATGCATTGATTGTGGCAGTCAGAGCAACACCATGTGGCCATTGGCACAATCAAGATAAGTCATCTCCCAATGTAGTAAGATTTGTGAAAGTATCTTACAATAGTGAGATCAGGCTATAAAAAGTTATCTTAATTTGTAAGCATTATCTTTGACTACTTACAACTTGCCAGTAATACATTATACAGGTTTGAAGTTTCTCCAAAACTGGAGAGTGCATACAATGAATTATAGATTCACTGTAAGTGATTCTCAAATAACTTGCACTAAGGGTAACTTCACTCTTATCTGAAAGCCTTTCACAGATAAATGGGAGCAACTTATCGATTAAATTGGCACATACAAATACCACACAATGGTATTGAGTCAAAGATCATAGGCCCATATTCCACTCAAACAGCAAACGACCAACCATAATTTATGATGTTTTTTTTTATAGAAAACTGATAGGGGATTTGCCCTTTTTGAAGTAGCCCATGTTTTTAGTATGAATTTTCACTTTGATTTGCTGGGTGATGTGAACCCTGGAAACATCTCCTTAACTTGCATATGGCCTTTTTTCCAGGTAATGTTATATTCAAATGCCAATTACAGTCAACATATATTTCTGTTAAATGTCTGCTGTCTAATGCTTTTGTGATAGTGTCATTATTTTTACTGTTTGTTTGTCTTGTAGGCGTATTTTATTGAAAATGACCTTAATGTTGAAACTGTCTTGTATAGTATAGGCCTACTGTTATTTATTTGTATTTTATACCAATAACTTATAGTCTGATAGTATGTGCGTTCATATATATAAGCTGATCGACCTTTTGTTTTACATAAGTACTATTAAACTATAATCAATGATACCGTGAGCCGTGATAATACTTTTCTGAACATATTTCGGCGTAGCAACCCCTCAAAATAACATTCGTATCATCACCCAATTTACTTTGAACTTATAAATAATATCATTTCACAACAATTTAAGCTTAAAATCAATTTATGAAATTATAAAACTAAAAACAATAACGTTAATGAATTTTATTATAATTATATGGGTCTCAATTGTTACTTCAGTTATTTATTAATTACTATTAGGCCTATTAATTATACCTAGTACAACTATATAAGATAATTATGCATAAAGCGTTCTACGATGACTGTAACAACCGAAAGTTCCCTTCCCCACCCCTTATCGTTTTCAAAACGAGGGAGGGGCACCCCCCCCCCCTCGTTTAGAAACAATGATATAATTATTTAGGCCCTTCTGTAAATATTTAAATTGTATCTCCAATCGTTGACTATTTCCGGGTTCCATGTGTACCTGTGAACCTAGCGAGGATGAAATCAAGTCAGGGGACTGTGACAGTCTCATGTCTGATAATGAACGCAAAAACAATCAATAACTGCCTTGTCTCGCTTTATCATGATAGCCACAATTCACATTCTACGATCATACAACAAAGTAAGTTTAACACTCACCGATGCAGTTATGAAGCAAAAACGTGGACAAAATCACATAACTTTTGTAAGCAAAATCCATGTTGTCTGTTTACAGGTGAGCATTGACAGAATAATAAACGACTTGCTTGTCGACTGTGTGCAGGTCAACTCTCAAACACTACCAGAAGTTCGTCTGAAACTCGACCTACTTACACTAGACGCTTGCGTCAGTTATACTTCCGCGTAGTGTAGTTCCAGAATATTTAAGCATATATTATCATTTGTTTAATATTTGATCATTTCGTTACCTTAAAACAAAATAACATACATTGGTTAAAACTTGTTTCAATTACTTATATGTAAACAATATATTTACTTATCAATATTTGGATTCAGTAATGGGTTGTATGGATACAATTGCTCGATAGCAGGCTCGGTAATTTGACGAATGTATTTTTATTCTAGGTTCGCGAGTTTTTCTATAAGTTGATATTTCCAGAAACAATTATCCATAACTATGTGTAAGATGTAATAAACCCGAACTGTCCTATATGATTCACAGGTTCGCAGATATGTATTGGGTAGAGATTGGAGGGGGGGGGTTTACACAAGCAAAAAAAAACTAATCACTTTTTTTGTGAGATTTTTAAAATGTGTTTTGTGTTCCTATCCTCTCGAGCATGTTGGTAGCGTATCATACTCAGGAAGTAGCCAACAACCTAACATTTTGTGTCTGTAGTAATTTTTTTTTGGTTAGTACTCTAATTGATCATATTTGCTCACTGCAGCAAAACTGAAATATAACCGGCAAAATTTGGAACAGGATTATGAAATTTTGCTAATCATCGAAAACACACATATTAATACACACGTCACGTTTCGATCAAACGACCTTTATCAAGATTGCCTTCACGATAAAAAATTTGAGTAAGTACAAAGAACAAATGAGTTCTCACTTGCTGTTTCTTGTTGTGAATGGATTCATGATAAACTTCATTACCCAGTTCCATGTACTCTAATAGGGAAGAAGGGTTGAACCCATCACACCTCTTTCCATTTATCTTCGGGTTTAGTGATAGGCCTATATTCGCCTATATCAGGAAATTGTTAAATCTTCTTCTTCAGCGTTCATTCTTAAAATCTCGCTGGATCTCCCTTGTAGCAGGACCATCGTCCTACTAGATTTCCAGCAGAATGTAGTCCAGAGAATGTAAATGCGTTGTGTCGCCTTTTTATTTGCGCAAATGACCCGACACATCCGTATTTTACTGAGAAATTGTTAAAAAGTAGTAATACAAGCAACTTAAGCCTATGGTAGACAACAATTTATATCCTTACAGGACGAGAAATTGTAATAATGCTATTAAAGTCAGTCATTTGTGTTAGTAGCGCCAACCCGGTTAGATTCCTAAAGTGAAACACTGTTACTAACTATAGCAGGCCTACTTAGCATAACATAATATCAATCTACTTTACAATGGACGCACAGACCAACAGACTATAGGTTATTGATATGAAAAAAAACACAAATAACATTATAAGACAGCAATGAATATCACATGAAAAGACAAATGACGTTGTTTTAGATGGATGATTTCCAATTAATCCTTTGGACTGTATATTTATCGAAGGGCACGGTTATGTCACAAAATTATAATTTAATAAATATTTTTAGCGTGGGGAATTCCCAGTATTTGTCATAGTAATTGTTCGAAAGTTATTTGTCTTACTCTAAGTGCGCTCGGCCTTAATGTGGCATCTTTCAAGTTAATCACGAGCATGTACTTTTACTTACTAAGAGTTATCGTGTGACAGACATACCGGCAAGTGATAGACTGTGCGCCGCATATTATCTTATTTACCACCTTTGTTTTGTATTGCCTGCTTCAACTTTTAAAGCTACCTTGAATATTATCAAACAAAACAATGGTCAGTCTGTCTATTCTTGATTAGAAAACTGGCCTCACAGCACGTGGGGCATTCCCATTAGTGCTCCTCCCTCTGTTCCAGCAGCCATTCGACTCGATGGTGTTTCGAGTCCAATGCCGCCGAAACAGACGTCGACATCAGGGCACAACTCTGGCCCTTGCGACAGGTTTCTTTGCTGTTCCGCCCACCCACGTCGTGCCCGTAACTAGTTCAAGCACAACGTCGGCCTGTCGGAACAGCATGGTAACTGTTATCGAAGGTTACGACTACGGGATTGTATAAATGACGTGCCAGTATGTCTATATCACCAATCAGTTTCCTGTGGAATAGAGAACTACAAATGGTGATCTCCAACTGTTTCCGTTCTGTTTGTTCTCTTCATTTTTACCCATGAGGTCCCAGCCGATTTAATGTATTCTTTCCTTGCTCTTCTCCAGACATTCCTCGGTTTTACAACTCTCCTCTTTCCCTGGGGTTCCAATCCGAGTCAGTGCTAGTTTTAAGCCTGACTAAATGTCTAAAGAGGTTTTCGCTGAATGAAATACACTCAAATAAAATCCAAGATATGATCGTTCGAGTCAGTGCTAAAATGTGGCAGAGGTGACCGAGGCGTCAAAAACAATATCCAGAGGCGCCACAATCAAAATTATGTTAGTATGATGTATGATAAAAATAGAGGGTGGGGGGCTTTGCTAAAGGTCTCAAAATATCTAATGTCAGCGATGGCTCAACATATTTGGAATTCACGAAGTGTGTGTTCAGATATTGGCGCAAATAAAACGGCGACACAACGCATTTCCAATCTCTGGACTGCATCCTGCTGGAGATCTAGTAGTACTGCTACAGGAGAGATCCAGCAAGAGTTTGAGAATGAACGCTGAAGAAGAAGAAGATGTCTGTATTCCTATCCCACAAGGACATTCATTTGTGTGGACCACCTTGTCGCAGTAGGGGTAGCACTGTGGTCTAAGCTGGCCAGTTCTATTTCTTCTTCTTCGGCGTTCATTCTCAAACTCCCGCTGGATTTCTCTTGTAACAGGACAATGGTCCTACAAGATTTCCAGTTGAATATAGTCCAGAGAATGGAAATGCGTTGTGTTGCCGTTTTATTTGCGCCAATGGCCCAACATATCCGTCTTCGGCGGCAGTTCTATTTCGAAGGTGGTGCTCTCTTGGTGAACGTCAACTAATATATAGGTCTTCTGATTTCTTATCAATATCATTATTTTTTTGGTGACGAGACAACTTTCCTACTAGATTTCCAGCAGGATGCTATCTGAGGTCCGTTGTCGCCGTTTTATTACATCCGACTTCGACGATAATATGGCAATTAAAAGGACTCAAAAGGCGTAGAGGATTGACTCGGGTTTTCCCATATGTACTCCGTCCCTCTCAACCAAACGGAAAGATGTCTGCCGAGATTATCACTCATAGCACGTAACTCCGTAGTTCCAAGAGATAATCCTCAAGAATCTCCTTAAAAATCCACTTTGTAAACAAAATATCACGAGACGGATTCGAACCCGTGATCTCTTGAGAACAAAGCGAACAGAGTAACCACTATACTTGAGAAATTCCTATCCCTCTTCTGCTCTCTTACTCCTACAGATTGGTAGGATGTAGACCAGAGAACGGAATTCATTGTATCATGATTAGATGTGATATCTGCACTTTTTTGGCCTTGCACATCTGACTTCAGCTTTGGGTCACTTTTACCCTTTATAGGATTTGCAGCCAACCCTACCTCATAACATCCTTAGTCGCCTCTATCTATATAAATTGAAAGTAAACAGTGTTACTATTCTTTGCTCCCCTTTTGGACACGGGCGAACACGCGACAATTATTATTACTAATAACTAAAACAAATGTTCGGCCAATCACACTCATAGTTAAAACACTACGCGGTTGATATTTAACCACATGTGAGAATTAATACTAATAATGTCCTACAAAAAACATCACAGATGAAAAAATGTATTGCAAGAGGCAAACAAAACAACAACAAAAAACAAAGTTACAGCTGTTCAGAAACTATATTTTTCCAGCGGCAACATGTGATTATGAGATGTGGGCAATGACATCTCGAAAAGAAAAGAAAATATCAGCATTTGAAAGGAAATGTTATAGAAAGGTCCTAATCGTCCGTGTGTTATCGCTGCCCGAAAGGGGAGCAAAGAATAGCAACACTGTTTACATTCCATGCATGTCGTAAAAGGCGACTAAGGAGGTTATGGGATGGAGTTGGCTGTCCCATCCCATATAGGTTCAGTGACCCAAAGCCATGCTGAAGTCGGATGTGTCAGACCGAAAGGAGCAGATATCGCAGCAATGCTGTAAACCATGAACACAATGAGTCCGTTCTTCGGACTACATCCTGCTAATCTGCAGGAGTTTGAGAATGAACGCAGAAGAAGAAAAAAGGTCCTAAGAATACCATACATAGAACAACTAACCTACACAAAAGTCTGCACAGATTTGAACATAAACGAAGACTAGCTCTTCAAAATTATTGTTTAAAAAGGCAAGCTAACATATTTTGAACATATACAAAATACACAACTCTTTAGAAAGATTAATCATGTATGGAAAAGTTCCAGGAAACAAAACAAGAAGCAGACCAAGTCTACGATGGACACATGTTATCAGAGACCTTCTGAATATGATACTGGAAGAGGCTGGACAGCTTGCACAGAACGGAGATGCTTATATGGAGGCAGTGATGACGACACTCTATAAAGGACACGTCACATAGATATGAAACTGTCAAAACTGCATTAGGGAGTAGCATAAAGTTTTCTAGCGGGGCATGTGTGACAAAGGAAACATGTCCTTGCTGCCGCCACTTCTCATCCAGTACAAAATTACGGACAATTCATATTGTTATGCAATGGATTTCTGACCACTCAAACACACCTGACAATAACAAGGCAGACACACTAGCAAAGAAGGGAGCAAGACAACAACAGACATATACACAAACGATCATGCAGACAGTAAAAATGATATTTTTTTAATGTGAACAAAGAGAATTGGATGAACAGATGGGTCATGGGAAACACTAGCAGGAAAATCTATAAACATATCTCCAGCCCAAATCCCAAAATAACATCCTGGGAAGGAAAGACCAGGCCATCATCTTCTAGCTTTGCAAACAACATGCACAGAATAACAACCACCTGAACATAATACAACCACAACAAACTGCAAGCTGTGCACTCATCTCCACAAAACTGTCGACCACTACCTATTTGAATCTCCAGCGCGGAGTGACGTCGGGAAGCTGCTTCTCCCTCTGAGACCAGATAAATGGAACACCATATATGGAACAAAACAATAGCTCACAGAGACGTGAATATATCACACAATGGCATTAGGTCAATGACATAAACCCATGGACCGCTGGATCAGCATCCAACCAACAAACCAACCTACAATTCAGATTAAACTTTTAAGATTATTCAAGTAATAGCATCGATACTACACCACGTCATACATAGATTGATAATTTGGAAATCAATATATGCTACCATGTACACATATTTTCCAGTAAACCAGATCAATCGATGCCTTTTCGCTACGTCAATATGGAACGGAAGACGACCGTTAAAATATTTATGTCCAAGCATATTAAAGACTATGCAAGAACATTTGCGTTCTTTTTTTGTAAATGTTTATTGTTAACGTCACAAATGATGCCGAGCTATATCATGGCTATTTACATTCTGAGAAAAACGTTTCAATTTGTTTCCCATTTCGGGGTGCCAGCTTGAAGTGCAGCCTTCATTTTAGGGCCTATAACTCGGCTTTTGTTTATGCGCGTAGGTGGATAGAATGCATATTACATAGAGGTATATTTGACCGAAACTAGATTAATTGTTGCCAACGATCCAATGGTTTCTCATCAAGTGTCTAGACAAGAGGTCCAGTCGCGATGTGGCTTCTCATCAAGTGTCTAGACAAGAGATTTAAAATACACAAAGAGGCAGAATCTTCTTCATTCTTTCGTTATCAAACTACCGCAGATTAGCAGGATATAGTCTGGAGAACGTAATGCATTGTGTTCTAGTTTACAGCTTAACTGTGGTATTTGCGCCGTTCGGTCTAACACCTCCGCAGGGCCGTTGATATGTCTCCATTGGGTGGGATGTGGTGTTACCTTTAAAAAAGATAATTCGATGGGGATGAACATTGCCCTCCCTTATCTACGGGCTTGCATATCGGACCTCATGATCACTTCGACACTCAGTGTGATGGGAAGCTTATCCCCACCACAAATCCTCCCTAGTCGCTTCTTACAACGTGCATGAGTAACAGTATCGCTATATTTTACTCTCTTTGTTTGAACCCGATATCACACTCACGACAGTTTAAGTAAGTCAGAAAAGACTGGAATAAGAAAAATGACTTCTAGTCACAAACCAGGACATTGTCCCTAAAAGTATCCACATGATCCAGGACATTGTCCCTAAAAATATCCTCAGGATATTGTCAAAATGTTTTTCTCATCATCCAGGGCATTGTCCTGATCTCCTTCTGCTGCGTTCGCACTCTCATAACCAACACGAAAGTTCATGTGATTTCGACCAGGGAGAGTTGTGTTGTTGTAAGTTGTGCTACTGGTTTTCACAGGTACCTGTGATGTTTACGCCTTCCGGCCCAGCGCATCCGTTTTCGAAATGCTTTTATTTTATGAGAACTTTCCTAGCCTGTGACAAAGATTCATAATATGCATTCACTTCAGCCAACATGAAATCCAATGGTTGGTTGGTTGGTGATCCAGCGGTCCATGGGCTCATGCCCTTTGACCCAATGCCATTGTGTGATATATGCATGTGTTTGTGAGTTGTTGTTTTGTTCCATATAATGTGTTCCATTTATCTGGCCCTGGAGGGAGAAGCATTTTCCTGATGTCATCCAGCGCTGGACATTCAAAAAGGTGGTGGTCAACAGTTTCATATGGATAAGTGCACAGCCGGCACCCTGGAGTGTGTTGTGGTTGTATTCTGTTCAGGTGATTGTTAAGCTGTACATGTTGTGTGCGCAGTCGGAATATGATACTCTGGTCTTTTCTTTCCAGGAGGTTGATATTGTCTTTAGGATTTGGGCTGGTCATATATTTATAGATTTCCCTCCCAGTGTTTCCCATGGCCCATCTGTTCATCCAATTTTCTTTGTTCACAGATTTCAGAATCATTTTAACTGTGTGCATTGCTGTTTCTGTATAAGGCTGTTCTTGTTGTGCTCCCCTCTTTGCTAGTCTGTCTGCCTTATCATTACCAGGTGTGTTTGAGTGGCCAGGAATCCACTGCATAACAATGTTGACATCATAAGATGTGAGCAGCTGGTTTGCATGGTGGTATATTTCAGCTAGCTCGGGTTTAGAATGTCCATCACATTCCAATGCTTGGAGCGCAGACATAGAGTCTGTAAAAATAACAATGTTTTGGACTTTTGATGGGAAGGCATCAAATATGGTCTTCAGGTGGTACAAGGCAATTTCTAGTGCTGTTATTTCAGCTTCATAGTTAGAACATATCTCCCCACAGGCATCAAACAACTCATCAGATGTTTTGTCTGGATATTCTATATAGACATCATAACCTGCTTTGATGATGGCTTTGAAGGCAGACCCATCAGTATAGACATGAATCCATTGTTCTGGGTAGGTGTCTATTGTTTTCTGTGTTGCTTTCATAAGACTTACTGGGTCGGAACGTTTCGTTGCATTATCTCTTAACTGTGTTTTGATTTCTGGCAATTTAAAGCCTGCGTGTGGTGGTAAACATTTTTCTACTCTTTGCAGTCCTTGTCTCTTGTCTGGAAGGTGGTAACTGTCTTTTATTTCATTGACATGGCTCAGGACTGACTTTTGTTTTATTCTGTGGTTTGGTTCCCAGTTTTCTACAAGTTGTTTATTTGGGTGGTCTTTGTTCATTCTTTTGCTTCTTTCATAAGTCTCCATTGCAGCCATATCTCTCCGCATCTCAAGGGGTTCTATATTCGTATGTATTTCACATGCAGCCGTCGGTGTATATCTCATTGCTCCTATAATAAGACGTAGGGCATTGTTCTGCACTCTGTCTAGGGATTCTACATTTGTTGTGAGGAGTGCACTGTTGTATTCTAAAGCAGAACGTATGTAACCAAGGTATAGTCCTCTAAGGGTATCCTTGTCTGATCCCCAAGATGTGCCAGCGAGTCTTTTCAGTAGTTGTAACCGTTTGAGTGCTTTATTTTTGATATTTTTTACATGCTTCTTGAGGGTGAGCTGCCGATCAAGCGTGATTCCAAGATATGTGGGGTGTTCTTCTCTTGGCAATTTCTGTGTATCCAACCATAGACTGATATTTTCTTTGGCTGCCTTATGACTCTTGGTAAAGATGGTATAGACAGTTGTCTCACAGTTTATTTTTAGCTTCCATGTTTGACAGTATTCATGTAGTCTTTTTATATCTCCATTTAGTCTTTTGGCAGCATTTTCAACATTCTCATGGCTCTGCCATATTGTTAAGTCATCAGCATAGAGGGCTTTTTCAGCTTTGATATGTTTGGTAAGGTCATTGATGTAAATGAGAAAGAGGGTGCAGCTTAAAGCAGAACCCTGTGGTAAGCCTTCCTCTAGAACTTCTTTAGATGAAATTGCATCATTTATCTTTGTCTGGATTGTTCTGTCAATGAGGAAGTATTTTATCCAGTTGTATAGCTTTCCACTAATTCCCATCTCAATCATCTTCATCAAAAGACCCTTTCTCCATACTCGATCATAAGCCTGTTGTAAGTCAAAGAAGATGGCCACAGTGTGTTTGTTTTCCTGGAATCCATCATGGATTTTCTGTGTCAACCTAAATAGTTGGTCTTCTGTGCAACTGCCTTTTCTGAAGCCAGCCTGTTCATGGCAGAGGATGTTTGAGCTCTCGAGGAACCAGTAAAGTCGTGCGTTAACCATTCTTTCTGCTAATTGCCCAAGACATGATGTTAGGGATATGGGGCGGTAGCTTTTGGGTTCATCTGGAGGTTTGTTACTTTTCAGGATGGGAAAGATGTGAGCATTTCTCCAATGTTTAAGCAGTTTTCCATTTCTCCAGGTCATATTTATTAGTTTAAGGAGCACTTCTTTCCCTGATGTGCTCATGTGTGTTAACATTTCATTATAAATTTTATCTTGTCCAGGAGACTTTCTTGGCTTTAGTTTCTTCAGCCCTTGTAGGAGTTCCTGCATACTGAAGTCATCATCAAATATGGTTGAGCCAGAGGTTTGGACTTTTTCTTGCTGCTTCAGTAGGTACAGACGCTTCTTGTCAGCCTCGGACAGCTTCCCTACTCTGTTCACACTGGCAAAAAAGTGGTTAAAGTGTTCTGCCTTTTTCTGATCTGTGGTGATTGTTCTGTTTCCATCTATCACAGGTTTATCGTTTGTTCTTCTTCTTTTCCCAGACAAATTATTGATCAGCCCCCAGGCCTTTCGGCCATTTTCCCTTAGATCTAAATTTGCGCATGTTTTTACCCATTTATCATGTTTGGCCTACTTCACTATTAGTTTTACTTTGGCACATGTTTTATTGTACAGGATTTTTGCTTCTTGTGAAGGTGAGATCTCAAGGGCTTCTCTTGCTTTTTTCCTATCAAGGACTCCAGCTTGCATTTCTTTGTTGTAGAATGGTTTGTATGATTTCCTACTTTCCCTTGGGATGCTTTGTAATGCTGAATTGAGGATAGCTTTTGTCACCTCTGCAGTAACTGTTTCTATGTCATTGCTTTTGATTTTACCTAGCAGGAAATCAGATGTTTCTTGGAATAGTTTCCAATCTGCCTTGCCAAAATTTCAGCGAGTTTTCTGTTTGAAATATGCTTTGTTGGGTGTAGTTATGGTGGTGAGGATTGGTCTGTGGTCACTTCCAATGTCATCAAGTATTTCTAGGGAGCAAGCGTCTATTATATCAGATGAACAGATAGTCAAGTCAGGTCGACTGAGAGATAGATGGCTCCTGTGCAAAAGTGTTGGTACAGACTTTGCATCTTGAAGGACAGACAGGTTTGTTGTTTCACAGAGTTCTTCTATATATCTTCCTGTCTTATTGTGGTTCTGGTAACCCCAATGGGGTGAGTGACCATTAAAGTCACCAGCAAGTATTGTTTTGATAAATTGTGTTGTATGGATTTCAAGTAAATTGCATGTTGTCTGAGGTGGGCTGTATATGTTGTAGATTGTGTATTTTCCTCCAGTGTGCCAGATGGTCACCTTCTGCATGTCTGTGGGATTGGCTGTTAGTTGGGTGACTTGTCCCTGAATGTCATTCCTGATATAAGTAATTATGCCACGGCAGTTGGTACACTTACAGGCATAGCTGGTATATCCTGACAGATATGGGTCAGTGTCTTTGTGTATAGTCTCCTGTAAGAGGGCCACATGTATCTTATGAGCATGTAGTAAATTAGCGAGCTCTAGTGTTTTGTTTCTTATTCCACAGATGTTCAGTTGTAGAATATTAAGTGAAGACTTTGTTTTATCAAAATCTTGGCTCTGCTGGTTCTCCCTCCGAGGTTTTCTGGGTTTAATGTTGTGGTGCTTGTGCAGGTGTTGTGTATTGTGCATGTCTGTGTTTGTGCTGATGTTTTGGATGCGTTCCAGTAGTTAATTTCTCAGACAGAGCTGCCTGGTTACCCGCTGCCTGCCGCGGACCTTGATAACCGAGGCGACGTCCGATCTCGTTTGTAATTAGTATGTTTTGTACTGGCATTATATTGCTGGGGAGTCTGTGGATTTTCGTCCCACCCCGGGCCAGAGCCAGCGAAAAACTATCACACTACTAGGAAGGAGGGTTTCAACCTATGAACTGCTCCGAGCCACTGCAGCCAAGATAGGGTTCACTGTGCTCATTCCCCGCCACCAATTGACTACTGGTTATGCCGAACTTCTCTATTGCTCCAGGCATGCAACCAAATGTTCAAGTCAAAAGGATCGTCACGTCCTGAGTCAGTGTGCCTCTATGATGGACCTCAGCCATAGGAAAAACAGTGCTATCAGTTTCCTCCTCCCCACTGCTGCGCAGCAAATCTCTAGCTCTCTCCCAACCACAGAGGTTGTATACATAAACAAATAAAGGAAAAGAATACAACATGGCATAAAATACATTGTAACAAAAAAATTAAAAGTATGAGAGGCATACTTGTATAGATGACATGCCATGAAGCTTCTATAATAGATAACCTCAATATAACGGCATGTCATCTACTTAGGTTTTTCTGTTGCATGGGTGGTTTGTCTAATGGGCCATTGGTGAGACCCACAGACGCAAACCATGCGTGATGAAATCCAATAGACGAAACTTGGAGCAGGACAATGAAGTTTCGCTAATGACTGGAAACACACATAATAACACACACATACACACAAATCGACGTTACGACCAAATGGTCTTTATCAAGACACAGTTACAACAGCAAACGACAAAAAGATGACACTATTAACGTTCACATGACAGAGCTAAGTATACATATAACCCGGAAGAGTTAAAAATAGAAGGGCAGAGGTTAAACAGCACAAACAAAAAATAGAGAAAACATCAAAATATCGATGAAACACAACAGAGAAAGACGGAACAACATGATATCATCCATTAGGACCGACGGGCATTAATTCCAAATGTTTAAATCGTGTCAAATTTATATAGCATATATATATATATATATATATATGAAGCCAAGATAGAGTTCAGTGTACTCATTCCCTGCCACCAATTGCCTACTGGTTATGCAGAACTTCTATATGGCTCCAATGATGTAACTAACATATTAAAGGCGAAAGGCTTGTCACGTCATGAGTCACTGTACCTTTATGATGGCCTCAGTCGTAGGAAAACAGTGAAGCCAGTTGCCTACTCCCCAATGCCTCGCATTTACCTGACTCCCTCCCAACCACATAGGGTGCATGCATATATACAAATACAGGCCCCCCCCCCCCAAAAAAAAGTATGTAAAGTATGATTGTATAGATGACGTGATACAAAGTTTCCGTAAGAGGAGAACCTCAATGTAACTGCATGTCATCTACAAAGGTTGTATTTTGGACAGGTGGTTTATCTAGTGGGCCATTGGTGGGACCAACATAAATTGCGCATGCGGAAACTCTCTTCCTCTTCATTGGTGACTTTGGGGGCTATTCTTCTTCTTCAGCGTTCATTCTCAAACTCCCACTGGATATCACTTGTATCAGGACCATGATCCTATTAGATTTCCAGAAGGATGTAGTCCAGAAAATGGAAATGCGTTGTGTCACCGTTTTATTTGCGCCAATGGCCCGACACAGCCGTCTTCTGCGGAACTTTGGGGGATATGGCAGGCCGGGTCTGGGTGACATTGGTACATGTGTAGCATTTACTACGGTTTCAGCTGATGGTGTCAAAATGCTTTGTTTGTAATGTCTTGAAATTACACCGGATCAATATATCTTTGAAGTTCTTTTCGCAACTAGATGGGGGTTGCTGAGGTGTGAGGTAGCAGGTAAGAGCAAGTTACAAATCAACAGCTGTCAAACATTTGTAGAACTACCCACTTCCCCCATAATTTTTGACGTAAATTATTGACAGCCCTCCTATGGAACAAATATAATTACTTGAAACATACCCTTGCTGTCCACGTAAGAGGATGCGTTACACCATTAGCGCTAGTAATGCGGCGACATAACGCCGTATTCTCTATTTCTATTCTCTGTAATACATTCTGTTGATAGATTGTGCGGGAATCTGGTAGGATCAGTGTCATGATACACGAGAAATCCGGCAATAATTTGAGAATAAACGCTGAAATAATATTGCTTTTTTAAATTTTTATTACATATTATGACCCCCGTATGATGCCGATGCCTGAAACGGGATCAAAGATTCGCGCAATATTGTTACATGTCAAGCATGTTTTAAGCGTGACTAAGGAAGTTTTTGGGCTGGAATTGGCTGACTTATACCATACACGGGTAAACACAGAAACCATGTACAAATCGGAAGTGCCAGGCCAAAAACGCAGATATTGCAGCTAAGCTGTAAACCACTACATAACGCATTCCATACTATACTACATCATGGTGATGTTTAATTGTTTGAGAGCGAAAGTAGAAGTTGTTGAAGAGATGCAGGTCAACAAATGTTGCTCCGTTCTCCATTTATTGGCCAGATTCCATGGTGTCGGAGAGTACTAGATATGACATCACTGCACTTTCTCCATTTATTCACCAGATTCCTTGGTGTCGGAGAGTACAAGATGTGACATCACTGCACTTTCTCCATTTATTGGACAGATTCCTTGGTGTCGGAGAGTACTAGATGTGACATCACTGCACTTTCTCCATTTATTGGACAGATTCCTTGTTGTCGGAGTACTAGATATGACATCACTGCACTTTCTCCATTTATTGACCAGATTCCTTGGTGTCGGAGAGTACTAGATGTAACATCACTGCACTTTCTCCATTTATTGACCAGATTCTTGGTTTACATCAATGACCTAGTTGCTGAACTACCACACGGGATCAAAGTGGCAATGTATGCTGATGACCTGGTGCACGGAAGAACATGCAACAGTGGCCACTAAACAAATACAAAGAGCTATCGATGCCCTAACCTTATGGGCTAATAGATGGTGCGTCAGCATTAACACAGATAAGTGCAGCACTACACTCTTTACCCTCTCACCAAAACAAAAAGCTGGTCATATCAAGATAGATGGAGAGCTCTTGAAAGAAGACAAACAACCCACATACCTCGGAGTTACTTTTGATGATAAGCTGACATGGAAGCAGCACATAAACAAAGCAACAACAAAAGCCAGGAGGAAGCTAGCTATCCTGAGAAAACTAAGTGGAACCACATGGGGAGCCAGTGGAAATATACTCAGTAAAGTTTACCAGCAAGGCATAAGACCACACCTGGAATACGGTTCAGCTGCGTGGTGTCCTGCATCAAACACCACATTACAAGATCTAGATAAAGTGCAAAACCAGGCACTTAGAATAATGTTGGGAGCAATGAAATCAACACCCATAGCAGAGATGCAGAAAATGGGAAGAATGCAAACACTTGGCGAACGCAGAGACACAAAAGTACTAATTCAAGCAGAAATGTTTCAGTGTATGCCAAGTCATCCAATGAAGGAAAGATTCCAAAATCTAGCAATGGGACGACTGAAAAGGAGCAGCTTTATCCATCAAGCTAAACGACTCCGTAGACAACTTACAGACCTCCCTGAAGTTGACAGCCCCTTAAGGTCTGTACCAGAGCAAACCCCGTGGAGTGAAAGCCATGGAATGCCAATATGCATTCAGACCCATGTGAAAGGAATACTAAGCGAGGACGAACAGAACAGTGTGCAGCGAATGACAGTCACCCTCAGTTTCCTGGATGAGGAATATCCACAGGATATATGGGTCAGAGTGTACACAGATGGGTCAGCACAGAATGCTGTGAGGAATGGAGGTGCAGGTGTATATATAGAATATCCACACAAGCCTAGAGATACAATCAGAACACCGACAGGAAAATTCTGCAATAATTATGATGCAGAAATCCAGGCAATTAGTGTGGCAGCTAAAAAAACTGCTGAACTCCAACTCTGACCTACAGCCTGTGGTATTCCTGACAGATGCAAGGTCAGTGCTTCAAGCTCTCCAGTCTGGAAAACTAACAGACTTAAAAAAACTACTTAGCGAATTATCTTACCAGTATAGGGTAACCATGCAGTGGATACCCTCTCACTGTGGAATACCAGGAAATGAAAAAGCAGACCAACTGGCTAAGGAAGGTGCTGCCGAAGACCAACCAGATATACCAATCACCTACCATCAGAAAAAACAGATGATAAAGTCAATAAGAAAGCCACAAACACCAACACAAGATGACTATCACAATATGAACAGATCAGAACAAGTTATAATTCTACGTCTCAGAACAGGACACAACCGACTACGCAGTCACATGTATACAAAGTTCAAGATTGGCAACACGGCCATGTGTACAGGCAGCACAGAGTGCCAAACATATACTTCAAGAGTGTTCTGAGCATGAAACGCTGAGGCAGACATATTGGCCAGAGGAAACAACACTGGAATCAAAGCTCTATGGGACACTGTATGAACTACAAAAGACAGTGAGTTTTATTAAGGAGACAGAATTACAGATATAGACATGTTTCAAGTGAACGAAAGAAGAATTGACCAGATTCCTTGGTGTCGGAGAGTACTAGATGTGACATCACTGCACTTTCTCCATTTATTGGCCAGATTCCTTGGTGTCGGAGAGTACTAGATGTGACATCACTGCACTTTCTCCATTTATTGACCAGATTCCTTGGTGTCGGAGAGTACTAGATATGACATCACTGTACTTTCTCCATTTATTGGACAGATTCCTTGGTGTCGGAGAGTACTAGATGTGACATCACTGCAATTGGGTCAACGAATCTGATAGAATAATGATTAACTAGTTAGCTCAGACATATTTGCTGCACTCCTGCCAGGGCGTCATGATTCTGTCACTTGAACGCCTTCCTTCGGGGATTAAACATGCATCCGAAACCCCCCCCCCCTTTCCACGCCATTGAAGAAATAATAAGCTAAATATAAGTTATAGTATCACATCCGTTACTTCTTCTTCTGCGTTCGCTCTCAAATAACCACAACGAATATTTCGTGTGATTTCCGCCGGGGAGCGTGAAGTACGTTGTGCTCCAAGTTCCACAGTAGAACTGTGATTATTTGCACCCCGGTTGGCCACTTGTGGTCAGGACGTCCGAGGTCCAGCACATCCGTTTTCATCATTCCTTTATTTCGGGTTTGGTCCCTAGTCCGTGACCACCTGTCTATCTGTCGCCTATCGAGCGGGTCTAGGTGCTCCACCGTCCATGAATCCATCTCGTGCAATTGGACAAACTCTGCCTGTGTCCATCGGGTGCTGAACCGTTTCTCATCCACGAGCCTGGTTCCGTATGAGGAAGAACTCGCCAGAAGAGTTGGACCCTGGCTCGTTCGCCCTCCTACCCGAGGCGTCATTCATAGACATTAACTCCTCGCACAAGTTTGAGTCTCACACCACACGTTTGAGAGCAAGGCGTTCTCGAGCTGAGCTACCTTGTCCCAATAGCGCCTGAGCCCATCAGGTACTGAACCCTTTCTCTCTGCAAGTGTATTTCCGGTATAGGAAAATTTGACATTAGAGATGGTCCAGGACTGCCATCTTTGTCCCTTTCTTGCCTAAGCCCAACGGGCTCGGAACCCGTTCTCTTCGCGAGCATATTTCCGGTATAGGAAGGCTCGACATTAGAGTTGGTTTAGGTCTTCTTGTTTTTCCTAACGCCCACGATTGGGTCTGGGTCTCTGCCTATAAGGATCACAGTTAACTAGAAGCTCGTCTCAAGCTAACAGAGCTATAGTTACCCTTTCCTAGAAACTTTTCATTTGCAGTTCGCGCTGCCCTATGGCGCTGTTCTGCCCATTTATGTCATTGTACTCATTATGACATATATCTGTTTCACGTGTGCGTGCTTTTTACATTGGCCTTCCCTCCAATGTTCTGACTCTTTTGCAGTCAAATCTCTTTCCATCTGCTTCCTCCACATTCTCGGACAAGATCCCCAATTGATTTGGCCGGAATCAGCTCGAGCTGCTGTTTTCTGTTACCAGGGTGCACCGCGAGGAGGTACATTTGGGAGCTTGGTTATCTGCTAGCCCTGGGTCCGCCTAGAGCAATGCGTTCCCTTTGCACCCCACATCCGTTACTTAAATGTGAACTGATGTTTTTTTTTCTCAGAAAGGCTATGGTTGTTAAAAGTTGTAAGCTCACAGCTAAAGCGATTATTTCATCATAATCTAAAACAAAGGTTACTAAAAATTTCACAACTAAGAAATGACATTTTACTCCCAATACCCACTTTGGAGAATGCTTACGTAGAAAAGCAACATCATAGAAAACCTAATTCATAAGGAAACCCTCCTCTTTAGCAAGGTCATGTCTACGACCTTGCAGACAAGATAAACTTTGTTTTCACTCGAAAATATTTGGAATTCCCAAAGTTTGATCAGAAAAATTCCTATGACAAAAGCTATGATGTCATTTCTAAGTAGGTCGCTACTGATGGGTTACTACATCCTGATTATGATACACTTGTACTGCACAACTTTTTAGTGAGTCACTTTTGTTTGTTTACATTCATTATGTTAAACCAGGGATTCTAAACTTTTTCCGACGGTGGTTACCGCCCACATTGTTGGTGAATCGATATGGGTTATCTCCCAGTTTGTAAATACAGTAGAACTCCGATTATCCGAATCGAATTTGGATGAAATCATTTTAGCGCGTTAGCCGATATAACAAGAACTTGAAAAGCAAGGGAAACAACAAATAGCTGTACTACCTAATGAACAAGAACAGGATTTGTCCGTTGAAAATGTGAACACTGCCAAGAAAATTGCAGGTTACTAAAAATGCGACGTTGATGAGTGGTTGTTGTATGATCAAAACGATCAAGGGTTTGAGATGACAGATGATCGCCCGTGTGTTGCCGTAGCCCGAAAGGGGAGCAAAGAATAGTTACACTGTTTACCTTCCATGCATGTCGTAAAAGGCGACTAAGGAGGTTATGGGATGGAGTTGGCTGTCCCATATAGCGTCCATCATATAGGGCCCAAAGCCGTACATTAATATAGAATTGTCCTAACATTGTATAATCTCAATATTATTTTATTTATTTTCCTGAAAGTACTTTTAGCCAGTCAGATTATACTTTTAGTTTATATCTAGTTCATAGTCTGTACTTGATTTATCGACTTGATCTATTAGTCTTTGTAGTTTCTGTTCACTCTCTGCTAAACGAAGTGTCATCTGCATATCTCAATTCATTTCCACTAATCTTAAGTCCTGGCATTCTTTCTTTAGGTGAACATCAACTTCCACCCATGTGTTGTAGTCCCATTCCATAAGAGTCAAAGTGACCCAAAAGCAGGGTGTCTTATGACATATTGCAGACACTGTAAACCACATGACATCAGATTATGTTCTGCAGATCATGCTAACCTGCAGCAGGCTGGGTACGACACACAAGAAAAGAGCAGTCCAGTCTCATGCCATTGTGTGATACATGGATATGTTCGTGAGAGCAGAAGAAAACAATTTTTCAAGTCAGCATGGGACCACAAAGATAATATGGAGCCATTTTTCTCCCTGGATTGGCACTCCACATTATGTGATCCATTTACCTAGATTGTATACCATGCAGCTAACATTTTATGTTACACTTTTATTGATTGTCAGTACAAGGTTAGCACACACAAGCAAGAAACTGGGAATATAAAAAACAGTAGGAGACAAAGACTCAGTAGCACACAAAATCATAAATTGGATCATGCTGCTTTATTCATTATGGAAAGAATTGTTATCAAAATGTAGTTGGTAGATCAATTTATATACCAAAAACCACATTTGTAATTACAGCCTATGCATTCTCACTGAAAGGATAACACAAACATCATATACAGATTACATTGACAACTTTATTTTGCAGGTTGAGCCTTCTTGCCACCACTCTTGATCTGACTTGCAATACGATCCAAATCACGGCGTCCTTGTGATGTCAACCTTCTGCCACTAAAAAAACAACAAATATAAGAAATGTAAATAGTTTATATCGTATGACTGTCTAGAAACTAGATGAGACTATTGCTTGTAATCCTGCAATAAAATGACAAAGGATGTACTTCAGACAGTGTTAATTCTGAAACCAGTTAGCAGTATGTAAGTCCAGAAAACATGTTTTGTAATAGCTTAAATTATCTGCATAGCAACAATAATAATATCTGCCACTCTTCACAGCCAGGGTTTTTTCTATCCCAGAAATTACGAGATGGTTTTTACCTGTTAGAATCTTATAAAGCCCAGTGTGTTGCCAGGGCCTGAAAGAAGTGAAAAGATTAGTATCTCTGTTACCTGTCTTAGAGGGCGACTAATAAGGTTTGATGGTGGAGTTGACTTTTCTACCCCAAGTCATTCAGCTCATAGCTAAATACGGTGCAGATATTGCAATTAAGTTGTAAATCATGGCACAGTACAATCCTTTGTACTACATTATGATAATCTGCAGGAGCTTGAGCACGAACGTGGAAGAAACGTATGCCGTTCATGGTAGATTACAGAGTTCATTACTTCTTTTGCCCATGTAGGTTATAGAGAAACATGCTAATGCATTTCAGGTTCATGAGAGGAATATCAGTGTAAGATGAGTAGACATGCAAATTTTATCAAGAGACCAGAACAATGGATTCATGTTTATGCTGATGATGATTAAATTGAAGCCAACTAGCTGCTTATATCATATGAAGTCAGCATTGTTATACAGTGGATTCCTGGTCACTCAAGCACACTTGGCAACGACAAGAGCAGCCATACACACAAACGAGAACGCATTAAAAATAATGTTGCAATCTGTGCATATAGAGAATTGGATGAACAGATGGACCATGGGGAAAACTGGGAGATCTATAAATATAACCAGCCAAAAATCCTGGGAAGGAAAGACTATAGTATTATATTCCTACTTCCAGCTTAACAATCACAGGAACAGAATACTAACAAAAACAATCCAGGGTGCCTGCTGTGTACTCATGCCTACAAAACCACCTTTAATGTCCAGCTCTAAGTGAACGGAAAATGTTTCTTACAATGACAGATAACTGGAACAAAACAGCTCATTTGGGTGCTGCAATGGTCTCGTGGCAGATCCTGGGTTAGTAGATAACTCAGATCCTTAATGTACGTCCTCGTGGTGCACCCCAGAAACAAATACACCGGCCCATGCAGTTTCCTGACAACATTTTGAGACCATGTAAGAGAATGTGGAGGCTGCAGATGGAATGACAATTGACTGGTATTTAAAATGCAGATGCATTGGAGGGGTGGTCAATGCACATGTCATGGTATGAGTAAATGCCATTACGGCACCATGTGCACATATATCAAGTGACACATTCATCATTGATACTCTGGTCCACCGTCCTCTTAGTCATTCCTGTCTCTCGCCTGGTACTCATGCTCTCCAGAATCAGCATTTCAATACGATTATCTTTCTTCTTATGATATTTAGAAATCACATCAGCCATTCGATACGATCATGTTTTTCTTATGATATTTAGAAACCACCCTTCATTTAGTTTCAGTATTTCTGTCCAAGATGAATGTAAGATCTGGTATTCTGCACCCTCCATATACACTTCCAGCTGACATGCACTGATATTATTTTTAACAAGTGTCAGAATTCCACCTTTTCGTCTGATCAGTAGGCACTGGTAACACAGGTCTGTCTCGCCAATCTTCAGCTTTCAGAACGTGCAACTTCTTAATCTGCTGTGGTCAGTTTGCAGGCTGAAGATGATGGTTTTGGTTCTGCAGTTGGATGCATCTGCTACACTTTTTTTTCTTGTATTCTGCTTTTAACATGGTCTTACATTCATAGTACTTAACATCACTTTCTATTTGTTCCAGTGATCCTCCTTTCCTTGCCAGGTGATCAGCTTTTTCATTTCTAAGTATGACCAGGGATCGACTGCAGTACTATTTCTTTGTAGTATTGCTGAGGTGTAGTAAGGTTCATTCATGCTCATGTTCTGTTAGAAAGACTACAAGTCTGTTGTGACTCGGCAAGCAATTTATGAGCATTTTTGCTGCCTGAATTATGGCTTTAATTTCAATCTTCGGAATGTTTGCCTGTGGGTATGGATTGTTCTATTTCTTTTCCATCTGTGTGAGCGACACTTTAAAAATTTCCATTTATATTGTTTGTACTGTATATAGCATATTCCTGTTATTACATACATATTCTGTTGATCTGGACGTAGTTGTTATAGCGAGATTTCTCTGTATATTGAATTCTTGTGCGACAAGAGACAAAATATGTGCGCTTGCGCATATAGCGCAGCTTAGCGAGGAGCATTGCATAATTCCTCAAAGAACCCCTAGCTTTCTCTCACTACCGTGGTTATCTGACTGAACCCAGGTTTGAGAAACGCTAGGATTATTCCATAAATCTTTTCATATCCTTGCATCAGATGGTAATGCTTGGAGGGTTGTTATCGGACAGATTTTTACCTTGTAAAATTAGTCATCATAAACTATATACATGTATAAGAACTGAAAAGTTACCCAGTGTTTGCATCTTGCTCCACCAACTTGAGAGCTTCAAGTGTCTGAAGAACCTTGCGGGCAACACTACGTGAACCCCTGCAGGTGTGGCTAGGTGTTGTACCATTGCGTTTATTGCCTTAAATCGAGAAAAAAATTCCCATATGGAATAAATATGAAAAGTATATACGGTAAGACATTGAGAAAATTGCTTTTGGCCGACAATGGTTATGGGAAAACAAGTTTGTTAACGATACGGACACCTGTAGTAATAATGGAAGAAGTCTTGAACAAAGATTGTATGGTCTTTGAACATATCACATAAAGTATACAAATATATACTATTATCAATGAAATGTTATAGAAAGGTCAAAAAAATATTGACAGAAAGATGAACCAACTCTGACATCCAGAAAAACCTGAACATAGAAATTTATTTAGACATATATTTGTTTATAAACAATCATGGATAGCAAAGTACTAGGAAGGAGAACAAGACACGGACCAAGACTACAGTGGGCATAGAATGTGATAACCAGAATATGATAGTAGAAGATTGTGGACATCTAAGCTGAACCGAGTGACTTACAGAGTGTCAGTGAGGACAACGTACTGTAAAGGACACACATCACAAAGATACTATAGCCCAAATGTAGCTGATTGAATATGTTGGCTTCTATGGAAGCAGCTTGAAAGGTGGTCAAACAGCTTACAATAATAAACAGCTTACAATATAATAAACATGCGTATCTAAACTACAACATATTGACCCACTCAGTCCTAAATTGCAGATTTACACAAAAACTTTCTAAGGACTGCAAATAAAGGCCGCTTAGTCATAGAAGACTGTGCGGTGCAAATTTAGCAACCCAGTCTAACCTTTAGCACGCTATGTTTACATTTCGGGCAATGCATTTTACCAAAATTGTACCATGTCTTGATTCAGGATGGCGAAATGCACCGCCCGGAAAAAAATCGAGTTGGTAAGTTTTTTTTACAGAATTGAAAAGTGGCAACATTGAAAAGAGAATTTATCTAACTTTCTGTTTCTATTGTTAAAATGGTGATATACGATGTAGTGTAATTATGATTTTTAAATCCGAACAATCTTTAAATATCCAAATAGAGGCGAAGCGACATGACGGTGATTTATATTGTATATTCAGTGAAATCATTATTCCGAATTCAATGTGGAAATCTTGATAGGTAAGTACTTCAATTAGTTTAATTAAATTAGACTATTAAATTGAACCCTCTCTCTGCAAATATATTTCTAGTATAGGAAAGCTTGACAGTAGAGCTGGGCAGGGCTGTCATCATTGTCCCTGTTCCTAAGCTCACCAGGTACGGAACCCTTTCTTCTCGTGAGTTTCCACCAGGTCTTCTTGCTGTCGGGTGTCTACAATTGGGTCTGGGTTGGGTCGCTAGCTAACAGAGCTTGTAGTTCCAATTTCCTTTTAATGTTTCTACTTTCTATTTGCAGTTGGCACTGTGCTGCCCTTTAAATCTACTCGCTGAAACCATTTGTTGCCTTACTGCGTCAGGGGCCGAAGAGTTTTCTGGAGATTGCCCTTTTATTGTACTCGGTATGTTGTCTTTTTTGTCTCTCGCCCATCTGTCTTTCTGTGCCTTTTTCCTGAGCCGTCCCCCCAATGATTGGACTGATAGCATCACTGTGTGTCGAAAGTGCCCCACTGCATGCTGCATGTTTGGCGCTGGTGGTGTCTGAAATATTGTCTTCTCTTATGCAGTCAAATTCTTTCTATCTGCTACCTCCAAATTCATGGGCACAATCCCCAAATGATTTCGCCAGAATCAGCACGAGTCGCTGTGCTTCTGTTCCCAGGGTGCACCACAATCTGCTAACCCTGAGTCCGCCAAGCGCAGTGCGCTACCTTTGCACCCTGGGTTTGATTATTGTAAGTTTTCTTTTAACTCTTGGTGGACCAGGGACAATAAGAATATATACGGGAAAAAGAGAAATATGTTCCCTTGATCGACTAAGAATTAAAACAATTTGGCATTTTGATGTCTCATTAATTAGTAATTCGTTTAAAATAGATTCATTATAATGCAATTCACTGTACTATTTTCTGCGATGCTGCATTCACTTATAAAACTTACCAGAATAAATTTTTGTCAAAGCTCCAACACCACAAGGTGCCCGAATATATAAGTGCCTGGCCACAGAAGCTGGAAAGTAATACACATACAATCATTAACATGTCTTTCAAAACAATATAGCACATGAAATTATCTATGTGCACTCGTGTATGTGGCGGATGTTTCAACAACATCAATGACTTGTATCATTGTCATTCAACATCTGATCTCGGTCTGAAGAATGTAGTCTGGCAAATAGAATATGTTGTATTGTAGTTTAGTTTGGCTGTAATATCTTTCAGCCAGACTGGCACTTTTGGACTGCTTTAACCAAACCAGTCGAGTAGCCAAACCTCAATTAAAAAAAACACCTTTATGGTTCACACGACATCTATTTTTTTAAGAAGTCCTTAAGAAACATGTACGTGATGGTGTTTGGTAGCAATAATTATAATTCAGGATAATTCTGTCTTTACTCTCTAGTAACCAAAATAGATATGCATGATTTCCCCCTAGCCTGTGACGGCCTTCTTATCTGAAACCAGGTGTGTATTAACTACAAGCCTTAATGAATCATTCATTGTTCCATTGCATTTATTCATATAAACGTAAATATTTCAGCCTGTTCACGTCTGAACCACTGCATGCTTCTTGAGGCCTGGGATTATTTGACTTCATACTTTTTCCATGAGACATCAAAATATAATTAGAAGAAATGTTCTCAAGCATCAACACTGCTTTAGTTATGACTTGCTATATTTATATTTCTTAATTCTGGCTAAACATGGTGCTGGCATAACTTCATAATATATACTTCTGTGTACGTTCTCAAACTCCTGCAGATTAGCAGGATGTAGTCCGGAGAACGGAATGCCCTGTGTCATGGTTACAGCATTGCTGCGATATCTGCGCCTTTTGACATGACACATCCGGCTTCAGCATGGCTTTGGGTCACTGACCCTATATGTGATGTGACAGCCAACTCCATCCCATAACCTCTTTAGTCGCCTCTTACGACATGCATGTAAG
Source organism: Meghimatium bilineatum (assembly GCA_034231615.1). Lineage (NCBI taxonomy): Eukaryota > Metazoa > Mollusca > Gastropoda > Stylommatophora > Philomycidae > Meghimatium > Meghimatium bilineatum. The sequence goes on from CM067304.1 coordinate 46,248,550, forward strand.
GTGAACAGTGTTGCTATTCTTTGCTCCCATTTCGGGCCCTGTCAACACACGGGCGATAATGTATTCAAAAGGACTAGCCTTACTTCGAGACGTACTCAGTATTCTTGCTTTCATTGGCTTGGGAACACTGTACCTCAGCAGTTGAGGCTAGCTGTTTCGGTTGGATTTCAGTTTTGCTGATGTGCTTTATCGTTGTCCAGCTATGTGCTACGACTTTGCTTTGGCTGTGGTACAATTTAACAAATTAAACAAAAGTAGGCAAAATTAACCGTTTCCCCCTTAGAGCGCCTCAGACTGGCTGCCTCCTGGAGCGCCTCAAAGACGCTTTTTTAAACTTGTTTCGTTGCGATCGATATTACATTTTTTGTGTGTGTCGGGTCTATTAGAAACCATGACCATTGCGTAGATCCGTGGTTTAGCTTCTGTTTTATGCTTTAATCGGAGAAATCGGACATAAAAATGATTTATTACGATTTTTTTAAAATTAGCGAAGTTTTAACCGATTTTCGAGTCGCTGCCGGCATTTTAAAATTTATTTTTTTTACTTATGTCGTTGCGATCGATATGACATTTTTAGTTTGCGCTGGGTCTATTAGAAACCATGACCGTTGCGTAGATCCGTGGTTTAGCTTCCTGTTTTATGTTTTAATCGAAATAATCGGACATAAAAATTATTTATTACGATTTTTTGTAATTAGCGGAGTTTTAACCGATTTTCGAGCTGCTGCAGCTCGGTTTTTGTTACTTGTTTCGTTGCGATCGATATTACATTTTTAGTTTGCGCCGGGACTATTAAAAACCATGACCATTGCGTAGATCCGTGGTTTGGCTTCTTGTTTTATTTTTAATCTAAAGAGATCGGTGGAAAAATGAATTTATCACGATTTTTTAAAAATTAACAAATTATTAGACCTAATTTGGGAAATGGAAGATATTTTCCATATGTACACTGATGATGACAGCCGTAGTTAGATGGAAACATGCACGATGTGGGTAATTTGCGCATCAAATATAACGTGGAAAGTGACAGTGAAGTTCTTGTTAGATAGGCCTAATGTTTCCGACAAAGAGATGGACATTCGTGGCACTAATTGTGACATCGCAAATTTCGCCTTAGTGATGTAGTTTTTCGAGTAGAAGTTGAGAGTTGTGTACAAAACATTGGGTCTGTACATAATCTTGATGAGATTGCCAGACGTTATGAATACTTTAGCATCATTGTCAACGATGAGTTTATCAATTTGCAGCCGATCGGACAAATTTGTATGTAATATAACGCAAAGAACAAACAAGGAAAGAAGACACGCGCTGAACATCTGCAACCGCCATTGAAATAAAATGTCATTTTTTAAATTTATATTATGATAGACCTGTGTATTCTGTTTGAGTATGGCATGTACTGAAGTACATATGACAGGTTCAACGTTTTGGGCATCTCACCCTGTTTGGAAAAAAGGGTATTTGAGAATATATCACAATATTTTCGTCTCAATATGACTCCTCTACCCAACACCCCAAAGGTAACAAAATAATTTTCCCCACATTATGTCGAGTCTGACAGTTTATTATTTAAAACATATATGTATTAAATTATCTTTGATATAGGTTTATGCAAGACTATTCATTTTTCTGTTGATCTGCCAAGTCTGAGTGTGATATGATGAATAGTTTGAAAGAAAATGTAACTTTGTCATCATCATATCCATATTTTGGAGGAGTTGTTCCCCTTGCCTTAGGGATCAGGGATTGACAATTGGGAAATCTCATAGGGGTGAAAGGGTTAATATCATGGTCATTGTCAAAGAGATAATACCTGCTCTAATGTAGAACCAGTCTTCATCGTAGGGGCTCAGCTCATTGAAGCGGCCAAGTTTCACAACATCAGCCCACTCTGGAACCTTGACCTTGCCAGTTCTAAATCAGAAAACAAAGTGTCTTAAAATGACATACACAAATAATTTGTGTGGTGCTTCAACACGTAAACACTGGATTTGTTACAGATGGTTTTCTTTCGATGAAAAAGGTGGGTATGCGCTTTGTGTACTTTATACTTTAGCATTCATTCTCAAACTCCCGCTGGATATCTCTTGTAACAGGGCAATGGTCCTACTAGATTTCCATCAGCATGTAGTCCAGAGAACAGAAATGCGTTGTGCCGCCATTTTATTTGCGCCAATGGGCCTACACATCCACCTTCTGCTGGAAATATTTATACAACAAAAGTTGATACATGAAATGAAAAGAAGCAGCTTTATCCATCAAGCTAAACGACTCCGCAGACAACTTACAGACCTATCTGAAGTTTACAGCCCCTTAAGGTCTGTACCAGAACAAACCCCGCGGAGTGAAAGGTATGGAATGCCAATATACATTCAGACCCATGTGAAAGGAATACTAAGCGAGGACGAACAGAACAGTGTGCAGCGAAAGACAGTCACCCTCAGTTTCCTGGATGAGGAATATCCACAAGATATATGGGTCAGAGTATACACAGATGGGTCAGCACAGAATGCCGTGAGGAATGGAGGTGCAGGTGTATATATAGAATATACACACAAGCCTAGAGATACAATCAGAACACAGACAGGAAAATTATGCAATAATTATGATGCAGAAATCCAGGCAATTAGTGTGGCAGCTAAAAAACATGTTGCATGTACCAAGTGAACGAAAGAAGAAGATACATGAAATGTACCTTCTTACATTTTTGGCTAGTATGCATTATTTCTTCCCCAAATCATTTTTATGTTTTGGAATTGTATCATCTAGAATCTGGATTCCGCATTAATCCAAGTCTCAAACAGCTAATTCAGCAATACCTTGATCATGTTTTACCTTGACAACACATGCACGATCTATGGGATGCAAAACCTTCTTATGGGATGTGAATCCATGCAGCGCCATTTACAGTTGCCTCTGATCAATGGTCATTTTACATATATTTAGTGAGATTTGCTAGCCAATGAAAAGCATGGGAATTGTTGGCTCAGCTAACATATATGTGTGTGGACTCCTCGTGAACAATTATTCTTTAAAAATAATTAAATTAAAATGCAGAAACTAGACACCACTCATTTTGTTTGAATGTGTGACCACTTTCATGCTACGCTCTGCCAGATATCGCCATGCTTGATTTCGACACCAGTCGTGACATTTGTTTGTTACCATGGATATTACAAGAATTGTGGCCTAAATTGGTATTCATTCTTCTAACGTGATGAATTTGACCTTAATGGTGTTTATCTTTGTGATGACACAAAGTGATGAATTAAAATCACTGGAAAAGGCAATTGTGCAATTTGAAGGATGAACCCAGATTAAACAGCAAGACAAAATGACAACATACATGGTGAAATGGTCCAGCTTCTGTCAAATATTTATAAATGGGAGACTAGCTTTGTTATCAATTTTGCTACCAGGCGATGTCAGTAATAAATATAGAATGTGTGTCCTTGACTTGAGAAAAATGGACAACAGAAAGATGTGATGGCCTTAAGAGTGTTTTATATTTTTTTAAGGAAGATAGAAGCAAAATAACTAAAAAAGGTGGATATATTGCGCACGCCATATTCACAGAAAAAAAATACTGATTGTTACAGTGCCACCAAGCAATGTAAACATTTTGGACCGTTATTATAAAGTCTCTAGGCAACAGGTAAACATTATTGGGCTGCAGTTAGAGATAATCTCAATAATATATAAACTCTGTAACCTAAAAAGTTTAAATTTATGTTTAGATTTGAGCAAATAAAACTCAGTTTGGTCACTAAGTTCACTCTATTAGACCTGCACTTTGAATTCTGCAGAAATTGAATGACAATAACATGTCATGCATGTTGGACCTAGGTTGGTTTTACGTTTACTGTCCTTCTTGGGTCTAAGTGACCCAAACACTGTGTCAATGCCCAGACATAAGCGTAAAGGTGAAGATATTGTAGACAGGTTGTTGTTCTGCATTCACGAGTGTGCAGATTTCTGCAGCAGCGTATTGGTTTCAGGTAGATAAAATGCTGACTAGTTTGCGTGAATATATTAAAGATAGCATTATTCTATACTCATTCTAACCAGTTCACTTTAACTAGATCCCAATTAGAGTCACAGTTATTGCTTGACTCTTACAGACGAATCTGGACACTTTTTTTTACTTTTTTCATTGCGACTGATATTACATATTTAGTTTGCGCCTGGTTAATTTTAAAGTGACCATTGCGAAAATATGTGGTTTAGCTTCATGTTTTATGTTCAAATCGAAGCGATCGGACGTAAGACTGATTTATTATACAATTTTTTTAAATAGCGAAGTTTTAGGACTAGTTTTGGAAATTGAAGATATTTGAATGTACACTGTTGATGACAGCTGTTGTTACGATGGAAATATGCACGTTGCAGGTCATTTGCGCATCAAATATAACGTGTAAGTGACAGTGACGTTCCTTGTTAGGAACGGTCTGCATCATTGTCAATAATAAGTTTATCAATTTGCAGCCAATCAAATGTATATGTAACATAATGCAAAGAACAAACAAGGAAAGAAGACACGTTCTGGACATATGTAACTGTCATTGAAATAAAACATCATTTTTATGTTTATATTATGATGGATATACTGCTTGAGTATGGATGTACTGGAGTACAGGTGACAGGTTCCACGTTTTGGGCATAACCCGTTTGGGAAAAAGGAGATTTGAGAATATATCTCAATTTGACTCCTCTACTCAGTGCCCACAAGGCAAAAAACATTTTTTCCACATTGTGTCAAGATTGACAGACAATTTATTTAAAACATATATATTAAATTATCTTTGGTATAGGTTTATTCAAGACTATTCATTTTTCTATTGATCTGCCAGGTCTGAGTGTGACATAGTTTGAAAGAAAGTGCAATTATATCTTCATCATATCCATAATTTGGAGGAGTGGTATCCCTTGCCTTAGTGATGGGGGATTGACAATAGGGAAATCTCATAGTGATAAAAGGGTTAAGAGTGAGGTGAGTCAGTGTTTCTGATTGGCTGTTGGGCGCAGAACACATAAACCAATTGTTAAGTGCACGATAATATAGTTTGTTAGAACATAATAATGTGGTTAATTTGAATCAATTGTAAAATTAAACGTGTCCTATTACAATAGTAATGAATGTTTTGAAAATATTCATGTAATATAAATTTAATATCTCATGATAAATTACCATACCCACTGGTCAGAGGGTCAACCATATAGTTCTTTGCACGATGTACAAATGGAAAAATGGCAGACAAAGCATCCATATCAATTGTAAAACATAACGTCAGGAAAATCATTAAATACAGGACATAGACAATGATTTTACAAATATTCAATAAACTTAGAAATGAATGTTCAAAACCTGTTGTAATTGTGAAATTAACATCCGAGTTCACGAGCAGACATACCACTACATTTAAACTATCTGATCTACATGTTTTTGCTGCATTTATTGAGGTCACCGCTTCCAATTGGCAGGCCTACATCCATCATGTGTTAACAGAAGAGAAAAATATGTGGAAGCTGGAAGGTTTAATTGAGCGGGTGGTGTAAAGAATGATCATAGACATACACTTACATGACAGTTCAGATGAAAGGGGTTCTTCAGCGTTCATTCCTCAAACTCCTGCTGGATCTCTCTTGCAGCAAGGACCATGATCCATTCTAGATTTCCAGCAGGATGTAGTCCAAAGAATGGAAATGCATTGTCTCCATTTTATTTGCACCAATGGCCCGACATATCCATCTTCGGCGGGAAAAGAAACATGAAGAGAGTAATTACATAGCCAACGCCAATACAAGATGACTACCAAATTATGAATAGACCACAACAGGTTATCATTCTGTACTTCAGAATAGGACATAACCAACTCTGCAGATACATGTATACAAAGTTCAAGATTGGCAAACATGTACAGGCACCTCAAACAGCACTGTATATTCTTCAGGACTTCCAGGAATATGAAATACTGAGGCAAATACACTGACATAGAAAAACAACAATCGAAGAAAAACTCTACGGACCTCTGTGTGTGTTACAGAACATCAGGTCAGGTTTATAGAAGAAATAGGGCTTCAGATATTGGCATGTTCACGGCAAACGAAAGAAGAAATATATTCTACCTTTTCAAGAAGTCGGCCAAGGCTTTAGTAAATTCATGTGCATTGACATCTTTCACTGAGATACCCATCTGAAATGTAAAAGAGCAAAATATAAATTATTGCAGATTTTACAAATTGTAACAACTGATAAATAATCCCATTAGCTGTGGGCAGGTAGCCTTTGACAGCTTTCTGACAACAGCGGCCCTCAGTTGAGTAACTGAGATGACACCCTGACCAGTATATGGTTTATTGTCTCAAAGTCATGTATGTGTGTGCATATCTGATCCCTGCACTGTGAAGCATTCTACTTGGACCATCACAACCTGCCATGCACTCGGCATACACTTCTGAGCCGACACTTTTGTCAAATTTGCTGACCTATCTTCAGTGATGGCACATCTAGCATCCTCCCCAGTCTGCAACACAAGGACAAAGGTGAAATTACCCATGGCCTGAATCTCTGATGATCATTTGATAGATAAAAAAGATATCTGACAAGACATGCAGTGACAAAGATTATTTTACACATGACAGGTAGTCAGCTTATTCCCAAATTGTTCTTAGTCACCTATTACGTCTGGAAATAATACATGTGTTGCCAGAACCTGAGAGGGGAGCAAAAGAATAGCCACAGTTTACCTTTTATGCATGTTGTATGAGACTAAGGAGATTATGGAGTTGGCCATCAAAATTACTTAGAAGCCATGCTGAGGAATGGCTGTCAGGTCGAAAGGCGGCATATACTGCAGCAAAGATGTACATCCTACAAATTTGCCTGAGTTTTTGAACAAATGCACGCCTGTGTGTTGCCAAGGCCCGAAATGGGAGCAAAGAACAGCAATACTGTTTACCTTGCAGGCATGTCGTAAAAGGCGACTAAGGAAGTTATGGTATGGAGTTGGCTGTCCCATACCATATAGGGTCAGTGATCCTAAGCCATGCTAAGTCGGATGTGTTAGGCTGAAATGCGCTGATATCGCAGCAATACTGTAAACCATGACACTACGCGCATTCCGTTCTCCGGACTACATCCTGCTAATCTGCAGGAGTTTGAGAACAAATGAACAAGAAAACAATATCCCAATTGTTTGCACACTGAACTAGATGTCCATGCCGTGTAGCCACAAATCAACAGTGCCTTTGTTAATTCATTTAGGAATGCTAATGACATGATCTTTACGATTACATGAAGCATCATCTGTACACTACCAAGACCTGAAAGATAAGTAACATTCAGGCTTAGTAACAATTCCACCTTACATGCACATCATGCCACCCATGACATTAGACTTGATATTGATGACCTGAACATGACACCAGAAGTACGCTGGGCAGCTTGCACACAATTGAGGCTTACCGAATGGCAGAGAGGAGACAACGTTCTCAATACGTACCAACAATAGATGGCTGGTTGCTTTTCCACTGGTACTCATGTACTTTGATCCAATGCCAATGTGTGATTTATGCATGTTTTTGTGAGAAGTTTTGTTCTATATATGGTGTACAATTCATTAGGCCTTGGAGGAAGAAGCATTTTCCTGAATTTCCATGCTGCTCTGGACATTCAAAAATGTGGTAGTCAACATTTTCATAGGGATGAGACCTCACATTGCACCTGGAGTGTGTTGTGGTTGTATTCTATTCAGGTTACTAAGCTGTACATATGTGCAAGTAAGAAGATGATACTCTGGTCTTTCCTTCCAAGGAGGTTGATGTCTTTAGAATTTGGGCTGGTCATATATTTATATTTCCCCAGGCCCATCTTTTCATCTTTGTTGACAGATTTCAATAGCAATGTTATGTAGACATGACGCCTTTCTTAAGACACGTCTAAACTCACCCTTATGGCAACCAGTTTCTAATTCTAGGTCAGGGTGCAAAGAATGGTGTCACAGTATCAAATAATCGTCATGCATGATAGAGGTGCAGGCTAGTCGACATTGTCACCTGTCCTTTTGTAACAGACTTGTAGGTGATTGAGAATGCTAGGTGTGACATCCAGCAGATGGATCAACTAACCTGACAGGAGAATGATGTTAGCAAAGAATTGTATGCTCTGCTCCTGGCAGGTTGTAGGAATCCTGCGCATTGGAATGCCTCCCTTCAGGGACTAAAGATGCAGCCATAAACCCCACACAACCATGCCTTTGAGACATTTGACATATGCGAGCCATAATTTCACCTGTTAGACAAATGAGAAGAACTCTTGCTTTCATCTGACAGACTATGGGCTGTCAAGAGCTACCTGTCATGTGAAGTATTCCTTCCAGAACGTTGTCTTCCCAATGAACTCTCTGAACCTCTCTCTGTCTTGGGCGATGTGGCTTGCATTTTCTAGCGATGTATTCATGTTATCTTTAATGTCAGTCCATCGTCTTCTTGGTCTGCCCCTTCTTTTCACAGGTACTCTTTCCTCCATTATTTGTCTTTCTAAACAGTTATGTCTCTTTATATGACCAATCAGGCGTAGTTTTCTTTTTGTTATTGTGTTTACAATAAGAGCTACCTACTTACAGCTACAGGGATTATTTCACCATGTGCATGCTTTCCGTGTTCGTTCTCAAACTCCCGCATATTTGCAGGATGTAGTCCGGAATGCTTTGAGTCATGGTTTATAGCACTGCTGCAGTATGAGCCTCTCAGCCTGGCATAAGCATCCAACGTGAAACCAGCATTACAATGTATCTCACGCTCCCCTGCGGAAATCAGAAGACCCTTTGTATACTAACAGAAGAAGAATGTGGGCTTAGTCCAGAGAATGGAACTGTTGTCATGGTTTAACCTACAGCTTTACTTATTTTTTCTTGTTCACTTGAAGTCAGATTTTGTTATGGATTTCATCAATCAGCTGTCATCAGCCAAAGACAGATGTGTCGGACCATTGTCGTAAATAAAACGGTGATACAGAGGCTTTTCAGAAAACCAAGTTTTCTGTGGTGTAAAGTGGGCAGTTCTATAAAATATGTTGAATTGTGTTTTTTGGGATATTGCCCACAGTACATATCGTAGCCATGTTTAAACTTCCTGTACATGTGCGAGTCTGTTGTGGTTTGTATTCAATCTAAAAATAATTGTTCCTTTCTTCCAAGCCTTGATTTTTTAAAACTGTATTGAAGAGAATTGGCTGGTCTGCACATGTAGATTTGAGATAACTGCTGTGGCATTTGGTCTAGCTCCGCGGTATTCCCAAACCTTTGCAAGGGTGGTGACGTCATGGTTCACGAAGAAATTTGCTGCAATTGGTCACATTTCGCAGGTAAATACAGTTTCGAGGGGAGTTTTTTCCTTTTTGTTTTGGGAAGGTTTAATGAATGACGGCATAACAAAAAAGAAAAAAGGGAGTATAGGGTGACCCACATCATTTATAAAATAATATAAATCAATCAATAATTAAAATTAAAAAAATTTTAAAACTGGAACTCAGATAAAAAAAATAGGGGGGAAATGTGTGTCATTGAGCATGCGCAATAGAATTTTGTTTTTAGAACATGAGCTGGCGCATCTTGCTTTCTGGCGTCAACTGCAAAGTTTGACCTAGTTTTGAGGTATTCCCCAAAGCTTAACTTGCGTTGATCTGCAGTTCGCGGCACGGCTTGCGAGAGGTAGTGACGATGTGGTTCGCGCGAAATTGGCGAGTTTTTGGTGGATCTGGGGTTTTTTAAGTGATGAAAAGGGAAGTGGGTGGGGGGGGGGGGGGGCATGGTTATTATTTAAACAATAATTTATATATAGTTTATTAGAAAGTTTTATATTTATTATTGGGAGAGGGGTGGTAGAATAATTTTAAAAACGGGGAGGTGATGGTATAAAAAATAATAGGAAAAGGAGGGATGGTTGAGGGAGAAATCAACAACCATAGCAGAGATGCAGAAAATGGGAAGAATGCAAACACTTGGTGAACGCAGACACAAAAGTACTAATTCAAGCAGAAAAAAGTTTCAGTGTATGCCAAGTCATCCAATGAAGGAAAGATTCAAAAATCTAGCAATGGGGCGACTGAAAAGAAGCAGCTTTATCCACCAAGCTAAACGACTCAGTAGACAACTTACAGACCTGCCTGAAGTTGACAGCCTCTTAAGGTCTGTACCAGAACAAACCCCGTGGAGTGAAAGGCATGAATGCCAATATACATTCAGACCCATGTGAAAGGAATACTAAGCGAGGATGAAAAGAACAGTGCAGCGAAGGACAGTCACCCTCAGTTTCCTGGATGAAGAATATCCACAAGATATATGGGTCAGCACAGAATGCTGTGAGGAATGGAGGTGCAGGTGTATATATAGAATATCCACACACGTCTAGAGATACAATCAGAACACTGACAGGAAAATTCTGCAATAATTATGATGCAGAAATCCAGGCAATTAGTGTGGCAGCTTAAAAAAACTGCTGAACTCCAACTCTGGCCTACAGCATGTCGTATTCCTGACAGATGCAAGGTCAGTGCTTCAAGCTCTCCATTCTGGAAAACTAACAGACTTGAAAAAATATAGCGACACTGTCGACATACAGTGAAGCTAGTCAGTCCAGTCTGAACATTGGAGGGGCGGCCAATGTAAAATGCACGTAAAGGTAGATGCATGGCGAGAGACAAATAGATTTGATACCGAGTACAATGAAACAATGAAAGGGCAGAACAGCGCTAGAGGGCAGCGCGAACTGCAAATAGAAAGTGAAAAGTCCCTAGGAAAGGGGAACTACAAGCTCCCGTCAGCTCGAGTGGAGCTTCTAGTTACCTGTGTTCCTTACAGGCAGAGACCCAGACCCATCCATTGGCGTTTGGTAAAGCCAACTCTAATGTCGAGCCTTACTAAACCGTACAGAAAGGGTTCTGTACCCGATGGACAAAAAGGGACAACGATGGTAGTCCTGGCCCAACTCTACTGTCAAGGTTTCCTATAAAGGACGTACACTTGCAGAGAGAAAGGGTTTCGTACCCGATGGGCTCAGGCACAAAAGGGACAACGATTTAACCCTGGCCCAACTCTACTGTCAGGTTTTCCTACACCGGAAATACACTTGAAGAGAGAAATGGTTCCGTACCCGATGAGCTCCGGCACAAAAGGGACAACGATTTAGCCCTGGCCCAACTCTACTGTCAGGTTTTCCTACACCGGAAATACACTTGAAGAGAGAAATGGTTCCGTACCCGATGAGCTCCGGCACAAAAGGGACAACGATTTAGCCCTGGCCCAACTCTACTGTCAGGTTTTCCTACACCGGAAATACACTTGAAGAGAGAAAGGGTTCAGTACCTGACGGGCTCAGGCGCTATTGGGACAAGGACGCTCAGCTCGAGAACGCTTTGCTCTCAAACGCGTGGTGTGAGACTCTTAACTTGGACAAGGGGTACACGATGTCTGTGAATGACACCTCCGTTAAGAGGGCGAAAGAGCCATGGTCCAACTCCTCTGTTGAGTTCTTCCCCTTAAGGAACCAGGCTCACGGATGAGAAACGGTTCAGTACCCAATGGGCACAGGCACAGCACGTCACAACACGAGGCAAGTTCATAGACAGTGGAACACCTTGTGCGAGTCAGACGAGAGCAAAAATCGTCTTGGCAGAGTCACCACTACGCGTGCCTCGAGACAGATATAGAGGCTGTCACAGGCTATGGGTAGCCCACCCGAATTGTCAAGGCATGCCGAAAGCGGATGTGCTAGGCCTAAAAGGCGCATAACGGTGGCACAACGCAATCACGCTCCCGGCGGAAATCGCACGGATATCCGTGATGGTTACATTGGAGCGAACGAAAAACAAACAAAGCCACGTCACGCGCAGAAACCCTCCTTTTTTGCTACCGCTGTGTGACGTCACGGCACCCATTAATTTCATTGGCTGTGCATGGAAATCCATGACGTCAGGTAGTTTGAAATGTAAACATTGTGCTATTTATCGCGCAACGGTTACTTGAACGAAATATTTACCAGATGTCCTTTCAGAACGAAATGTGTTTGTCATGCAGCAATGCTGCACCATTTTGGGACTGCAAACTATCCCATAAACTTAGTTACCTCTTACGATATGCATGGACGGTAAAGAGTGTTGCTGTTCATTGCTCCCCTATCTGGCCTCAGCAGAACACAGGCTCTCGCTATTCCTTGTTAAACATATATTGGCCTTGCTACACTAGACCCCTGGCTACTACCCTACTGTTTAAAATTAAAAGTAGGCCCTAAAGTAAGTCTAACTTCTGTGTTCGTTCTCAAACTCCTGCAGATTAGCAGGATGTAGTCCGGAGAACGGAATTCGTTGTGTCATGGTTTACATCATTGCTGCGATATCTGCGCCTTTCGGCCTGACACATCTGACTTCAGCATGGCTTTGTCACTCATATGGGATGGGACAGCCATCTCCATCTTATAACCTTCTTAGTCGCCTTTTACGACATGCATGGAAGGTAAACAGTGTTGCTATTCTTTGCTCCCCTTTCGGGCCCCTGCAACATACGGGCTAAGTCTAACTAAATAGTAACATTTATTTTATAAACGGTTGTTAGCACCTTAATTTGCAATTTTGAATATTGTTATATCAAATGGTTCGTAACAATAATAAGACCTATCACTATTAACACTGATATTCACTGTGTTGTTTTTAGTCAGTGACGTCGAAATACTAGTCCTGTTGTAAATATTCTATCGATATAACTTAAGTTGGCCTATCACTATCTACTTTCAGCATTGAATTATAAAAACTTTCTAACTTATCATTATGCCCTCGAAGCGTATATTTTCAATTTTTATATACCTTATGCATATGTAAACTTATAAAAACATACTTTTAAAATATATTAAACTAACATTAATTTAGATTACCATAGATAAAATGAATACCTTATTTTCTTGTGATCACGATCACGAACAGAGACAGCGGAAAAGGAAGTAGTCGGTTATTTACGACAAAATGTACTGTAATTTCAACCGGAAATAACCAGTGATTTCAGTGTTGATATTTACTGCTTTCAGTCTATCTTTCCGTCTACCATTGTAGAATGCTGTCCTCGCTGTCATTCTGTAAGCGTCTCGGTTCTCTAAGATCTGTTTAGCTTCTTCTGGTGTCATGTTCAGAAGGTATTCGATGTCATATGTCCATCGTAGTCTTGGTCTGCCTCTTGATCCCCCCTCCTATGATTTATCTATCTTCTTCTTCTTTCGTTCACTTGAAACATGTCTATATCTGTAATTCTGTCTCCTTAATAAAACTCACTGTCTTTTGTAGTTCATACAGTGTCCCATAGAGCTTTGATGCCAGTGTTGTTTCCTTTGGCCAATATGTCTGCCTCAGCGTTTCATGCTTAGAACACTCTTGAAGTATATGTTTGGCACTCTGTGCTGCCTGTACACATGGCTGTGTTGCCAATCTTGAACTTTGTATACATGTGACTGCGGAGTCGGTTGTGTCCTGTTCTGAGACGTAGAATTATAACTTGTTCTGATCTGTGCATAATGTGATAGTCATCTTGTGTTGGTGTTTGTGGCTTTCTTATTGACTTGATCATCTGTTTTTTCTGATGGTAGGTGATTGGTATATCTGGTTGGTCTTCGGCAGCACCTTCCTTAGCCAGTTGGTCTGCTTTTTCATTTCCTGGTATTCCACAGTGAGAGGGTATCCACTGCATGGTTACGATATAGTCGTAAGACAAATTTATATATCTAAAATATTGTGTCTCTTTAAAAATTGTTAGCTTGTGTTTTTTTAAGCAAGTCTTTTATGTTAAGATCTTTGAGAACGTGTGCGTTCGGCTTTCTGTTCATGATAATCTTAGGACCTTTCTATAAATTTCCCTTTCGAATGCCGATATTGTTTTTTTTCCATTACAGATGCATTACCCAGTCTCACAACCACGTTTTCTCAGGAAAGATATAGTTTCTTAATAATCCTAGTTGTAATTTTGCTTTTCTGTTTGCCCCTTGCCATAGATATTTCATCTGTGATGTTTTCAATAATTATTTTTGTCTTTTTTTTTTGCAATGTGGAAACGATTTCTTTCTGGCTATGATGTTTGATTTCGATTGTGTTTCATTATTTATGATGTGTTAGTAGTCAAGTGCCTATGAAAGTCTATGAAACATCATCTGATGTGGGGTGCAAAGGGAACGCACTGCTCTCAGCGGGCCCAGGGTTAACAGATAACCAAGATCCCAAATGTACCTCCTCGCGGTGCACCCTGGAAACAGAAACAGCAGCTCGAGCTGATTCTGGCCAAATCATTTAGGGATAGTGTCCAAGAATGTGGAGGTAGCAGATGGAAAGAGATTTGACTGCATAAAGGACAGACAATATTTCTGGCGACACTGTCGACATACAGTGAAGCTAGTTAGTCCAGTCCGAACATTGGAGGGGCGGCCAATGACCAAAAAATAGAAAGAAAGTAAAAAGGTGGATGCACGGCGAAAGACCGAAAGATTTCATACTGAGTACAATGAAAAAGTGAAAGGGCAGAACAGCGCTAGAGGGCAGCTCCAACTGCAAATAGACAGTGAAAACGATTAAGGAAATGGGGGGAACTACAAGCACTGTTAGCTCGAGACGAGCTTCTAGTTACCTGTTTTCCTTATAAGCAGAGACCCATACCCAATAATGGGCGTCTAACAAAGCAAAAAGATCTGGCCTAACTCTATTGTCGAGTCTTCCTAAACATGCTCGCGAAGAGAAAGGTTTGCCGTACCAGATGTTATGTTATGTTATGTTCCTCCAGGGCCATAGGCGGCGCATAGGGCAGAAACCATAGCTTTCCATTTCTGTCTTTGTGTTGCCAGGTCTTTCAATTGTTGCGTGTTGTTTAGGTTCATTGACATGCCTTCTCTATTAATGGTTCTTCGTAGAGTTTCTCTAGGTCTCCCTCTTCTTCTTACTCCAGGTGGCACCCAATATAGTGATTGCTGGGGAATTCTTAGGCTGTTCATTCTGAGAACATGGCCGATGTAAGTCCAACGCCTTTGTCTAATGAAGGAAGATATATAGGTTTGTTTGCTTTCCTCTCTTATAGTAGTGTTAGATTTAAAGTCACTCCACTTAACGTTCAGAATGGTACGTAGGCATTTGTTTTCAAAGGAGTCGAGTCTTTTATCTGCTGCTTTTGTGGCTTTCCAACTTTCGCACCCATATGATAGAATAGGGATGATGTTGGAGTTAAATAACTTGAGTTTTGTGGTGTTTCTTAGTGTGTTTGACTTCCATATGTTGCGTAGTTTATTGAAAGCACCCGCTGCAAGGGCAATACGGTGTAAAATTTCTTTTGATGAGTCTCCATCCAATGCTAGATTGGTGCCTAGATATGTAAAATTGTTGACTTTTAATAATGGAACATTTTGAATTTCTATGTTGTCGTTGGATCTCGTAAAATCTAGTATATTCGTACCAGATAGGCTCAGGCAAAAAGGGACAAAGATGGCACTCCTGGCCCAACTCTACTGTCAAGCTTTCATATACCGGAAGTACACTTTCAGAGAGAAAGGGTCCCGTACCCGATGGGATCAGGCACAAAAGGGACAACGATTTAGCCCTGACCCAACTCTACTATCAGGTGCTCCTATACCGGAAACACACCTGCAGAGAGAAAGGGTTCAGTACCTGATGGGTTCAGGCGCTATTGGGACAAGGTCGCTCAGCTCGAGAACGCCTTGCTCTCAAACGCGTGGTGTGAGACTCGAACTTGGGCGAGCGGTTCACAATGTCGGTGAACGACAACTCGGCTAAGAAGGCGAAAGAGCCAGGGTCCAACTCTTCTGGTGAGTTCTTCCTCCTAAGGAACCAGGCTCACGGATGAGAAACGGTTCAGGACCCGATGGGCACAGTACGTCCAATTACACGAGACAAGTTCACAGACAGTGGAACACCTCGTGCGAGACAGACGTGAGCAAAAACGTCTGGGCGAAGTCACACACACTCGTGCCTGGCGACAGATAGGAAGGCTGTCACAGGCTAGGGTAGCCAACCCGAATTGTCAAGGCATACCGAAATCGGATGTGCTAGGCCTACAAGGTGCATAACGGTAGCACAACGTAAAAACGCTCCCGGCGGAAATCGCACGGATATCCGTGCTGGTTACAATCAATCAATAAAACCCATAACCCTTCAGTGTCGTAGGGGTACCACATTGGAAGCTTCGGCACACAGAGTCCTCCAGAGAATTCTATCCTCAGCGATGCGGATGAGTGTGGAAATATCTAGCCCTGTCCATTCCTTGATGTTGTCTGTCCATGTCTTAATTTTTCCTCCTCTGCTTCTTCCACCCTCGACAGTTCCCTGCAGTATTGTTTTTGACAAGGAATCGTGCCTGCATACATGTCCGAACCATGCTAGTTTTCGTCGTTTCACTATTGAAAGCAATGGCTCCTGGACACCTGCACACATCTCTACTTTATTTCTTACTTACACATTGGTCTTATGTTCCCTATAGGAAATTCGTAGAATTCTTTTGTAGCATTTATACTCGAAAGCCTGTAATCTTCTCTCCATGTCCGCAGTGAGTGTCCAACTCTCACAACCATACAACAGAACGGAAAGCACCAGCGACCTATACAGTTTGATTTTCACTCCAACACTGATGTTGCTTTTCCAAATCACAGTTAGCCTTGACAAGGACGCTAAAGCCATCTCCAGCATTCACTGAATATAATACATAACATAGATCCCTGCTTCACAGAATGAAAAACACAACGCCATATTGTCGTGATGACGTCACATGGTTACAATGGAGCGAACGCAAAACAAACACATCCTCTGATGTGCCTTCGTGTCGGTTTTTCTTCATCTGCGGTCATGTTATATTGTAAAGGTGAAGTCCACTGTCTTCTCCAGGTCAGAGCGGCTTCACCATATCTTTTGCCTCAAATCTGTATCCTTTGGTTAGGTCTGCTCTTTGTATGTTGGGAAATCCTGAAGTATGTGTTCAGGAGTTTGGGTTCCGAATCCTCATTTGTGTATGAGATCCATAATCGGTAAAGGTGACCTAACAGTCTGCAGTGGCATGTTCTAATGCGGAATAGTGTAATCTTTGGAGGTGATGTATTTCATCATGTTTGTCTTCCACTTCCAGATGTGACACAAGCTGGTTCTCTTCAGTCTGCTTGTGATTGATCTAGAAATTTATGCATACATCGGATGGTTTGGCATACGCTTAATTTTTGCACAAGCACTCTTTCTTCTCTTCTGTCTTCCAGTGGGCGGGTGTTTAAATATTTTGCCATTACATGGATTGGTATGGTTTTTATCCCTCCTGCAATGAGTAAATTCCTGCATTTTGTTTGTACTTTAGATAGGCGATCAGCATTTGTTTTTGATATTGATGCACAGGCTGTATTCCATATTCTACTACAGGTCTGACTGTACCTATGTAGACTTTTTGGAGAATACTTCCATTTGCTCCCCAGCTTTTGTCTGCAAGTTTCTTCAAGGATAGATTAGTGGTTATCAGATGTGGTTTCCAGGTGAGTCACTTGTCTAGTTTGACCCTGGGATATGTAGAGTTCTCCTCATGTGCTAATTCCCTTCCATTTATTTGTAGATTTGCTTTTTCTTGGTGGTTTGAAAGTGAGAAGATGGTTATCACATTTTTGAGAGGTAGATATGCGCTCCCCAGTCAGATGTCCATTCACTTAGGACAGGGTGTCACGTGCAATCTGCAGTCTGCCACGCTCCAGACAGCAACATCATCTGCATGGGTGGACTTTGAAATATGATGCGACCGTTTCTAGTTAATATCATTGACGAATACTAGGAAGAGGGTAGGAGAGATCACTCCTCAGTGAGGCACTCCTTGTTGGAGAGTAATACGGTTACTTAGTTTACCATCTACTTTTACTCTTGCTGTGTGGTAGCAGAGGAAATATTTTATCAAACTGAACATTTTGTTTTGGAGAAGTTTAAAGAGGAGTCCATCTTTCTACATTTTGTCAATGGCATTGCTCAAGTCCATAAACGTTGCAAGCACTTTTTCTTTCTTATGAAAAGCATTTTCGATTTCTTGTGCAAGGTATATGAGCTGGTCTTCAGTGCTTCGATTTTTCCTATAGGCCGACGGTGTCTTGGTACGTTTTTGGTTTTCCTCTAGGTAATTTATTGGTCTATAGTTGATCATTCAATGCATTGCTTTTCCTGTGCAACTCAAGATGCTGACTGATCGGTAGCTTGACTTGCTAGTATTTTTTTCTTTTTGCTTCTTACCGATTGGGATGATGACAACTTCACGCCACAGGTCTGGAATTTTACTAATTCTCCATGATTGGTTGAAGATGGTAAGGAGCTTGTTTCTGCTGGTTTGCCCTAGATTCCTTATCATATCATTGGTTATGCCACCCTTTTCTGGGGCCTTTTGGTTTTTAGTTTTCCTATGACACCATTTAGTTCTGCGATTTTAAAGGGTGTCTTCATGCATCGTTCTGGATTTTGATTCTTCAGTTTTCTTTTAATTTCTTTTTTTGTGTGTGTGGCTTCTTTTTACGTGTATGCTGGAATGTTGTTGTGCCTTCTTCCTTATAGAAGTCAGCTAAAATGTTTGCTGCCATTATTCCTGTGTGGAATTTCTCAGATTCTTTGATAACAGTCTTGTAGAATTTGTTGTTTCTTCATTTTGAGTTCTTGCAAGGTACCATAGTTTGCTTATGTCTTTTGTCATGTTTATGCTGCTGGTCTTTTGGTGCCAGCTCTTTTCAATCTATGTTCTTTTTCTCATTGATCGTATGCTTTATTTCACTGTGTTTTCTACTGTAGAGTTTTGCTCCATTGTATGTCTTGCATCATTCGGCTCGTTATGCAATTTTCTAGGGTCTCACTCCAATAAGACTTGTGATCCTTTCGTCTGCCCATTGGGATTGCCTTCTGTGTCGATTGGAACATCGCTTTATTTATTCGTGAGATGTTGTAGTTTATGTTGTTGGTGAGGATGTTATTCTAGAAGAGCTCGTCTGTTTGTTCACTGAAAAGGGTCCAGTTTGTTTTTTGTAGTTCCAGCTTGAGGATATCCTATGATGCCCTGTACTATATGTCTTGGAGATTTGCAGGATGACTGATACATGGTCACTTTCTCCCAGTTTACTTTCTACTGTTCTTCAATGTGTCTTCTATCTATGCCATCTGTTGCCATGGCACGATCTGGTGTGCGTGTTGTTGTTTTTTTAGGATATGGAGTAGAATGTTGGCGTATCGTCTGGCTGTTTTATGATAATATTTTAGAGTTATATATGAGAGTTTATTTTCCATCATCCAGTCTTCTGCCTCTTCACCTCTTTGATCCATATCCTCGTAGTCCCAGCTTGGTGAGTAGACATTAAAGTCATCCACTATTAGGTGTCTCGATTCCTCTATCTTTAGTTGACTTAATTCTATTTTTGTGACACTGTTATATGTTCGAGTTCTCTTTCTCCGGATCCGTTTACTTCTGCTTCATGTACTGATGTTTTTATTCAATTATCAGTATTCCTTTTTTGACTCTTTTCGATCGATCTTGGCGCAAGGACTTATAAACTCGAATGAAGAATCTCTACGTTCTTTAGGTGAGACTTGTATGCACATTATGTCAATCTGGTATTTCCTCAGGAATTCCTGTAGCTCAGGCTTTTTGTTTCGCACTCCTTCCGCATTCGAATGAGCAACTCTGAGGTATTTGGTTTGGTCAGTAGCACTACTCTGCTTTCCCCTGACTACTTGGTTAGCAGAGGCACTGGTTGTTTGAGTGGGTCCTTTTGAGGCAAGGGGCACAGCTCCGCTCTTCCCCAGATTTAGCTGATAGGATCGACACCATGATGATAGAGTTGTTTGTCGCATGACCACATTTCTGTAATAGCGCGTACGTCCTAATTTATCCCAGTATCTGCGCCATTGCTGGCTAAAGCAATCCGTCTTCTGTAACTGGGTTGCGTTTTTCTGTCTGGGATGTCTCCCATGGCTTTTCCGTCTCCCATGGCTTGTCCATCTCCAGATGGCACATGAAAGACAGTAGTTATTTGTATTTAGAGTGTTCTCTCTGAGAAAAGCTGTCTTACCGGACTTATGAACTTTTCCTGCCCCCCCCCCCCAACCGTGATTGTGCCCCCACCAACCTTACGATACTCCTGCCCCAAACCCCCCATTGGCGCATTCCTGGTTGGGTGTCAGTGACTCCACTCCATAACCTGAGCTTATAGCGACTCAGTCACTGGACACATGGGGTTTTTCAGTGGGGTTATCAGTGCCACAAGATATTCCGCCCCGTCCTTGTAGTCAGCAACACCTGTTTAGTCAGCGGCTCTTATTTTCCCAGAGGCTTATTCGCAGCTGACCTCTATATCTAGAGAAATTTCCATTATCCGGCACTTTCCACGCTCCTGGAAGGGGTCGGTAGCCCCCTCCCCAGGTGGCATCTGTGTTATACTATATATATACAAACTTCACGCATAAATGCACCCCATTCGATCACTGTAGACCTGTTCCTCTGCAATTCTTGAGCACAATATTCGGCAGATGTCATTTGGAAACCCATCCATATTGGAATCGATGTATCTTCACTGGAGAAATCGGTACAATACGGGGAGATGAGACTACAAATATATCTAGGGGCAGATAAGCAGTGTTAGCATAAATATTACATTTATCATTTATCTTTGTGAGTAGGCCTACTATTAAAAAAAGGTGTAATGTGGGCTCATTTCCCCGTATTGTACCTTTTTAATATTGAACAGTTGTAATATTGGTACGTGAGCTTGTGCATATGATAGTATTGAGTCTCTAATAGTGTTTGCGTGTTCGTTATGTGTCATCTCTTCTTGAACGGTTATCAGTGTATTAAATTTGTTCAGTATCTTCACGCTGTATTCTATTGATAATCTCTAGTGTCGTATCTGATGGGTTGATAATCTCTAGTGTCGTATCTTCTTCTTCTTCTTCTGCGTTCGTTCTCAAACTCCTGCAGGTTAGCAGGATGTAGTCCGGAGAACGGAATGCGTTGTGTCATGGGTTACAGCATTGCTGTGATATCTGCGCCTTTCGGCCTAACACATCCGACTTCAGCGTGGCTTTGGGTCACTGACCCTATATGGGATGGGACAGCCAACTCCATCCCATAACCTCCTTAGTCGCCTTTTACGACATGCGTGGAAGGTAAACAGTGTTGTTATTCTTTGCTCTCGTTTCGGGCCCCGGCAACACACGGGCGGTGTCGTATCTGATGGGTTGATAATCTCTAGTGTCGTATCTGATGGGTTGATAATCTCTAGTGTCGTATCTGATGGGTTGATAATCTCTAGTGTCGTATCTGATGGGTTGATAATCTCTAGTGTCGTATCTGATGGGTTGATAATCTCTAGTGTCGTATCTGATGGGTTAATAATCTCTAGTGTCGTATCTGATGGGTTGATAATCTCTAGTGTCGTATCTGATGGGTTAATAATCTCTAGTGTCGTATCTGATGGGTTAATAATCTCTAGTGTCGTATCTGATGGGTTAATAATCTCTAGTGTCGTATCTGATGGGTTAATAATCTCTAGTGTCGTATCTGATGGGTTAATAATCTCTAGTGTCGTATCTGATGGGTTGATAATCTTTAGTGTCGTATCTGATGGGTTAATAATCTCTAGTGTCGTATCTGATGGGTTAATAATCTCTAGTGTCGTATCTGATGGGTTAATAATCTCTAGTGTCGTATCTGATGGGTTGATAATCTCTAGTGTCGTATCTGATGGGTTAATAATCTCTAGTGTCGTATCTGATGGGTTAATAATCTCTAGTGTCGTATCTGATGGGTTAATAATCTCTAGTGTCGTATCTGATGGGTTAATAATCTCTAGTGTCGTATCTGATGGGTTGATAATCTCTAGTGTCGTATCTGATGGGTTGATAATCTCTAGTGTCGTATCTGATGAGTTAATAATCTCTAGTGTCGTGTCTGATGAGTTGATAATCTCTAGTGTCGTATCTGATGGGTTAATAATCTCTAGTGTCGTATCTGATGGGTTGATAATCTCTAGTGTCGTATCTGATGGGTTGATAATCTCTAGTGTCGTATCTGATGGGTTGATAATCTCTAGTGTCGTATCTGACGTTATCTCGTTACACTCTTGAATCTGATCTACTACTTAGGAGCTCGTGGTAGGAATCACAATCTGCTCCATGATATGTCTTCCAGGATAATATATTATTTCCACATGTAGTGTATGGTGATAAAGTCTGTTTGATTTATTGTCTTACAATCTGGTACTGTCTAGTTGTATAGAAGTATGGGGGAGTTGTTTAAACAGTGAGTTCTTCTTCTGCGTTCGTTCTCAAACTTCTGCAGATTATCAGGATTTAGTCCAGAGAATGGAATGAGTTGTGTCATGGTTTACAGCATTGCTGTTATATCTGCGCCTTTCGACCTGACACATCCGACTTCAGCATGGGGTCACTGACCCTATATGGGATGGGACAGTGAACTCCATCCCATAACTTCCTTAGTCGCCTTTTACGACATGCGTGGAAGGTAAACAGTGTTGCTATTCTTTGCACCCCTTTCGGGTCCCGGCAACACACGGGCGGAACAGTGAGTTGATAATTACTAAATCATTTTCTAGGCAGAATGTTAGCAGTCTTTCTTCCCTTTCACTCTGCTTCCCTAATCCAAATGGACCTTTGACTCTGCATTCTTCATGTCTTCTTTCCCTTTAAAATTTTGTATTAATGTCACTTATTAATGTCACTTATTAATGTCACTTATTAATGTCACTTATTAATGTCACTATTAGTTTGACGTCTTGTTTATGTGTCTTGTCTATTGGTTCATGCAGTCCCCATCGAGGCCAGCTCCTTGACGTGGAGATGGGGCTTAGTCCAGCCAGCAGAGGCTGGAAACTAAGATTGGCCGGGCCCTCCCACATTCGGGCAGGACCACAGTCTTGCCTAGCAAGTAAAGGTGCTGAAGTCAGCGACATTTGGCCAGAAGGCGCACCGCAACAATCAGAATGTCATGCATTATCGCACATGAATGTCTATATCTGCATTACCCCGTTATGGTGCTAACCCTGTGACGACTCACCAGGCAGGAGTAGCACCGGGCCCTATACCTCGAAAGGGCCCACCCCATACGACTGGAGGTCCTCTTCGATTGCCTTGTGGAGCCAGGAGGCACAAGAGTAATATCACTGACCAACAAATATTACCAACCAATGAGACATCACTTACAATAATGCACTGGAATGCTGAGGGTGTAAATAGCAAAAAAGATGGCCTTAGCAAGAAATTAGAATTAGAAAACACCCTTCACAAGGAACAGGTCAGCATTTGTTGCATACAAGAGACACACCTCAGCAAAGATGTAGCCTTTAAAATTGCAGGTTATCAGTGCTTTAGAGCTGATCGAATAGACAGAAGAAAAGGAGGTATATTAACTCTAGTCAAAAATAATATCAGCGCACATCAAACTGAGCTATACATGGAAGGAGCAGAATATCAGGTCCTTCAACTAAAGACCAAGAACACAGACTTCAACATACTAAATTATTATTGTCCAAATGACCAGTCCCTTTCCCTGGACACAATACCGTACAGAGGAAGACTGATAGTATGTGGAGATTTTAATAGTCACTCACAAAGCTGGGGTTATGACCACATGGATAAAAGAGGAGAAGAACTTGAAAGCTGGCAAGACGATAAATGTCTTCTATTGCTTAATAAGCCAAAAGATCCTCCAACATACTACTCAAGAGCATGGCAAACCACTTCCACGCCAGACGTGGCATTGTACTCAGCAGACCTAAACTGGGAAATCAATAGAACAGTAGGGAAGCAACTTGGAGGTAGCGACCATCGACCAGTCCTCCTTAGTATTAAAAATGAACTCACAGGAAATGCATGTAGCCTTCCAAGATGGAATTATAAAAAAGCAAATTGGGGACTATTTAAACACCGCAGTAGTGTTTTAGCTGGACAAATAGACATGGAAGGAAAAGACATAAACGCCATAGTCAAAGAGTTCAATAAATGTATTCATCAAGCTGCCAAGGAAGCAATACCAAGAGGAGCACGCAAACAATACAAACCATACTGGAGTGAACAACTAGAACTGCTGCAAGAGGAATTAGAAAAAGCACGGACGGAAGTGGAAAATAACCCAAGCCAGGAACATCACAACAAACATCAACACGCAAAAGCCAAATTCCAAAGAGCCAAACTAGAAGCTAGAAGAAAGAGCTGGAAAGAGAAAACAGAATCCTTAAATTTTGAAAAGGATGGAAGAAAACTGTGGAAACTGGTCAAACAACTAAATGATGAGGGAACAGGAAGAAGCACAAACATAACACTCGTACAAAATGGCAAAATGATTACAGGAAAGCAAGCAGTAGATAATTTCGCTAGGATATTTGCTCGACTGCAATATTGAAATTAGTCCAGAGAAACAGCATACAGTGCGGAGCGACCAAAAAAGTAAATTGGAACATGCTCAGACTAGCATCAGTGATGAAAACAGTGCAGATGAAATTATGGATACATTGTTCACATATAGTGAATTAGAATTAGCAGTCTCTAAACTAAAGCTAAATAAGTCCCCAGGAATTGATGAAATATCAAATGAAATGATAAAGAATCTAGGAACAACAGCCAGAAGGAAACTATTGGACATCCTAAATATTAGCTGGACTACTGGGAAAATACCACAAATCTGGAGAGAATCAATTATGGTCCCTTTGCTTAAACCTGGAAAAGATGGAACAACACCAACTAGCTACAGACCAATTAGTCTTACAAGTTGCCTGTGCAAAACAATGGAGCGCATCATAAACCTAAGACTAAAATTTCACCTGGAAAGTAGAAAATTCCTTGCACCACAGCAGGCAGGTTTCAGGCAATGCTACTCCACAGAGGATCAAACCACATACCTCTCACAGGAAATTGAGGATGCTTTCCAAGACAAAAAATCAGTTTTAGTGGCATGGATTGATTTACAGAAGGCCTTTGATAAAGTATGGAAAGAAGGATTGCTTCAAAAAATGAGAAACTACAAGATATGTGGAAATATGTATAGATGGACGAAAGCCTTTCTTCACAATAGAAGAGCCAGAGTACAAGTAAATGGCAAAAAAAGTAGGAAAGTATTACTACGCCATGGAGTGCCTCAAGGAGGAGTTCTATCACCCACTCTTTTTCTCATATTTATCAATGATCTAATTGAAGAAATACCCTGTGGAACTAAGGCAGCACTATATGCAGATGACTTGGTTCTGTGGTGCACACATGAGAGCGCCATGGTTACCACAAAAATGCTTCAGAGAGCCATGGACATTTTGACTAATTGGGCTGACAAATGGTGTGTAAGTATCAATATAGAGAAGTCAGCAACAACCCTTTTTACACTTTCACCAAAACAAAGAGCAGGAAACATCTATGTAAATAAAACTATCTTAAAGGTAGATGACCAACCCACTTATCTTGGTGTAACATTTGATGCCAAAATGACATGGAAACATCATATCAGCAAAGCAGAAACAAAGGCTAGAAGGAAGATAGCTATACTAAGAAAACTGAGTGGGACAACTTGGGGAGCTAATGAAAGAATTCTAAAAAATGTATACCAACAAGCCATTCGACCACACTTGGAATATGGTTCTACAGCATGGAGTTCATCATCAAACACTACACTACAAAACCTAGATAGAGTACAGAACCAAGCACTTAGAATCATTACAGGCGCAATGAGATCCACACCAATCATAGAAATGCAGAATATCGAAGGGATGCAGTCATTGAAAGAGCGTAGAGATACTAAAATTATAATTCATGGAGAAAAGTTTCTTTCCCACCATAGTCACCCAATGAAGGAAAGATTCCAGAATCTATCACAAGGACGGCTTAAAAGAAGCAGCTTCATACACCAGGCCAAGCGTCTACGTAGACAGGTATCGGATCTACCAGAGGTAACAATACCACTGACATCTCAACCAGAACACACCCCATGGGAAAAACGGACATGCCTACCAGTGACCATCCAAACAACAGTAGCAGGTGTGCATGGGGATGAACATCAGAATAATCTGCAGAAAAGAGTAGCAGCTCTCAGTTTCCTTGATGATGTTTACCCAAGTGATCTATGGACCAGAGTATATACAGATGGATCAGCACAGAATGCAGTAAAAAATGGAGGAAGTGGTGTATATGTAGAATACCCAGATGGCACCACTGATACCACTTGTATACCAACAGGGAATTACTGCAACAACTATGACTCTGAAGTCAAGGCTATTTATACAGCTGCAGAGAAACTGTTAACATTGGACAGGACCTCACACCCTGTTGTAATACTTACAGATGCAAGGTCAGTGCTAGAGGCATTACAGTCCAATAAACTTCCAGAGTTAAAAGAGGTATTGTCCATAGTACAAAATAGGTGTAGAGTTATACTGCAATGGATTCCATCACACTGTGGAATAGCAGGAAATGAAAGAGCTGATCAACTCGCCAAGGAAGGTGCTAACATGCAGCAACCGGATGTACCAATCAGCTATCACCAAAAGAAATCCATGATAAAGGCACAACGAAAGCCTAACTTACCTCCACGGGATGACTACCACCTACTTAACAGACAAGAACAGGTCATCATATTTCGACTGAGAACTGGACACAATAGACTAAACAGCCATATGTATACAAAATTTAAAATTGGCACAACAGCAAAGTGTAATTGTGGACAAGTCAACCAGACTTCAGAACATATCCTTCAAGAATGTGCAAACTATGACACATTAAGATGCACATACTGGCCTTCTGATACACCAATGAATGTTAAACTTTATGGTACAAAACAAGAAATGGAAAACACTGTCCAATTTATACAAGAAACAACACTGCAGATATAGACATTATTAGCGAACGAAAGAAGAAGAAGAAGAAGGTTCATGCAGTTTGTCATAAAAAGCTATATCTCTTGCTCTTCAGCCGCGGATGTTGGAGCATAAACATGGATTATTGTGATTTTGTGTGTGATTTTCGTTTCAGTATTTTACTTATTATTCGGTCATTTATTGAGTTGTATCCTAACATAGATCTTGCCATCTCTGTGGTCAGAATGAAGACTGCGCTTTCCCCTCTGTTCTCTTCCTGAAAAAAATATAGTTATTCCTATAGGTGTTGTAAAATGTCCTTGTCCGTCCCATCAATGTTTTGATATTCCAATTATTCTACTCCAGTTCCTTCAATCTCTCCATGTACCATTTGAAATTTACCTTGATACATGCTTCGCACACTTATGTGTCGATGAGCAGTCCGTTTTCATTACTTAGAGCGTGGTCAGTGTTTTCTTTGGAAACACTGTTAGGTTTCTTCTTTGTCTTCTGCGTTCGCTCTATGATAACCAACACAAAGGTTCGTGTGATTTCCATCGGGGAGCGTGAAGTACGTTGTTTAGGCATTCCCACAGCAGAGTTGCATTATTTGCGCCCCCCCCCGGGAGAGTGCGGCACATCCGTTGTCGGCATGCCTTCCCAAGCCTGTGACAGCCTTCTTATCTGTCGCTTGGTGATAGATGTGTATCGACTTTACGCACGCTGTGATAATTTTCCATCCACTGTGCCCTTAGACTTTACAGGCCAAAACATGTCCCTGGGTGGCAGTCTCCAAGGAGTTGGTAATCAAGAATTTAGGCTTGGGCTGACTACGTCAATCTCGCACGAGGTATTCCGCTGCGAGTGAACTCATCTCGCGTAATTAGAAGTATTGTGCCTGTGCCCATTGGTTACTGAAACTATTCTCTCCTCGAGCATGATTCCGGTATAGGAAAGCATCGACTGCAGAGTTGGGCACGGATTCGTTCACCCTCTTAGCCGAAGTATCATTCACCGACTTCGTGAACATCTCGTTCAAGTCTGAGTCTTTACACATTTTTATGAGTACCGGGATTATAAGCTTGCCTTCGAGTTGAACACACCTTTAGTTCTCATTTCCTTTTTAACATTTTCCAGTTCTATTTGGATATAGCGCTGCCCTCTGGAGCTTTGCTACCCTCTCATTGTACTCAATATGTTATCATTGCGGAGGATAGCGCATGACTCTCGCTTTTCGCCTTGACATCTACCCATTTCGTAGCATTTGCATTGGCCGCCCCTCCAATGTTCGAGCCAGACTGTCTTGCATCACTGTGTGTCGACAGTGCCGCTGTATATCTTCTTCTTCTGCGTTCGTTTTCAACTCCTGCAGATTAGCAGGATCTAGTCCGGAGAACGGAATGCGTTGTGTCATGGTTTACAGCATTGATGCGATATCTGCGCCTTTCGGCCTGATACATCCGACTTCAGCATGGCTTTGGGTCACTGAACCTATATGGGATGGGACAGCCAACTCCATCCCATAACTATTTACGACATGCATGGAATATAAAAAGTGTTGCTATTCTTTGCGCCCCTTTCGGGTCCCGGCAACACACGGGCTGTGCCGCTGTATATGTTGGCGCAGAGGTGTCGGAGATACAGCTTGTCTTGCGTGTAGTCAATTCTCATTCCATCTACTGCCTCCACATTCATGAACACGATCCCCAAAAGTGTTGGCGGAAAAAAACAGAACGAGCAGCTGCATTTCTGTTTCCAGGGTGCACCACGAGGAGGTACTTTTGGGAGCTTGGTTTCTAACTCTGGGTTCACCGAAAACAATGCGGTACCCTTAGTACTCCACTGTTTGACTTTTGGCCGTCATTTAGTTCATAGGTACTAGCACTGCTTTCGATCTTTTCCCCAGTTATTTTAGGGCTGTCCTGCCCGGGGACTAGTTTCAGACACTTCATGCTGATTTGTAGTCTTTATGGTTTTTTTATTTTTTGGATTGTATACGTCTCAGTAGTTTACTTTTGCTTTCTGAGCCGGTTCTGGTAGCTATCAGTAACAGTCATTGATGCACCCTCCGTCAAATACGGGGCCTTTCCAATTCCCGCGGTTATCGTGGGTGATAAACGCAATGAAGAGTCAAAACAGGCCGCGCCTGGCAATGGATTTGAAGACTATTGCAAGCGGATGAGGCGAGTGTGTGAGAAATGCACAGGTCAATTCCCAGACTTCTGACGTGTTTGACGAAGCAGCACCTCGCCTAGGAAGGAGCATCAACCCAAATTAAATTCAACTATCGCCGTTGCCCAACACGGTTCATACATAAGAAATTACTTCTTGGACTTAGGGCGGTAATGGGCGGATATAGAGAGTGGTAATTTAATAGTAGTCCTACACGATTAATAATGCAGGCTGCGACGCACCTCGTCGAAGAACAGACACACAGTGGGTGACACAAGCATCTCCGAGTAGATGGATTCTTCAATAGGCTTTGCATTAAACCGAAAGCTGAATTCTTCTAGGTAGGAAAGAATGCTCAGAGAAATCATCCCACTGCACGTAGAAAGTAAGAGCATATTGCACGCAGTTCTTGCGACTAGCCAAAAACAAAATATCTTCTCCTTTTGCCCTGACTTGATCATGACTGCTGAGTCACTTTGGCCCTATTTGGGATGAGACAGCAAGCTTCACCTTATAACCTCATTAGTCGCCTCTTACTACATGCATGGAAGGTTAAGTTTTGCTACTCTGTGTCCCCTTTCAGGTCCTGACAACACACAGTAGTATTTTCATTTATTATCTCATCGCATCCTGTTCTCTAGACTACATCCTGCTAACCAACATGAGTCTGAGAAGGAACGCGGATCTTCCGAACTAGGTACTTGACCCTACCAACTTGGGATTGAGATCACTTTAAATATCTATGACGTTATTGTATCATGAATCTCTAGCTATAGATAATAATAAATAACCTGTTACTAGCAAAATACTTAATATTTGTGTTTTTTCCCCCTTTAGTGCCCTGTGTTTTCCCAGCCCTCACATTTCTAGTGCAGCGGTTCCCTAAGTATGCGCTGCAGCGCCGCCGGGGCACCGCAAAGAGTATCCAGGGGCACCGGTAGCCTCGCCAAAACGGAAAAAAAATTGCAAAATATGTTATAAAATTGATTTTATTAATCTATTTATTAATTGATTTTGCATCTCTGGACTATATCTACATCTCTAAACTAGATCTGTATCTCTGGACTAGATCTGTATCTCTGGACTAGATCTGTATCTCTGGACTATATCTGCATCTCTGGACTATATCTGCATCTCTGGACTATATCTACATCTCTAAACTAGATCTGTATCTCTGGACTAGATCTGTATCTCTGGACTAGATCTGTATCTCTGGACTATATCTGCATCTCTGGACTATATCTGCATCTCTGGACTATATCTGCATCTCTGGACTATATCTGCATCTCTGGACTATATCTGCATCTCTGGACTACATCTGTATCTCTGGACTACATCTGTATCTCTGGACTAGATCTGTATCTCTGGACGGTATCTGCATCTCTGGACGAAATGGAGCAACACAGACACCTACTGTCTTACAGAGAAGCCAAAATAATAATCCACAACACATACACAGCAAAGTGGAAGAAGCAAATGGAAGAGGAATACAAACATTATGCAATACATCTCCTCCAAAGATATCAGCAGACCACAATATTTCGCCTTAGAACAGGCCACTACAGAGTATTGGGTCACCTTTACTGATTGAGGATCTCAGACACAGATGAATGTCCAAGTGGATCCAGAACCCAGATCCCGGAACACATACTTCAGGACTGCCCAACATACAAAGAGCAGAGACAGCAGACCTGGCCAGAAGATACAGATTTGAGGCAAAAGCTATGGGGCAGCCGCTCTGGCCTGGAAAAGACAGTGGACTTCGTCTTGACGACAGGCCTGACAATATAGCATGATCACAGATGCTGAACGCAGAAGAAGAATAATAATATCGAAAAGACCGAAATAAATATCAATAGCAAAGAAAGAAAGAAATACCACTATCTCCATTGATGATAAACACCTTAAACAGGTAAATGAGCTCACTTACTTAGGAAGCATTATATCGAGTGACGGGAAAACCAGTAAAGAGATACAAAATAGATGCAACAAAACATACCAGATCCTAGGACAGATGACACATATTTTCAAGAACAAAAATGTAAATATAGACACTAAAGTTGCATTATACAAGTCTATTATTATTCCATCACTGTGCTGCCAGTGCCAAACATGAACAATGGCAGCACAAGACAAAAGAAAAATAGTGACAACAGAAATGACATGTCTACGAAGAATACTCGGAATGTCATTAAGAGATAGAATTAGAAATGAGAATACCAGACAGATAACCAAAACAATACCAGTATTGGAATACATAATAAAACAACAGATCATGTGGTTTTCACATGCTTCCAGACGGTAGTCTGGTAACAGATAGCATGACACATAGACATAACGGATATAAAGCCAGAGGAAGACCATGTAAAAGATGGATCACAGAAATCAAAGAAGCCACAGGAACAAGCTTACAAACAGCACACAAGAAGGCCATCTCCAGAGAACTCTTCCACCTCTGACGCTGCAAGGCAAACTAGGGACACAGCGTATAGATAGATAGATAGGTTCCAGTTCGACTCTTTGGTGGCGTGGTACAGTACGCGTCTATGACGGCAAAGGTACTGGGACGAATCATACCACAACTGTGCATCCAGACAGTTCAGAAAGCAATGGCAAACTACTAACATATTTATATATTAGCCAAGAAAATTACTACTGCCAAAATCTATTGGTTTGATGTCTACTCCGTAATACGATAAGCTACTCAATTTTTTTAAACATTTTCCTATTGATGAACAATATTTGTGTAATAGTTTAAACCCCCCCCTCCCCCCTTTCTTACCTAAAAGGCTGTGTGTAATGCCATTCTTTTGATAAACGTTTGGATTTTTTGTTGTTGAAAATCTTAAGGATTTACCCGTCTTTTGGCTTAAATTCTAAAAATTTTCGGAATAACCCCATATTATGGCACATTTAGCAAAAATAACCCCAGCACCTAAAAGGACGGCCCAAAACCCCAGATCTAGCGAAGAAACACCAGCTGTGATAATGTCAACGCTGCATGCCAATATACGAATGAGAAATTGAATAACTGATCGTTTACTTTCAACTTCATTATTTCAAACAAAAGATCTGAGTACCGGACGAGGAAGTGTCAAGTACAACATGGGATTATCGTTTCGAAGAATCATCCGAAAATATATTCATTATTAACTTGTCGTTTATATAGTGTGTAAAGTTGTATAGTGTAACTTGGTACTTAAGGTACGTAGTACCTGTTAATATTATTTAGTACTAAATTACTACTGTTAGTTGGCCTACTATTATTTATTAAAATTGTCTAGTAAAGAAACAGGTAGGTCCCATGGCTGCATAAAATCAACCTGCCGTCGGGGATGAAAATAACTCTTCATTACTTACATTCAATATACTAAGCCGCATCAATTATTAGATGAGTACTTACTAAACTTACTTATTAGGCGCAATTGACTAGTATGAAAGTATGCAATGATGTTGAAAGAGAAGCAGAAAATATAACGACTCTTCTTTTTATATGATAATTCTCATATACTCCCGCCCCACCCGTGTGTTATCGGAGCCCGAGAGAGAAGTAAATATAATAATACTGATAATAGCAAATCAACACTCGCCCGTGTGTTGCCGGGCCCGAAAGGGGAGCAAAGAATAGCAACACTGTTTACCTTCCACGCATGTCGTAAAAGGCGACTAAGGAGGTTATGGGATGAGTTGGCTGTCCCATCCCATATAGGGTCAGTGACCCACAGCCATGCTGAAGTTGGATGTGTCAGGCTGAAAGGCGCAGATATCGCAGCAATGATGTAAACCATGACACAATGCATGTTGTTCTCTGGACTACATCCTGCTAATCTGCAGGAGTTTGAGAACGAATGCAGAAGAAGAAGAAGCAAGTCAACACTGTTTACCTTCCATGCATATCTTAGGAGGCGACTAAGGAAGTTATGAGATGGAGTTGACCCAAAGCCATGCTAAAGTCGGATATGTCAGACAGAAAGGCGCAGATATCGCAGCATTGCTGTAAACTATGACACAGCACATTCCATTCTCTGGACTACATCCTGCTATCTGGAGGAGTTTGAGAATGAAAAAAGAAGAAGAAACGGTAAATTTCTCATTTAAGTAGCCATTGAGCTATAAATAGCACATTGTTCACATTTTGAAGTAGCCAATGTCACGGATTTCCGCGCAAAACCAATACAATTTTTGGATGCCGTGACATCACACCGCTGACGTAAACTAGAGTTGTGCTAAATAAATGGTTTTGTTATGTTTCAATCCATAAATTTGATTAGTTTTATATGGAAATCGGTGATTTCCATAGTCGGCTAGTTCAAAATGTAAACATGTTAATTAAATGGAACACTTCATACATCGAACGTCACATGTATCCATCAATTCTGCCAGCTTCTGTTATCAAAATGTGATAATTTCACAACAATCGTCTCTCGATGGTTTTTTTTTAGTGCATAAGCAAGGACACACATTTACTCCCCTTTTTTATCCAGAAGGAGTCCCGGTTAAAAAAAATTGTAATTATTAAAAATATATTTATATTATTATATAAGTGAGGGGGGTGGCCACCCCCTTCTTTTTTACTTCTTTTCTTTCTTTTTTCCCTTTTTTTAACCCTCTGAAAACTTTACCAAAACTTTCTCTTTTGAAAATTGACATTTACCGGCAAACTGTGACATCACAACCATTGACCATTCTAGATTCCAGCACATTTCCGCAAGAGCCATTACTCAGCGCAAACTGTGATGTCACAACCCTTGCACAGGTTGGGGAACACCGCAGAACTAGGTCAAATGCCACAGTGGTTACTTAAAACATGAAATCACAGAAGAGACTCCCGCTGGATCTCTCTTGTTGGCAGGACAATGGTCCTGCTAACTATATTTCCAACAGGATCAGTATATAGTATAGTATATCTATCCTATATAGTCATAGAGAGACCTACTAACTATTAATTAGCCCAGAGAATGGAAATGCGTTGTGTCACTGTATTAGTTGCACTAATGGCCCAATACATCTGTCTATGGCAGATATAGTGATGCCTGTACTGTATAATCAACACAAAAGTTAATGTGATTTCTGGTGGAGAGCGTAATATACATTATGCTGTTGGTTTACATTGGAGCTGTGTCTTTTCCATTTGTATTCTCACTCTCGTGCAAATTAGCAAGCTGTCTTAGTCAAAAATGCATGTGCTGAGCAGGAGGTGCAAAATAATGCAACTGTGAACATGTTATTTATCAGTGAGTGAACACAAAAGAAGAAGCAGGTTGTATTCTAGAGAACAGAATTAATTGTGTTATGGTTTATAGCTTTGCTGTGATATCTGCACCTTTTGTCTTGACATATGACTTCTGGGTCGCTTTGATCATATATGGGATGGGATAGTCAGCTTGACACCATAACCTTCTTAGTCACCACTCTGAAGCCATGCTGAAGCCTGATGTTTCAAACTGAATAGCACAAACATTGCAGCCAAGCTGTAAACCATGACACAATGTATTCCATTCTCTGAAGTACATCCTGCTAATTTGCATTAATTTGAAAACAAATGCAGAAGAATTTTACATTTTGTCTTGTATCAAATAATTCTAATGGATGTAAAAAATATATTTATGGTAGCTGGGAGTAAAGTGTTGTATGGGGTAAAATGTTGCAGCAGGTTTTTCCCTAGCCTATGTGCTTTTCTGGTAGCACATATGACTAGGGCAGACACCAACATTGCAATATTTGACACAGCAAGTATGATAGGTCAGTCAATTTTCTAAGGAAGAGTCAATTTTCAACAAATATGGAATAATGTTAATAATAAAAAATGTTTAGCCTGAAATATATGTTGTGTTGTTAAGTAATTAAGCACATTAACTTGTCAGGCTACTTTATTTTTTCTTCAGAATTTATGATAGTTGCTAACAATGTGATATGGAAGTCAGTGTCATGAGGAAGTTGCTGATGCAAATCTAAAGCTTGGACAGATCAATATATATGGTTATAATGATCATCCAAACTTACAAAGACATTATTAGTTTTAAAATGAAACGTACAAACTAATTTTTATCAGAACTTTTTTTTCAGATTAAAGTTATGAAATTTGGTCTATCTATTCTTAGTACATGTTTACACACTGCCGATGTGCTAGATCTGCTGCTGTAGCAATCTCTTTAAATTTTATAATGGTTTCTATCACCTTTTTGCCTGTGACACTTTGCCCGATAAAATGAGGCAAAGTGATTTTTTTTAACATATGTTGATAAATTCTCATTCTGTCTACAATGTAACAATGTTTTCAATAACCGTATGAATGTAAGATGGATGGATAAACTATACACTGATGGCAGTTTGGATGGGGAGACATTTTGCCCCTGTCTACCCTATCAGTAGACAGTGAGTCTTTGTCCTTGTGTGGCAGGCTCCTAAGTGTTGTGAATGCCACACGAACCATCACTACAGATTGGTCTAGAAAGCTGACAGAATAATGATGAACTAACTAAATGACCCAGAAGTATATGTTCACTCCTGGCAAGATGTGACGATCCTGGAATACTGCTGCACTGGAATACCTCTCCCTAGTCACCCTTCATGAAACATTGTTTAGTTCTTCACTGTTTTCTTTAAACACATTTTCCACCATACACTGCCTTCATTCTTTTATTTTTCTTCTTCTTCAGTGTTCATTCTCAAACTTCCGCTGGATCTCCCTTGTAGCAGGACCATGGTCCTACTAGATTTCCAGCAGGATGTAGTCCTGAGAAATGGAAATGCGTTGTGTCGCCGTTTTATATGCGCCAATGGCCCGCCATCCGTCTTCGGCAGGATTCTTTTATGAATGTTGGTTGGTCGACGTCCTTCGACAGTAAGACACTGCTCGATGGTTAAATATAGACAAATTTGCTATCACACCTGCCATTTTGTCAACTTCCTGCACAGAACACTAAACATACGAAGAGAAGGACCACATAACCATATGTTCATTGATGTGTACTTATTGCATCAGCGATGAGGTCTTGGCACTCCTCCTGTGCTGGCATAGGTGATGGAGCAAGGGCGGGTGTAATTTGAATATTCCTCCACCTGAAAGGAGAGCAAAGAATAGCAACACTGTTTACCTTCCAGGCATGTCGTAAAAGGCGACTAAGAAGGTTATGGGAGTTGGCTGTCCCATTCCATATAGGGTCAGTGACCCAAAGCCATGCTGAAGTCTGATGTGTCAGGCCAAAAGGCGCAGATATTTCAGCAATTTTGTAAACCATGACACAATGCATTCCATTCTCCGGACTTCATCCTGCTAATCTGCAGGAGTTTGAGAACGAACGCAGAAGAAGAAGAAGAATATTTCTCAAATTGGTGGGACCTTCTGCATTCACTCTCTGACAACCAACAGAAAGTTCATATGGTTTATGTCAGGGAGTGTGGGTCACGTTGAGCTACTGGTTTCACAGTGGATCTGCATTATTTTGTGCCTTCTGACCCAGCGTATCCATTTACGGTATAATTATTACATAAAAATTCAACAATAGTTGGCATGCCAAATCTGGATGTGCTGGAACAAAAGGTGCAATTAGTGCAGCTCTGCTATAAAACTAGCAGCGCAATATACTTTAAACTCTCCAGTTTAAATTACACATATATTCGTGCTAATTTTCTGAAAGTGAATGCAAAAAAAGAACAACAATTGTTGAATAGCAAAGTTCTTTCAGGATATGCAGCTTCTTTATTTTTCCTTGTTCTCCAGTTGAGGTCAGATGCTGGTATAGATTTAATCAATGAACTGTATTGTGGTCACCAGCCCTGAGATAGGGCATATGCGACAGCTGTTTCAGATGGCCACACAAGGTCAGTGCTGCAAGCTCTCCAGTCTGGAAAACTAACAGACTTGCAAAAACTACTTAATAAATTCTCTTACTAGTATAGGGTAACCATGCAGTGGATACCTTCTCACTGTGGAATACCAGGAGATGAAAAAGCAGACCAACTGGCTAAGGAAGGTGCGGCTGAAGACCAACCAGATGTACCAATCACCTACCATCAGAAAAAACAGATGATCAAGTCAATAAGAAAGCCACAAACACCAACACAAGATGACTATCACATTATGAACAGATCAGAACAAGTTATAATTCTACGCCTCAGAACAGGACACAACCGACTTCACAGTCACATGTATACAAAGTTCAAGATTGCCAACACAGCCATGTGTACATGTGGACATGCAGTACAGAGTGGCAAAAATATACTTCAAGAGTGTTCTGAGCATGAAACGCTAAGGCAGACATATTGACCAGAGGAAACAACACTGGAATCAAAAGTTTTATTCAGGAGACAGAATTACAGATATAGACATGTTTCAAGGGAATGAAAGAAGAAGAAGAAGAAGATGACCTCATGACTAAGGATCTCATACACAGAAGAATGTCAGTGTGGATCCAGAATCGAAATCCCTAAATAAAAAAAGTCCCTTCAGGACTGCCCAGCATACAAAGAACAGAGACGGTGAGTTTAGCCAGAGGATATGAGGCAAAAGCATGAGGCAGCCGCTCTGACCTGGAGTAGATAGTGAACTTTACCCTGATGATAGGCATGGCAATCTAACATGACTGCAGATGCTGAATAAAGAAAAAGAAGATGATCACTGTTTTATTCTTGTAGTGTCATACAGTGGGAAGTTCTGCAAAAAAATATAGCATTTTCTGGAGATTGTCTACATTTCGATGCTGTAAACTTCAAACTTTTGAATACTTGCATTGTTTGAGTCTGTTATAGGGATATGCATCAATTATTATAATAATTTTATAATTTTTTTAAAATAATCAATTTGTATGCTCTATTCCACAAGACATAATATTTATTGGCCAAAAAAAGGATATCATGTCTTAACTGTCTTGCGATACAAGTGTTGTGACCACAGAGTACTTGAGACTTGTAACAATGGAGTTTGGTAGTTCCTCAACATTGGTAGCTCTTGTAGCAATCATCTGTCTAAACTATATAAAAGGTAAAGTATTTTCTTCTTTTCCATGAATGTTCTTAATGAAATGTTTACTTTGCTAACTTGTTGCCAGGCCTGAAATGGAATCAAAGAATAACAACACTGTTTACTTTCCATGCATGTTGTAAAAGGCGACTAAAGGAATTATGCGGTGGAGTTGACTGTCCCATTCATATAGGGTCAAAGTGAAGCCATGCCAAAGTCATATATGTCAGGAAGAAACGCACAGATATCGCAGCTAAGCTGTAAATCGTGACACAATGCATTCTATTCTCTGGACTACATCCTGCTACTCTGCAGAAGTAAGAGAATGAATACAGAAGAAGAAAATGTTTATTTGAGTTGTATAAGGATGTACTTTATTTTATCATACATTTGATATAATATTCAATATTTATTCTTGTTTCTGAAATTCTATGTTGAATCTTGGAACAGGCTAATGAAGTTTTGCTAATCACTAAAGACATACATAATAACACACACAAATCAACGTTTCGACCAAAAAGGCTTTATCAAGACAAAGAAATTAAAACAGAAAACTGACAGTAATGACTATGGACGTTCACATTGGCATGTGTAATGTAGATTTACTGGAAGAGGTGAAATGACTCTGAACAAGGAATATACAAAAATGACTACATACATGTGACACGAAGCAAACAGAAACTATGGGACAACTAGAATCATACATGAGACAGGTGTTCATTGGTGCTGTCGAGTTTAAGAGTGCCATATTGGTAAATATAGCTGTTCTCAAGCGCACGATGGGTCAAGTTGTCAGAAACATGACTTAATGGCTGTAACCTGATTGCCCTGGGCACCCCGATGGTCTGTGCTGTTGAAGTGGATGTCTACAGGATAACTCAAATGGTTTTAATGCTATACAAATGTTAACAGAATCAGTCTGCTAGCCATTTTCACCTATATATGTCATGGTGCAATGCTTGCATATGATGGCATATATGAGACACACTTGTGAATCTCTCCTCAATGGTGAAGATAGCTTTAGGGAATATGACAGGCCATGTCTGGGTGACATAGACATAGGTGTAACATTTGCAGCCTCGCCCATAGGAGCCTAAAGGTTAAAATCTATGTTAATATGTTCAACATTAGTATGTGAAAATTAAAATTATATAAAATTTATGTCACATTATTTGATAAATACAATGTTTTTCTTTTCAGCTGCACATGCTCAAAATCCAATCATGGCTTTGGAAGGGACTGGTGCTGATCTAACTATTATCATTCCCATCAATCAGCTGACAAGTGCTGCTAAATTTATCACAATAAGATTTGAAAATGGTTATGGACAAAATGTCACTGATGTTTTGTATTCTATTGGAGGTACCCCAAGTGTTACAGACACTTACAAAAACAGACTTATTGCTACACAGACAGACAGAAAACTGACCCTGCAGTTCAGAAATATTACTTCTGCAGATGCTGGAACTTTTAAATGTTACACACAAGCAAGTACAGTGCCTATAACTGATTGTGGTCAGCTTCTAATTGTCATACGTAAGTGATTGCTCTATTAAAATTATACATGTGCATTCGTTCTAAAATTCCCATTGATCTCTCTTGTAGCAGGATATTTCTACTAGATTTTCAGGACATTGTCCAGAGATGGAAATACATTGTGCCACCATTTTCTTTTCACTTATTCCCTGACACATCAGACTTTCTGCGTTGGTAACTTATACGTTTAGTGTTTTTACCACTTCTATCGAACTGTGGACATCTGTAAGCATATTGCTAGAAGTAGTTCAGCTTTATGAAAGAATTTGTTCTTCTACTTACACGCTGGTCATCATGCTCAAAGCTAACCACTGTCAAACATGATTGATATCTTCTTCAGCATTCATTCTCAAACTTTCCGCTAGATCTCTCTTGTAACAGGACAATAGTCCTACTAGATTTCCAGCAAGATGTAGTCTAGAGAAAGGAAATGCATTGTATTGCTGTTTTATTTGTGCCAATGGCCAATAATGTTACTTAAATGGGTGTCGGTAAGATGGGTTCTTAACTTAAATGGGTGTCGGTAAGATGGGTTCTTAACTTGCTCTTCGTATATTTCATTTTTGAGATGAATTGCTCACACATGTAAGTACTGCCAAACCTGATGTGCAGGAGTTTGAGAACAAATGCAGAAGAAGAAGGCGTTAATGCACTATCAACATAGCTACTATTGGCTCCAGTGAAGCAAGTATTCTGTCTGCAAACCATTCACCTAGTTTAATTAAACACAATGAGCACCTATTTGGTGCTCTGAATTTGGTTGAGATTTAATGATTTTTGTGATAAAGATGGCAGTTATTCTGTCATTTGTTTTGTCTTTTTAATAAAAAAAAATAATAACACAACTATTCTGTTACAGGTAAACCCGATCCTCCTATAATCAGCACATTACCCTCATCCAGTTTTGTCGTAGGTTCGAGACTTGAGCTTGTATGTCAAACTCGTTCAACTAGCCTCCCCTCAAATCATGGATTGGCTTCGGAAATCTGGTGGTATGACCAAAATGGGCTGAGCATAGGGAATAATCAGAGGGTATGAGATTACTGTTTATCTTTCTTCTGTTTGTCTTTTTTCTTCCTTATCTTTTAACCTGCATCTGGTATATATGTATGTTCATTGTTAGAATAGAGCATGTGTGGTGCAGTATCTGTCATTTGTCTGTTGATCAGGTATCCCTGATTTCAAGTTCATTCATTACTCATGGATGGCAGGAAACAAAAATTCTAGTGGTTCACTTGGCTTTGAGAAAATAGGTTTCAATGTTTATGCTCTGTGAAGGCAATTAGCACTTATGATATGGGAAAACTGTGTCCTATGATGCTGGTTCATATACCAGTAATGATGGTAACAGGTCTGGACATGTTGATATTTATTCTCTTTCCCATCTCTTTCATCATCCCAGTTGCAGATAGCCTGTTGATGATGTCTGCGCGTTCCACCTATTAGCACATGGAAACATTCATGTCTAAGGCAAGTGTTTCCATGAGGTGGCTGGAAATGTATATAAACATTAGGGCATAACTTCATTGTTACTAGGTGAATTTGGTGGGAAATGTTATAAGATCAATGGAATGTGTTGTGTCATGGTTTACAGCTTGCTGTGATATCTAAGCATTTCATCCTGACACATCCGACTTCACATAGCTACTGGGTGACTAACCCAATATGTGATGGGACAGCCATCTCTACTGTCCTTATTCATTTCTTATAACATGCAGGTACGGTAAGCAGTTTTTTTTGTTCTTTGCTCCCCTTTTAGGCCTTGGCAACACAAGAGCGGACGACATTCTACTAACCAACAGAAGTGTGAGAACTAATGACAAGAATTTGTAATTCCTCTTCTGTTTCTTTTTCCTATTCAACCAACCTGCACTATATATATATCTAAATTATATTATTTAGTTTCGAACCACTAACAAATTTCTTTGTTCTCAATGGCCAGATTCGTATCAGTGTTCAAAACCAGATTGTTATTGAACCTCTGGAACGAGTGGACAAAGGTCTGAAGTTTTACTGTGTGTCTGCAGACAATGCAGGGGATGTAACCAAAAGAATAATATCTGACAAGAGCGCTCCTTTTGAAGTGAACCCAGAATGTAAGTTTGCCAATAGCACAGTGGAAAAATTTCACATGATGTTGTCTATGTTTTAATTGTGTTCACTTTTACACAAATTAATTGGGATGATGCTGTGTGTTAATGAATGATTAAGAAGTTGATAGCGATTCAAGTGGAATGAAAACATCAAGTGATTTGGTTGTGTAGTTTCATGTGGGAGCAAAACATCAAGCGATGGAGTTGTGTAGTTTCATGTTGGAAGAAAACATCAAGTTGTGGGGTTGGGTTTCAGGTAGAAGGAAAGCATCAAATAATGAATAGAGCTTCAAATGGTAAGAATGCACCAAATAATAAATTGAGCTTCAAGTGGGAAGAACAAATCACAGTGTTAACATTACTGCAAATAAAAGCTACTTAAAAATGACACTTTTGCCTGTCCTCAATATACTCATGTTAAAGTTGACAAACATTTCATGTTATTATTTGTTTTCCACTTTTACAGATAGACCAGCTCCACAAGATTTCACTGTATCTCCTGTTTTTCAAAATGGAGAATATATTGAGAAAGTGATAGGAGACAAAATAGGCTATAGATGCGAGGTTGATTGCTGGCCCCAGTGTAACATCACTTGGATGTTCAAACCTGACAATGGTTCAACAGAGTAATTATGAACATGTTGCTTACAAAATTCATTGTGATGTTGTTTTATTCTTAGACTGTGGCTGTTAATATAACTTACTCTAATTGTTATTATTAAAGTTACTGTGTGTATTGTCTGTGTCCAAGTTATTGTTAAAATTACTGGTGTGTATTATCTCAGTCCAAGTTTTTGTTAAAGTTACTGGTGTGTATTGTCAATGTCTAACTTATTGTTAAAGTTACTGGTGTGTATTATCTCAGTCCAAGTTTTTGTTAAAGTTACTGGTGTGTATTGTCAATGTCTAACTTATTGTTAAAGTTACTGGTGTGTATTATCTCAGTCCAAGTTTTTGTTAAAGTTACTGGTGTGTATTGTCAATGTCTAACTTATTGTTAAAGTTACTGGTGAGTATTATCTCAGTCCAAGCTATTGTTAAAGTTACTGGTGTGTATTATCTCAGCTCAAGCTATTGGTGTGTATCTCAGTACAAGTTATTGTTAGTTACTGGTGTATATTATCTCAGTCCAAGTCATTGTTAAAGTTACTGGTCTACATCCTACTAATACGCAGGAGTTTAAGAATTAAGAATACGCAGAAGAGCAATCTCTTGATTTGTATAAATTAATTAGCTAATTCTTTCTTTTTTCAGATACAAAGAGATTGTGACCATGGCAGATAAAAAACAGCTGACTTTGGAGGTCACTAGAAGCAATCAAGGATTTTATCAGTGCCAAGCAAGCAACAAATATGGCTCTGCTGATCAAGGATTTCAACTAGCAGCATTATGTATGTATGCAAAATCAGAACCAGTGTTAATTTTTTAATATTCTTCTTCATCGTTCATTCTCAAACTTTCGCCATATCTCTCTTGTAACAGGATCAAAGTCCTACTAAATTTTGTGCAGTATATAGTCTAGAGAAAGGAAATGAGTTGTGTCACCATTACCCTAATGGCCCAACTCATCTGTCTTTGACTGAAATTTTTGATACTCAATTGTTAGTAATATAGTCAAATGGGCAACATCAGTGCTGGAGGGAAAATCAATTTTTCCTTATTTGTCCACATCGTTAAAGATAGAAAATGCTAGAGGGCTCTGTATTGCAACATCCAATGTGTTACCCATGTAACCATAACGGATTATGAGTTTATAGATAGTATAAATGTATACGAGAGTCTATAATAATTTCTTAATCTTTTATATTCATTGTCCCAATCTTCTGCTGGTTAATATAATGTAGTCTAGAATGTGCTGTGGCGTAGTTTACAGCTTGACTGTGATGTCTGTTCCATTTGACCTGATAACTTTAACTTCAGCTTGTCTTTTGGGATGACCAAACCCCTTAGTTAGAATTGCCCATGTGTTATCAATATTTCCACACTCGTCCGCTTCGCTGAGGATAGAATTCGCTGGAGGACTCTGTGTGCTGAAGTATCCAATGTGGTACCCCTACGACCCTGAAGGGTTAAGGGTTGATTGATTGATGTGTTATCAGGAGAGCAAA
Source organism: Meghimatium bilineatum (assembly GCA_034231615.1). Lineage (NCBI taxonomy): Eukaryota > Metazoa > Mollusca > Gastropoda > Stylommatophora > Philomycidae > Meghimatium > Meghimatium bilineatum. The sequence goes on from CM067304.1 coordinate 46,292,295, forward strand.
GAATAGCAACACTGTTTACCTTCCATGCTGGTTGTAAGAGACGGATAAGGAAATTATGTGATGGAATTGGCTGTCCATCTCATATGGGGTGAGAGTGACCTAGAATCCATGTTGAAGTCGGATGTGTGAGGCAGAAAGGCGCAGATATCATAGTAAAGCTATACTGTAAACCATACATTCTGTTCTCAGGTCTACACTATGCTAATCTGCAGGAGTGTGAGAATGATGCAGAAGAAGATGTAGTCTATGATTGAGATAACTTACACCTAAATTTAACCCTTGAGTTGCTACATTGTTCTCAGTAACTGATCCCAGATGTGCTAAATTATTTCCCTAATGACTTTCTCCTGTATTGATTCTTTTTCATAAACTGCAAAATAAGAGAGCTTCCATTGTACTGATTTTTTATTGTCAGCAGAAAATATATATCCCATGGATGGGGATAGTTGATGCATACTGGAGGTTGTCGATTTCGGAGTGAAATTATTTTTACTAAGAGGGGATAGAATACAATAAAATTGGTTTAAGTTAACTCATCAATAGTAGTCAGTATGAGTAATGATGATGATGGTGATATTCCTCCTTCACAAGAGAAGATGAGCATGGCATGAGATAACAATAAAATATGGTGAACAAATAGAAAAAAATCATTTGTGGTTGTCTAACAAGTAATATAGTAATATTGTTTGTAGCAGTTAAAGGGTTACGTTAATATAATCGACAGGGAAACAACGATCTTGATACATAATACTGGAAACAGAGAGCTGCCTCCACATAATCGCCTAGGCCAGCTGGCATGGCACCTGATGATGAATATAATCTATCCTACAATAAAGGAGTGAGGTAGCCTAGTTGGTTGTGAGCTTGCTCATTCTCACTGGGCTACAGTGTGCCAGGTTCAAAATCACATGTGGACAAAATAAAAAACAGGGTCATGATTTTTCGACTGACACAGCTGCTCCTCCAGTCGACCCAGCAGTAAATGGGTACCTGATGCATGAGTTAGGGGAGGTAAAGACATCATATAAGGGAACTGTCTACTCACCTAATAGTTGCTGCAGCTTAGTACATGAAGAGTTCTCTTTATCCTCGACGGAAAGTTGCTGCTATTGGAACTACCTTTAGCTGTATATACAATAAATATATTTATTATATTCTATGTACAGGTAGCCTGTGATTATCACAATCTATACTTCATGCAATCTCTGATTGTCACAATCTATACTTCATGCAGTTTGTAATTGTCACAATATATAAATCATGCAGTCTGCGAGTTTCACAATATATGCTTATGCAATCTGTGATGTTACAAACTGTACTTCATGCAATCTCTGTCACAATCTATACTTCACACAATTTCTGTTTGTCACAATATATACTTTACATAATCTATATTTCAAGTGTTGTATTCTTCTATCCATAGCCTTCCTGACAAAAGCATAGTTTTTTCTCAGTTGATTAACTGAAGTGACACTCAAATACATAATGTTTGCTGTCTCAAAGGATGCGTGTATTAGGAGTGATTTATGAAAGCATGTTAAGTCCAAAAAGAGAAGCATTCCAGTCGGTGCTGCAATATCATAGGAGTGCAGCATATATGTCTGTGCCAGGTAGTTTATCATTCTTCAATAAGATATGTTGACAAATGTTTCCTGCAACCTAGGAGTCTGCCAAAAAAGGACAAATGTACAATATTTGCTGGCATGTAACTCAACATCATCCTTGGAGATCATTTGAGAGAAGATAGAAGTAAAATAAATTGAAGTAAAACAATTAGGCAAGGAGTGTATTGACAATGGTTTTTTTTCCACAGACAGCAACTCCCATCCCCCAACTTTCCTAAAGCATTCCTGGAAAGAAATAGTGGCCCTATTCTATGCTCCCTGAACTGATGAACTAGAAGTCTAGGTCTTGGTTGCCACACGGTTGGTAACGCATGAGAAGAAATGTAAAAATATAGATACAAATAAGACAAGATGGAAGTTTGAGAGCCAATGCTCCACAGGGAGTGATAGATTAGATGTTATAGTAATGTAACTAGTATGGCTTTAATCATGTATTACACCACTTCTGTAATATATGTATTTGTTCTGTTACATCTACTTTACATTTAGATTTGGAGGCTCCTACTGTAAGCATCAATGGACAAGAAGTAAGCACATTGATGCTTCTGGAGGACACACCTGTCAGCTTGACTTGTGTGTTTGACAGCAACCCTGCCCCAGTAGTCAAGTGAGTTCTTGTATTATTTGCTCTCAAACTCTTGCAGGATGTGGTCCAGATAACAATGATTGTGCTATGGTTTACAGCTTGGATGTGATACCTGTTCCTTCTGACCTGATACTTCCAACTTCATCATGATTTTTCAATAAATTTGATCTATAGGTTGGGGCAGCCAATCTCACCAAATGTCCTTAGTGGCAGTTTAGTACATGCATAACAGGTCACTGTTGTTATTCTGTGCTCTCTCTTTGCTCTCACTTGAGTGTTTATTGTCTGTATATGAGATTGTTATCAATGACAAGATTTTATTTAGATTTTAATTTATGATGAGGGACAAGATTTCTTTTAGGTAGTGATCAGTGACAAGTACTTTACAAAAGAGATACAAAATAGATGCAACAAAACATACCAGATCCTAGGACAGATTACACATAAATTCAAGAACAAAAATGTAAACATAGACACTAAAGTTGCATTATACAAGACCATTATTATCCCATCACTGTGCTACCAGTGCCAAACCTGGATAATGACAGCATAAGAAAATTAGTGACAGCAGATATGACATGTCTACGAAGAATACTCGGAGTGTCATTAAGAGATAGAATTAAAAACGATAACACCAGACAGATGTCCAAAACAATACCAGTATTAGAATACATCAAAAGACAACAGATCAAGTGGTTTTCACATGCTTCTAGATTACCAACAGATAGCATGCCACAAATGGGCATTAAACATAGACATAATGGCTATAAAGCCAGAGGCAGACCATGTAAAACATGATCACAGAAATCACAAAGAAGCCACAGGAACAAGCTTACAAACAGAACACAAGAAGGCCATCTCTAGAGAACTCATCCACCCCTGATGCACAAGGCAAACAAGGGCCACAGCGTATAGATAGATAAACAAGTACTTGTTTACCCTCTCACCAAAACAAAAAAGAAGGTCATATCAAGATGGAGAGCTCTTGAAAGAAGACAAACAACCCACATACCTCGGAGTTACTTTTGATGATAAGCTGACATGGAAACAACACATAAAGCAAAAAAACAAAAGCCAGGTGGAAGTTAGCTATCCTGAGAAAACTAAGTGGAACCACATGGAAAGCCAGTGGGAATATACTCTGTAAAGCTTACCAGCAAGGCATAAGACCATACCTGGAATATGGTTCAGCTGCGTGGTGTCCTGCATCAAACACCACATTACAAGATCTAGATAAAGTGCAAAATCAGGCACTTAGGATAATGTTCGGAGCAATGAAATCAACACCCATAGTAGAGATGCAGAAAATGGGAAGAATACAAACACTTGGCGAACGCAAAGACACAAAAGTACTAATTCAAGCAGAAAAGTTTCAGTGTATGCCAAGTCATCCAATGAAGGAAAGATTAAAAAATCTAGCAATGGGGTGACTGAAGAAGCAGCTTTATCCGCCAAGCTAAACGACTCCGTAGACAACTTAAGACCTGCCTGAAGTTGACAACCCCTTACGGTCTATACCAGAACAAATCCCTTGGAGTGAAAGGCATGGAATGCCGTTATACATTCAGACCCATGTGAAAGGAATACGGAGATGACTATCACATTATAAACAGATCACAAGTTATAATTCTACGCCTCGGAACAGGACACAACCGACTCCGCAGTCACATGTATACAAAGTTCAAGATTGACAACACGGCCATGTGGACAGGCAGCACAGAGTGGCAAACATATTTCAAGAGTGTTCTGAGCATGAAACGCTGAGGCAGACATATTGGCCAGAGGAAACAACACTGGAATCAAAGCTCTATGGGCCACTGTATGAACTACAAAAACTAAGTTTTATTCAGGAGACGGAATTACAGATATTGTAATTAGTAATAAGTGAGTTATGTGACATATTCTTTCCAGAACTAGTCTTCCTTATGGATTCTCTGAACACTCCATGATTCTTGGTGAGTTGACCTGCCGCAGATAGAAACATATTTAGGCTATCTGATATATCACTTCACCATCGTTGTCTTGGGCGCCCTCTTCTCCTGTTGCCGTTAACTCTGCCATCAGCTATTAATCTTTCCATGCTGTTATATCTCTTTATATGGCCAAAAAAACACATAAAATATCAAAAATAGAATTACTAAGCACAGTACTTCTGTAGTTTGCCATTGCTTTCAGGAGAAAATCCGTTTATTGAATAGCACACAAGAAATCACATTCATTTTTTAGCAAAAGTATAAATACTTGTTTAGATTTCAGACTGATCAGTGACAAGTACTATTTTAGATTGTGATCTTAGAAAAGATTTTTTTTAGATGATAGATTGTGATCAATAACGACAGTTTGTTTAGATGTTAGATTGTGATCAATAGAAGATTTGTGCTTAATATTTGGTATAAACAATACACAACATGGAAAGAATTTTCTGCTGCTTTATCTTCCATCTTTAGCCCAAAATGAATTAATTAACTAACATGATTCAAACAGGCCAGGCTCTTTTAATAATTGCACCATAACAATTTTTTATGATACCACTTTTGTTTTTCTCCAACAGCTGGTTGTCACCATCCCATTCCATGCTCTTTACGCAGCCAGCTTCAGGACCTGTTTCTAGAGTTGAAGGGGGAGTAAGTAAGCGCCTCTATAACAGTACTTTCACACAGGCTCGGTTGAAATGTGAGGACACTGGTGTATATAAGTGTGAGGGAAAAAATAACTTTAGAGCATCAGAAGGTCAGATGGAGCTAGTGCTAACATGTGAGTATTGTACTGTTAAATGAAAATATTGGGTTATTTAGGAATATTGCATCTTTCTTGTTTTCCTAAAACTATGTTTTTGAGGAAAGCGACATATTTTTTGTGTTCCTAGAATTATTGTGTTTTTTTTTTAGGAATATGACATCTTTTGTGTTCCTAGAGCTATTATGTTTTTTGAGGAGTTGACATTTTTCTTGTGTTCCTAGAATTATTGTTTTTTTTTATAGGAATATAGTATCTTTCTTTTGTTCCTAGAACTATTGGGTTTTTAAGGAATATGACATCTTTCTTGTGTTCCTGGAACTATTATAATGATCCATCAGAAAGTAATACTGCATTCCATTCAGAATAGTATAATATAAAAGCATCGAGAATATAATATAGAAGTGTCATTCAGCCAGTTCATAGTCATCATCATCATAAGGTGCCATGCCAGCTGGTGTAGGTGATCATGGCTCTCTACAGTTCCCTATCTCCAGTATTATGTATCAGGATCATTGTTTCCCTGCCATGCCAGGTTGTTAAACTGTTCAATATTTTCTCGCATTGTTGCCCTCTGTCTCTGCTGCCTTCAATCTTGCCTGTTGTGACTATGTTCTCCAAACCTTCTTGTCTCCTAACATAGCCAAAAAATGAAGATTTTCTTTTCTTATATTATTGATTAATCTCTGCCTGTGTGGTGTCAGGGTCCAAGAGGGGAGTAAAGAATAGCAACACTGTTTACCTTCCATGTATGTTGTAAGAGGCGACTAAGGAGATTATGGGATGGAGTTGGATGTCCCATCCCATATAGGGTCAACATGACCCAAAGCAATGCTAAAGTCAAATGTGTCAGGCCGAAAGACACAGATATTGCAGCATTTCTGTAAACCATGACACAGCACATTTCATTCTCTAGACTACATCCTGCTAATATGCAGGAGTTTGAGAACGAACAAAGAAGAAAAAGATTAAGCTCAGTCTGACATTTGACTCTTTCAGCAACTCCACATTAGTTTTCTTGGCAGTCCATGGTATTCTCAGCATTTTTCTGTAGAACCACATCTCTACTGCCTCTAATTATTCATAGTAGCTTGGGAATATACATGTTGAAAGTCTTGACTAAAACTGCATCTTTTTTTTTGAGATGAGGTGTGGTCGAAGATGGAAAATGTGTTGACTCAAGTTGCGAGGCCAGTATGTGCCATCTAAGTGAAATTCCGTTTGCTGCATTATGATTTTTCTTTAGGTCCGTTTTGACAATTGTGATTTCTTTTTTGTGAACATGAAATTAATATTGTAGTTGTAACTTACAAATATTTCTTGTATATTAGAAAACATTGATGTGGTCCATAACATACTCATATTATGATCCATCAGAAACTAATATTATGGTCTGTGCTCATAAATGTAATAGTTTTATGTTTTAGAAATTATTGTATTTCATGCTTGCAAGAATTTGATATTATTTCTTGTGCACTATAAGTTAACATTGAGGTCCATACTGACAAATATAACATCCTTTTTGTGTGCTAGAAATTAACTTTGAGATAGAATTCTGACAAAGTTGATAGCTACTTGCTAAAGGAATTCACAGCTAAAGGAATTACTCTGTCATCATCATTGTCATCAATCAATGATTATAATCATTCATATTCCTCACCATTATCCATCATAATCACCATCCAGAAACATCCACAATCATCATCATCCATAATCATTATCCATCACCATCCATAATCATAATTCCTAAGTCATTCATCATCCATAATCATAATTCCTAAGTCATTCATCATCCATTATCATCATCCATAATCATTCTTCATCAATCAGCATATATTATCATTATCAACACTCCCACTACCATCACCATCATCTACATTAAATGTTAGAAAGAAAACTGACCACCATTCAGTCCACCCAGAGTGCAGCTACCGGTACATTGTTTAATAACCAGTAACTGCACATGTATTTTTTACAATAATACATGTCATATCCTGTTTTCAGGTCCACCGTCCAGTTCTGATGTTCCTGGCCTAGAGCTGCTTGAGGAATATGTTTGGGAACTGTCTCATGTTCTTAGTTTTGAGTTTGTCATTCGTGCCTATCCAGAGCCGGATATCACTGAGATAGTGTCCAGTCTTAATGGAGTGTAAGTAGTGGCCCAATTATGTGTATCAGTTAATGTTGACACTTACAAGATTGTGTCTTGTTTTTTCTTCTGCTTTCATTCTCAAACTCCCGCAGATCAGCAGGATGTAGTCCGGAGAATGGAATGCTTTGTGTCATGATGTACAGCTTAGCTGCAGTATTTACATATTTCAACTGGACACATCCAACTTCAGCAGGACTTCTGGGTTGGTTTGACCCTGTATGGAATGGGACAGCCAACTCTCAACTCAGAACCTCCTTATTTGCCTCTTACATCATGCATGACAGATACCTCACTATTCATTGCTCCCCTTTCAGACCTCGACAACACACAGACTATCTGTATGTTAATTATACAATTATTGTTAGTTCTCTTCTTCTACAGTCATTCTCAAACTCCTGCTGGTTAACAGGGTGTAGTCCAGATAACAATACGCTATGTCATGGTTTACAGCTTGCATGTCATACCTGTGTCTCTTAGACTGACACATCTGATTTCAGCATATTTCATCTGACACATCTGATTTCAGCATATTTCATCTGACACATCTGATTTCAGGACGAAGCTCCCAGTCTTCTCCAGGTCAGAACAACTTCTCCAAAAGTTTTTGCCTCAGTTCGGTTCATTGTGGCTATGTCTTGCATCACAGTTCTTTGTATTCTGGACAGTCTTGGAGTATGGAAAGTTGACTGACAACCTGTCATCTGTGAAAAATAATTGTCACATTTTTTGGTCTCAATTTCTTACTTTTGACATTAGACATTTTTCATTTTGCAACAGACTTTTAGGAATGTTAGAAGAGTCATCGCTGCGGATTGGTCAACAAATTGTACAGAAGAATGACAAATTAGTTGACCCAGAAGTGTGTGCTGTGCTTCTGACAGGACAAGGTAATCATAGGATACTGGCACACTGGAATATCTCCATTCAGGAACTAAACATGCATCAATAAAACTCCCTTACACACCCATGTCTTTGAGGCTTTACATGAGTCCGGGTGTTGCCTCAGTTAGACAACTGTGAAGAATGTTTTTGTCAGAAAGGCTATGAACTGTCAAGAACTACCTATAAGCTCACAGCTAAACAAATTATATTTTTCATCATCATAGAAGCCAACTGCCGAATTTGGATGTGCTATTGGTTGAAAGGCACAAATAACGCATCTCCGATATAAAATTAGCAGAACAATGTACTTCAGGCTCTCCATCTCAAATCATATTAATACTCATGCTGATTATGCAAATGCAGAAAAAGAAGATATAAGCCAATGCAATCCAGAAGTTATGCTGCAGTTGAATATCAGGTGAAAAGGTGCAGATATCACAGTCAAGCTATAAACCGTGGCATAAATCATTCTGTTTTCCAGACTACATTCAGCTAATCTGCAGCATTTTGAGAGCAAATGCAGAAAACAAGAAATATGAGCACTCATATTTTTTATTTGTGGTTCAAATTTTTTGGAGAGTAAGAATATTATGCAGTTAGTTTACAGCTAAGCTATAATATTTGCAACTTTCCATCTGGCATGTCTGTTTTCAAAAACTTCTGTAGATTAGCAGGACATAGTCCTGAGAATGGAATGCACTGTGTCATGGTTTACAGCATACCTGCGATGTTTGCGCTTTTTGTCCTGATGCTTCTGACTTCAGATTGGCTTCTGAGTTACTTTGATCGTATTTAAAATGGGGCAGCAAACTCCTCCCTAAAATCTCCTTAGTTGCCGCTTACGACATGCATGGAAAACACAGTGTTGCTATTCTTTGCGTCTTTTTTTAACATGCATTTAATGTAATAAGTGCTCTGTATCATTGAAGATGGATGTGTCAGACCATTGGCGCAAAAAAACAAACCACATGGATCATCTCTGTTCCCTAGACTGTACATCCAGCTGGAAATATAATAAGACCATTTTCCTGCCACAAGAGAGAACCAGCAGGAGTTTGAGAATGAATAAACAAAAATGTATTCTGTAAAATTTAAAAGAATAAATTAGCGCTGAATTTGGATGTATTGGGCTGTTTACGCAAATAAAACAGTGATGCATTGCATTTCCATTCTCTGGTGTGTATCCTGTTAGAAATCTAGTATTGTTCTGCTACAAGAGAGATCCAGTGGGAGTTTAAGAATGAATGCTAAAGGAGGAAAAACAGAAAGAATTAACGTGACCTTATTTTTTGCAGGCTTCGTAAAGAAGAAATATCTAAAGACGTTGATATAACCAGGACCTTGAACTATGATCGCAAGCCTTACTTGACACACTTTGTGTTCACTAGTAGAAGAGTTCTGAATGAAAATGATGCTGATCGTGTTTACACAATGACTCTCCAGTCATCAGAATTCAAAAAGGATTTTATTGTTCAGATTCATCCAAGAGGTTAGTATACACTGAAAATAAATCCATCATTTTTTTAAAGATATTTTACACGTTCTAAGAAATAATTAGCCAATAAGAGAAAAGTTTAAAAAATGTGGTAGCATATTCTATTGAGGAACAAGCAATCAACCAATCAGATGACCTATATCTACTATCACACAACCAACAGAACATGTAGGAAAAGACAGAAGAAGCAACAGAAACTGGACTTCAAATCATTGTTAGTAAAACAACAGAAATTGTGAAATGATACAGTAACCCTGCCAAAGATGGATGTGTTGAGCCATTGGTGCACATAAAACAGTAACACAAAGTATTTCCATTCTCTGGACTACATTCTGCTTGAAATCTGGTAGTATCCCATTGTCCTGCTATAAAAGAGATCAAGCAGAAGTTTGAAAAGGAACGCTGAAAAAGAAGAACTGGGTAATGATGTTTTGCTAATCACTAGTAGCACACATAATAACACACACAAATTGACGTTTCAACCAAAAAGCCTTTATCAAGACCACAACAGATAGATAAATGAGATAGATTGTTAGAATAGAAAGATATATGGATTAGATAAATGAGATAGATAGATGGATTACATAAATGAGATATATAGATGGATTAGATAGGAGAGATAGATTGGTTAAATGAGATAGAGGGATTAGATAAAAGAGATAAATGGATTAGATAAATGAGATTGATGGATTAGATAAATGAGATTGATGGATTAAATAAGTGAAATGGACAGATGTATTAGATAAATAAGATAGCTAGATGGATTAGATAAATGAGATTGATGGATTAGATAGATATATAAATGAGATATATAGATAGATAGATGGATAATATAACGGTATACATATATCAATATAGTATAGTTTTGCATATCTCAATATCTGTTTACAATGTCATTTCTAGGACCTCCACATGAAGTTGTTAACTTGACAGCTATAGATATAGGCCATGACACGCTAAAACTATTCTGGTTGCCTGGCTTTAATGGTGGGGAGATACAATCATTTATTGTGGAACATCGTGTTCATAGTTCCTCAGAGCAAAATCTTGATGCTCTGAAGAAGGTAAGAATCTATAATTTTTCTGTTATTTGATGCCTTTTTACAGGTTCATAAATGAATCCAGAATGTATCATGATACGTTCTTAAATGTGACAACCATCACACCTATTGCTCATTAGTCTGGCTCACCCATGTGTTGCTGGGGCCCAAAAAGAGAGCAAATAATAGTGACAGTTACCTGTCATGCATGTCATAAGAGATGACTAAGGAGGTTTTGGGGTGAAATAAATTACACTAAGACTGGATGGTGGTCGCTGCCTCCAAGCTACTTTCCAACAACACAATTGATGTTCCACTTCAAACCTGGTGAGTGGAATGCCAAGTCTGATGTAGAGGTTGTATGCCATGATCTGGAGTATAATGTGGCTGCCACATTCCATATTTTATCAACATGATACTTGTCCTTCAACCTTCATTCTCAAACCCCAGCGGAATCTATCTTGTAGTAGGACAATGGGTCCTACTAGATTTCCAGCAGGATATAGTTCAGAGAATGGAAATGCACAGTGTCAAAGTTTTATTTGTGCCAATAGCCCGAAACATCTGACCTCAGCAGATCAAGGTGACACAAAAACAATGCTGAAGTCGGATGTGTCAGGCTGAAAGGTGCAGGTATCACAGTGAAAGTGTAAACCATGACACCGCACACTCTGCACTACACCCCGCTACTCTGTAGGAGTTTGAGTAAAAATGTAGAAGAAGTCTAACTAATTAACTGACTTCAACACAAAACATGATTATCATCTTCTTCTTCTGCACACTGGAGAAAGGGGAAACTTGAGGTGAAGCCATCCAATCCAGAATGTGACGATCCTACATATCTTTCCAAATTTTAGAGACATGGCACTCATCTTATCAGACTATAGGTGGTGGGGAATGATGAAGTACACATCAGATCCACTACCAATCCACTACTAAATGGATTGAAGTCTGGGAAGAGTCAAGTCAAAGCAGCATCATGCTAGTTGGAAAATGGTGTTGCTAGATTTGGAAAATGGTCCTACTAGACCAGTTCCTACTTTGTTAGATCTATTGAGAATTGGGCAATTGAGAACTTCCAGTAACAGGGGTTGGACCCTTTTGAGGCTTAGGGTCTGGCACCACCCCTACCTGTATGTCCATCACAGGGCAGGCACCATAACATATATCAGATATAAGCATATTCCAATTTCGTGGCATCTTGATTGCTGTAGTGAGCCTCTTGGCTGGTTGCCTCCTTCTTCAGCACCTGTACTTGCTAGAGCAGACTGTGGTCTTGCTTGATTTTAGGAGGGCCTGGCCAGTCTTAGTTTCCAGCCTCTGGTGGCTTGACTAAGCCCTACCTCCTCAGCAAGGAGCTGGCCTTGATGAGGATTATCTGATTCAATTTCCACATCTCTCCGAAGATGGATGTGTCGGGCCATTAGAGCAAATAAATTGGTGACACAGCACATTTCCATTCTCCTGACTACATCCTGCTAGAAATCTAGTAGGACCATTGTCCTGTTATAGAGGAGATCCAGCGGGAGTTTGAGAATGAACGTTGAAGAAGAAGAATTTCCACATCATTTTCAGAATATTCACATGTATATCTAATTCATCATCCTCTGAATCACCTATCATAAGCTCAACAGTCTGATATGTTGTCTGCCTTTTCAGAAAATCATCTTCTTCTGCGTTCATTCTCAAACTCCTGCAGATTAGCAGGATGTAGTCCGGAGAACGGAATGCGTTGTGTCATGGTTTACAGCATTGCTGTGATATCTGCACCTTTTGGCCTGACACATCTGACTTCAGCATGTTTCAGAAAATAAATATCCCCGATTTAAACAGTTTCATTTTGAAAACAATTCACATGCCACAAAATATCCTAAAAAATGTATGCCATTTTGACGAAACATTTTCCCACAATGCAGTGCATAGTTTGTGACATAACGTTTGTAAATAAGGCATTAGATGTTATTAATAAGGGGTACTGTCTTTTTTATATCGAATTACTGTAATTTTGAGCTGTCTGGAGACCAAATCATTCATATTTAAAGACCAAATTTTCTTGATATCGGGTTCTGAGGATTAACCGATAATAAGTGAGACTGCTGTAAAACTGTATAACAATAATACTTACATAGAACACAGTATGATAAGCATTTACAATGAAGGCACAAATTATCAGACTAGAAGGTATCAGTCCGAAAAAATACAAATAACAGTAGCTTTACAATGAACACACAGACTGTTATCTGTTATTTGTATTTTATTCGTATTGATACACTCTGGTCTGATAGTCTGTATGTTATTCATAAAAGTCATCAAACTTGCATTCTACATAAGTAATATTGTTATACAACAGTCTCACTTATTATTGATTGTCATATTTTATCAACTGAAAATACTCAGCAAGTGTTTTTGTTTTTTTTAGAAATAATGTTGTCACATTTTCATCCCTAATTCATGTCTTTATGGCAATAATGTGTATATTTATGTCATCATTGTTACTTTGGTTGTCTCTATTGTTTAATGTCTGCAGTCTAATTCTTTTTTAATAGTGGCATTTTTTGTATTGTTTGGTCACTGTCTTGTATTTTCTTGAAAAAGACCTTAAGATTGAAATATTGAAAATGTGTATACTGTTATTTGTATTTATTCGTACCAATACCCTCTAGTCTGATGTCTGTGCGTTCATTGTAAAGCTGATCAAACTTGTGTTTTACATAAGTACTAAGGATTAACCACACAGTCAGAAGACAGCAGTACTTCATTACAGCCAGATATGCCTGTGTGTTGTTGGGCCTAAAAAGGGAGCAAAGAGTAGCAACACTGTTTACCTTCCATGCTGAAGTTGGATTGGTCAGGTCAAAAGGTACAGAATTGCAGCAAAGTTGTAGACTATGACACAACACATTTTGTTCACTGGATTACATCTTGCTAATCTGCAAGTGTTTGGAAATTAACGCAGAAGAAAAAGAAGAAATACGGTCATGTTATTTTATTGAGTACAGTATCAGAGATTGATATTTGTATTTGTTTTGTTCACAGCTTGAAGATGACAAATGGACCATAGCTTATGAGAAAATGCAAGATGTGACTTCTGGCAACTGGATTGAGGTCATCGTGCATTCATTATCAAGCAATACTGACTACATCTTTAGAGTTAAGGCAACCAATGCACTCGGAAGCTCTGTGTCTGCTATTAAAGTTAGAACAGCAGGTATGTTATGTGGGGGAGTAGAGTTCAAATACTTGTTTGTATGTTTTTTTCTATATAGTCAAAACATGTATGTTCTGTGTTTATGTCTTGAGATTCTGCTGAAGACGGATGTGTCGGGCCATTGGCGCAAATAAAACGGCGACACAACACATTTCCATTCGTTAGACTGCATCCTGCTGGAGATCTAGTAGTACTGCTACAGGAGAGATCCAGCAGGAGTTTGAGAATGAACGCTGAAGAAGAAGATGTCTTGAGATTATCCATATGTTGAAGGGTCCTGACTGGGGAGCAAAGAATAGCAACACTGTTGCCTGTTAAGCATGTTGTAAGAGGTGACTAGGAGATTATGGGTGAAGTTGGCTGTCACATCCCAAACAGTGTAAAGGTTACCCAGGAACCATGCTGAAGTCAAATGTGTTTGGCCATGTAAGCCACTTAACCATTAATTACACAATGCACCCTGTTCTCTGTACTACATCCTGCTAAACTGCAGGAGTTTGAGAAATAATGCAGAAGAAAAAGACTGTCACTTGTGATGCATGTCCTAAGAGGCAACTAATGAGGAAGGGTTGGAGTTAGCTGTTTGAACCCATCTGCTTCTTTTTCTTCTGCATTCATTCTCAAACTCCTGCAGATTAGCAGGATGTAGTCCAGAGCCATTGTGTCCTTACAGCTTAGCTGAAATATTTGCGCTTTCAAGCCTGACACATTCAGCTTCAGCCTGACTTCAGGTCATTTTGACCTTTTGTGAGATGGGACAACCAACTCCACCCCAAAACTTTCTTGTTGCCTCTTATGACATGCATGGAAGGTAAACAGTGATGGTATTTATTGCTCCCCTTTCAGTCCAGGCAACACAAAGGTGGTGCCAACTAATTTTTCTTCTTCTTCTTTCGTTCACTTGAAACATGTCTATATCTGTAATTCTGTCTCCTTAATAAAACTCACTGTCTTTTGTAGTTCATACAGTGTCCCATAGAGTTTTTTTTTCTTCTTCTTCTTTCGTTCACTTGAAACATGTCTATATCTGTAATTCTGTCTCCTTAATAAAACTCACTGTCTTTTGTAGTTCATACAGTGTCCCATAGAGTTTTGATTCCAGTGTTGTTTCCTCTGGCCAATATGTCTGCCTCAGCGTTTCATGCTCAGAACACTCTTGAAGTATATGTTTGGCACTCTGTGCTGCCTGTCCACATGTACACATGGCCGTGTTGCCAATCTTGAACTTTGTATACATGTGACTGCGGAGTCGGTTGTGTCCTGTTCTGAGACGTAGAATTATAACTTGTTCTGGTCTGTTCATAATATGATAGTCATCTTGTGTTGGTGTTTGTGGCTTTCTTATTGACTTGATCATCTGTTTTTTCTGATGGTAGGTGATTGGTATATCTGGTTGGTCTTCGGCAGCACCTTCCTTAGCCAGTTGGTCTGCTTTTTCATTTCCTGGTATTCCACAGTGAGAGGGTATCCACTGCATGGTTACCCTATACTGGTAAGACAATTCGCTAAGTAGTTTTTTTAAGTCTGCTAGTTTTCCAGACTGGAGAGCTTGAAGCACTGACCTTGCATCTGTCAGGAATACCACAGGCTGTAGGTCAGAGTTGGAGTTCAGCAGTTTTTTAGCTGCCACAGTAATTGCCTGGATTTCTGCATCATAATTATTGCAGAATTTTCCTGTCGGTGTTCTGATTGTATCTCTAGGCTTGTGTGGATATTCTATATATACACCTGCACCTCCATTCCTCACAGCATTCTGTGCTGACCCATCTGTGTATACTCTGACCCATATATCTTGTGGATATTCCTCGTCCAGGAAACTGAGGGTGACTGTCCTCCGCTGCACACTGTTCTGTTCGTCCTCGCTTAGTATTCCTTTCACATGGGTCTGAATGTATATTGGCATTCCATGCCTTTCACTCCATGGGGTTTGTTCTGGTACAGACCTTAAGGGGCTGTCAACTTCAGGTAGGTCTGTAAGTTGTCTACGGAGTCGTTTAGCTTGATGGATAAAGCTGCTTCTTTTCAGTCGCCCCATTGCTAGGTTTTTGAATCTTTCCTTCATTGGATGACTTGGCATACACTGAAACTTTTCCGCTTGAATTAGTACTTTTGTGTCTCTGCGTTCGCCAAGTGTTTGCATTCTTTCCATTTTCTGCATCTCTACTATGGGTGTTGATTTCATTGCTCCCAACATTATTCTAAGTGCCTGGTTTTGCACTTTATCTAGATCTTGTAATGTGGTGTTTGATGCAGGACACCACGCAGCTGAACCATATTCCAGGTGTGGTCTTATGCCTTGCTGGTAAACTTTACTGAGTATATTCCCACTGGCTCCCCATGTGGTTCCACTTAGTTTTCTCAGGATAGCTAACTTCCTCCTGGCTTTTGTTGTTGCTTTGTTTATGTGCTGCTTCCATGTCAGCTTATCATCAAAAGTAATTCCGAGGTATGTTGGTTGTTTGTCTTCTTTCAAGAGCTCTCCGTCTATCTTGATATGACCGGCTTTTTGTTTTGGTGAGAGGGTAAAGAGTGTAGTGCTGCACTTATCTGTGTTAATGCTGACACACCATCTATT
Organism: Meghimatium bilineatum; assembly: GCA_034231615.1. Classification (NCBI taxonomy): domain Eukaryota; kingdom Metazoa; phylum Mollusca; class Gastropoda; order Stylommatophora; family Philomycidae; genus Meghimatium; species Meghimatium bilineatum. The sequence continues at coordinate 46,308,594 of CM067304.1, forward strand.
TGCCCATAAGGTTAGGGCATCGATAGCTCTTTGTATTTGTTTAGTGGCCACTGTCGCATGTTCTTCCGTGCACCAGATCACCAGGTCGTCAGCATACATTGCCACTTTGATCCCGTGTGGTAGTTCAGCAACTAGGTCATTGATGTAAACCAAGAAAAGTGTGGGTGACAGGACTCCTCCCTGGGGGACTCCATGACGCAGTAGGACTTTCTTGCTTTTGCGACCATCTAATTGTACCCTGGCTCTTCTATTATGCAGGTATGCTTTTACCCATTTGTACATTCTTGAGCTAACCCTGCAATTTCGCAATTTCTTTAGGAGCCCTTCTTTCCAGACCTTATCAAATGCTTTCCTGAGGTCTATCCATGCTGCTAGTACCAGTTTCTTATCTTGGAAGGCATCCTCAATCTCTTGGGAGAGGTAGGTTGCCTGATCTTCAGTAGAGTAGCACTGTCTGAAACCTGCTTGCTGTGATACCAGAAGGTTTTCACTTTCAAGGTACCACTGCATCCTAAGATTGATAATGCGTTCCATTGTTTTGCATAGACAGCTTGTGAGGCTGATGGGCCTGTAGTTGGAGACTGTGTTGCCATCTTTTCCTGATTTGAGGAGAGGTATCATTATTGCTTCTCTCCATGCCTGTGGTACATTACCTGTGGACCAGCTTGTGTTAAAGATTTGCAGCAGCTTTGCTCTTGCTGCAATTCTCAGGTTTCTAATCATTTCATTGGACACTCCATCAGCTCCAGGGGACTTTTTCATTTTCAATTTGGATATTGCATGCTCCAGTTCTCTCATTGTGATTGGTGCCTCCATGACTTCAGGTATAGGTTCGTCTTGTCCAATGTTTTTCTGGTTCGCTCGAACCTCCTGTTGTTTGTCTGGGCTGACTTTGACGTTATTGTCTTCTGCAAAGGAATCTGCAAAGTAATCAGCTGCATGTTTACCTGTTAAAATGTTTTTATCTTTATAAAGTGTGATCCTGGTATTTCTCCCTGTACCTTCATCATTTAGTTGTTTTACAAGTTTCCATAATTTCCTAGTATCTCTTTCTAGGTTCAGCGACTCTGTTTTTTCTTTCCAGCTGTTCCGTCTGGCTTGTAACTTGGCTCTTTGAAATTTAGCCTTTGTTTGCTGATATTTGTTGTGATGTTCTTGGCTAGGTCTGTTCTCAGCCTGCTTTCTAGATGTTTCCATCTCATTTTGCAGCTTTTCCAGTTCATCATTCCAGTAGGGTTTGTAGTTTTTGCGTGCCCCCCTGGGTATGGTTTTACTAGCAGCATGTAGTATACATCTATTAAATTCACTCACTGCTCTATTGATGTCTTTGTCCAAGTTCATGTCCTTAGCTAGAACACTGGTTAAATGCTGGTACATTTTCCAGTCTGCCTTCTTATAGTTCCACCTAGTGAGCGTGCTGCTGTCCTTGGTATATTCATTGTGAATTTCCAGAAATACTGGTCTGTGGTCACTACCCCCGAGCTGCTTTCCAACGACACGTGTGATGTTCCATTTCAGGCCTGGTGAGTGGAATGCCAGATCTGGTGTAGAGGTGGTGTGCCATGCTCTCGAGTAGAAGGTTGGTGAGTCAGCTAGCTGGTTAATAAGAATGAGATTATTTTCATCCTGCCAGCTCTCAAGTTCCTCACCTCTCTTGTCGATATGATCGTAGCCCCAGCTCTGAGAGTGGCTGTTGAAGTCACCACACACCATAAGCCTTTCTTTGTCTGGAATTGTGTCTAGTGCCAATGGTTTATCATTTGGGCAGTAGTAGTTCAGGAGATGGAATTCTGCACTGTCTGTTTTTAGGTGGAGCATCTGGTATTCTGCCCCGTCCATGTATACTTCCAGCTGACATGCGCTGATATTGTTTTTAACTAGTGTCAGAATTCCACCCTTTCGCCTGTCTTTTCTGTCAGATCGGTAGCACTGGTAGCCTCTGATTTTGAAGGCTATGTCGCTGCTGAGGTGTGTTTCTTGGATACAGCATATATTAACTTGTTCTTCACTGAGGACATTTTCAAGTTCCAATTTTTTGCTGTATCCATCTCTTTTACTGTTGACACCCTCAGCATTCCAGTGCATTATTTTTATTGGTCGTTTGTTTGTTTGGCCAGTAGCTCTATTCCCTTGCCTCCTGGCTCCTCGGGGCAATTGAGAAGGACTTCCAGTAACTGAGGTTGGGCCCTTTCGAGGTATAGGGCCCGGCACCGTCCCTGCCTGAACGTCCGCCACAGGGCAGGCACCATAACGTTTATTAGATGCAGACATGTTTCCATTGTGTTTTATGCGTGGCAACCTGATTATCTGTGTGCCTTATGGCTGGTTGCCTCCGTCTTCAGCACTCTGCTTACTTGGGCCGGACTATGGTCCTGCTCGAGTGGGAGTGCCCGACCAGTCTTAGTTTCCAGCCTCTGATGGCTGAACTAAGCCCCATCACCACTTCAAGGTTCTGGCCTCGATGGGGGTGCCAACTAATGATCTTTGCTGTGATGAAGCCTGCTAATATGCCTGAATTCCTGAGAGGGACCAACTCTTTTATCTGCAGCATGAGTGGAGATTAAAAAAAGGTCACAGCAAAGTCCCCTCCGTAGATGAAGAATGTTGAGGTAATTGCATTGCAACCTACATCCACATTGAGTCAAGCTATCATCTGGGACTGGCAAATCTCTCCACCAAAAAGAATACAAAATAAACATTAACCTAGAGATGAGTGTAGAAATCTATCACCTGATACAAGGAACAAGAGTGAAAAATTGGTACTCTCTGGGAGGGGGTCTATCATAATGTTTTGTGAAATAAGCTGCATAACATAATGTCAAAATTTCTTTATTGGTGTGCTGTCAATCTCAAAAGATGATGGAGTTAGTGTCCATTTGGTTAGAAGTTGCTTCTTCATCAGTGTTCATTCTCAAACTCCCGCTGGTTCTCTCTTGTAGCAGGACGATGGTCCTACTATGTTTCCAGAAGGATTTAGTCCAGAGAATGGAAATAACATTGTGCCACCATTTTATTTGTGCCAATAACTTGACACATCTCCTTCAGTGCAGAAGCTGCGTCTGCATCTACCAGCAAACCTCTGCATGAAGGAGACTGGAATGTTATATTAGTTGCACAGGAAACCTCTGCATGATGAGATTTGAATATCAGACATTCCTATAAACATGCATGCCTCATAGGACTTCATCTTTACAATTAACATTATTAACTCTTCTGAAATGGAGTCTTGCATATCACTGTGAGTCAGACTACTGTCCCTTTTGAGATGGGATCTTGCACACCACTTTGAGTCAGTCTACTGGATATGAAGTAAAATTCTGAAAAATCCTCTTCTTCCCTCTCCATTGCATACTAGGATATAAGAGCTTGAGTGTACATTAGTCCTGGTAATTGATAAGTGCTATGGTGAATAGAATAAATAATAGTTACAAAACTCATATAGTGAAATTAACATTTGTTACAAAAATCATACAGCGAAATTGACATTTGTTACAAAAGAACAACTAGCACAACAAGAGTAAAATTAATTACAAATGTCATATTTGTGTTAAATGCCAGCACTTTTTATCACATCACTGGTTTCACCACTGTTATCAATCATCAAACTTCATAAACTCAAGTTGTACGGGCATGTGAGACATTCCTCAATGACAAAAGTTATTCTTTAAGGTACAATGGAGGATGGAAGAAGATGAAGTGAGTAGAAAATGTTTGGCTGGATAACATCGGGGAGTGTAAAGTATCAAAACTCATCAGGATGGTAGAAGATAGAGATTGGTGGAGATTTTTCTGCACCAAATGTCTCACTGCAACACCCCTACAACCTTACAGGTTATGGGTTTTATTATTATTGTTATATTTCCACTGACTTCAGATTTTATCAGAGTTAATCTAGTGTACACATAAGATAGATTTCATATATAAGAAAGAAATCTGTTGATTTTTTCATCTTTATCTTCAGAAAAACCAGCAGCTCTGGGAGCAGGTGCCATCTGTGGGATTGTCTTTGCTGTCCTTATCATCTTGGCTGTTGTTATTGTGTTGCTGTATTTCTTTGTGTACAGGAAAAAATTTGGTAAGTTTTGTTGACAAGAAGAGATTCTACAAGTTTTGTTGATATTAAGTTATTCTGTTTTGTTGAAATAAAGTTATTCTATAAGTTTTGTTAATAAGAAACTATTCTGTAAGTTTTGTTGACAGGAAGAGATTCTGAATTTTTTTTGACAGGAAGAGATTCTGTAAGTTGTATTGTCAGAAAGAGTTTCTGTAAGTTTGTTGACAGGAAGAGATTGTGTTAGTTTTGCTGGAAGGAAGAGATTCTGTAAGTTTGTTGACAGGAAGAAATTCTGTAAATATTGTTGACAGGAAGAGATTCTGTAAGTTTGTTGACAGGAAGAAATTCAGTAAATTTTGTTGACAGGAAGAGATTCTGTAAATTTTGTTGGCAAGAAAATAATTGCTGTGCCATGACTACATGTTCAAGAGAAGTAAGTCTTTCTTACTTTTGCTGAATGAACTCTGGACTATTAAGTCCTTATAATGGTTAAGAGGTGTAGAGGATTGATTTCATTGAATCTATTTCACATAATGAAGTAGGGGCATTGTTCTTGATTCTTGATTAGAAACTGGCTTCACAGCACGCAGGAGATTCCCATAAGTGCTCTGCTCTAGCAGCCATCCTAGTGTATGTAGAGTCCCGGTCAGATGTTGATTGTGTGATCTTCTGGACTTTCCAAAAAATTTCCTTTTTTCCTTCCTCACCTCTAGATATTCCCATTTCTAATATTCTCTGTATGTGTACATTCTCAGCCGCATTGACATCATCTGCATCTTGAAATGAATTTATTACTGCCTTCATTAAGACTGCTTTATCTCTACTCAGCAATGTGCCATCTATCGCTGCATTGCCTGCCAATAAGTCGGCTCTCTCATTTCCACTGACCCCAGCATGACCAAAGCAGTATATCCATGTAATACTCTGGACAACTGAGGGGCATTGTTATCTCCTGACACTGGGTATCTGGAAATAATAGACTATAGAAAAAGAGATTTTATTGTTACAAGTTTTTGCTTGTGACAACTTCTGATATTCATGAGATTCAGTTTTACAGGGCACAAAGGAGGAACTGATGTAATTAACTCACACCTGGCCTAGTGGCAACTGAATGAAGTGGTCGTAAGTTGGACTTAAGGTTTTGATCCATTGAAGTACCTTAAGAATGCCTAATGGCATTTTTATGCAAGTCTTTAGTTGGACACTTAAAGTCAACATTTTCATTGAAGTTATTATCTAGCCACTTACTCTTACAGTGGAAGAACGCCCGTGTGTTGCCGGGGCCCGAAAGGGAGCAAAGAATAGCAACACTGTTTACCTTCCACGCATGTCGTAAAAGGCGACTAAGGAGGTTATGGGATGGAGTTGGCTGTCCCATCCCATATAGGGTCAGTGACCCAAAGCCATGCTGAAGTCGGATGTGTCATCCCGAAAGGCGCAGATATCGCAGCAATGATGTAAACCATGACACAACGCATTCCGTTCTCCGGACTACATCCTGCTAATCTGCAGGAGTTTGAGAACGAACGAAGAAGAAGAAGAAGAGTGGAAGAAAGTTTAGTAACTGACAGGTGTGAAAGTCCTGAGAATGTCAAATATTGTGAAATGATTGTGGGGAGTATGATGTCGTGAATGTGTATCACATGCTTTAGACAGGAAATTGTATAAAAATTGAAACATAGTAACTGAACCAGAGTTACTTATTAGATAGGAACAAATTAGATAGGAAAAGAAATTAGTTAGAGAACACAAATGGAGAGCTAGATAATAACCAGATAAAAGATAGAGAACTAGGGAACACAGGAAGAGATTGAGTTCGTCCAGAAACACAGGACCACAGCCTGTGAGAGGAAGTTTGAAGTTGAACTTAGCATTTTTTGTCCACCTGAGACACTTGTTTGGACAAGCTCTGCTGTGAGGTCTAGCCAGTGACAGACTTAACAGTTAGACACAATATAATGTCGCAACATAGCACATAACTCCATGGCCTAAATTGATAATTCCTAGGGATATCCGAAAAGATCTACTTTGCAAACATGATGTTGTGGACTGGATTTGAACCAGCAACTTTTTCAGCACAAAGTGAACAGCTTAATCTGCACTAAACCTTTTGTTCATATAAACATATAGTTCTGGGTGTAATCTATCTGCTCAACTCCGTGGTTACAGAATTGCAGCCGTCACTAAGCAGTTTTGCAATTTTGGTTATTTCTTCCTGAATAAAATAGAGTGGCAACACTGCTAGCAAATCTAGCTTCCTTTCTGGACACAGTCATGTGCAAAGCAGATGGCAGATTTGAGAAAATTTTATATTTGTAGTGAAAGTGTTGTAACGAAAATCTAGTTGTAATGATGAAGTCATGTTTAGTAAAATTCTCATGGATTGTGTGTATAATCATTAGAGATTGTTGGGAATTATCGCAGAATCAAGTGTGGTGCAGCAGCTGCAGAGAACCTCAGACATCATGCTGCGCAACAAAAACATACTAGAAAAAAGGCAATAGGTCCTCAATGTCCCACAAACTCCTCCCACACATGTTCAGAATGTGGCAGGCAATTCCAAGCACACATTAGTCACAGTCGGACACATCACAGACATCATCTTCTTCATCATCCCAGTTGAGCTGAATGGTCATTGTACATTCCGACGGATAAACAACATGCTTTGTTCTCATTTTGTGCTGGCTACACATAAGCTGCAATAATTTTATATCAATAATTGCTTACCAAATATTTTGTCATCATCAAAGAATGATAATTCTAATGTAATGTGTTTTGCGAGATGTATTTCTAAAGTTATTGTCCTTGTATTTCAGGGTCTGGTCAAAGCAATCGTGGACTAACCAGGTAAGTGAAATAACAACACAATAAGTGCAAGTAATTTATACAACAGTCATAATGCCATGAATACAGACAGTGTGTAAAACAGCCATCATAACACTACAATCGATAATAAGTTAGACTGCATTAAAACAGTTTAATCAATAAGGTACGCAAAACACAAGGTAGTGAGTTTTAATGTTCATAAACTATCAAACTAACAGACAAAGAAAACAATTTAGAAGGCAGTATACAAAACAGACTAAATCAACATTTCAACTGTATGGTCTTTCTCAAGATGAACACAGAAACCAGATGATAAATCACAAGACTAGACTGCAGACATTTAACGTTTAGCACACTGCTGTAGAGTGCATTCTACAACAGTTTACAATATCTAAGATATCTGCGGTCGAGCGTACAAGCCCCACAAAGGTCCCCATTCTAGGTCCCCTGTAATCAATAAAAGAAGTATCTTGACAACTTAAACAGAGTCGCGCCATGATGTGAATCAGGTTTTAGAGACATTTGTTTTAACGTATTTTCATTAAAATCATTATGGATTATTCTTCTGATAATGGATTCCTGAGAGGTAAGTTGATAATCACACACAAAAATACATTAGATCTCGCGGTTTCGTATATTTTGACTTTATAAATCAACGGTCTTAGATCAATCAGTTTTGGAGTAGATCTAGATCTAGAGAACGATTTTATGAAAAATCTATAGGTTTATTCATTTTCCCCAGTGAAATTATGACAATATGACAATAAATACTGCGGAATTAGGTCTGTAAATAGTGCTGCCACTCCAAAATATTTTCAAATAAAAGTCTGACATTTTTTACAATTTTTGTAAAGTTTTTTTTGGTATAGTTTGTTAGTTGTTTTTTGTGTGAAATAAACATCTTTATGATTTTCTCACATGTCTCATACCACACACACACAAACAAAACTTACACCAATATATGTAGAAATTTTTTATTTGTATGTACAAATAATATTTAAATATCTCTAACAACAAAAAAGGTATAGTGTTTTCAACACAGTCACCACCTTGATTCTTTATTAGAAAACTGGCCTCACAGCATGTGGGGCATTCCCATAAGTGCTCCGCCCTCTGTTCCAGCAGCCATTCGACTTGATGGTGTATTGAGTCCAATGCCGCCGAAACAGACGTCGACATCAGGGCACAACTCTGGCCAGTGCGACAGGTTTCTTTGTTGTTCCGCCCACCCACGCCGTGCCCTCAACTAGTTCAAGCACAACGTCTGCCTGTCGGAACAATATGGTAACTGTTATCGAAGGTTATGACTACGGGATTGTATAGATGACATGCCATGAAGCTTCTATAAGAAGATAACCTCAATATAATGGCATGTCATCTACTAAGGTTTTCTGTTGCATGGTTCGTTTGTCTAGTTAGCCATTGGTGAGACCCACAGACACAACTGCATGCGCAGTAACCACCTATTATGTAACATTACCAAAAATAATCCAGTGGCAGGGGGAAAGTTTTTTTTGTTTTGTTTACAGTGTGCTAAAGGTTACCAACAGAAAGATGACACACATACACAAATAACTTACTATCATAGAAATGCAAATTAAAAACATGGAAAAATGGTAACAGTGACACAAAATGTCATGTTAAACTCAAATTTCTGGTTGAAAGGAGCAGATATCACACCAATGTTGTAAACCAGATACATAACATTCCTCATCTGTCTGTATATCTGATTAGAAAAGTGCAGACAAAATAAAAAGTTGCATGTTAAAACTCATTCATCATCATCAAGTGCCATCTCTACATTGATGGTAGGCTGCAGTGGACCTCCAAATCCCTTTGGTGCTTCACTAGGATAGATTCTACCCTGTCCATCTCGTTTTCCACCTTCTTTTATCTTTGTCTACCTCTTGCTTGCCTCCTACCAAAACTCTAACTTCAAGGTCTTCGACAAGGTGTCATATCTTTTAGTATGTCAAAAATACTTTATTTATTTATTTTCTATTTCCTTTAATCCCCATCAAGGCCAGTTCCTTGTCAAGGTAGTGGAGCTTAGTCCAACCAGCAGAGGATGGAAACTAAGACTGGCCAGGCTCTCCTACATTTGGGCAAGACCAGAATTCTCCCTAGCAAGTTAAGGCGCTGAAGTTAGAGAACATTTGGCCACAAGGTGCATCACAACAACCAGATGGTTGGTTGGTTGCTGATCCAGTGGTCCATGGGCACAACAGCCAGAATGTCATGCATTATTGTGCTAGTAATGAAAGAAAAAGAATTTCCTTTAATTGTGCTTTTTTATACGCAGAAAGTAAATGAAAAATTGTAAAAACAAATGGTTAAATATCAATTTTACAAATAGGATGAAAATTCAATGTTTTGACCACAAGGTCTTTGTCAAGATAAAGAGAAACACAAAAGCTAGGAGGAAGTTAGCTATCCTACATATGCGTCTGGAAACACGAGACGACATTACATTTCCAGTGGCCCATCAACGTCTCCAGTCACCTCTGTTGCTATGCCCCGATTCCTCACTACAGAATCACACAAAGTTTAGCTCACATGGCATAGAATTCCAGCCACATGAAGCTAGGAATACGTCATAGTCTAATGGACAAATTCCTTTACACATTGCGATTGTAAGAAGGATAATGCTGGCTGATTTATTCACTGCAAGTCTAGAGCAAGCTATGTTGATTTTCAATGCCATATTTTATTATCAAATGTAGTATTGTTTGGCATAGTAAGTGATTGTCATGGAAAGTAATGTCTACATGTTTTAGTTGTTATATTATAAGATTATTTGTATATTCATTGAATAACACAAAAACAATATTTATCAGGGTTGCCATGTGTCAGCATGGAAATAATTATGTTATATGTTGGCCTAGTGTTGGACAGATGGACATTGTATGTGATTTCTTCATATTTTATCAGTTTCTTCAATCCATATTATATTAGTTTTGATATGAAACAACACATATACAACAGGAATAGGTATTTAGAATGATTTTATCAGTGTTGCCACGATTTTATCAGTGTTGCCACACATTGTTCAAGTATTAGGTGCGTCAAGAATTTATTTTTGGGATTTTTAAAAATTGTAGTTTTGAGATTTTCCCTCCAATTTTCAACTTCACAGTGTGCTCACAACTGTCATATCACACATACTAGAGATTAAAAAAAAGGTTATATGCATTATTCACTCCTTTATTTACATATGTACCGCCGAAGACGGATGTGCAGGGCCATTAGCGCAAATAAAACAGTGACACAACACATTTCCATTCTCTGGACTATATTCTGCTGGAAATCTAGTAGGACCATTGTCCTGATACAAGAGAGATCCTGCGGAAGTTTGAAAATGAACGCTGAAGAAGAAGAATTTACATATGCAAAAATTATGTTGATATCTTTACAAACAAAAAAGTTACACATTTACCGAACACTCACCAAAAATAATGCACATTGTCCAAAAAAATCCAGATCTGTGGGAGAAATTGCATAATTTTAATCTGGGGTCCTAAATGTTAAAGGAAAGAATGTAGGCATCTATATTACCATAGGAGAAATAGATATAAGTAAAGTGGAGTACAACATAAATACCTTCATGCATTTTCAATACATTTATTTTCATATGAAGTAGGTCTGTAATACCGGAACGTATAACTTCATTGTTTACCAAGCACAAGTATAATACAAGAACTGATCATGCTGGTAGAAGTGCTGGTAAGTTTCTTGGGTAGATTGTTTTTTTCTTATACATTCCATAATATTTTGCTTCCACAGAACATAATGTCTGTCAGGGTGTTGATGGACCTGAAAGGGGAGCAAAGAACATCAACACTGTTTACCTTCCATGTATGTCATAAGAAGTGACTAAGGAGGTTATTGGATGGAGTTGGTCATCAGATCCCATAAAAGGTCAAATTGGCCTAGAAGCTATGCTGAAGTTGGATGTGTCATGCCAAAAGTAGTAGATATCACAAAAAAGCTGTAAATCATGACACAACATATTCCATCCTCCGGGCTACCAATCCTGCTAATGTGCAAGGAGTTTAGGTTAAAGTGCAGATGATCATCAAACAAACACATATGTGAGAAATACAATAAATGCTCTTGTAGGTCTATCAGAACATCAGACAATGGTGACATTTTGAAAACTTGTGTGGTGTGGGCGCTGATGGCAGGAAACAGTTGAGGATGAGAGAACAAGACAAAGGAAAGTATGGATTGATAATATTGAACAGGATTAATATTCAAACAAGGAACTCAATACTCAAACAAGGAACTGAGAACAGAGGTATGTTGGGATTTTTGTGTTGATGTTTCCAAGATAGGGGTTAACCCTGAGGGGTTCAAGGATGGATAATCTTGCCTCAGGTTTCAATATTAGTGTCATTGATAAAACTGTGCTGAAGTCTGATGTGCTGAGCTGAAAGGCATGAAATGTTTTATATTGTCCAACCTGTAAACTCTGAAACAGCAGCATATATCGTAGAGTCTGGAGTCCCAACCTGACAGAGATGATCGCGAAAGAAGAATATCACAGCCTAGCTGTAAACCATGACATATTCCACTCCCTGAACTACATCCTGTTAATCTTCTGGAGTTTGAGAACTAGCACATAAGAAGATTGATAAAACTTACTGTGTTTGTCCTCTAGTGTAACACCTTTAGACAATTTGATAGAGTAGTTAGATTTTAAGGCAGTGATTGCGGAATGAGGGGGGACATGGGATTCTATCCCAATTACACAAATCAGAATATGTGACAGAGTGATTTGATAAAGGTAGATTCTTCAATGACTTTGCCCTGTGCAGTATACTTCAGAGGTGTTCATTGTAATCATAAGTGACATCACAACCTTTCTTTTGCATGCCAGGGACTTTGACATTGGTCTCACTGTCATGACATGTGAGACCCCACAGCAGAGTTTGCCAATCCTGACAATGTGCCATGAAAATATTATTGGGTGTGGTAATTAAGAGATAATTTGTCTGTGTGTAGTCAATTCTCATTCCATCAGTCTTACAGACTAGTTTTATCATTGAAGTGTTAACCAAGCTATTCTATCTATTATCTTTTCTCTGCTTTTACTTGAAGGCATTACAAGATTGATTGACAATTGGTTTTTGGGCCATATCATGTTTGGTTACTTGATATGCAGTAATATTGTAACATCTCAGAATGTTGGTAACTGCTTCAATCCACCTTCTTCTTGGTCTTCCTCTGTATCTTGCTGTTTCCATTTTCATGTTGTATGCTCTTGCTGCTGGCCAATAAGGGTTTACCCTCATTAAGTGGCAGAATCATCTCAGTCTCTGTTTTTCAATATATTTGACCACAGATGTTGTTCCAATAGTTCTTGTAATCTCTTAATTTCTCACATGATCTCTTGCTCTGGCTTGCTGCTTGTCTTAGACATTTCATTTCATATTGAGTAAGCGTTCTCTATTGTTCTTTTGTTAGTGTCAATGTCTGACATTGATAACACAATGTTGGTATGGAAATTGAATTTTCTTCTTCTTCTTCAGCTTTCATTCTCTAACTCCTGCTGGATCTCTCTAGTAGCAGGACCATGATCCTATCTAGATTTCCAGCAGGATGTAGTCCAGAGAATGGAAATGCGTTGTGTCGCCATTTTATTTGCACCAATGGCCCGACACATCCGTCTTCGGTTGGGAAATTGAATTTATGATTTGCTTCTCTGTTTCCATAGGGATAGATGTATGATTTAAAATTGGTGTAAGTTCATAATTTGTGCAGTTGGCTGTTTAAATTCTTGTATCAAGCTCTCTATCCATTCTTCTGTCGTCTGTAAAAATGCTCCCATATATTGAAATTCCTGCACTTGTTTCAGTGCAAGCTACTCATATTGTCTAATGTCTTTTCCCAGGTGAATGATGGTTAATTGTTACCACACTTGCCATTAAGCGTAGGTGTGGGAGCCTCAGCTGTCGTTCTGTTCCAAGGCCAGACTGCTTGGACCTCGTGTTTGTTCAAGGTTATCTTGATGTTTTCTATCCACCGTTTTCTTGGTCTACCTTTGTCTCTATATCCAGATATTCTTTTGTTACATACTGTTATTGATGTTTGATTTAGGTTCATTCTCATAAGGCGACCGAACCATTTTACTTGCTGTCATTTGATATGTTCAGTACATGATATACCTACTCTTTTTTTAATTTCTTAATTTCTTATTTTATCTAGGTTAGTAACCATTGCAGCTTTTCACAGACAGTCTTTTTCATACACACATCATACATTTCAGTTTCCTTGGTGCACTACATGGGTATACTTTTATGGTATTTATTACTGGATAACTCTAGCAATTTTTACAGCTGACAGGAATTGAACTTGGGTGTGGATAACCCTAGGCAATGCAAATGATGGAAATTCCTCATTTTGATGAGGAAGCCAGTAATTTTGTGTACTTTGTTTACCATCCCCAACTGTGTGAGTTATATGTCCATTTATTCATTTGTACTGGATACCATCGCATTGTGGAATACCGTGAAATGAGAACACAGACCGTCTGGCTAAGGAGGGAACAGCTGATGATCACTCAGATGTGTCAATGATGTACCATCAAAATAAACATACAATCAAAGCAATTAGAAAACTAACACCAACACAAGATGACTACCAAATTATGAACAGACCAGAACAACTTGTCATTCTGGACCTCAAAACAAGACACAACCAACTCCACAGACACATGTATGAAAAGTTCAAGATTTCCAACAATCATGTGTACATGTGGCAGACTCCTCTGACAGCAGAGAATATTCTTCAAGAATCCCCAGGACATGAAACTCTGAGGAAAATACACTGTCCCAGAGAAACAACAATGGAAGATAAGCTCTACAGACCTCTAGTATGAGTTTCAAAGCACAGTAAAGTTTATAAAAAAAACTACAGAATAATAATGCACATTCTAAGCAAACAAAAGAAAACAAATTCATTTGTACAGCTGAGTTGACTGGAGAATAGCCATCTAGAATTTTGAACACAGACCAACTATGATGATGATGATGAACAGTGATGCACATGTCTATATCCTTTGTCTTTTAATGATAACTCTACAACAGTTACTAGAATCTGGTAACTTCATTTGTTCGGGGTCATCAATATGGAAGTCTGAGATCGAGAATGAAAAAGAAAAGAAATTCAAAACTTCTCAATTTCATTGCACGAACTGCTGAACTGATTCGGTCTTATTTTAGGTGCTAAAAAATAGTTTATAACACAAGTTCCTACAAGAATTTGTCATATTTCCTTAAATTTGTTTGCTTTCTTTGTCTTGCAGTCAAACCAAACGGTTCTACACCGAAAGAAAAACCATGGGCAAGAGTGAAACAGCTTCTTCTAAGGTAAACAACTCATGTTAGTTTAACTATGTCTCTGATCAGATTTTGTAACGTTTATTAGAATTAAGAGAAGAAAACAAACAAAGAAGTTCTAACAACAAAAAAAGAACTATTAATGGTTGTAAATACAGCAACTAGTTTCACAACCAATGATTTCATTCTAGATATGTCATTTCTCTACCTATCAATTTTTTTTTACTTGTGATATTACCTTTTTTTTTTATAGTTATATTGAAGCCATGCAGTTATATGAACTATATAGTTAAGAAATAAGAATTCTTTTTCTTTTGCTCTCAAAGCTCTACAGATCAGAAGGATGTATTTTAGAGAACGGAATACATTGTGTCATAGTATACAGCTTAGCTGGCATACCTGCGTCTTATCTATGATTATTCATTCTTGCAGATATGCCATCTAAATTTGCTTTGTTGCGATCATAAATGAATTAGTATTAAGTTATTTAGCTGTTTAAACTTTAGAAATCTGACTAATGAAACAAAACCTCTGTGATACTTAATTATTAGACGTGTGTGACATTTATTTTAAATTAAAATTCGAAATAAGTTTATCTTTTCTGAAATTAGCAAAATGGCTTCATCTTTCACTAGTAAGAAAAGCTCAAAGATTTAGCAAACATCTGGTTTGATTATTCTTTGAGAGATTTATAGAGATATTATTTTAAGTGATGTATCAGTAAACGACAGTGTTTTCAGTTTTGACAGTGGAGATTACTGACTTGTTGAAAATAAGAAAATAAATAGATCTAATTTATCAGTAAGGGAAAAATAACAGCTAAAGAATTCTAACACTGTTATTTTCAGAAACAGAGTTAGGTCTAATAATAATATTGAGTGGAATAAAGTTCAACTTTGGAAATTCAATACTTGAGAATATTTTGTAAAGTTTTGCAATGTTTTGTTTAGTTCTTAAATTTGCATGAAACACAAAAATTGGCATAAAACACTAGGCAGTTGATAGATTTACTTCAAATAACTAATTATGATCAGGAAATGGACAGTCAATGCATCTACTTTAGTAAGTTTGGATAGCTGAATTTCAAGACAAGCAAAATTGGTGAATAGAACAAAATATGTGTCAAAAAAATTTCTGTTCATCTAACATCCCTGTTGTGGTGTGATTTTTGTATTTTATTGGAACAATTTTTATATTGTGTATGGATTCTACATTCAATTATCTTTGTTTTGATACCTTATATGACCTTCCATAGCTAATACTTTGTCTTCAGGAAGCTTGTGCTTAAATCATGTTGCGGACCAAAAATAAGCCTAAAATTAAGTCCAAAACCCCTGGAATAATTCCATTCTGACAGAGTTAATCATTTGAGTTAATTATTCTTAATTTCATATTTAATTTAATTTCATTTATTTCCATATGTTTTCTAATTCAATTTTACTTATGTAAAATACAAGGTTGATAAGCTCTAAAATGAACACACCGACTTTTAGAATATTGCTATGGGTATGAAAAAATACAGATAGCAGTATACAAGACTGTTGAAACGTTTAAACCACATGGTATTTTTAAATAAAACACAAGACAGTGAACAAAAAGTTAAAATAAAGGCACTATCACAAATGCGTTAGACTGCAGACATTTTACAGCAGAGACATCCAAAGTAACAATGACATACATATACACAAGTATTGTTATAAAGACGCGCATTAAAATGATATGTGGAATGACAATGAAATAAAGCAATTATCCCTAAAAATAACATGAACAACAATACAACAAAGGCCCCCACCACCCAATTCTAAATACATGAATGATCTGTATTGATACCAAATAGATTAAGTTACCAAACTGAAAAATACTGTGATTTTCAAGAATGTACCAATTTCCAGCATTTGTGGTGAAAATTTTTATTGCAGTGACCTGAATGCCACTGGTACCATGATGATCAACACCATTGAAAAGCATAATAACAGAAATTGATGATCTATGGTTAATGCATGCAGATGTTGACAGAAATGGTCACATAGCTTTTTGCCATTTTCACCTATATATTTCAACACACGGGTGTATATATATAATTCAATGCAATTTTCTTTTTTTGTATTTGTACTTTCACTTCAGATAATTTTGTTTGATAAAAGTGTCACTGAAATTCTTTTGTTGTCAGCAGAAATCCCCCAAGGAACAGCTTAGATTATGTCAATGTTCCACCCAAAGATTACATTGGTAAGTTTATTTTCTAACACAATTTAATTTAATATTAATCTTCTTCTTTTTCCGTGTTCATTAAACTCCCACTGAATCTCTCTTGCAGCAGGACAATGATCCTGCTAGATTACCAGCAGTATGTAGTCCAGAGAAGGGAAATGCACTGTCACTATTTTATTTCATGAAATTGCCCAGAAAAATCCATCTTTGGTGGTAATATTCATCTAAAAGTAAGGAAGTAAATAAATAAAAGAGAGAAAACTGTAAGAGTAATCTAAAACAATGCTTCTCAATGTGACCCATAATGTTTTACTATTGGGCACAACAAAACGTGTTTTATTTAACCTTTAGCAAGCCAGATTAAAAAATACGAAACGTCTCCCTGCCACCGGATTCTTTTTTGAAAATTTGCGTTATTGATGGTGACTGTTTTGAAAATTTGATAATTTTTTGGTTGTTAGAGATATTTAAATAATATTTGCACATATAAATAAAGAATTGAATTATGCATATATTGGTGTAATTTATGTACGTGTGTGTGATACTAGATGAATGAGAAAGTGGTAAAGACGTTTTTCACAAAAAACATATATTTTATAACAAATAAAGAGGAAAAAAATTAGGAAAAAAATAACTTACCTTACATATCAAATTCCTTGGCAACATTGTAAACTAAATCACGCAAATCTGTTGTATTTATGTTCTTTCACTGCGAAATTATCAAAATATAGCCGGGGGAACTGTATAAAACATGTAGATTTGCAGTAAAATAGTTCTTTGAGCTTAGGCCTAGAGTTATTTTTTGTGCCATTTCAACATATCCGCCCCAAACCAACATGGCATTCTGTATATTCATTGCTGTGAAACTAAATAACCTAATAATTCATTATTCAAGCCACGATTCAATGTTATTTTATTCGAAATACGATGAAATAAAGGTCTATAAAACCGATCCACCATCATGGCATCGTACCGGTGTGCAGATGTGGTCAGATTAATTGCTCTTAAATGTGTACGAATAGCTAGCCATTCGCAACAACGATCATTTCGGAAGTGGGGGATGTACCAGCTTCGATTGCGCATGTCCCCAGCTATGTGCACGGACTGTGGTACGTGTAAATCTCACGATATTCTCGTTGGGTGGGACGGGCCGCCAACAGCGCGCGCCGCCATTTTGTTTCTCGGCGGCCGGGGTTGATATAGGCTTGGTGAAGGTTAAAGTTTCATGGAGGCTTCTGAGTGGGGCTACAGAAATTAACAATTTTTTGGATAATAATGACACAAACATTACAAATTATTAGATCAGGCTAAGTATTTTGTCCAGTATAGTAGTCATGACTTCTATATTAACAATCACAAGATGTTTTTCTCTGCACCTTTGTGTCAAGTGTGATGACTAAAGAGAGGTACTGCATAATGCAGTCAGAGTGAGTATTCAACCCTCCCCAGGATCAATGCAAGTCACACACTTATCCGATGATATCTTCTGCTTGTCCAAACCATGATCTGCCCCTTTTGAGCCTGGAGCCTTTCACTTTATTGAGATTTGGATGTAATGATAAAGTGTGATGATGATGATAATGTAATCCCTTTAGATGTGAGCAGGTGGCTCTTGACATTCCATAGCCTTTCTGACAAGAGCATAGGTGCTCTTCAGAGTAACTGAGATGACACTCAAATGCATAAAGGTTGCTATCTCAAAAGCATAGCTATATTAGGGATGATTTATGGATGCATGCTCAGTTCCCAAAGAGAAGAATTCTAGTATGTCACTATCCCAGGATCATTATGTCCAGGCAGAGGCACATAACACACATCTGGGACAACTATCTCATCACAGATGGATAGTTTCTTCTGTCACATTTGTTGACCCATCTATCATTCCTTGTTACCTACAAGTAGGCTACAAAAAGAGAAAGGTTCATTATCTGCTGGCCTGCAACTCTTTGTTATCCATAGGGATTATTTGAAAGAAGACAAAATTAAATAATTAAGACAGGATGTGATCATTTTTTCACAGGTGACAGATTGGCAACTTATCCCCCAACTTTCCTTAGTCATCTCCTATGGTATGCCTGGAAATAAGACAGTGGTCCTATTCTTTGCACCCTGAACCAGAAGTCCAGTCTATGGTTGTCACACAGACAATGAGTGAAATGAAGCAGCACTGATTTTAAGATATGCCAGAGCTGACATCTTGATTCTCTCAGCTATGGTTGGGAAGTTCAGGAAAAATTCAATTTCCACACAGGGTATATCCTTGGTGCATCCCAAGATGATGTGCATGACCTTTGTTTTGAATCTTGTCCAGCTTGGCAATCTGTGTATCATTAACCATGAATGAATATGGCACAAGCATATTCTGTACAAGAAATAAATCCCCAGTACAGCAGTGTGAGTAGATGTTTTGTAATGTCATGGGTTGTCATTACTTTTAGTGCAGATAGACTTTAGTGATAGACTATTTTGTGGACTTTAGTTATTACACCGTCAACATGTTCCTTGAAGCAAAGATTGCAATAAAATGTCAATGACATAGTTTTATTTGCATCAGAGGCCAATTTATTTGCATCAGAGGCCCAACACATCTGACTTTGGCAGTGGTAACTAATACATTCAGTATTTTTACCATTACCACTAAATGATGGAAATATGTAGCCATATCCCTAGTGGGCTAACCATTCAAGAGAACTGGTTCCAGTACTTACACACTGGTCATCAACCTCAAAGCTAACCATGGTCAAACATACATGAACGTTTTTCCTCTGTCATGTGCCCTATCGATGTAGGCATAGACACCCATTGTTTAATTGATGAAAGTTGCTGGAACATATTTGTCATTCAGATAATGTCAGCTTTGATTAACATCTCAAGTTCACCATGTTTGCTTGTTGCTTTTCTTTTTTCTTTTAGAGGATGGCAGTGAGGATTTTGCATTAAACAACAATGCACTAGGCCCACAAACACCAGATTCTGGAAGAAGAATGGTATGTGTTGTTTTATATTGGTTTTTGTTGTACACTTCTTATATCCTATATCAGGTTGTTGTACGGGTTGTACTGATTGCTTTGCTGGTTGGTGTGCTGGCTGTTGTTCTGGTTGTTGTGCTTGGTGTCTTGGTTGTTGTGCTGGTAGTTAGGTTGGTTGCTTTCCTAGGTTGGTGCACTAGTTGTTGTATTAGTTTTGTTAATTATACTGGTTGTTACTGGGCTAGTTGTTGTGTTTGTTGTTGTCTAGGTTGTTTTTTATGTATGATCTTCTCTGTCTTGCAGATGATCATTAAGAAGAAAAAGTAACTTGTTGAGCAGTTACAGAACATTTGTGTTTGCATCTTTCTCTTTTGTTCTCCATCATTTTTATAATATTTGTTATCCCAAATGTTCCCTCCCTTGTGTGTAAAGTTTGTTTCCAGGTAGTGCAATCATTGGTCAGCATGTCTCAATTTTTAGGGTCGATAGAGAAATATTTCCTTGAAGATTACATATATCTTTTTACATCAGAAGTTCTCTACCACAGACCAATTTCCCTTCAGAAAGTTCACTAAATAGTACTTGCTTGGAGATGCTACAGTTTGATATTCTGTACACATGACCTAGCCATCACAGTTTATTTTATTCTTTCCATTGTAGTTGGTAACTGAGAATGATCTAGCACTTCCAGTATTCGTGACTTGTCTTCCAATTTCATGTTTTGAGTATGCTTTCCATGTTTTGAAGCTATAACATGGTCTGCTCAACACACTTGATTGATCAATATCTTTGTTTTATTTTTTTGTTTTTTGATAGCTTTACTATCAGTCCATTTTTCCAGACCTTGTCAAAAACATTTTGGAAATCTATCCATAGAGTGGAAAATGTTTTCTTTTTTTAATGCATCTTCATTGATCTGGAACAGGAATGTTATTTGGTCTTCTGTGCTGTTACCTTCTCTAAATCCAGTTTGTTCTGGCACCAATAGCTTCTTGATGCTAAGTACAATTTCAATCTTTTGTTGACCATTGTTATCTTTCCATTGTCTTGCAGACACAACTGGTTAGAATTTTTGGTCTGTAACGGTCAGGCTTCTGTTTGTCCTTGCCTTTCCTTACAATAGGACACAGGAATGCTTCTCTCTACGGCTGTGGTATATTGCTTGTATCCCTGCTGTAGTTGTATATCTGTAGTAATTTGTACATTGCTGTATGTCCAAGGTTTTAAAGCATTTTACTGTAGACGACATCCGGTCCTGGTGATTTTCTGTCCTTTAATTTCCTTATAGGCAAATTTAAATAAAGACAAAAAACTGCATCCACAGGAGCATGTTTCAGAAACACTGAAAAACACTTTTTAGACACCACTAATACATCCAATCGCTTTACCTATAAAATGTGGGCAATCAGCTTTCAAACCATGAATATGTTTGACTAATTTATTACTGACTATTCTCCTGCTAAGTAATAATATGCATGTTGTAAGAAGACAATAAGGAAGGTTGGGTGTGGAATTGGCTAACGCTAGAAGGCCAAATACTGCAGAAAATGGATGTGCTGCCATTGAAGTGTTACTGTGGCCCAATATTGGAGCAAGGAATAACAACACTGTGAGCTGTCATGCACATAATAAGTGTCTAAAGATATTTTGTGGTGGTGTTATATTTCCTCATAGTATGCCAATTTATCTAGAACCATTCTGAATTCAGATGTGTATAGATGATATCTGCAGATATCACAACCAAGCTGTAAACTATGACACAGCGCATTCTGTTCTCCACTCATAGTCCTGCTAATCTGCAGAAGTTTGGAGACCGAATGCAGAAGAAGATGTAAATGATGCAAGTATGGCATCTATGATTTAAACTATTAACTTGTATGAAAATGTCACAAATCACAAAGGAAAATCTGAGTGGATCCAATTACTAAAGCAAAAAAGACAAAAGTACGGCTCTACCTGTGTGTTTCTGGGGCTTGAAATGTGTGCAAAGAATAGAAACAATGCTACCTGTCATATATGTCATATTGGGCATTTAAGGAGGTTTGGGGGAGTGGAGTTAGATCTCCCATCCCATAGAGTGTCAAAATTACCCAGAAGCCACGCTGTAGTCAGATGTGTTATTCTGAAAGCGCAGATATCTCAATGAAGCTGTAAACCCTCACAGAACCATGCTATTCTCTGGACTACATCCTGCTAATCTGCAGAAGTTTGAGAACAAATGAAGAAGAAAAAGAAAAAGTAAGACTTTGAACTTTATGCAAAGATATCTTATGACATCACAAATCTATTTAATTAATCTACAGAATGATGAAGGCCTAGTCTATGTTGAGGTTGATTTTCCTGGAAACAACAAGAAAAACAAACAAGGAAAAGACAAAAAGAAGAAAAAGAAAAAGAATGATCTGCATAAAAGTGATGACAGTATCAACTACTCAGATATTGATTTTTCCAAGACTGCAGCATTGAGAGCAGAGATAGAACGAGCAGAGACAAATGATAGAGAAAATATCAATGAATATGAGAATATAGGTGCACAGAAGAAATATGCTGATGCTGGTTTTGGTATTGGGACAACTGTTTAAATATTTATACTCAGTTTTGTATGGTGTATTAATAATAGTATTCACAAGACTAGGTTGTTATCACTCTGGGTATTTTGGAACAAAAGTGAAATGTGTGATTTGATGTGAGATGTACAAATATTGTAAAACTGTCCACAAGTTGGATCAAAATGGCTGACCTAGCTCGTATTCGTAGATAATTCTGTGATGTCTTGAGATATGAGACTAAACAATACATTCTGTTATTGTAATTCATTTTTAATCTTGAATGCATGTTTTGTTTTGTGTTTTTAGCTATAGGAATTGGAGGACACAATAAAAAAAGAGAAGGGTACATTGCCTATTTGGCAGCTTTTAGATATGAGAAAATTTAGTCTTTGTTTCATGGCTGATTATCTGCATGTTTTAATATTTGTATTTACTTACAAAATTTGAAATGTTAATAAGAGTGGTAGCATATGTTTCCAACAAACGTTCTTTATCAAATACAGAGCGCAAATAAAATGAATAAATGAAGAGAGAAAATACAAAAAGAAATCACAATTAATCTGACCAAATTGTGTTTTGTTTATATTTTACCATTGATGATCAGCCATATTATAGTTTTTCTACATTTGTATTACTATTTTCATTTTTATTCATTCATATTTTATGTACAGTAAAATGTCCTAATTTTGTCAGTAGATCTGCAGTATCTTTAGTCCAGCAGTGCAGCCAAATATGCTTAGTCCTTTAGTGTTAGTTTATTCATTTTATTGTACATAACACATTGTTTCATATTGCCACTGGTATTTTTTCCAGGTCCAGTGTTGTCATATTAGTAATTTTTTGGGATTTTTTTTCTGTCAAGATCTTCCTTGTTGTACCTATAGCTAATATTTATTTGTTAAAGCTTCATATCTATTGATGTCTTCATAGTTGATACTTCCACCATCAACAAATAGCATTCCATCTACTTCATCATCTGAAAACCTGACATGAACTCCCATCTGTATCACCACTAGCAATAACTAACATATGATTCACTTCATCATCAGAAACTCATAAAATCCCATATATATGTCCATCTTCAACTGCTACATTCCATTTACTTCATCATCAGAAAGCATGACATGAACTCCCATCTGTATCACCACCAGTAATAAATAACATTCCATCTTATTCATCATCAGTAACTCATAAAATCCCATACATATCTACACCATCAATAACTCACATTCCATTAATTTCAACAGAACCTAGATAAATCATACAATGTTTTCAACACAGAAAATATCTGTAATTAATGATGAAACATCTCTTGTTTCCCATGGGGTATGTTGTACTATGGCTTAAGTTGTGCACATCCATTTTCGACATGCCCTTAATTCAGGTGGTCTTCCCTAGTCTGTGGCAGTCTTCCATTCTGTCTCCAGGAGACACATATACAGAAATTTTTAGCCATGGTGGTTTATCATCCACTGTGCATTAGGACTTTACAGACTAAACAAAACATGTCACTGGATGACAGTTTCCGTGATTGGAAATAATTTTCAGCGAACTGGTCTTGTGTAATTAGACAGTCCATTGCCCCCTGTGCTCATAAATACATAACCATTTATCATCTGTGAGCCTGGGCCAGTATAGGAAATGTTCAACAGTAGAATTGGACTTGGATGAGTTTATCCTCCTAGCCAAAGTTCATTTACATACATCATGAATACCTCATTAAAATTAAAGTTTTATCATACATTTTTTGCGGTCTGATTTGAATTGGCATTTGTCACTTCTGGAAGATGATTTCGGGCTTGATCTCGACCATAAACACTGCCTTTGTCATAACTTTCTTAGTTCATTGTCCCAAGTGCATTTTTGAATGCAATATGCACTGTACTTTAGTACTTGCTGTCTTCACCTTAGATTTTGTGCACAATATGTGGGCCATATTTTGACAGGCTTGAACTTTGCATGCAGACAACCTGGCAGCCCAGCCTTTGTCATAATGTACTGTGATGTGACAGCGTTATGGTTATGGGGACTGGGAGGTGCCATTGAGGGATATTTGTCTTTTGTGCAATCAATCTTGCTCCATCTCAGCCTACACTGTCTGGATATGGCCTCCAAGCTATTGGCCATTGTTTTCCTACGAGCTTTGAACTGCCTATCAGGGTTCACCATGAGGAGGTGACTTTAGGATCATGGCTATCTCCTAGCCCCGGAAATTGCATGAGAGCTTTTGACTACCTTTGCATCCCAGATGTGACTAATATAATCTATTTTCCACAAATGCTGTTAAGGGTTGTAGGTAGATGAAGTTTTTGTCTTTGGTCATCTTTATTGCGTTTGTCATGGTTAAGCCATGGTTTAAAAAAAATCTCTGGCTGAATCTTCCCATCATGCTCTTGGTTTCCTCTTGATTTTGAGTCATTTTTTCTGCTGGTTGTACACAAGGATGGCTGGTTGTAATGGTTCCATTTGTATAAGGTGTCCCAACCAGTTGATCTGTTATCTCTCTATTATATATTGTTTGCATGATATGGTTTTTACTATCTCTCTGATGTCTTTTCTCATTTGGTCTCTTCTGGTAATGTTTAAAGCCTTTCTCAGACATTTCATCTCACATGTTGTAATCTTTCTCATGAGTATTTTTGTCAGGAGGGTCAAGTCTGGCACTGGTAACATAACATTAGATTGTGTTTATTGTTTGTCATTTGGTCGCCATGTTGATCACTGGGATTTTAAGCAGCTGTATCAGTTGGAATGTTACAGACTAATATAATAATATTGATAATAAGATCCATAACTTGTCAAGGTTGTACAGGTGTCACAGTAGGGATACATCAGCACAAAAAAGCTCTCCAAACATCTCTATCCTCAGCCATGTGGAGGAGTGTAGAAAAATCATGAACAGACCATTATCAATCCAGGATTTTCTTACCCTTTCTTCTCCTTCCACCTTCAATGTGACAAAGGTTTCCCTTTCTTCTCCTTCCACCTTCAATGTGACAAAGGTTTGGTGTGCAGTTGGCTAACCCACTCAATAATTTCATCTGTGATGAAACCTGTTGATAAATTTCTAAATTGCGGTAAGAAAATCAACCTTTTTATATGCAGTATAATGCAGAAGTCAAATGTGTCAGACCATTGGTGTAAATAAAATGATGACACAGCGTATTTCCATTCTCTGGACTACTTTCTGCTGGTATTCTAGTAGGAATATCCTGCTACAAGAGAGATCTGATAGAATTTTGAGAAAGAACCCCAAAAAAACCAATATGCAACATACCTTAGTTAGTTAGTCGTCGGATCATCATCACTGCAAACTGGACATATCCATAGTTGCTCCGATCTCTCCTTGAGTGTATCCGCCATCACACTTCTGCTGACAGTACCGGTCCTATGCTGGTTGACCATCATTCTTCTGCGCCCTCCAAAATGTTCACCTCTAGCAACACTGCATATCAATCCCTGATCTTTAATCCTAGCCATTGAAAAGGAATCATCATCCACATTAGTCTCACTCTCGCGTGTTATATCTCTTAAGGAGTTCAAAACGTCAGCGCGATCCATAGCCCCATCGCCCTGTGCCACAATCGCACACGATGCCAGTTGATCCGCTCTTTCATTGCCTCGAATGCCCACATGTCCCAGCACAAAAATAAATGTAACTGCTTTCAAGCTCGCATTTCTCAAGGCCTCAATCCACTGTTCGCGAACGAGACCCACTTGTATCTTCTTAATCATACTCATAGAGTCACTCAAGATGCAGACCTGCGTTACCTTCTGTGTGCGTAGCCACTCAAATGCCTTGGTCACCGCCATAGTCTCCATGGTCATACTACTCGTAGTGGCCGCAAAGGCACCACTTTCCTCCTTGATCGTTTTACCTGCGCACTGAGCTGTAAAGGCCCAAGCACTGCGAACATGCCTAATTACAGATCCATCAGTGTATATAATCACATCCCCCTCCTTGGTATTCTCACTGATTAAAGCCTGTACTTCTTTCTCCACAGCTGTGGGACACCATTCTCTGCATTCCCTGCTAAGTGATATTACTACTCTCAAACAAGTTTCGAAATCTGTGGGTAGACCTATCCATTCCGCACCTGCTGCCACATCCTGTAATCTGCACACGCTTTGTATTACATCCTCAGCACGTCCCATCCACGACCTTCCTCTCTTGAGTCTGCTGCCTTTAACTTTCTGTATTTCAGAATGCAACGGGTGTTCCTTATCTGCATGTATTGAAGGTAGTCAAGTAGGTATCGCATAGCTCTTGTCGATGTGTCTCTTGTGCATCCCAGAATGATACGCATTGCTGCATTCTGGACTCTATTCAGTCTTTCGATCTGAGTTTGGCTAAGAGTCAGAATTGCCAGTGCATATTCCACCACAGCCACAACCAAACCCTGGTACAAAAGAAATAACAATCTTTGCTCACACTGCGCAGCAGCCATAACCTTCATTGCTGCTAAGCCTTTGCCTGCCCTTATGATAATGTGGTCAACATGTTCCCTGAAACTCAGGCTTCTGTCAAAAAACACACCCAGATATCTCATTGTGATGGTATGATGATCATTTTATATAGTACAGTTGTGATGTTCATGTTCACATATTTGTTTTTGAAAATACAGGACATCTGCCCTAAGATCTGGTATGCTATGTTGCATCTATGTTGGATTTCTTTAGTGTTTTTCCATGTGATGATATGATACTTCCAATATAAGTGAATTCTTTCACCTATGTCAGTTGGTCATCGATGAAAATAGTGGTGTTTCCTCCTATTTTTGTAATTGATATTACCTCAGTTTTTTCTGTGTTTATCTTCATGTTATAGTCCCTACATGTTGTGTGGAGTCTATTTGTTGTTGTAGTTGTTATTCTGATGTTGATGTTATTGCTTGATCGTCTGCAAAAAGAAGTTCGCTCAGGAGGTTGTCTACTTCATTGGTGTTGGTAATTTTACATATACAATCAATATATGTACAAGCAATGCTTGCCTAGGCATTGTAAGACCTCCCCAACAAAAAGAATAACAGATAAATATCAATCTGCAGTTGAAAGTTAAACGTAACCACCTGACATTGTGAGAAAGTACTTACGGCTGACCTACTTAACTGTATTTACTAATATCTGATTTACTGGTCATCATCATCATCAAGTGCTGTCTCTGCATTGAAGGTTGGCTGCAACGGATCTCCAACATCCCCTGTCTCTTATCTTGGTGGTGCACTCTGCTAGACTGCAACCTGTCCATCGTGTGATGTTACTCTCCCACTTATATTTCTGCCTACCTCTAGCTCACTTCCATTTGACTTTACCCTCAAGTAAGGTCTTCAATAAAGTGTCATGTCTTTTAATGTGTCCAAAATATTTTATTTGATTTCTCTTAGTAGTTCTTTCTTCATATTAAGTGTTTTAGCACCTCTTTATTTGTTTTCTTTATTTTATTTACTGTTAATAATAAAAATTGTTAAAAACTAAGACACAATCACAAATTCAAGTGTGTACAGCTAAGACGTAATCAAGTTTCATAGGCATACAGGGCCATAGATACACCTTCAGTTTAGGGGGAGAGTTACTTTAGAAGATTCATGCACTCATTTTCATTACAATTCCTTCTTTTTATTTAGATTTTTGATGACCCTTTTGACTAAATTTCTACAAATTGTTTTTACCTTTTGGCTATGTTCTTAGTGCTAGAAGTCATGTTCTAATTTCTATAGGGATGGGGGGGGGGGGTGTTTGAACCATCTATGGACTTGTAATCATGTTACTCTTGGAAAATGTAACTTCTGAATACATATTGCCTGTAGTATACAGAAAAACAGACCAACAATCATACAGAAGGTATCACCAGTGTCCCAACAACCATACAGAAGGTATCACCAGTGTCCCAACAACCATACAGAAGGTATCACCAGTGTCCCAACAACCATACAGAAGGTATCACCAGTGTCCCAACAACCATACAGAAGACCATTGGTGAGACCCACGGACGCAACCACATAAGTAGAAACTTGCTTAGAATGCAGCTGATACGCTGATGTGTGAACTGTCTACTGCAGATTTGAGTTAGACTGCAGCTAATGTGTGATGATTGTTCTACTATCTACAGCATATATTTTGTGACTTAGACTGCAGCTGTTTCTCTGATGTGTGAAGTTACCCTAATGTCTATATGTTATGTGTTATTTATGTTTACACACGGTTTATATGTGGCCTTCTTACACATACTAATATAAATTGTTTGTGGCTCTCAAGTAATTTACTTACTTGTACAGTATGTGTGTTGTTAGTGTGTTGATCAACCGGTCCATATTCTAGTAACGAGAGTATATACGTTGGAAGTCATGACTACAATTGCATCTTTTTTAAAGATGAGGTGCGTTTGAATCTGGAAAGCATATGGACTCAAGTTGTGAAGCGAATAGGTGCCAACTGAATGGACCTCGCTAAAATCTTGTTTGCTGCCTTATTTTTCCCACTGTCTACAGTTGGATGTTATCTGATTATACATGCTTCCTTATTATACCAGTTAAAAATAATTTTCTTGCAAAATGTTAGTATTTGTAACATTCCATTTAAATATTAATTATTGGCGTGTATATTTTGAAAATTTTATCATTGATATGTATATTTTAGAGCTTGCTAATGATAAAAATATTTAGAAGTTATAATTGATATGTATGTTTTGGAAAAGTATGTCATTGAATTGTTTATTTTTAATTTATAATTGAATTGTGTAAGGTGGCCAAAAAGTCTCTGCATATATTGAAAAAATAGCTCATCTTCGATGTTCGTTCTCTAACTTTCACAGACCATCACAATGCAATCTAGAGAACAGAATGTGTTGTGCCATGGTTTACAGCCTAGCTATGATATCTGTGTTTTTTTTTTGGCCTGCACACATCCAACTTCACCATGGCTTCTGGGCCACTGATCCTCTGTGGGATGGGAGAGCCAACTCCATCCCAAAACCTCCTCCAATAACATACATGGCAGGTAATAGTGTTGCTATATTCTGTGCTCCCCTCTTAGGCCTAGCAACACACTGGCGTTGAAAAAAATGTGTATTTCATCATGAATACTGTTTCCCAAATAAATCATTCATATGCTGAAGTAGGATGTATCAGGACATTGGTGCAAATAAAATGGCGACAACACATTTCTGTTCTCTGGACTAAATCCTTTACGACCATTATCCTACTACAAGAAAGATCCGGTGGGAGTTTGAGAACAAACACAAAAGAAATCATCGTCACATTGTTGTTACATGTAAAATCAAACAAGTTAACTTGGAATATAAGTGTTGAATATTTCACAAATGGTTGAGGATATATTTCATTATGGTTTGAATTACACAGAAGAAATTATTCTTAAATTTATCCTGATTGATTTCCTGACCTTACTTCACCGAACTGTTATCTGTGGGATGCTCTGCAATGAAATGTTTAGGAAGATAATCCTCATACATTTATTGAGATGCAGGAAGCGACCACCACCCACATTCAACAAGGTGTGTTCAGACATGTCTTGATGTTCATGTGGATATTTTCAACATCTTTTGTGACAAATATTATGGTACAATATATTTTACCCAATGAACAACAAGATAGTGCAGTAACATTGTGGACAAGCGTCAATACCAATTTTTCAATGAACACCATGAAAATAGTGATGTCTTATTTTTTTTAATGAAACTGCATGGAGGAAAACACATTGCGAGTCTGGACTAAAATCACATCTAGGTACTGTCTAGACACCCTGTATATTTTTAATTAATCTAAATGTTTTTTCATACTTTTTTACAAACAAAAATGTATACTTATTGATTACAATCAAAAATTTATTTCATCCTGTATAGGACATTGCTATTCAAATATTGTTTAAATTTAATGAACCCTAAATACATGCAGTTACATTGTCAGTTACAACGTGGATGATTGGATTTTTAACCACGATCTCATTCCACCAAGTTAGATTTGTGAAGTGAGCCCACTATCCTCTATATCAATGAGTAAGGTTTGTGAAGTGAGCCTATCGTCATCAAAGCTATCTCCGCAACACAAGTTGAAAGGCTGCAACAGACCTCCAATAACCTGTCTGTCTTCATGGTGCACTCTGCTAGACTGTAACCTGTCCATATCTTAATGTTACACTTGCATCTCTGTTTCCCCTCTACTTTACCCACAAGTAAGGTCTTCAACAAGGTAAATATCTTCAAAAGTCTTTTAATATGTTCAAAATAGTTTATTTGTTTGATCTTTATTTCCTTTAATAATTCTTTCTTCATATGAAGTGTTGTTAGAACCTCTGTTAGTTTTCTTATCTTTCCATGATGTTCTCACTATTCTTCTATATATCTATATTATTTGTTTATTGTCCATGTTTCTGAGACATTAATTAATATAGAATAGATGTAGCATTTTATAATTCTCATTGTTAGCTTGTTTGTAATTTGTTTAGATGTTAATATTTTCTTCATGTCATTGAAAGTGCTTTTAACCATTCCTATTCTCCTTTTAACTTGTTTCACACCTGCCATCATTTATGATTATGTGTCCGAGATATTGATAATGTTCAACTTGTTGTAGTTTCTCTCCATGTATTTATATGTTGTAACACCTGTTCTTCTGTGATGTTGCTGATTATTAAAAATATTCTGTGTAGATATTAAATAGGTAGGGTGATAGAATACATCCTTGTCTTACCCCTCTTTCTATTTCTATGCATGGTGAGTAGCTGTTTTCACACTAAGTAAGCCCACTATCCTCTATATCAGTGAGTTAGGTTTGTGAAGTAAGCCCACTATCCTCTCTACCACACAGTTATGTTTATGAAGTAAGCCCACTATTTTCTCTAGTGAGTTAGATTTGTGAAGCAAGTAAACTGTTACAATAATATGGGATCTTTGTGAAACATTTGTGTTTGCTTCTGTCAGTGCCAATCTTTACCTTACCATCCTATATTTGAACCCCACTGCTGACGCCAAACAATAAAAAAAATAATGAAATTTTCTTTCATATCATATGTACAGTTTCCAAGTTGTAAAATTATCTCAATAAGTGTCCTAAATGTGAAGATTTATTTTTTGTTAAATATAAATAGTAAATATATTTGAAGATAAATATGTTTTATAGGCTGCTGTTAATATTTTGGAGAATTTTCATGCCAGAAGTGCCTTTGGATAGATATATATATATATTGTAAATATGTCTGTACATAAGTGGATTCAACATTCATAACAAATTCACACTTTAATTATCTTCATTGCAAAGTCACTGTATGTACCCATACAACAAGAAAGATCAGGATATAAGGCGTGGTAAAGACCAAGAACTAGACAGGTGGAGACAATAAAAATAAAAAAAAACCGTAAAATGACATGGGCTGCCCATGGCTAATTAACCCAAAAGGCCAAAAAAAGGCAACTCCAACTCTTTCTCCCAGCCCCCACTCCCACGATGATTAATGGCAGAAGTGGAAATGACAATACAAAGTTAATATATCCCCTATTTATGAAGTCAAATATTTTAATCCTTGCTTATTGTGAAGATATATAACATCATTATTTCAAACATATGTATTCCAATATATTAAATGTCTTTAGTGATAATTTTGTATTTAATTATAATCGAGAATAAGTGAGACTGCTGTAAAACTGTATAACAATCTTTACAATGAATGCACAGACTATCAGACTATGGAGTAAAAGTATGAAAAAAAAGCAGATATCAGTAAACAAGACAGTTTCAACCATTAGGTCTTTTTCAAAGAAAATACAAGACAGTGAACAAACAATAAAAACAGTAAAAATAAAAACAATATCACAAATCATTAGATGGCAGATATTTAACAGTAGAGACATCCATGAGATAAAGCATCAGAATTGGTTCACAAACCAAATTTAGAAATAAGGGGCTAGAGTAACACAAGGTAAATATCAAAATAAACAGAAATAGGAATACGTGTTATCAATATGTCAATAAAGCGAAATAATAATAATGAGACAATATTTTGACTAAAAAGCCTTCATCAGGACAAACATAAGACCAGTCAACAAATTTTACATAGAGACACACATGATATGGCGATGATAGAAAGGAAAGAAGGAAGGAAGCAAGAAGAAAATGGAAGAATCAAAGAGAGGGCAGCATGACAGGAGGAAACAAGAGTTGTGAAAGGAAGATGAATGTGGTAAGTAAGGAGGGGAAAGCGCACAAAAAAAGTAAAAGGACAGATGGAGTGAAAATGATAAGAGAATAAAATAATATGCTGAAAGTCTGCAGTGAAAAAGAAATATGGACTAGAGACACTGAGCTAAATAGTGACCAGACACCTTAACTCTACAGTTCAAGGGTGCTGAGGTGGACAAAGATGAGAAAAATTTGCCTCTGGCAACTAGAGGCAAAGAAATGTGAGCTGACAATGGCTGGTTAAAGACAGTGGCTGGAAAGAAAGGATGGGGGAGGGGGCAAGATGTACCAAAGTCAGGGAGGGGGTGCAAGACCATTGGCAGTATAGAGGACCTGTTCGCAGAACCAATGTACTATCACACATCTCTCACCCTGACTATTCCTATGTCTTGTATACTGGATCCCATATAAAAAATGACCAAGGCAACTCCAAATACACAAATAGTGATTAACCAAAAATACAATAACAATCAAAAATGTTATGAATGAAGGTCCAAATAATACTGTTGGATGGTCTCAATGGGAGAATGTAGTGGTCAAAGTGCACAAAGGGGGATCGGATGGGGCCGAAATGTGAGGAAATCGCAATAACAAGTCAATCAACTATGATGTGACAAAAAGGCATAAAAGAAGAGAAAGGAAGGTGGAAGAACATAAAATGTATCAAGAGATATAGCAAAGTATTATAGAGAGAGGGTTGTGGAAGAAGTAGGAGGAAAGATACGAGATGCAGTCAGAATCTGTAGCAGCAAACTGGAGAAAACTAAAAAAAAATGACAGATGTGCCACAGGATGTGGCCGTGCAGAGGTGAGAAAAAAAGGGCAGGCCGCCTTGGATACGTACATTGTAAGAAGGTATCACTGTATGGAGGTATGCTGTACTAGAAAGACAGAACATGAGAGATAGAGGGCATGAGGTGACAATGTCAAAGAAAGGCAATGCCATCTGTTTCTTGTTTTGGTTTTCAAAAAGTTTTGAAAGTCTGCTCTCACAGACAAAATATAGAAGTAAAGGAAGGTAAAACTCAGAAAATGTTTTAAAATCAATATTTTTTTAGTTTACTTTTCAGTTGACAACTCCACAGAACACCTTTTGCAACTGTTTGGAGTCTCGACCCACAGGTTGGGAACCTGTGTCATATAAGGTCACAGTGACATAAAATCTGCGGTGTAGTTGGCTGTGTGGGTCTGAAAAGCGCAGATATGCAGCCAAGCTATGAACCATGCACTACATCCTGTTAATCTGCAGGAGTTTGAAAATGAATGCAAAGGAATCATTGAATTATGATTTTGTGTTCTGTGACCAGTCTGTTTTCATTGGTGTAATTTTTGTGGAAAATAAATCCGTTGTGCTAGGCATCTGTAACATGATTTGTACAGGGTGAGTTTTTTAATTTACCCTCTGACCTGAAAAAACCCAGTTCCTTATCGGGAGTCAAACTCTGGATCTCATGGTTGTAAGGCCAGCACTCTAACCTCTTGGCCATGCACACATATGAAAGTTAAATTTATGTCTATTCCTGCATGAAAGTTAAATGTATGCCTGCTTATGCAATATGACAGTTAAATTTATGTCTATTCCTGCAGCATGAAAGTTAAATTTATGTGTTTTATTTTCGCTAACAATATTTCAACATCAGCTTATTACACCAATGCTCAATCCTCTTATCTAATTATTCCTATAAACGACATCACGTCAGTTTATATTAATATTATTAATTTTAATTCTTCATTCAATAAGAATGGAGTGCATGGCTTTGTGGTTAGAATACCGTTCTCAGACCCTTGAGGTCCCAGGTTCAATCCACGGTTGGGAAATTTTTAAAAATCTTTCGGAGGTACATTAAAAAATCCTTCCTGTACATGTCGCGGCATCTGCTATGATAAAGCGACCTTTATTTTCACAGCCTACAAACCTCCCTGCACTCCTTCACAGGAAAACATGCAGTAACAAAAAAATTTTTTTGTATTATTAAGAACTGCATTTGAATGATATTCATATTGTGCACCATGATTGAAATCTTATGTCTGACCAGTAATGTAAACAAAACTATCAATATCTACTATGGTAGATACTGTGATTATGTTATGTCTGTTATCTCTTTGACCAGTAATGTAAGAAAAAAACAATATCTACTATGGTAGATACTATGATTATGTTATGTCTGTTATCTCTTTGACCAGTAATGTAAGAAAAACTATCAATATCTACTATGGTAGATACTGTGATTATGTTATGTCTGTTATCTCTTTGACCAGTAATGTAAGAAAAACTATCAATATCTACTATGGTAGATACTGTGATT
The DNA here is from genome assembly GCA_034231615.1 of Meghimatium bilineatum. Classification (NCBI taxonomy): domain Eukaryota; kingdom Metazoa; phylum Mollusca; class Gastropoda; order Stylommatophora; family Philomycidae; genus Meghimatium; species Meghimatium bilineatum. The sequence continues at coordinate 46,343,039 of CM067304.1, forward strand.
ATGTTATGTCTGTTATCTCTTTGACCAGTAATGTAAGAAAAAAACAATATCTACTATGGTAGATACTATGATTATGTTATGTCTGTTATCTCTTTGACCAGTAATGTAAGAAAAACTATCAATATCTACTATGGTAGATACTGTGATTATGTTATGTCTGTTATCTCTTTGACCAGTAATGTAAGAAAAACTCAATATCTACTATGGTAGATACTATGATTATGTTATGTCTGTTATCTCTTTGACCAGTAATGTAAGAAAAACTATCAATATCTACTATGATAGATACTGTGATTATGTTATGTCTGTTATCTCTTTGACCAGTAATGTAAACAAAACTACTGATATCTATTACAGATTGATTGATACACTGATTGAGATGTGATCTTTTTGACCAGTAATGTAAACTAAATACAAATTTGTTGGTGGCACAAAAATATGCCATGTATCCAATCTTCAGTCACGTCAGTTAAGATAAATGATGTCATTTATGTATCATCCGGTTTATGACTATCCACAAATATATTTCTGATATTTGAGCTCAACTTTCTTCTGTGTTCGTTCTCCAACTCCTGTAAGCTAGCAGTATGTAGTCCAGAGAACAGGAAGTATTGTCTTGGTTTATAGCTTAGATGTGATATTTTCACCTTGCGGCCTGATTCATCAGATTCCAGTTTGTCTTCTGGGTTTTTTGACCCTCTATAGGGATGGGTCTGCCAACTCTATCCCAAAACCTCCTTAGTTACCTCTTATGACATTCATGGGAAGTAACAGTGTCACTATTATTCACTTCCCTTTTATGCTTGGCAAAACAAAGATCAAGCTCAACCTTTTTTGGACACTTGTTACTTCATAACTCACTCCCCATAGGTCTAAAATGTTTTCGGACACTTTACTTCATGACTCACAACCGATAGTTCCAACTATTGTTTTTGACATGTTACTTCATGACTCACAACCCACAGGTCCATATTGGTTTTTAGAATTGCATTCATTTTTGTCTACTTCAAACCTCTCATTTCTTGATCGTTTTCATTCTCAAAGTTGTGCCGTTAGCAGGATATAGGCCAGAGATTGGAATGTGTTGTGTCAAAGTTTACATCTTCGGTGTGTGATCTTCATACTTCATTCCCAATACACAACATTTTTTAATCACTTTGACCTTCTATGGGCTACGGATTGCCAACCCAAGGCAACCCCCCCACAGTTACCTCTTACTACATGCATGGCGGGTCATAGTGTTACTATTTCCTTCTCCCATTTAGACACTGGCAAAAATCTCACCAGCATATTTTGCAGATGAATCCTTATCTTATGGCTTTAAAGTATTTGCAATAGATAAGTGAGAATGCTGTAAAGCTGTATGACAATAGTACCTACATAGAGCATGTTTGATGAGCTTATAATTAATGCACAGACCCTATATATTGGGTATGAAAAAATACAAGAAAACAGTAAACAACATTTTCAGAAAGCTATTGTGATAATGCTATTGTTTTTACTGTTTTATTTTCTTGAAAAAGACCTGAAGGTTGAAAATGTCTTTTATACTGTTATTTGTATTTTTTCGTTAAAATACCCTATAGTCTGTGCATTCATTGTAAAGCTTACCAAACTTGTGTTCTACATAAGTACAAATGTATTTGTAAACTTCAAAGTATTTAATGCCAGAGCTGTTAAAAAACTGTTTTACAAATTGGATGATGAATTATATTAAAGTTAAGTTACTGTGGCCTTATACTGCATGGTTGTGATATGTTCTACAAACACTATTCATGTAATGGCTGATGCCTTAAAAAACTGGTTATAGAGTTGACTGAGCTGTACAAATGTATAACCAATAAATGACACTTTTAATGTTCTTATGATTTGTTTTTTTTTAAAAATCATTGGAAGCTTTTGAATGCATGACTAACCCCTCTGAGAAGAAGGCTCCTCCAATAGGCATTGCACTAAGCTGAAAGCTGAAGCCACCTGGGTGTGAAAGAAAGCTTGGAGAATCTTCCCCACTGCACATAGGAAGTAAGATCTAATCACTCGTAATTCCTGTGGTTCGAGAAGAAGAAAGCATGTCATTAACCTTTAGGGCTCTGACTTAAAATTAAGAAACATCCCCTGAGGCCTGACTTATTTTTTGGAAAATTTGCGTTATTGATGGTGGGTGTTTTGAAAACTTGATAACTGTTTTGTTTTTTAAGATATCAAAATAATTTTTGCACATCTAAATAAAGCAGTGAATAGTGAATATAATCGCGTTTTTGTTGTTGTTGTATGTGTGGTATGACAGTTGTGAGCAAGTTGTGAAGTTGAAAATTCTGGCGCAAAACGCCATTTTCAAAATCGCAAATATATCTTCGTGATGACCCTAATACATGAGCAATGTGTGGCAACATTGATAAAATCCTCATAAATACCTATACTTAATGTATATATATATTGTTTTATATCCAAACTAATATAATATGGACTAAAAAAACTAATAAAACGCGAAGAAATCGCATATAATGTCTGTCCGGTGAACACTAGGTCTAGGCCGACACATAGCGTAATTATTGTCCATGCACACATGTGGCACCCCTGATACATATTATTTTTTTGTTTTTGAATGAATACATAAACATTCTTATCAAATAACAACATATTAAACACACAAAAAACAATTAGAACATGTAGTCATGATCACTTACCCATGCCACGCGGTACTCAATTTGATAGTAAAATACGGCCGAAAATGGCTAAAGTCGCTCTAGAAATGCACTGACAAATTCAACAGACTTTCTCTCTCTTACAATCGTAATGTATAAAGGAATTTGACCTTTAAACTGTGACGTATTCCTAGCTTCGTGTGGTGGGAATTCTATGTCATATAAGCTTTAACTTCGTGAAGTTCCGTACTCGGGAATGGAGCGATATCTATGGCGTATGATTGTGACCACAGGCAAGGTGGGACGCACACGCAAGGCGCAATGTTGCGACCATAGGTTAATAATTGCTTTTTCGTTCATTCTCATTTCCAGCAGATTAGCAGGATGTAGTCCAGAGAATGGAATGCATTGTGTTGTGATTTACAGCTGAGCTGTGATGTCTATTCTTTTCGGCCTGAAACATTTGAATTCAGCATGGTTTCTGGGTCCCTTTGACCTTGTCTGGGACAGCCAACTCCGCCTCAAGACCATCTTTGTCGCTTCTTATGACATGCATGGAATGTAAACAGTGTTGCTATTCTTTGCTCCCCTTTTGGGCCCTGGTATCACAAGAGTGGTGTGTATAATGATGATAAACTTATATATGTTTATATAAATATATGTCATGAGTACAATGACACAATGAAAGGGTAGAACAGCGCCAGAGGGCAGCGCGAACTGCAAATGAAAAGTTCCTAGGAAAGGGGAACTATAAGCTCTGTTAGCTCGAGTCGAGCTTCTAGTTACCTGTGATCCTTATAGGCAGAGACCCAGACCCAATCGTGGGCGTTCGGAAAAGCAAGAAGACCTAACCCTATATATAACTCTAATGTTGAGCCTTCCTAAACTGGAAATATGCTCATGAAGAGAAAGGGTGTCGTACCCGATGGGCTTAGGCAAAAAGGGACAACGATGGCAGCCCTGGCCCAACTCTACTGTCAAGTTTTCCTATACCGGAAATACACTTGCAGAGAGAAAGGGTTCAGTACCTGATGGGCTCAGGCGCTATTGGGACAAGGTCGCTCAGCTCGAGAACGCCTTGTTCTCAAACGCGCGGTGTGAGATTCGAACTTGGTCGAGGGGTTCACGATGTCTGTGAATGACACCTCGGGTAGGAGGGAGAACGTGCCAGGGTCCAACTCTTCTGGCGAGTTCTTCCTCATACGGAACCAGGCTCACGGATGAGTCACGATTCAGTACCCGATGGACACAGTCAGAGTACGTCCAATTGCACGAGATGGGTTCATGGACGGTGGAACATCTCGTGCCGGATAGACACTCTCGGCAGGAGTCTTGGCGAAGAGGCACTACACACCAACGTGCCCGGCGACAGATAGAGGCTGTCACGGACTAGGGACCAAACCCGAAATAAAGGAATGACGAAAACGGGTGTGCTGGACCTCAGACGTCCTGACCACAAGTGGCCAACTGGGGTGCAAATAATCACAGTTCTACTGTGGAACTTGCAGCACAACGTACTTCACGCTCCCCAGCGGAAATCACACAAAATATTTGTTGTGGTTATATGAGAACGAACGCTGAAGAAGAATAATAATGAACAAAAAAAGCATGATCACACTGGACAGCACTTGTTCAGATTTAATTATAGCGATTCATGCGGAATGAGCAGACAGACTAGTACCAGTATCATTATTTCAGACTTGCTGGATCACATTTATTGAATCACTCAGTATGCATACATGAGGATAAGCTGTGATTACAGCCAGTTTAAGGCTTATGTTATGACAAACACTTCCATCATTAGACTACATATTGCTATGACCTGCTCACTACACCTCAGCAATACCACTGAATAAACAGTACTGCAGTGGATCTCTGTGGCATACTTGGAAATGAAAACGCTGATCTATCAAGGATGGTCAGGGAAGGAAGATCACTAGAACAAATAGAAAGTGATATTACTTATTATGAATGCAAGACTATGATAGAAGCAGAATGAGAAAAAATAGAAGCTGATTCACACAAGTGCAGAACCAAATGACCCATATCATCAAATGTGCACTTCACATGAGTGGTTCTGGGTTCATTCTTCAGATGAGGGGCAGAAATGTTTTTCAATTTGCAGCGTCTCCCGGGGCACCCAGTCTTAATTGGATACCTGATGAATCCGGGAAGTAAAAACTACGAGTGAGATGCTTTACTTTACCATCAAATGTCACGCAAGGAACAAACCATAGATAACCTGAAGCAAACTAAAGTTCATTGAAACTATTGCCGCCGTAACCTGATAACTGACTGAAGAACAAAGAGATTACATGTTGTTGCAGTGAAGGCACCACTGGCTTCGTGAACTATTCTTCCATGGCAGTGAAAGCAAGACAGGTTATCCAGAAAGTCAAAGCAGGTAAAGTGTGTAGGCAATGGGTGGTGTCATTGGAGAAGGCCAAGAATTGAGTCTCACTGCACAAAATCACTTTCATCTTTGTTCCCAGACATGCAATTGTGGAAGCAAACAAGAGTTGGCTGGTTCTGCTTCTATAACAAGTGGTAAACCTATGGACTGAGCAGACATATTAAATGCTCTACGAGAGTCTGCATGATCAAAGGATTTAGAGGTCAATGAGCATAGGTCAGTATCGAGAATGTGTGAATTGGATAAGATTGAGGATCTGTGTAGCACAGAGAGAGAAAATTTCAAAAACAAAAGCAATACTGAACCAGAACCATCAGTCGCTACACCAAGAGAGGTTTATTGTAGCGGAGATCTGAACGCCCATGTACATGTCCAGTGTGCGAAGATGACAACATACTTAAGCCTATTTCAGACTGAAAGAAAGAACACAGAAAACCAACATTAATAACAAAATTCATAACATTTATTGTTGTCAAGTATGATGATATAATGTTTAAAGTCTATACTAAGACAAGTTTCATATAACGAAGATTGTTTAGTCAGACATTTAAATCTCGCACACAAACACTACAAATGCACACACACATATGATCTAGGACACAAGACTTCTCTACCTACAACCTCATGAATCTAGCAGACTTCTGAGATCGTTCTCAAACTCCTTTCAAGTGGCATGATATAGTCCTAAGAGAGTAAAATGTACTGCATTGTTCTTTATAGTAACAAAGACCCGAAATGGTACCAAAGAATAGCAATACTGTTACTTGCCAGGCATGTTGTGAGAGATGACTAATGGGAGTTGGGGGTGGATTTGACTGCCTCATACCATAGGGTCAAAGTGACCTGTAGGCCAAGCTGAAGTGTCAGACTGTGTCAGACTGAAAAGTGCAGATATTGCAGCAAAGTTGTAAACGATTCAGCATTCAGTTCTCTGGACTACATTCTGCAGGAGAATCAATGAAGAAGGTATGCACATATATGTACCTCTGAGCAGGAACCTTCTTTCGCAGCACTTGACGATGCTGAAAACTGAGATTAAAGGTATGAAAGCTCTGATCCCTCCACCCAACCTGATATAGGAAACGAGCATTATCAATCAAAATTCCTGGGGATCTATACAAGCAAACAGTCCCAGGTTGTCCGACATGTCCATATTCATAGTAATTGTAAAAAGTAGGTCCTATAGCAGGAACCTGCCATCAGGAATGAAAATAACTCTTCATGTACTAAACCACAGCAACTATTAGGTGGTGTGACCAGTTTCCTTACTTCCTTTACAACTGGATCTACTGGTTGTGTAAGACGAGAAACCAAGAACTGAAATTTTTTTAATCAGGGCGTGGTTTCAAACCTGGAACGCCATAACCTGTGATAGTAGCAAGCTCACTATCACCTAGGCTATCAATCCCCCTATTCATGCTAATATACACATCTTGACTACAATCACATCTATTTAAGGGTGCTGTGTTGTCAAAAATGGAAAACATGTTCACCCAAGATGCGAGGAAAGTAGGTGCCATCTCAGAGGACCTGGTTCACATACTGTTTGCCATATTATGATTTTTCTTTACTAGTCCCTGCAACAACATTTCATACAATATACATGCTTGTGCAACCCGAACCAAATGAAATACATTGCACAAATGAACTATAAGAAGAAATCCCAGAATAACCAACCCAAGACCATGTTGATCACAAACAAAAATAAATGATGGTATTTGTCAGCAATCTCAAATCATAAAACGTGTTCCAACTAGATTTCCATAGATGACACGGTGGGGAGTTTTCCTTCTAGATGACATCATGTTATAAATATGTGTTATTTTATCAAAGAGGCCAATAAAGAACATACTAGATTGACAACACCAATGAATGGTCTCAGCATGATTTTTTTACACGTGTCAGAATAACTGAGAACAGAGGTGTTTAGGGGACCTTTTCTGCTGATGTTTCAATGTGACATACTCACGAACCTGATGGGTTATGGGTAATTCTTATTACAGTAGAATTTCTCCAAAGCGGATGTCTCTATAACAATTTTTCCTCTTTTTAGGACCCCAGATTAAAATTAGCAATTTCTCCCTGGGTTCAGATTCTTTTATTGATAATGTGCATCATGTTTGGTAAATGCAATAACTTTTTTGTTTGTAAAGATAATTTTTGCATATGTAAATAAAGGAGTGAATAATGCAGATAATCGTGTTTTTGGTTGTTGTTGTAAGTGTGATATGACAATTGTGAGAAAGTTGTGAAATTGGGAAAGGGGGGGAAGGAGAGAGCTCAAAACACCATTTAAAAAACACAAAAATGTAATTTCTTGATGACTCTAATACTTGAGTAATGTGTGGCAAGATTAATACAATTCTCCTAAATACCTATTCATGCTGTATATAATTTGTTTCATCTCTAAACTAATAAAACATGAATGAATCACATACAATGTCCGTCCATTTAACACTACACCTAGTCCGACATACAATATAATTATTTTCCATGCCGACATGTGACACCCCTGATAAATATTGTTTTTGTGTTATTCAATGAACAAATGAACACGTATAATATAACAACTACTAAAACATGTAGATATTACTTTTTATGACAATCACCATGTCACATGGTACTACATTTGATAATAAAATATGCCGTCAAGAATCAACATAATTTGTTCTAGACTCGTGGTGAATAAATCAGCCGGTAATTCTCTCCTTCCTACAATCGTAATGTGTAAAGGAATTTGACCTTTGACTGTGACATATTCCTAGCTTCATGTGGCAGGAATTCTACGTCATGTGAGCACAACTTTGTGTGATTCTGTACTGAGGAATTGGGGCATAGCAACTGAGATGACTTGAGTCATAGAAGGACCACTGATAACGTAATGTTGTCGGTGATTCCAAACACCAATGTGGTCCGTAAGGTTAATAACAGTTTTCATAATCCCCAATTATATTTAAGCCATATTGTATGTACTGGATATAGTGAACTTCAGTTATAACATACATATTTCTTCAGTCCACACATAGCTGTTATAATGGGATTTGACTGATATTATGCTATTTAATATAAATAAAAAGTAAAGTTACCCATAGCATTTATTAATGCAGTAGGGGTGCGAGATGTTAGCGATCTCACATTTCAGTGGCTCTGCTATATGACGGTGGTAGTCATCTCCTCTCCCTCACAGTCTTTACTTCCCAAATTAATCTGGTACCCATTTAAGGCTGGGTCGACACAGGAGCCATTAACATCTGAAAAACATTCCCGCCTCCACTGGGGAATGAACATTATTTAATGTTCCATATTATTTAATATGCAAATCACTCAATGAATATCATCGGCTCAGTAACAGAAACAAATGATGGATTCCAGTTAGCTTTAGATTTCCTTAAGAAATAGATATGGACCATCCAGCACAATTTTCAGGGTTAAACAATTACTATGATTCATTGCAAAGGAAAAAAGCTATGCAATAAGATATATTCACAAATAATGTATATTTCATTGATCAAGTGACCTACATTTTCTATGGAAATGATAATCAAGTGACCTACATTTTCTATGGAAATGATAACACTCAGGATAAAATATCTAACTTCTACTAAAAAAGCTAAAAATAAGTATAAAAAAGTGAAAGTAAATGATAAGAAATAATAGTATATACAAAAAAGCAGACATTTGCTTCCTTGAACAATCACAACACAAACAAAACTTTTGAATGAAAAATAACAAGTATAATCTAACAAAGTACATCCATGATGGGTGCTCAGTAAGTTTGTTCTAGTATGTTTATTATTTTTTATTAAATATTTTTATTTGTCTTGTGTTTCTTGATAAAGGTTTCATTGTAGCTGCAATGTAGAAAATATCTTTTTTTTTTTTCATTTAAATTTATCATTTCTTATCATTTACATTCATTATTTATACTTATTTATTAGCTTTTTTGGTAAAATTAACACATTTATTTCTTTCAGTTATGCCTGTTCTCACTGTGTAGTTTTTTTTACTGCGGCACTCTCCTCTGTGTCAGATATCCTCGGACACTGGTTATGTTTTTTATGGAAACCTGGTTGAAACACTTTTTATGATTTGAGCATACACCCCTGACAAGTACCTGACACAATGAGTAACACAAATGACCACAGTGTTATACTCATGTGACATGATCAATAAATGAAACTGTCAAATATGCAGTGCTTAGTATTACTTATGTTATGCAATAGTCTCTTTAATCCTAATAACGTCCATGTCGATCACGAGATCGTCTCCTGTCACGGTGTTCTCTGCTGCGTGAGCGCCTGCGGCTACTGTTGCTGGTGGGTGGGGAGCGTGACCTTGATCTGTGATATAAAATATAAATATACGTAACGCTGAACATAATATTTTGCATGCTAATACAGATAACACACAGAGCTGCTCCATAAACACTTTCAGATGTCAACTTGAATGTTTACAAAGACAGTAATCAATGTCTGCTGATGTCTCCTTAGAGTTTAATCACCAAATGACATTAATTAAGGATATATCTATGTTTGATGTGCTTCTTATTGGTTTGGTAATGTTAGTTTATTAATAGAGAAAATAACAATAATGGGTATAAAAAAATAATAAAGCATGGGCTGCAGTAACAGATGGAAAATGATAAAATAATATTACAATAAACAAAATCTAATGAACAAAAAATGAGTATAAATTATAATAAATGATCTTCTTCAGTGTATATTCTCCAACACTCACTGGATCTCTCATGTAGCATGACAATGGTCCTACTAGATTACCAGTAGGATCTAGTCCAGAGAATGGAAATGTATTGTGTTGCTGTTTTATTTGTGTCAAAGGTCTGATATATCAGTCTTCGGAAGAAATAAATTATATAAACCAGGACAATTTCTATATTCCATTCAGCTTCATTTCCAGGGCACGTTGAATAACTCCATAAAAATAAGGAGTGATTGTTCAAGAAAATGTTTTTAAAATTCAATTTGAAATCAGTTTTTATGATTCAAAGTCAAATTAACAGATAAATTGAAGAGGTACTGATCTGTGAACATATCTTTGTGAATGTCATGTAAGATAAGTTTACTTGTCATGTAATATAAGAGAGAAAAAAAAATTAAAAACCAGTCTCATGTTGGCTTCAGTCAAATTGTTTGCTGATAAATGTTCAAATGAAATGCTGCAAAGCAGTCTCCCTTACACAGATGACAATTTATTATTTTTTTTTACTATTGATAGTAATTTTTCAGTAAATTTTTACCTTATTTAGTATTTTCTACCTATTTGTTTGGTTACTGCTGCACTTTCCATTTTGTCGGACTTCCTCAGATATTTTGGTTATTTATATGTCACAGATGACAACAACATTCTGTAACTGATAACTGCTCCAAACATATAGGCTTTGTTTACATAAAGAAACAAAACATCTGGTGATACAAAGGTTTCCAAAACATGATCTCATTTTCTGAGAATTTTGATGCAGGCATACACATGATGTTTGTTCTACAAGTTCTAAATAACGACACGTAAAAATAGTGAAAACTCAGACTAATCCTAATCAAGAGCAGTTTAATCTTGATCAATGCCGTTTGCAGGAACTTATTTCTCGTTAAATTGATCAATATTGACATAGATCAGCTGTGTTTATTCTCAATCATTACTAGGTCTATGGTGTGGGGAGGGTAATGCACACTTCATCAATTATGCCTACACTACAAATGACGATCATTACTACTTTCACTTTCTATATACTGAACTAATTCACCAATGTCTGATTCATTCACGTTCTCAATAATTCCCTTTTAAAAATTGCCTATCAACATCATCTCACTCATAAGTAGGTCCATTCTTAAGAAAATTGAAAGCCGGATTAAAAAAATAAAAGCTCCTATACGACACCCGTTATCAGTGTTCCGAAAACAACACTGGAAGCTGCCATTACTAGTAATCACCTCAGGGCTAAATGTAATATGTCTATTCACATGGAAACTGTGAAGACCATCAATCTAAAACACTGTGTATACGTCGGGCAGATTGGGAGTGTATATAAAGTAAGCGGATATGGCGGGCTAGGATTGAAAGGGATATTGTGACCAATTTCTAGGCTATGTATATACGTCTTCTTCTGCATTCGTTCTCAAACTCCTGCAGATCAGCAGGATGTAATCTGGAAAATGGAATGCATTGTGTCATGGTTTACAGCATTGCTGCGATTTTGGCCTGACACATCCAACTTCAGCATGGCTTTGGGTCACTGACCCTATATGGGATGGGACAGCCAACTCCATCCCATAACCTCCTTAGTCGCCTCGTACAACATGCGTGGAAGGTAAACAGTGTTGCTATTCTTTGCTCCCCTTTTGTGTCCTGACAACACACGGGAGTATATACATCTACGTTATGCTTATACAATATCTAAGTTATGTTGTATACATCTTCAGTGTTAGGATGGAAATCGAGGCTGCTACTACTGCCCTCAAATGGTTTTCTTGGTTCTCATTCTCTAAAGTAATTATTGTACTAGACTTCACAAGTCCATGTTGTAAAAAATCCAAATTGGTTGATATTGATATAAGTAGACAGCATCTATAGCTATTACCAACTTCCAGAGAATCACATGGATTTACTGTTCTGGACACACTGGTGTTCATAGTAATGAGAGAGCACATAGAATTGCATCCCAACACCAATAGATGGATCATTGACAATGTATAATGAGATGTGCTGAAACTGTTTTATGAGCACCTGCTAGATGTGGGCACCACGGTTGATGAAACATCGAGGCTTAGATTTGAACAATTCTCTGTTGTAAGTGCGTTAGAAGTATAATTGGATGTCTGCAGATAGGAAAGAGAAGAGTGTTTAACCAGCAGACCAAAGGAACCATCAGAATGCATAACCTTTATCATCTGCTAAGGGAAACTGAGCACCATTGGGTCTGCCCGGATTATAATGTTGCCATCCATAAGCAATTCCTGTTTCATTGTTTATGGAGTTTTTTGATAACTTGAAATACAATATTTAAATTCACCTTTTGCCTCGTTTGTGACCACGTCCATAAAGCTCTCGTCTCAACTCTCTAGAGATAGGCTTCAGGTGCATGAAGTTGCAGAATCCACCACGTGTGCATTCCCTGGAGAGAAAAAAGTATACAAAGTTATAAAACTAATATACAAATTTATAAAACAAACACGTTTCGTCCTGAACATTGCCGGCCTTAAAAGAGGGGGGGGGGGAACAAATAGCAACACTGTCACATGCCATACCTGCCAACTAAAGAGGTTTGGGGGTGGAGTTGGCCATCATATCTAAGAGGTCAAAGTGACCCAGAAGTCAAATTGGTCAGATATGTCCAGTCAAAAAGTGCAGATATTGCAGTCAGACTATAAACCATGATACAGTGCATTTCATTCTTCAGAAAACACCCTGCTGACCAGCAGGAGTTTGAGAACGAACAAAGAAGAAAACACTGAGATGAATGTATCACTAATAATATAATTTGATAGACTAAACATTTATTGTAGTCTTCTTTCCATCTCTGATAACCAAGATGAAATTTTGTATGATTTCTGTCAGGGAGAGTAAAATATGTTGTGCTGCTGGTTTACAGTGGAGCTGTATTGGAACACATTAAATTTTGACATGCCTTTACTTCAGACTAGCTGTCTTAGTCAGTGAAAGCCTTCCTATCTGTTGCCAGGCAAATGAATTTGCTCTATGCCATAACAATTTATCACTCACTGTGCCCTTGGGCTTTACAGACCAATGTGTCCTTGAGTGGCACTATGTCTAACTCGCATGAGGTGTTTTGTTGTCAGTGAAATTGTCTCATGTAAATAGATACATTGCCCCATGTCTTCAGGTACTGACAATGAGCCCCTTCCAATTTAGGCAATTGCTCAAACATTCCAATTTAGGTAATTGCTCAAATATTAAAGCTAAACTATGGCTGATTTGCCCCTTAGTCGAGGTTTTGTTCACAGACATCGTGAACACAATGTTCAAGTTTGAGCCATTATCCACATTTTCTTTGTATCAGGTCAGTATGGTATCCTGAGTTTACCTTTTCACATACCATGCCACCAGAAGACAGCTAACAGCTTGTTCTTGAGCATGAATATTGCTTTTATTACGGTTTTGTATTCTTACTTATTCTTGCATGTGGTTCTGTCCATGGAAATGTGTTGTCTCGTTTTATTTGCGCCAATAGCCCAACACATCCATCTTCGGCGAGATCCAGTTTTCAAAAATTGATATTGAAGTCAGAAGTGTCCAGCTGAATGAGCAGATATCACAACAAAGCTGCAAACCATGATAAACATAAATCTGTTCTGACTAAATTCATCTGATTTACAGGAGTTTTAGAACAAATGCTGAAGACAGTAACTATATTTACCCCATTTCATATTGTCTACAGCAAGCCTCCCTGAAGTCTGTAACTGGTGACAACTCACAGTTGATTGGACGTCCGTTGAACCAACGGTTGTTCAGTTCAGCAACAGCTTTTTCTGCATCTTCTTCTCTCCGGAACTGATTGTTGGGAAGAGAAAATACAATTAACGGCGTATATCAGTAGTTCTTAAAATGTGGACTGTGAGACCCTCTCATGAGATCCACGAAGACTTGAAGAAATATTATACGCCCTTACATTGACAATAAAAAGATAAATGGAGAGATATAAAAATAGAAAGACAGAAGCAAGAACAAATACAGAACAAGTTATTTATTTTAGACCACTTTCACACAATTAGATATTCTTCTCATTCGCATCACACACAGTTAGATAAATGCTGATTACACAGAGGCACTGGTGAAATGTGAATGGATAAGGTAGGTACGGGAACATAAAGCAGGACAGGGCTCTAAATGCAGATGTCAAAGAAGACGACCGCTACATAGCTGAATATTTTATTGCTTATTAGCAACACATTACCATTACATTTTCAATTGCACACGTTGTTTACTACTTTTTAACAGACAGATAATTCATTCCTGAATGTTTTCAAATATGAAATTTTTGGGGGTGCACTGAGAAGAAAATATTTAAAGGGGGTCTGCAACAATAACACAATTAAGAATTACTGTTGTATATTATGTTATTTGTAACATTTCATACAATCATTTGCCATAAACATATTTATATTTACTGTCAGACTGCATTATCTGTCTTTTGATTTGACATCTCATATTATTTAAACTGGGTTTGCTTATTTCTGTCGCCCCCACTCACTTAAGCCAGTCTGTGGTAAAATCAAATATTATATTAGTCATTACTTGCAGCTGAAGTGAGATCCTGGTTAGCTGTCACTGACTCTGGCCTTTGGTATCTCAGTCACCATGTCTAGAATATTTCTCCTTCTACGTCAATTCTCTAACACCAGTTGATTAGCATGATATAATCTAGAGAATGGAATGTGCTGTGTCATGGTTATGATATCTGCACCTATCAGCCTGATACATCTGACTTCAGCATAGTTTCTGGGTAGTGAGATTCTAGTTAGCTTCAACCACTGACCAATAACAGCTTCCCTCTGTACCAATAACATAGCTTCCCTCTGTACCTATAACATAGCTCATTCTGAGCATTTTGATCCTCTATGGGATGTGACAACCTACCACACTCCCCAAAACCTCTTCTGACATGCTGTTTGTAAGCTTGTTCCTGTGGCTTCTTTGATTTCTGTGATCCATGTTTTACATGGTCTGCTTCTGGCTTTATAACCGTTATGTCTATGTTTCATGCCCATTTGTGGCATGCTATCTGTCGGTAGTCTGGGAGCATGTGAAAACCACTTGATCTGTTGTCTTTTGATGTGTTACAATACTGGTATTGTTTTGGTTATCTGTCTGATTTTATCGTTTCTATTTCTATCTCTTAATGACACTCCGAGTATTCTTCTTAGACATGTCATTATGTCACTATTTTTCTTTTGTCTTGTGCTGTCATTGTTCAGGTTTGGCACTGGTAGAATAGTGATGGGATAATAATAGTCTTGTATAATGCAACTGTAGTGTCTATGTTTATATTTTTGTTCTTGAAAATACGTGACATCTGTCCTAGGATCTGGTATGTTTTATTGCATCTATTTTGTATCTCTTTACTGTTTTTCCCTTCACTCATTATAATACTTCCTAAGTAAGTGAACTCCTTAACTTATTTAAAGTGTTTATTATTGATGGAGATAGTGATATTTCTTTCTTTGCTATTGTCATTATTTCGGTCTTTTCAATATTAGTCTTTAGAGCCCTGAATTAAAAATTAAGAAACATCCCCTTGGACCTGAATTCTTTTTTGGAAAACTTGCGTTATTGATGGTGGGTGTTTTGAAAAAGTCATAACTTTTTTATTTTAAAAGATATCAAAATAATTTTTGCTTATCTAAATAAAGAAGTGAATAGTGAATATAATCATGTTTTTTTTGTTGTTGTATGTGTGATATGACAGTTGTGAGCAAGTTGTGAAGTTAAAAATTCAGGAAATAATCGCAAAACACCATTTTCAAAATCACATATATATCTTCTTGACGACCCTAATACATGAGCAATGTGTGGCAACATTGTTAAAATCCTCATAAATACCTATACTTATTGTATATGTATTGTTTTATATCCATACTAATATAATATGAATTAAAAAAACTAATAAAACGTGAAGAAATCGCATATAATGTCCGTCCGGTCAACACTAGGTCTATGCAGACACACAACGTAATTATTGTCCATGCACACATGTGGCACCCCTGATACATATTATTTTTGTGTTTTTGAATGAATACACACATATTCTTATCAAATAACAACATATTAAACACAAAAAACAATTAAAACATGTAATCACGATCACTTAGCCATGCCGCACGGTACTCAATTTGATAGTAAAATATGGCTACAAAATGGCCAACGTCGCTCTAGAAATTCGTTGACAAAATCAGCCGGCTTTCTCTCTTCTTGCAATCGTAATGAGTAAAGGAATTTGACCTTTAAACTGTGACGTATTCCTAGCTTCGTTTGGCGGGTTTTATACGTCACGGGATCATTACTTTGTGAAGTTCTGTACTCGGGAATCGGGCGATGTATGTAGCGGGATTGTGCCCGCAGGCAAAATGGAGCCGTGCTTATAGGCGCAATATTGCGACTGCAGAGTCGTAAAGGTTAGCCTTCATATTGAATGTTTGGCATGTTGTGTGAAGTCTGTTCTTATGTTCTTGCAATTGTTCTTCTGATGTCGCTATCAGTACTTGGCCATCTGCAAAGAGTAGTTCATTCAATTTGTCTTTCATGTTATCTACTTCATTGGTACTTGTTGGTTTACAGATGTGGTCGATATGTTATAAAAAGTAGAGGGGATAACACACACTTCTTGCGAACTCCTGATTAGATTTGGAACTTATTGGACACTCCTGCATTTGCTCTTCACATTGGCTATTAGTATAAATGCTCTTGCATATATTGATTAAATGTTCTGGTATTCTGTATATTGATAGTGTTTTCCATAGTTGTTGTCTGTACACTCTGTCGAAGACCTTTTCTTGGTTGACGAATGAGATGTATAATTTTGTGTTGTTTTCTGTGGCTCTTTCTGTTATTCTGTAAATGTAAAGATAGCATCTGTTCAGCTTTTGTTTTTACGGTGGCCCATTTGGGTGTTTTAAGTTGTGATTCAATGTATGATCGTAATCATCGTTCTAATATTTTGTTAAAAATGTTCACTGTCTGGTTTAGTAAGGATATCCGTCTGTATTTTGTGCAATCTCTCTTACTGACTTTTTTCTTCCATATGGGAATGATTGAAAAGTCCTGTGGCCATCTTTTCCTGCTCTCTGCTTTGATACGTTCTGTTTGTATATCAGAACCTGCTGCTTTGTTTATTGCATTTTCTATTTCCAATATATCAGAATATTTGGTTCTAGGTTTCCTGCTGTAGTGTTTATTGTTGTGTCTTCTCCTTCCTTTAGGTTTAGTAGTCCTTTGAAATATTGTTGCCATCTTTCCATTATTTGTTATTTCTGTTAGTCACCCGTGTGTTGCCGGGGTTTGAGGGGGAGTGAAGAATAGCATCACTGATTACCTTGTTATTGTAACCGCATGATTCTCCTGCTGCTTGTGTGATAACATGTTTGAATAATTTCCATTCTTCTTCTGTTGTTGTAGTACTAGTAGTTTTTAAAAGTTTTCTGTGATTTTTGTGTGTGTAATGCTCCTGTAATATCGTCCTTTTAGTTTGTGTATTTTCATTTGTGTCAGTTTTTTATCTTTGTTATTGTCTACCTTCTTTCTCTTTCTGTTTGTTTTTACAACTACTATTACTGTTTTATGGTCTGCGTCTACACATTTTGTATCGCTCTTGCACCTGTTATTTTCCATATGTTGGTTCTTCTTGTTAATATAAAGTCTATCTGGCTTTTTTAGTTTAAATTGTTCCACTTGTACCAGATGTGAACGGGATTCTCTATATCTAGAAGGATTTTATCAGTGTTGCTAGACATTGTTCAAGTATTAGGTGCGTCAAGAAATTATTTTTGCAATTTTTCAACCCCTTAGCTGTGGAGGTATCCTTAAGGATACGATGAGGGACTGCTGCCATTTTGCTGAGAACTTCTTAGTTTCCAGGCAAACAATTCATCTGAATGTTTCATTATAAGCTTCTAGACAAATCTTTTCCATTAGCAGCTAAGAAGAGGAGGAACTCTGCAAAATATCAGTGGCTTTTTATTGCATCCTTTAGAATACCTCCAAAGCTAACAGTAGTTTTGAGATTTTTTCCCCCGTCACAACTGTCATATCACACATACAAGAACCAAAAACAACATGATTATATGCATTATTCACTCCTTTATTTACATGTGCAAAAATTACGGGCCCGGGGTAAAAATTATATAATTTTAATCTGGGGTCCAAAGGTTTAAATAAATGCTTGATTATTACGTAAAATTCAGACATGGAGAAAATAATTAATGAAACAGCCATAATGGCCGATGGCAGCAAGGTTGTGATCATAAAATAGAGGTCTTTAAAAATTATTTTCATCTTCCTGCGAAGTCTAACATTCTTAAAAGTAACACATAATATAAAAAATCAAAGAACTTATTTACACTAGTAAAAATCATGATGTATGAATTGTAAGTTAATGAAATAGTTGACATTTATCTATTATACAAAATAGAATACCCGTATGGGTGACATAAGCACAAAATGTTGGTGTTCAAAAATTATTTTCATCTTCAAGTGAAGTCTAACATTCTTAAAAGCAACACATATCAATATAAAAATGGTAAAAGAACTTTTAAAAAACTATTGAAAAACACAACACAAAGATAAGTCAATAAAATGGTTGCAACATACATATGAGCATTAAATTCGGAATTATTTCAATGTAACATAATATTTCCAAAAACACTGATGTCTGCCTTGCATGGCATATGTTACCGATCATGAATCATCCACTCTTTTCTATGTAAAAACTAATTTAGTATCAAAATTTCTGGAAAACTTCCCTGTTCTATATAGCTGCTGTCATAAAATGCATATACTGATATTTATAGCCAAAGCAAAAAATGTATGCAGCACCCTGACCCAGATGTCTAGGTACTTAATGTATGTCATATTTATTAATGAACAATGATATTCAATACTTACCCTAACATATACATTGCCAACTAGATGATCCCCAAGATTGTCACAAACATTCATCTCCTCAATTTCCCCATACTATAAAAATAAGAAGAAAAAAACATTCAGAGAACACTTCTTTATCATAAATTATCCAGATATAAAGCCATGGTAGACCAAGAAAACAGTGGATAGAAAACATCAAGATAACCTTGGACAATCATGGACTCAATGCAATCCATCAGGCCTTGGAACGACAACTGAGGCTCCCACTCTTACATTTAACGGCAAGTGTGGATACTATCAACCATCATTAATCTGGCAAAGACTATAAGACTTCTGCATTAACTCTCAAATCACCAGTCTGAATTTTCATGTGATTTGAGCAGTAGAATATGAGATATGCTGTGCTGAGCTACGTTATTTGTGTCTTTCCACTCAGCACATTTGATTTCGGAATGATAGAACACTGAGATCTCAAGGGAGGGTAAAATATGACCCACCAAGCCATTTTTATTGGTCTACAATCTGATTTAAAATTACTATATGCAATGGCACTTAAGCTAAATAAATATCAAATCAAAAGCTATCTCAGTCAAACTGTACAATTTGATGCAAAACAGTGATAAATTTAAATGTTGTTGCTGCTTTTGTTGTTCATCAGTGAAAGCAACACAAATTTCTTGATATCAAACACAGCAAGTCATAATATTTTCGAAAAAAACTTTCGGAAGATTGTGGCAATATAACAATGTCCTTCTGAAGTTTAAACAGCCTGTGAAATGTTTTTTAAAACTAGCTCGATACATCTCAAACAATATTCTTGAATTTGCTCAAATGATCCAAAAAAAAAGACAACCTCTGCACAAGGTGACATATATTTTGTTACAGAGTGAACATTGTGTGAGTAATAGATGCATTTCTGGTAATTTTCAATAAAATCAGAGTAAAGAGTCAAACTCAGCTTGTTTATTTGATATCCAACAATCGCACCATGTGAAGCAACGCTCACTAACTCAACTAATTAGCATCACCAAAACAAAGATGGAATTAGCCAAATTGTTTGAACACAGTTTTATCTTATTAATATGGAATATCTGCCCAGTCATTCGAAATACAAATATATCATAAATTGTACAGCTATGTAAATTTCTGGCTATGCACAAACATGAAATATAGCCTACCTGCAAATTAGTGCAGACAAAGAACACCAACTGCATACTGAAATACAAAAAATCATAGATAGTAGGGGAAAAAACAGAAAGAGAAAGTTTTGGATGTGGCGAGCTGAGGAGGTCATATAAATTGTGTGGATCTGAAGACATAGCACTTGGTGCAGAATGGGTTAATGTTCCTGCAGATTGCCAGACCTCCTACATGGTAGCAATAGCATTAGACTGAGAAAGTTCAGTTGCTCGCATGTGTACAGTGTTTGGATCTTCTTTGTTCAATGTACAGAGAAGATCGATAAAAAGGTAGCCTTCGCTGGAACGATAAGCCATACGATTATCGAGGTTATGGAAGTGGTAGAAACGATGTCAATACAGTATGTAACCCCTTTTTGTATTCTCAGTGACATGATGAGTATGTTCTTAAAATGAGTCTGGCTGTGTTTGTGTGAATAATGGTTTGAGGAAGGGAGAGCTAATGATTACAAGAGACACATTCATGTTCATACCTGACCATGCAGGTGTTTTTGGTAATGAAAGGACAGCCTGGTGTACTCTTACACTATTGAGTAGTAAGTAGGGTAATGGGCAGGGTTGATGTATCTTATGATAAATAGCACACACACAATTAGCGAGGGTGACAATTCCTATGAACGTGCCAAATTAAGGAGCTGGATTTTAAATGAAGTGCAACCAGAAATTATCAATAGTATGGGATTAGAAAAATGGTTGTTAACCAACACAGAACTGGAACTGACCATCATTGTGTGACAGGGAAGATAATGAAAGATTGATTGAGCAGCTACAAAGCCCCATGTTAAATTTCTCCATAGGAGGAATCTGTGGACCTATTTTGGTTTACAACTACAGATTCTGTACCAATAACATAGCGTCCCTCTGTACCAATAATGTAGCATCCTGCACCAATTTCATATTTCCATCTGTATCACTTACTTACTTATGTGATCCCAGGGATCCGAGCTTTCTCTTTTTTCCCTGTTCCAGGTAGAGATAGGTGCATGTTCTCTGTATCAATAACATAGTATCCCTTTATACCAATAAAATCTTCTGTAACAATAATATAGAATCTCCCTTCACCAATAACATCTCCACCTGTACCAATAATATATAATTTCCCTGCACCACAGACATAACATCACTTTGTACCAATGACATATATCCTTGTAACAATAACAGACATCTCTGCACTAATAACGAAGAATTCTTCAATATCATCACAGAATTGACTAAAACTACGACTGATGAAATGAAATAAGTGAGGACTACCTTGTCTTCAAGCTCTGAGAATACCTCTTCAAAGAAAGCATCATACTCTTGCTGTGCCTCTACATCATCCAGCATAACTGGAGATAGAAATCAAACATGGGCATTTATAGTTGTATTGATAGGAATGACTAACAGAAAGAGAGAGACAGAGTGAATGATAGCAGATAGTATGAAAAAGGTGGATTTAAAAAAAAGACTAAATGACAGGAAAATTACCATAATGAAGCAAACATAAATAAAATGACAGAAAGTTAGGTGAATAAACAGGGAAAAATTGAAACGTAAGTGAATTAAGAGATAGAGTATAAACAGAAAAATAGGAAATAAAGAGCACTATATAAACACGAAGAAAAACAAGTAGTTAAACAAAAAGAAAATATAAAGATAAAAGAATAAACAAAGAGTAAATAAAAACAAGTAATAAATAAAGATGAATAAACATTGTGGAAATTAAAAGTAAATAAATTAACAGAAAGAAAATAGTTAAAACCGAGTGAATATTCAGAAATGAAAAAAAAACTGTAAACTGACGAACAAAGTAAGAACAAGTAAATATTCCGAAATAATTTTTGGATTTCTATTTTAGGACCAACATCGTTTCATTTTCAGCCAACAGAAATATTACAGTATAAGTTCAGAAACATAAGCACCGCATAGTTTTCCTCATTATCTATGAATTGAACATCACATGTTTTTCCTTCATTTATTGCTGTCTTATTTGCAGATATATCCATAACTGATGCATTAAATTTATTGCTCTTCATAGTCTAATGTTATGAATTTCCAAACTGTCAATGGTTCTTTCAATATGCACAAGAGAATCTTGGACATGTTCAATAATAGCCTTTTAAAGGGTTTGTAAAAGAAGACTGGTTGCACTGCTATTTAGTTCCACTACCCAAATCTGGGAAGGATCATACCAGGATACAAGGCTACAGAATAATAACAATGCAGAATACGATAGGCAAGCTTTTGGAAAAAATTCTGGCCTGGAAGGTATCGTGTCACCTGGAGAGAAATAAGTGTTTACCACGGTTGTTAGGAGGGTATCGTCCAGATAAGAAGACATGGCAGAATGCAGTCATATTTGCGCAGGATGTTTTTGAGGGGTTCGATTCGCGCATCGATATGTGCGGTCGCAATAGATCTGGAGGATGCTTACAATAGGTAGGGTGGCCTTGGATATCTTGATGGACCAACAGTTAAATCATACAGTAAATCCTTTTGTCGCTCGGTGGGTTGGTGCGGTCCTGATGCTCAGAATAGTTCTTAAATGTGGTAACTTCGGTTATTAGACCTGGTCTGCCACAGGGATCGCCTCTATCTCCTGTGATTTTCAATGTATACACAGTACAGATCACTAGCAATCAAATCACAGGTGCTGGCAGAATGATGTCATACGCCAATGATATCCTGGTGTATAGGCAGGGCAGAAATCGACACGAGTGTGTTGTGGAACTGCAGAAGGAGCTGGACAGACTGACGAATTGGTGTAGAGATACGGGAGCAGTTGTAAATCCTTCTAAGACATTCATGACATGGTTTTCCTTGAACAATCACATGGTAAAGACACACCATGCCACATATTTTGTTGGACGAGAACAGGTTAAAAAGAACCAGCACAATGAGATACCTGGGTGTGTTTTTTGACAGTAGTCTGAGTTTCAGGGAACATGTTGACCATGTTATCATAAGGGCAGGCAAAGGCTTAGCAGCAATGAAGGTTATGGCTGCTGCGCAGTGTGAGCAAAGATTGTTATTTCTTTTGTACCAGGGTTTGTGGTGGCTGTGGTGGAATATGCACTGGCAATTCTGACTCTTAGCCAAACTTAGATCAAAAGACTGGATAGAATCCAGAATGCAGCAATGCGTATCATACTTGGGTGCACAAAAGACACATTGACAAGAGCTATGCGGTACCTGCTTGACTGTCCAACAGCAGAGCACAGATTACTGTATTGTCGTGCACGGGCGTACCTTCAAATACATGTAGATAAGGAACACCCATTGTATTCTGAAATACAGAAAGTTAAAGGTAGCACACTTAAGAGAGGGAAGTCATGGATGGAACGTGCTGAGGATGTCATACAAAGTATGTGCAGATTACAAGATGTGGCAGCAGGTGCGGAATGGATAAGTCTACCCGCAGATTTCGAAACTTGTTTGAGAGTAGTAATATCACTTAGCAAGGAATATAGAGAATGGTGTCCCACAGCTGTGGAGAAAGAAGTGCAGGCTTTGGTCAGTGAGAATGCCAAAGAGGGGGATGTGATTATATACACTGATGGATCTATGATTAGACATTCGCAGTGCTTGGGTTTTCAAGGCTCAGTACGCAGGTACAATGATCAGGGAAGAGAATGGGGCATTTCTGTGACTACGAGTAGCATGACCATGGTATTTGAATGGGTATGCACACAGAAGGTAACACAGGTCTGCATCTTGAGTGGTGTTATGAGTTTGATTAGGAAGGTACAAGTGGGTCTTGTTCGCGAACAGTGGATTGAGGCCTTGAGAAAGGCGAGGCTGAAAGTGGTTACATTTGTTTTCATGCTGGGGCATGTGGGTGTTTGAGGCAATGAAAGAGCAGATTAACTGGCATCATGCGCGATTGTGGAACAGGGCAATGGATCGATCTGACGTTTTGAACTCC
The DNA here is from genome assembly GCA_034231615.1 of Meghimatium bilineatum. NCBI lineage: Eukaryota > Metazoa > Mollusca > Gastropoda > Stylommatophora > Philomycidae > Meghimatium > Meghimatium bilineatum. The sequence continues at coordinate 46,366,811 of CM067304.1, forward strand.
TTAAGAGATATAGCACACAAGAGTGAGACTAATGTGGATGATGATTCATTTTCAATGGCCAGAATTAAAGATCAGGGTTTGAAATATGGTGGTGCTAGAAGAGAACATTTTGGAGGTTGTAGAAGAATGATGGTCAACCAGCATAGGACAGGTACTATCAGCAGAAGTGTAATATATAGTACTATAGTGATGATGATACGATGACTAACTAACTAAGAGACAATCATGTGTATGATCAGTATTTGATAGGACTAGCAGTAGCAGGTTCTTTCTGTCTTTCCAGATGATATTATTATTGTTGAGCTATAAGAAATATAATCTATGATCTATGGAGATGTTGAAGTACAACACAAATCTTACATTGTAGGCACCTTTCTGTCTTTACAGAATAAGTATTGCTGTGCTATAAGACATATAATCTACGATCCATGGAGATGATGAATATGACTACAAGACCAAACCTTAGCCAGACTAGTCTTCCACAATGAGAGATAGGACTACACACTTATAAGGGGTTAATTCTCATTTGTCTCCCAAATGTTCATGGATGAAATTCTTCAGCCGTCATCTGAAACTCCCCCTTGAAATCTCTTGTAGCAGGACCATAAACCTACTAAATTTTAAGCAGGATGTAGTTCAGAGAATGAAAATGCATTATGCCACCGTTTTATTTGTGCCAATGGCCTACACATCTATCTTCATGGTAGATGGATGAAATAAATTCAGGAATTATCAAGACAGTGACAAACTTCAGGGCAACTCAAGAAAACATGAATTAAACAGAATAATACAAAAACAACAGAGAATATACACAAGAAAATGGAAAAACCAGTTAGAATCGACATCATTGTATCAGGGTTACCAGTAGGTGCATAGCTTGATCAAAGACATAATTTTTTTCCCCGTATCTATACAATTTCATCAAAAATGTATCTTCAGAGGAGCATCCTGCCTGATATTAGATCAGTAGACAGTTTTGCACTGGGATACTTAAAGTTTGGACATGTATGCCGACATGATTTCTTGCGTGAAAAAATGATACTACATGGAACAGTTGAAGATGGCAAAGGAGGTCAATGAAAATCATGGACAGACATCAAGGGCTGGACGGGCTTATATTTTTCCTCATTCATCCGCAAGATAGAAATTGATGGGGGACTCAGTGTTGATGCCTCCAATGTGATACCCCTACAACCCTGACGGATTATGGGATACGGATGGATGGATTGCATTGGGAATATGTTAGAGAGCAGTTATAGAGTAGCTTTTGCAAACTATATGATAGCACAGAAAAATATGCATCCATTTTCGATACATAACTGAACGTACAAGAACTTATAATGAAAGCAGCAAGAATAAACACAATGGGAAATAAACAGAACAACTTGAAGAAGATATAATAAACATAACAGAAATATAAAGAAATAAAAGAGAATTAATAGAAGAAATGAAAAAAAAAGCACACAAAAAAAAGAGAAAAAAATTAATTTAAAATGCTAGAAAAGAGAATTAATTGAAGAAAAAATGTTAGAAAATGAACAGAATAATTTTACAAAATATATAAAAGTATAGAGACTAGATTGAGAATTCAGACTTTCAGATTTCATTTCAGGTATCACAGATATAAAAAGTTTTCATAATCACGACTTCCTGGCAACAACAAGTCAACCTGTCACGATTCAGTTCATGACAACAGTAACAAACAAGTGACCACCCAATCAAACCAAATCTGCCACACAATGTTCAACTCTCATGTTATACCTCAATATGTCTAGAGCCAAAGTCTCCGTCACCCAACTGTAGCATGAAAAGAAAATGATGGTTCAACAGTTTATCACAATCAAGGCATGAATAACATCAGAGAGTTTTTCCTTCTCTGTGCAGCAGAGTACATTTAGTTTCACAGTTCATATATTAAATATCATTGCTGCAGATAACGAAGGTATTACACACCCAGCTGCTGCAGACAGTCTTAAAAATATTTCATAACAGCATCAGACCATTACTGTACATGGGCAAATCTCCTTTGTGTGTTTGTTAAGCCGGCTGCCATGTGACAGAGGTTGCAAATTCGACTTCTGCTCACGCATCTTGTTTATCAAGTGGATTTTTTCAGAGCCCTGAGGATTGTTACTTTATGTTATGGAGTTGTTTTATAAGTGGAACTCTTTGCAGGCAGAGTGCAGCTTTGTTTAGAGGGATAGAGTAAATAGAGGGTAACCTGAGTACAATTAAGTTCATTCTCTACACCTTTTGAGTCAGGAGAATGGAATGTGATGTGCCATGGTGAATAGCTTGGCTGTGACATCTGCACAATTCCCCCACCCCAACAGTATAGTATTATTTACCTTTTGGCTCAACCATAGAATATAATAATAATAAGACCCATAACCTGTTAGGGTCATAGGGGTGCCACATTGAAGATATCAGCAGAAAAAGCCCTTCAAACATCTCTATTCTTAGCCATCTTCCACACTCGACTGTTCCTTGCAAAGTTTCAGAATATAGCATCTACATGCATAGTACAATATTATTTGACTGACTTTTGAATGGGGTAGTCTGCTGAAGACGGATGTGTCTGGCCACTGGCGCAAATAAAACGGTGACACAATGCTTTTCCATTGTCTGGACTACTACCTGCTGGAAATCTAGAATGGATCATGGTCCTGCTACAAGAGAGATCCAACAGGAGTTTGAGAATGAACGCTGAAGAAGAAAAAGAAGAATGGGGTAGTCATTCCATTTTCTACCATTATTGCCTGATATGACATGCATGGTAGGCAGCAAAATTACGTTCTTTGTTCCTCCTTTGAGTCTCAACAAGATATTAGTATGACAAGTCCATGATTGCTCCTATCTCTTATTGAGTATGCTTATCAGCACAACGTTGCTGTTGTAGCTCTGTGTTCATTGATAGCTATTCTCTTGATTTCCATATATTCTTCATACATGACAACAGGGTGATCTTAGACTTATCTTGTTGCATCTCTTGGGTGTGTGTGATGATTGGGTGTGTGTGGGTCCTAACATAGAACCCCGTGCCACATTTTGGACACTAATCAGAATTGGGTGTCTGTGTTGTGTGTTTATTATTCTTTACTTTTTGGGTCACAAATTTATTCTGTGCCTTTGATATTTAATGCTTCTCAGCGATGCAAGCACCAATGCTGGTGCTGCTGTGACTTGGCGATTCTGAGCAACAGACTTCCAGGATGTGCCGCCGATGTTGAAGCTCTTTTTATTTGGAGACACTTTGAGAGAGTTCTTAAAGCGTTTCTTTTATCCACTGACAAGTTGTTTTCCCTTAAGAAGCTAACTATACATCAGCTGTTTTGGGATGTGTTTGGCATGCAACAACATGTCAGACTCATGTCAATTAGGTTTTCATCAACATTTTATGATGCTTGGTATACTGGCTCTAGTGAGGACCTCAGTATCAGGTATTTTATTTAGTCACTTTATCATGAGTAAGTTTGTGGATACAGCATATGTGGAAGTGTTTTAATTAAGGATATATATATACTCAAATAAACATACAAAGAGGCCAACCTTCGTTACTGCATTCCGAATGTCAGCACTACCCATTGAGCTACCACTTGCTGCTGTGTTGACGAGTCTGTCTGTTCTTGTAGTTAGACATCAGATCATCATCATGACACTCCAGACATGTCCATAGGTGCTCTAATCTCATATTCAGTATATCTTTCAGCAAGTGGTAACTGACTATTCCAGTTGTGTGTTGGTTGATAACTTTTCTTTTGATACCTATATGTCGCTCATTTCTTGCAATACAACGCTTCATCCCCAGATCACAGATAAAGAAATACACCCTATATCTTCCAACTGGTCCAACTCCACGATTGGAGTGTCACATTCAGTCATGGTGGCATAAAGAAGGGTTTACAAATCTAATGCCCATTATTTTCTGTAATGGAGATTGAAATTTAACTCCAGGATGTAGAAAGTAATGCCAAACAATAGACTTGATATTCCAGTCTTTAAGAATCTTCGCTGATGCAACGGTGTCCTTACACCTGTGCTGAAATCTTATTGAGTGTGTCCTTTTCCTTTATGTCTATACTTTCATTTCCACAAACACCCTCATGTCCAAAATGAGGGATAATATAAGACAGCGGCTACAGACAGTATATAGCTATGTTATATATGAGAATATCTCATCTATAACAGTTCTAGCAGATTTATCTTCAGTTGAGCAGTTCGTCTCACATCAGTATACTGTTAAACTGGGAATATGTCAGATTGTGTTAATCTTGACCTATTCCTCAGACAGTTCTTCAAACTTTTAAAACTAGTTTATTACTATGTAATATTATTGTAATATGGCTCAGTATTCATAAAAATCTGTATGGACAGATGGAAACATTTTAAACCCAAAAAATCTTGTATTAAAACTCCTGCCAAAATTCTCTTGCAGCTGGACATTTATCCTACTAGATTTCCAACAGAATTAGTTCAGAAAATGGATATGTGATGTGCCCGATAACCCACTTTGCTGGGATGTCTGGATTTCCTACACACCAAGGGTCACAGCAAGACAATAACCTGTCACATCACTTGGAAGGTAGGTTTGCATCGATGCATTGCTCCAAGCTATTGAAGCCAAGACATGGTTCATGTGTATCTTAGCAATAGTCAAAAACCTTGCTGAACTCTGAGAATTTTACCAAATAACATAGAATTAACCTTTTTTTTAAAAAATATGTTAAACTATAGTCAAATTCCATTAGAACAACTTGGTCAGGGCCAATCAAATATGTGTATAATAATATAAATTTGATATATACAGTACAAACAATAAAGAATAAATATAATTTGAAAGTGTCATTAATAGGGGCATTAGTTATAAAACAGGACGTGCTATATTCTAATATATTACTTTAAAAATTTCTGTTTTGATTGATGATAGAAAATCACTTCACAAAATGTTTTAATCTAGGTAAGCATATAGAAATAAGACAGTAATACCAATAAACACTCCAGAGAAACAAATACTACGGACAGCTGCTATATACACTCTGGAAATATATATAGAAAACAGATGGTGATGACATAATCCCTTTAGATGTGACCAGGTAGCTCTTGACAGCCCATAGCCTTTCTGACAAAAGTACAGATCCTCCTCGGTAGTGATGTAGATGTGTAGAGTAAATTGTGAATGGTTGGAAACTGGTTTTGTCAAATGTCAGTCCGTCTTGGACATTGAAGGAGCAGATGATCAATTGTTTCCTCATGGTGGTTAGTATCTATGTTTGTCCCTAACTACAGGAACTGCGAGCAACTTACTCTTACTTCCTGTGGGATGGTTTCTCAGAGCTACATATCCAGGAGACTTTAGCTTTCAGCTTAATGCAATGCCTATTGAAAAAACCTTCTCTGAAAGGGGGGTAAAATTAGTGTCTATAGTTTGGCTCAAGAAATAGATTTATTGTTTCAGATTTTTGTTTAACACCAAACAGATAGAAAATAGGAGAATATAGACAAGAGAACAGAGATGTGTTTTGCCGCACTTTTATTTGTGCCAATGGCATGACACATTCGACGTTGTGTAAATTTTTTTCCCCACTGTCAAAATGTTTGCATACTTATGACTACTGCATTCAAGTCTGTGGATAGTTTATACTTAATAAATCGCAAATGCAGGCGGACATGGCACTTAGTAATAGAGGTTAAGGAAGCCATTATAGTTAGGAGTTTCCCCAGGGTCTTCACTGAAAGGTGTGAGGTATTACAGTACAACAGGTGATTAATACTTTTCTAAACTGGTGCACTCGTAAGCATAATTGCTTATGCTATGTACGTTAAAGTGCTCATGAGCACTAACAATTACATGTGTGTGGTGCTCGCCTTATGAAGAGGTTGAAAAACCCCTGCAGCATAGGTTGAAAAACCCCTACAGCACAATATCCTCCATTATGAGCATAGAGGTTCCCCATCGAGGTCAGCTCCTTGTAGAGATTGGGGCTTAGTTCAACCAACAGAGGCTGGAAACTACCGGTAAGATTTGTCAGACCATCCCTTACATCGAACAGGACAATAGTCTTAACCAAGCATGCATAGATGCTGAAGTTGGTGATACCAGTTCAAGAATTGCACCAGTAACCATGGTATGCAACCCACTTTGCAAACGAGAAGATTGTGACAGCCAAGGATGTCCTAAAATTGGATTCTGAAACTGTGTTATTCGGGTCATTATTATGCTGTCAGAAAACCAATGACCAACAATATACAGAAGCAAGAATCTAGTACAAGTGAACAATGAATCTAGGACTCATCATACTGGAAATTCAAGATGTATAAAACATAAATAAAAAACGATATAACAATGATCCAGAAAATACGAATAACGCCTATAAGTTTGATTGTTGATGTATGCAGCCCTCAGTGATAGTAGAAGAACACACTAAATGACTTTAACAATAACTATATAATCAATAAAATGTGTCCCATCCCATACAGGGTGAGAGTGACCCATAAGCAGATGATGAATTCGGATATATTAGGCCCAAAGGTGCAGATATCACGTATGGAAGTGGTAAACCATGACACAACGTATTCTGTTCTCCAGATTATATCCTGCTAATTTACAGGAATATTGAGACCAAACACTGAAGAGAAAACTGAAAAATAACCACAATGATAACTTACTGTGTGAGCCATCAGCTGTCAGAGCAGCATTCTGTGGGTTCAGGTATAGGTTCTGCATCAGGATGGTCTAAGAACAGACAAAGCAAGACACTATGAGAATCTTCAAAGACATATGAAGATAGTCTTGTGACCATAAGGTTTATTGCGGCAAACAAATTAGTAAAAAAGAATCAATATGTGCAGAGAATTAGCTTCATTGTACTCGGGTTACCACACATGCACTCCGTCAATCAATGAAACAGCATACTCCTTGCCGAGAGAATACCACTTCTTCTTCTTCTTCTTCTGCGTTCATTCTCAAACTGCTGCAGATTAGCAGGATGTAGTCCAGAGAAAGGAATGCGTTGTGTCATGGTTTACAGCATTGCTGCGATATCCGCGCCTTTCGGCCTGACACATCCGACTTCAGCATGGCTTTGGGTCACTGACCCTATATGGGATGGGACAGCCAACTCCATCCCATAACCTCCTTAGTCGCCTTTTACGACATGCGTGGAAGGTAAACAGTGTTGCTATTCTTTGCTCCCATTCTGGCCCCGGGAACACACGGGCGAGAATACTACTCATAGCACGTAATTTCATCGCTTCAGGCATTACCGGTAAGTCCACTTTATAAAAAAGACAACACAAGCAGGATTCAAATTTGCAACCATTTAAGACATAGTGAATGGTTTAATCACTATGCCAAGGAGATTTCCACACACAAAATTAGTGATAAAACTCTGAAGGAGCAAATCTTTCTTATGACAGGCAGTAGAGTTTTACTTTCAACTTGAGGCTGGCATTCCTTTTTATGAGATTTTCCATTTCTTTTGCAAGTACCAGATGATGGTTCTACTCAATGTGGTTTTGATAATGAAATAATCCCTTTAACTGTTAGCAGGTAGTAACAGCACATATCCTTTCTGATGCTTCTTCTTGATTAGAAACTAGCATCACAGCACATGGGGCACTCCCATAAGTGCTCCTCCCTCCGTTTCAGCAGCCATTTCAGTTTACGTAGACTCAAGAGTCCTTTCGTCAGATGTTGATTGTGTGATCGTCTGGGCTTTCCAAAAAAATAACTTTTCCTTTCTGACAGAAGCATAGGCCCTCTTCAGTTGAGTACCGAGGTGATCTTAAACACTGTCTAAAAAGTATGGTTGTGTTAGAGGATTTATGGATGCATGTTTAGCAGTCATGTTTAGTCCACGAAAAGATGAATTCTAGTGTGACAATATCCCAGAAACATTACATCGTGCAGCATATACACCTGGGTCAACTAGTTGATCATTCTCATTCTACTGTCAGATATGTTGGCTTATTTGCAGTGACGGCATACCTAACATACACCACCACAAAGGAGTCTGCCACAAAAAGACACAGGTGCAATATAAGCATCCTCTATCATCCATGGGGACCATTTGACAGAAGACAAAAGCAAGAAATTGAAATTTTACCCATGCTAAAGATAGGTGTTTATTAAGAATGCCCCACAGGTAGTCATCATCATCAAGTTCTGGCTCCGCAATGAAGCTTGGCTGCAACAGACCTCAAACATCCCTGTCTCGTCTTGGTGGTGCACTCACTCTGCTTGACTGTAACATGTCTATCTCGTGATGTTACTTTCCCGCTTGTATCTCTGCCCTACCTCTTGCTCATCTCCACTGAACTGTACCTTCAAATATTGTCTCAACAAGGTTTCTAATGTGTCCAAAATATTTTATTTGCTTGATCTTTATTTCCTTTAATAATTCTTTCTTCATACTAACTTTTGTTGGAACCTCTTTGTTTGTATTCTTCTCTTTCTGTGATGTTCTCCATATTCTACTATATATTCACATATCAAAGGCATCAAGTCAGTCTTCTAATTTTTTGTTTATTGTTCATGTTTATGAGCAATATATTAATATAGAATAGATATAGCATTTTATAATTCTCATTTTTAGTTTGTTTGTAATTTGTTTTACAGTCAACAGGGAGTATGAAAGGTATAATAAAACAAAATCAGGAAGATAGATACATCTTTAGTAAGGAGGAGATACCTACCATATATACTTGTTCTAATGCCCACTAGCTCATAAGCAGACACCAGCACGACCCCCCCCCCCAATTTTGGTAAGAGAAAAACAAACAAAAAAGTGCTAATATGATCATACGCTTTAAAAAAAATCTATTTCCCCAGTGATATTATGTTAGTTTGGTTGTGAAACTACATTTCTTCTTCTTTCATTCACTTGAAACATGTCTATATCTGTAATTCTGTCTCCTGAAATAAAACTCACTGTCATTTGTAGTTCATAGAGTGGCCCATAGAGCATTGATTCCAGTGTTGTTTCCTCTGGCCAATATGTCTGCCTTAGCGTTTCATGCTCAGAACACTCTTGAAGTATATGTTTGGCACTCTGTGCTGCCTGTCCACATGTACACATGGCCGTGTTGCCAATCTTGAACTTTGTATACATGTGACTGCGGAGTCGGTTGTGTCCTGTTCTGAGACATAGAATTATAAATTGTTCTGGTCTGTTCATAATATGATAGTCATCTTGTGTTGGTGTTTGTGGCTTTCTTATTGACTTTATCATCTGTTTTTTCTAATGGTAGGTGATTGGTATATCTGATTGGTCTTCGGCAGCACCTTCCTTAGCCAGTTGGTCTGCTTTTTCATTTCCTGGTATTCCACAGTGAGAGGGTATCCACTGCATGGTTACCCTATACTGGTAAGACAATTCGCTAAGTAGTTTTTTTCAAGTCTGTTAGTGTTCCAGACTGGAGAGCTTGAAGCACTGACCTTGCATCTGTCAGGAATACCACAGGCTGTAGGTCAGAGTTGGAGTTCAGCAGTTTTTTAGCTGCCACACTAATTGCCTGGATTTCTGCATCATAATTATTGCAGAATTTTCCTGCAGGTGTTCTGATTGTATGTCTAGGATTGTGTGGATATTCTATATATACACCTGCACCTCCATTCCTCACAGCATTCTGTGCTGACCCATCTGTGTATACTTTGACCCAATTATCTTGTGGATATTCCTCATCCAGGAAACTGAGGGTGACTGTCCTCCGCTCCACACTGTTCAGTTCGTCCTCGCTTAGTATTCCTTTCACATGGGTCTGAATGTATATTGGCATTCCATGCCTTTCACTCCACAGGGTTTGTTCTGGTACAGACCTTAAGGGGCTGTCAACTTCAGTTCAGGTAGGTCTGTAAGTTGTCTACGGAGTTGTTTAGCTTGATGGATAAAGCTGCTTCTTTTCAATCGCCCCATTGCTATATTTTGGAATCTTTTCTTCATTGGATGACTTGGCATACACTGAAACTTTTCTGCTTGAATTAGTACTTTTGTGTCTCTGCGTTCGCCAAGTGTTTGCATTCTTCCCATTTCATTGATTTCATTGCTCCCAACATTATTCTAAGTGCCTGGTTTTTCACTTTATCTAGATCTTGTAATGTGGTGTTTGATGCAGGACACCACGCAGCTGAACCATATTACAGGTATGGTCTTATGCCTTGCTGGTAAACCTTGCGGTGTATGTTCCCACTGGTTCCTCATGTAGTGAAACTACATAAATACAATAGACCTAGGTGTGTAAATGATGCTTTCAGGGTGGCCCCATTGGAAAATAAAAGCAGTAATTTTTAAATATTTTTGTGTGGTTTTTTTTTTCAAAATTGTATTTACCCCTTTTGCCATCTTTACAACCTTCTCACACCCCTTTAACACATATACACAAAAAAACCTACACCAATATATGTAGCACTCAATTATTTATTTACATGTATAAGAAATATTTTTAAATCTCTAAGAACAAAAAAGTTATTGCGCTTTCCAAATAGTAACATGCATGTTTGTATTTTTTTTATTTTATGAAAAAAAATGTCTTTATCACTTTCACGCACCTCTCGTATCACACACACATGTATACAATTAAAAACATATTTGCAGCATGCAATTCTCTATTTACATGAGCAAAAATTATTTTAAAATCTCTAAAATAAAAAACATTGCTGCCCGTGTGTTGCCAGGGCCCAAAAAGGGAGCAAAGAATAGCAACACTGTTTACCTTCCATACATGTCGTAAAAGGCGACTAAGGAAGTTATGGGATGGAGTTGGCTGTCCCATATAGGGTCAGTGACCCAAAGCCATGCTGAAGTCGGATGTCTCAGGCTGAAAGGCGCAGCAATGCTGTAAACCATGACACAACGCATTCCGTTCTCCGGACTACATCCTGCTAATCTGCAGGAGTTTGAGAACAAACGCAGAAGAAGAAGAAAAACATTGCATTTTCCAAAGACCTACGAAAAACACCACAAATTTTCAAAAAAGAATCCAGTGGCAGGGGAAAGATTGTTATTTAATCCAGCCTGCTAAACGTTAAAAATGAATGCATGAGTTTCTCCTTCTTCTGCATTCGTTCTGCAGATTAGCAGGATGTAGTCCGGAGAACAGAATGCATTGTGTCATGGTTTACAGCATTGCTGCGATATCTGCGCCATTCAGTCAGACACATTCGACTTTAGCATGGCTTTGAGCCACTGATCCTATATGGGATGGAACAGCCAACTCCATCCCATAACCTCCTTAGTTGCCTCTTTCAACATGCATGGAAGGTAAACAGTGTTGCTATTCTTTGCTCCCCTCTCGAGCCCTGTCAACACACATAAGTTTGAGAATAAACACAGAAGAAATTATTATCAACATTAATTTGTAAAATATTTCTTAAGATTTACTGATCACAGAACAGCCATTAATTAGCCAAATCCCATTATAACAAGTTGGTCTAGACCAATGAAATATGTATGTAATAACAGAAATTCTATATATACGGTTAAACAATAAAGAATAAATATAATTTGAGTAAATTTTGAAATGTGTTGTTAAATAGAAAAATGTGTTATACATGGATGTACTGTAGAGGAATTCTACTGTATAACGCTAATGCTTCAGTGAAAATGAAATCTTTAATGAACTACAAATTGCATATTTTATCATTACCTGACTGAATGTTGGTCGATTATGCAGACGGGAGCAGCGGTCACCATGTCGGCAAGCTCCAATCTTGAAATAAAAAGAGCAGTTAACTCTGAAAACAAATGAGCAAGTGTTTGTAACAAAAATGTTACTGGTTTTCAATTCACTGTAACATGATTAAAAATTCATACACAAATTGGGTATTTGTTAGAGCACTCAACTTCAATAAGCTACAAGTAGATGCTTTGTCTCATCTGTAGATCACAATAGATATGTACGGTGAAATAACAATTTATTAATTAAACACACTAACTAATCTAAAATGAATCTCTCTGTCTGTGTATTTAAGGGGCACAAAAGGGTAAAAAAGGAATAGACATTTTAGTATTGGTGGTGGAGCTGACTATCCCATACTATATAGGGCCAAGGTGACCCAGAAGCAATGCTGAAGTTGTTATGTGTTAGGCCAAAAAGGTGGGGATATTTCAGTGAAAATCGTCTTCCTCTTTCGTTCACTTGAAACATCTCCATATCTGTAAAAATGTAAACCATGACACAACTATATCCCACCTACTTATCTGATCCCTGGGGTTGCAAGTTTTCACTATTTCTTCCCTGTGCCATGTGGTGGTAGTTGCATGTCTTCTTCAGCTGTGTTGTGTCTGTATAACGGGTGTTAGTGATGGAGAGGATTGGTGGTAAGTTGTTTTGGCAGGTCTTGTAGTGCAGAGCATTCAATAAAGTGGTGTTTCACTGTTTCCTCCTCTTGTCTGTTGCAGTGGTTGCAGAATGGTCTGCTGTAATATTCTTTGTAAGTGTTTGGTATGTGTTCTTCACAGTCTAAATATTATGGTTTGATCTTTGCAGTTTAGACAATATCCTACTTCATCTGCGTTCGTTCTCAAACTCCTGCAGATTAGTAGGATGTAGTCCTGAGAATGGAATGCATTGTGTCATGGTTTACAGCACTACTGCAATATCTGCGCCTTTCAGCATGATGCATCAGATTTCAGCATGGCTTTGGGTCACTAACCTATATGGGATGGAACAGACTACTCCATTCCATAACCTTCTTAGCCGCCTCTTACGACATGCATGGAATATAAAGTGTTATTATTCTTTGCTCCCCTCTCGGAATTCAGTAACATATGGGTGGACTATATCCTACTAATCTGCTGGAGTTTTTAGAACAAGCACAGAAGAGGAAATCCTTGACAGGACATTCCCATAAGTGTACCAATCTCCTTTCCAGCAACTATCCAAGAGTATGAAGACTCAATATTCTAGTCAGATGTTGATTATGCGATCTGTGGATGACACTTTCTCCCCTTACCCCTGGTCATACCCATTTTTGTCATTCTTTGTACATTAATTATCACCTCCATTGTAATCTTCTTCACTCTGTAGTAAATAAAAACTGCCCTTATTAGGTAGACCATATCTGTTTTCTAGAATGTGTCATGAACCACAGCATTGTTTGCCAATGAGTCCACTCTGCTCTTTCAGTGCTTCTGAACTCTGTATATATGAGGCAGTATATCTATGTAATATTTTGGACAACTGCGTTGTGTACTGACATTACCCTTTTCTTAACAGGCACTTTTCCATCTTGTGCAACATTCTTTGGGGGTCTGAGAGTATGATGACATTTCAGTCACCAACTGAGTACTGCCACAGCTTCTATTTTCACTTTCATGCTTTAATGTTGTAATGGAGTTGTCAAGCCTCAAACTTGAGGACATAACTATAGGCAGGCCTCAGTAACTCAATTTTATAAAGTGGATGTAGAATTGTAGACTTAAGTTTGGTTGTGGACAAACAACATCATATATGTGGCTAAATGTAGAACTTGTGCTCTAGGCCTAGTGGTAATTAGTGGTTGTCCAACTCAAATATCAGTATTAAACTTGAATCATTTTTGGTTTGTTTACAGTGTGCTAAAGGTTAACCTTTACATCACTGAATTAAAATTAAGAAATATCCCCTGGGCCCTGAATTTTTTTGTGGAAAATTTGCGCCATTGATGGGTAGGTATTTTGAAAACGTGATAACTTTTTTGTTTTAAATGATATCAAAATAATTTTTGCATATCTAAATAAAGGAGTGAATAGTGAATATAATCATGTTTTTGTTGTGGTTGTATGTGTGATATGACAGTTGTGGGCAAGCTGTGAAGTTGAAAATTCGGGGGAAAGTCATAAAACGCCATTTTCAAAATCGTAAATATAACTTCATGACGACCATAATACTTGAGCAATGTGTGGAAACATTGATAAAATCCTCATAAATACCTATACTTGTTGTATATATATTGTTTCATATCCAAATTAATATAATATGGACTTAAAAAAACTAATAAATCGTGAAGAAATCGCATATAATGTCCATCCGGTCAAGACTAGGTCTAGGCCGACACACAACTAATTACTGTCCATGCACACATGTAGCACCCCTGATACATATTATTTTTGTGTTTTTGAATGAATACACAAACATTCTTATCAAATAACAACATATTAAACACAAAAACAACAATTAGAACATGTAGTCACGATCACTTACCCATGCCACGAGGTACTCAATTTGATAGTAAAATACGGCACGAAAATGGCCAAAGTTGCTCTAGAAATGCGCTGACAAAACTGCCAGCTTTCCTGTTCTTACAATGAAAATGTGTAAAGGAATTTGACCTTTAAACTGTGACATATTCCTAGTTTTGTGTGGCGGGAATTTCAACGTCATATAAGCTTTACTTCGTGAAGTTCCGTACTCGGGCAGCATCTTTCTAGGCCTATGGGCGAAATCACACGCCCGCAGGCCAGATGGAGAAAGCCCTATGGGTGCGTGAACTCGCCCACAGTGTCATGAAGGTTAAACAGCAAATTTACCCAACTTTCTTCCTCAGTTTGTTCATATTTACTTATATGTTCTCATGTAATTATCCTGGTAAAAGTTGCTTTTAATTCTTCACTGTGATATAAATAGCAAACTTTTTACATTTAACTAGTTGACGTCATGGATTTCACCGGAAGATCAACCAGATTTATAATTATAACTTTTATAACCAATTTATTTTTTAATTTATAATTAATTCTAATCCTAATCCATACCCCTAATCTAAATACTAATTCCAAATGAATATGCCATTTCAATTAATATCCCGGTAAATTTTTTGTTCAGATATACACTGCGCTATAAATAGCACACTGTTTACATTTTCAACTAACTGACATCATGAATATCCGCGCAAAACCAATCAAATTGTAGGCTGCTGTGACGTCACATCCCACCCTAGTTTTTACTTATCAGCAGCCTACAATGTGATTATTTCTACAAGAAAAACTGCTAGTTAAAAATGTAAACAGTGTTATATTAAATGAAACACTGACCTTATCATTCCGTGGCAGATAAACTCTCAGCAAACCATGAATTATTTCTAACACAAATCTCAAGAATAACTCCAATCATAAGCTCTGGTCATGTTCTCTAATTTGTTGAAATGCGCACGCCAAATACTCTCGCCCAGTGTTGCCAACTCATTGCATCATAAAAGTACTAGAAACGTCTCTAAAAAGCACCCGAAAGCAATAAATGAAGACAAAATGCACTAAAACGCAGCACCAAATTTGTTTAAAGCACTAAACTAGTGCAGCCATGCTATTTCAACCATTTTGGCACCAGATATGAAAAAGCACCAGACCTAGTTTGAAAAGCACCAAAATGGCAACCCTGCTCTCAGCGTAGACCAGAGTTGTTTTTTTGCAATAACTTTATAATTTGAAATTTAGGCCCAGGCCCCCCTTCTTTAAAAATAAAAGGAATATTCGGGGGGGGGGGGGGGGGGGGGGGGGGCCGGCCACCACCCTTTTTTCTTTTGTCTTTGTATTGCATGTGCCACAAGGCAAGACACAATGCAACTATAGATAGACTCCAAATTCTCTTTATTTTCTCAATTTTTTTAATTCATAAAACATAACCCTTTCTTTTTTTTAAAATAAATATTTTACAAAAAAAGTTAGCAAGTTGTCATTCTGCCCAGGGCCACCATTCGTATAACTAGCCGCCTGGGAAAGGTGAGAGATCATGTGACACTTGGAAAGGTTAGGGAATACCTCGAAATCAGAGCAAAGGTCACAGTGTATATCTGAAAGCAAAATGCGCCAATATACCTTAATTTTAAACACAAATTCTACTAATCACACTGCAAAGGTTAGGTAATACCTTGAAACTAGAGCAAAGGTCACAGTCAAGAATTAAAACTAATGAAAAACATGCGCCCTAAGATTTCCTCAATTTCCTTTACAGAAAAAAATTCGATTAAAGTACAGATTAGTTCTCCACTGTGCTATAAATAGCACAATTTTAACGATCCAACGTCATGGATTCCTGTGTAACACCAATCAAAATAATGGCTGCCGAGACGTCACATCCGACAATCACACAGTTTAACTCTAGACACAGACGAACTTATGTATAATCTGTTTGTTTTCCAACTTACACATTTTTTACAATTTCCTATTATTTGTGGTGAGCTATCAGTATTTCTGCCCGCTACACACGGAGTGATGTGCGCGCACACATTAGAAATATTATTTCTAATCCTAACCTTACTACTTACTCTAAGTACTTACCCATAAGCTTGCCAAATCACACAACAATGGTCAGGTAACACCTCGAAACTAGAGTAAATGTCACAGTGGAGAACTATACTATACTGAATAGTATACTGTACTTGAGCCAAAAATTCAAACTTTTCTTAGAATTGACCTACAACAAACTTGGTTGAGGTATCGTTGAAATACATATTTCAAGGCTTATTTATCTGTTGTGTTTATATTACAGTTTATAATGCTGTAACTAGGTATTAGCACTAAATTTTCAAATTGGGTTTATAACATTATAAACACCACAGTTAGATAGCCCTTGAAATTTGCAATTCAATGATACCTCAACCAAGTCTGTAGGTCGATTCTGTGAAAAGTTATGAATTTTTTTTGTCGAAATTTCAGGAAAAGATAATTACATGGGAACATATAATAAAATATGAACGGACTGATGATGAAAGTTGTGACCAAGAATTGAAGCAGAACTTGCATTTTATGATATATTTCAGTTATTTATGATAATATATGCATAAAACTATACATTTTTGTGTTCGAGAAGGCAAGACGCATCTGTTGAATATACTGTACCAATTCTCAGGCATAATTGGGGCTAATTAATATTCAAAATGGTGGCTAATTTGCATAATTTACTTGTAATTTAATTGTCTAATTATTAATTATTTCACTTATTTATGATAAAACACCATACAAATTATACTTTTTTGTGTTCGGGAAGGCAAGACGCATCTGTTGAATATACTGTACCAAATAATTAATATTCAAAATGGTGGCTAATTTGCATAATTTACTTGTAATTTAATTGTCTAATTAATTATTTCACTTATTTATGATAAAACACCATACAAATTATACTTTTTTGTGTTCGGGAAGGCAAGACGCATCTGTTGAATATACTGTACCAAATAATTAATATTCAAAATGGTGGCTAATTTGCATAATTTACTTGTAATTTAATTGTCTAATTAATTATTTCACTTATTTATGATAAAACACCATACAAATTATACTTTTTTGTGTTCGGGAAGGCAAGACGCATCTGTTGAATATACTGTACCAATTGCCAGGCATAATTGGGGCTAATTAATAAGAAAATTCTGGAGGTAAGGTAGGACATAGCGAATGCCAACTGACTAGAGTACAGGAACTGTATGGCGAATAAGTAAGTGGGAGGTTTGGAACAGAGGATGAAAAAATGCAGAGGTGGAGAATACAAGAGGAAAAAAGAAAAGAAGAAAATATGTGGTGGATTGACGGAAGCCCCGAGACGGAGATACGCCATGCAAGAAAGTAAAGTGTGGGTGGGAGGGATGAGGGAACCCAGATGCCTGAAGCCTTATGCATTAGGTCTCCAGCCATAACATCAGACTGCAGACCCATTTCATAGGACATCCGTGAAACTGTAGTGTAATGAGGTGCAGTAGACAAGACTTTACCAAATAATACTCTACCTACATAATTAATTAGAGAGGAACACTGACATGACTCTGTAGAAACTTGTATATGCACATGCGTAATGGCGAACCATATTGCCGCATGTTCATCTTCACGTCTACAGTGCTGCTCACTATCAGAATTAAATAGAATATCCAATAATGCATCTTAAAAATTATCTTTACGGTAATTCTAATTTATACCTAGACCTACTAATAATGTTTGAATAGAAGCTATCTGAGTTCGATTACAGTGACAGTGAGACACAAACACTTATCGTCATGGTAACATGGGCTGCAAGCATTCTGACGCACTGACATGTTTTTTTTATCTGTACCCTTGAATAATTTAATATAATACTGTTTGAAGACATTTCAATAAAAACTAGTACATAGTGTCACATTAAATTAACTAAAGAATGATAAGATGTAGAAATTCATTAAACTGTAACTTAAATTTTTAACATTATACACGTATATCGATAATTAACGGCGCGGCAACATTGATCAGCCAAAAACGAACTCTAAAGTTAGTAGCGTGGTCGGTCGATCACCATAGCATTTTTAAAATTTAATAATAATTAATAGGTACTTCTAGAAATGTTAAAATTTGGTACATAAAGAGAGAAATGGTTGCTGAATATGTTAGACATGGTTTCACATATCACTTAAAATCAAAACTAAAAAATATACGCGTGCAAAGAGAAAAAACACCTACCTCGTCTTGTTTAATTGCTTGGTGTTAATTGTAGATAAGGTATCTCCAACATTTATAATCTTAATACACTGAACAAATGGATGAAAAATAGTATACAGTTCACTTTTATATGAACTAAAGCTGCGTGGCGTCACTAAATGACAATTCCATTGGATAGTGCACACGTGGTCCATGAAAAAATGAAAATGTCGGCAAATGGCATGTTTATCAAGGGACATTACTCTAAATATCTTTTTGCGGAAATATTTCGATTAGTGCTAATGCCTACTGTAACAGTGTAACTTCACTGTAACTTACTGACTAAGCCCATTTTGAAAATTTAGTACTAATAATACAGTACCTACTGATGACCGTAAGACTAACTTCACTAAATTGTGAGAGTAACTTTGTGTGTAGTCAAGTGTAGTGTGTCAATCAATCAAGTGCCATGCCAACTGGCGTAGGCGATCATGTTTCTCCAGGACTCTGTCTCTTGTGTTGTCAATAAGCTCGGTTGGTGAGCTTCTACCGTGCCACGATACAGGCCCATCTAGTAACTTTTCTCTTTGTCGACCCCTATCTCTTCTCCATTTGATCTTTCCAGTGGTTATTAAGTGTTCAGAACACTTGTTCAAAATGTGTTCTTCTCAGCACATGTGTAGTGTGTGCAAGCAGCAAATTGAGAGTACTGATCAGATCAGTACTGAGTACTGAGTACTGGTGTGGAGCGAGTCGTCAGTCAACTCAAGGGTTCAATCTCAAACATTCTGAGATGCTACAGTAGCCAAATGTTAAAGTAACACATACAGACTTACTTGTCCTTTTCTGTACCAAAAATTGAGGCCAAGTATTCTGCCATTATAATATTGTAATACTAGTAAACCTTATAATCAGATCTCATGAATATCCTTTTCTTGGCCACTGCCTCCACTTCCGGAAAAAGCATATTTTTCAAAAATTACTATTGTTATACATAATATGAAAACAAACACCTTCAACTAATCTGTGAGCAATGTAACATCGCGAAATTATTCATGACAAAATACTATATTAAATCGAACTAAATTACTCAGTACGGCACAAAATTATACAAATAAACATTGTTTTTACTAGTTTCTGTAAACTAATATTTGATTCACTTGACCCAATGATAATATCCAAACTGGTAAAATGTGACCTAATAATCTGGAATTTTCTGTTACGAATTAGACCCTATATACATATCAACATCGAATCCATAATTACTTAAGGTAGTAAGTAGTTCGACAAAAATCCCGTTATATCACTCTGTTCTCATTGTCTTGTTTGAGTGTGGATAAATTTAATCCTGTTCAATCTTTGATATTATCAATCCATACGACGCAGGCGGTTGCGTCTGTGGGTCTCACCAATGGTCCACTAGACAAACCACCTATGCAACAGAAAACCTTAGTAGATGGCATGCCGTTATATTGAGGCTATCTTCTTATAGAAGCTTCATGGCACGTCATCTATACAATTATGCTTCTCGTACCTTTATTTTATTGTTGCAATGTGTTTCGTGCTCTGTTATTTGTAAATATGGGTGCATCCTCTGTGGTTGGGAGAGAGCCAGAGATGTACTGCGCATCACTGGGGAGGAGGAAACTAACAGCTCTGTTTTTTCTTATGACTGATGCCCATCATAGAAGCGCAGTGACTCAGGACGTCACAATCGTTTTGACTTGAACAGTTGGTTGCATGCCTGGAGTAATAGAGAAGTTCGACATAACCAGAGCCCTATCTTGGGAGCAGTGCGTAGGTTGAAACTTACCTTCCTGATGGTGTGATAGTTATTAACTGGTCCAAGTGGGCCGAAAACACAGACTTCCAGCAATGTAATGCCATTTTAATGACATTGGGTCAAAGGGCATGAGCTCATGGACCGCTGGATCAGCAACCAACCATATTTTTCTTCGTTTTATTCCACCCTCAACAGTTTCCTTCAGGATAGTTTTATTGATAAAGAATCGGCAGACCATCGTAATTGGTAGCTTATATGTTCTGTCCGTGTGTTGATGGGCTCTATGGGAGTAAATAATTGCAACACTGTTTACCTTTCATGCATATCGTAAGAGGCGACTTAGGGGGATGTGGGGTGAAGTTGACTTCTCCATCCTATATAGGGTAAAAGAGATCCAAAAGTCATGATGAAGTTGGATGTGTCCGGCCGAAAGGGGCAGATTTAGCTGAAAAGCTGACCCCTATCATGCGCTTTCATAGGTAGCGGATAGGGAAAACGTCTCTAGATTTAGAGATCAGCTGTGCTATAAGCCAGAACTTCTCTGGACGAATAAGCAGTCGCGGACAAAACCGGTGTTGCTGTCTACCAGGACGGGGCGGGATATCAGGCGACTCTAATATCTCCACTGAAATACCCTGTATCCAGCGACGGGTAGCATCAAGCGAGTGTTAGTCGCTATAAGATCATGTTATGCCATGGACGTGCCTGGGGGAGAGCTGGGATATGGGTTTGCGTAGAGTTATGGGGAAACGGGGGGGGGGGGTCAAAATCGATACAAATTGTTAACGTAAATTAGACAGCTCCTGTCTCAAATAATATACTGTTCAAGTTGTGTCCCGTTTTTCGTCTTCTGCGATCTCAAACTCCTGCTGATTAGTATGATGTAGTCTGGAGAACATAATGAGCGATGTTATGGCTTACAACTTACCTGTATATGTGTTACAGCTTACCTCTACAGCTTATGTGTATGTGGTCTGACACATCCGATTTAAGTATGATTTCTGAATCACTTTGACCCTACATAAGATGGGACATTTAATCCATCCCCCCCCCCCCATACCTCCGTAGTTGTCTCATTATATTAATGGAAGGTAAAAGTGTTGCTATTATTTGTTCCCCTTTAGGGCCCAACAACACATTGTCAAATCACGATCACAGATACGTTCTCTTCAGGGTGTGAAGGGGAAGACCGAATAGGGTCACTCGTGTTATCCTGTGTCGGATCCCCTTTTTGATGGAAAATGTGATGATATTTTTTGGAAAAAAGCTCAACGCTTCTTTTGCCAAGTTCTTAGTCCTAACAGTCATGTTCCGATTTGCTGAAGGGAGTTTGAACACCCCAAACCCCCTCTCTGTCCTTATTTACGGGCCTATATAAAATCCCATACTGTTGACACCATATTTCCAATACAGTTCATGCATTCTGAAACATCACAGTTATTAATTTCGTTTGTTTGTATAAGTTGTCTCAAAATAGATGTCTCACAAACAGGAGCAATCGCATTAAATAACTATCCGCTCAAAATAATGGAAAGCTTCAACTATCTTGGATCTATGATAACATGCACAGTAACACTAGTTGATATCAACATACGCATAGGAAAAGCGTTTACAACTTCTGTAAACCTGAGAGAGAGAGAGAGAGAGAGAGAGAGAGAGAGAGGGAGGAACTCAAAATTGATATTATATACCAAAATAATGGTATAGGCCTATCAGTACTGTGTGGAACGAGCAAATTATCATCTTCAGACTACGAACTGGCCACAACAGACTGAGAAGTCACATGCTCAGAAAGCTGAAAATTGGCGAGCCAGACCTTGGAACTGTGGACAGAGACAGCAGAACACACTCTTCATGCATGCCAACTATATTAAGAGGAGAAGGAGAAAATATGACCTACTGAGACGGCGCTGCTTCCAAACCTTGAGAGTGAGAGAAATTCCATGGATTACCTGAAACGAATTGTAAAGTTCATTGTAGTTCATTACATCATTCGCTATGTAATCTGATAACTGACAGAAGAACGAAAACGAAGAAACCGCAAGCTCAGCATATTGTTGTATGATTCAGAAATATGGACACCTTACTCAAAAGACGAAAAGAGGCATGTTTCATATTCCAAAACAGCGACTCTCACTACTATATCAGACACCTTTTGTTTCATGTATAGAATAGGATTGTACCATTAGGTAGGTATTAGTTTATTCATGAGCACACAGGACATGTCCATAGGTGCTCAGATTTCCGCTTCAGTAAATATCTCAGGGAGTTACGGTTAATGGTTCTGGTTCTATGTTGGTTCGCTGCTCTTTTTGAAATTTTTGTCATGTGTTCTTTACAGGCAACGCCCATGTTCACTCCCAATTCGCGCATTCTCGATATTGACTCATGCTTATCTCAAAATCCTCTAATCGTGCGGACTCACGAAGAGCAATGGCTGTCCTCTTGGTCTAAAGACTGAAAATATTTTATTATGACATGGCTAGCTAATTTATCGGCCCATTCATTTCCTTCCACCCCCGCCTGTCCGGTGACAAAGATAAGGGTTAGTTTCCGTAGTAATGCCCGCATTCTAGCTCTCTCCAATGACTCCACCCATCCCCTACTTATATGATCTGTTTTGACTTTCTGAATCACTTAGTGTGCAAGTATGGGAATATGCTTGCGATTCCAGCCAACTAAGTGCCTGAATTGCGGCAAATACTTTCATTGTTAGACCTTGTTGTTGCGGTAAAGGCTCAACTGGCTTCGTGTACTGTTCTTTCTTTTGATCTGGCAGTAGAGGTTCATGCACATCGGTGGTGACGGATGACCGACCCGTCCATGTAAATCACAATATATGTGTCGTCTGCATGTTCGCAAATGAGTGCCTTGACCTCAACATTAACACTCACAGTGCTGTGTTCCCTGCATTGAGTGTAATGACTGTCTCTTGAAAGACCATTGGAATAGGTATCCATTCCTCGCCAGGAGTTATGCCATATGAGGCGCAAATCTGTTTAACGGTGTCCTCGGCACGACCCATCCACGATTTTCCTCTCTTGAGCCTCCCTTTACACAAGCGGGCTCACTGTGTAGTGGGTGGTCTTTGTCAGAACTCACCCAGCGATATGCACGGGCATGCCACATATCAATTCTGTGATTCTTCTTCTTCTTTCGTTCACTTGAAACATGTCTATATCTGCAATTCTGTCTCCTTAATAAAACTAACTGTCTTTTGTAGTTCATACAGTGTCCCATAGAGCTTTGATTCCAGTGTTGTTTCCTCTGGCCAATATGTCTGCCTCAGCGTTTCATGCTCAGAACACTCCTGAAGTATATGTTTGGCACTCTGTACTGCCTGTCCACATGTACACATGGCCGTGTTGCCAATCTTGAACTTTGTATACATGTGACTGCGGAGTCGGTTGTGTCCTGTTCTGAGACGTAGAATTATAATTTGTTCTGATCTGTTCATAATATGATAATCATCTTGTGTTGGTATTTGTGGCTTTCTTATTGACTTAATCATCTGTTTATTCTGATGGTAGGTGATGGGTTTAGATGTCCAACAGCCTCATCTGAGAGCCACCTTCCTCTCGAGCAACACCGCTGATATCCATCTGACGACGAAAGGGTCAACATTAAAAAGCAAGAGCATTTTGATGAAGTACTCGAACTGCATCTGTTATACCCGTCATCCAAGTCAATCGCGACAGCACACGTTTCCAGACCTGCATAAAGCCCTTGAATACGCCGTAGGCAAAAACAGCGACGTTGTGACATGTTTATTTCTGACGTCTGCAGTCTCCGAGCGTGCTCGGAAAAATGCGACTCTCTTCCAGGTCTCGAGCGAGAAGGTGTGCTACAATCTTCTCAATAAGTTAGCATGTGGTGTTCTGCATCGTTATGATTCAGTAGCCATTGATCTGAGCATGATTTTTATTGGGCTTCTTGAATGGCAATAGGTAGCTGTGCAGCCATTCATCCTTGAATATTCTCACACCCGGAGAATATATGTGTCTCTTTATATGACCAAACAGGTGCAATTTTCTTTTTGCTATATATTTTAGTGTGGCGCATGGCTGAAAGATTAGAACGTTGGTCTCGCACTAGTGAGGTCTAGAGTTAGATTCCCGGTAAGGACTGGTTTTTTTTTCTCTGTCGAAGGGTAAACTACAGCCAGAGCATGCGGCCTTTATCACACAGCTATTAAATCCCAATCCTTCATCTCCTTAACGGGAAAAATGCAGTATTGACAGTTTAGTAACAAACACTCCGGAATCTTCAATGTGTTTATAATATCTGAGTTTCTCTTTTTTTTTCCTTCCATGAGATTTTAAGTATCTTTCAATAGCAGTTCATTTCAAAGGCGTTGATATTCTTGCCGTTTTACTTAGAGTCCATGTTTCATAGCCGTATGTTGCAACTGGAAAAATAAAAGTTCGTAGTATTAGCAGTTTCGTTTCTATTTTGTTGTTTCCATATGCTTTTCAACCGTGTTATTTCGCAATATGCCATTGCCAATCTCTGCCATGCAGTCGCCTGCACCGTTGACGTGTGCTCCAAAGTATTCGAATTTATCCACACATTCTATCTCGGTATAGTCTATTGTGATTGTTGTTATATCTGTTGACATGATTTTTGCTGTTTTGCTCTTATAAATATAAGTTTTGGGATTCGCTGTATTTCTTTGTGTTCTTGAATAGTTGTTCCAATCCCTTTATATATCTATAGCATATATATATATATATTATAGTAATGTATGGCTCAGAAACATGGACAATAAACAAACAAGTAGAAGACATAATTGATGCCACAGAGATGTGGATATATAGACGAAAAGAGAGAACATCATGAGAGAGAAGGAAAAAAAAGAGGTTCTAGCAACACTTAATATAAACAATTATTAAATGACATGGCATCTTGTTGAAGACCTTACTGGAGGGAAAAGTCGAATGGACGCGATCAAGAGGTAGGCAGAGATACAAATAGAGGAGTAACATCACAAGATGGGGCGCCCAAGATGGATAGGTTACAGTCTAGAAGAATGCACCACTAAAACAAGAGACATGGGATGTTGAAGGTCTGTTGAAGCCAACCTTTGTTGCAGAGACGGTACCTAATAATGATGATGACTATTATTGCCAGCTGTTGTAAAAATCTTCAGAATCCATGTTTTATACTTGTCCGTCTTTGTCACCACATCCGGTTATGGTTTCCTCCAATATCGCATCATGTCATTCGTCCATACAGTAGGAACCGTTATATCGGTTTACACTATTATAGTGTTTTTTTCACTGTTTTCATTGGGATTAGCAGATGGAGTACTAGGATGCGGAGGCTTTGTTAAATCAGATGTTGACATAAATTATTCTTTGGTTGAGGTATTAATATTTTAATTTTTGGACCAAATTGCAGGCCATCACAAATCAATCAATCATTCATCATCATGACTGACACCACCCACAGACATGCCGTGACTCGATCACTCACCACAACCATTTGATTATTAACCTATAACTATAACCTATCAAAGTACCATTAGGCCTAGTCTAACTTGGTTCACAACCCAGGAATGATTACTTGACTGTCATTTTAGGCCTATTCATATTCAGATGTGAACAACAGTGAATCACACTGAATCGAATGTCTGATTGACTTTGGAGTCACTTTGACTTTGAGAATCATATCTATCAATAATTGATCAATTGCACCCTAGACTTACTAACTCACGGTAATCTACATCTGTCGTCGTAGGTGTACTCAGATAACAATGAATTTATTGACCAATTTATTTAATAATAATTATAACAGTTTCAGACTTGTGTGTTTTTGCATCTCTGGTGGTCATGCAGAAAAATGACCGAAAAGTTCAATCTAATCTAATTCTGGTATTGAAGGTGAAAATTCAGTATAGGTCTCCGTTGGGCTATAAATAACGAACTATTTTACACTTTACATTAATGTCATGGATTTCCCTTGAAAAACCAATCTTATCAATTCACGCCTTAGACGAGAATTCTTAGATAATTCATTATTAATTCAGCATACCATTAATTCTAAACTCTATTTCTAATCCTTCTCCCACCCCAAAATCTATAAACTAATTCCAATCCTGTTAAATCCCCCCCCCCCCCCCCACAATCTATAACTTTACACAACTTATCTAACACTGCAAAGGTTAGGTAATACCTTGAAAGTAGAACAAAGGTCACAATGGAGATATATACTGCATTTTGGCCGCATTGAATCTAGAAAATAGGATCCCATGCCACATTTAGAACATGTGTATGAGCGTCTGAGATGTCACAATTGAGCGTCTGAGTCTTGTGTGTTCTGTCTTTTACGTATAGATACACATAGTTATACTTATAGGCCTAAACGAAAATGATAGAGGATATCTGACAAAGTGGAGAGTGCAGTAGTAACAAAAATAAGTGATAACCACCAATGATAATGTATTAATAGTATTATTGTCATTGACCAATAGGTAGCAAACAATACCCAATGTATAGTAGGCCGAATGTAAAAAAAAAATTATAAAAAACAAAGGAGCAAGAACTTTTTCCACATTATGACCTTTATCAAGAAACAGCCACGAACTAGAAATAAATGCAAAGAATACAATGGAATAGTCTTACAGTTCGAGCATCACAGCGCTAGAGGGCAGTGTCATATGCAAATAGAATAGTGAAAACGCTATATGGAAATCATAACTAAAGCATTGTTCAGCTCGAGAACAAACTTCTTAGTTATCTCCAAGAAGAATGTCTTGTGAAAAAGAAGCAGTAAATGTTCCCCCAGTGTTCCTAGATATGTGTAGACCATCAGATTTGAGTGAGGTGTTAATGATGATGGTGGATAATACCTCAGCTAAAAGGACGAATGAACCCGAGCCCAACTCTACTGTAGAGTGTTTCCTCTACCAGAACCATCCTCACAGATGAGGAAAGGTTCAGTACATGATGTGCACAGGGGCAATATGTCTAAATACGTGAGACAAGTTCACTGGCAGAGGAACACCTCATGCGAGGAGATAGACATAGTTGACCCAAGCCTAAATACCTGATTACCGCCTCCTCGGGACTGCCACCCAGGGATATATTTTGGCTTGTAAAGGGCATAGGGGTGATAAATGGTCTTGGCATAGAGACAATACACATCCATCACCTGGCAACAGATATGAAGGCTGTCTAGGTTAGGGAAGCTCTCTTGAATTAAAAGCAGGTAGAGAATGGATTTGTTGGGCCAGAAGGCGCAAAATAGCACATCACTGCTGTGAAACCAACAGCACAACGTACATTCCACTTCCTGGTGGAAATCATACAAACTCTTGTGTTGGTTATCAGAAGAACTACTTTAAAAAAGGTAATTCTCATGTTCCTTATGTGCACAAGGTATGACATTTCGCTAGCAGTACCTTCTATTTACGTGCGCAGTTGAGCAACCGCACATGTTGTAGGAAATACTGCTCCTAACCCCTGGTCAATAGTGTTGCTATTCTTTGTTTCCCTTTCAGGCCTCACTCGGGCAGTAGAATTATATGATAAGAGACATTTTTGAATGCTGAATTAGGTAAAATAATTAGTTTCCCTTACTATTGCCTGAGGAATATAGGAGAAAACAGTGTTATGCTTGTATTTTTCTTTGACCAATGACATACAAACAAATGATGTGGTCAGCATCAAATAACCTGCCTTTTCTTTACTAAAAGATCTGGTATTTATTTTTTTCCTTAGACTGGGTCGACCTAGGAGCCGCAGTAGTGTAATGTTAAATCATTTGCTAGCTGACCAGCAAACCCAGGTTTTGAATACACTCATTATTCATGGTTTGAAATGAAAAATTATTTCAGTGATTCATCCAGCCTCCAGGAGCAGGATACCAGGGCTTATGCACTAGGATAATTGAGGAATGGCACCATCACTACTGTGCTAGTGCAATCGATGCTAATCAAATGGTTTCTGATTAACCACTGACTAGACAGCTGAGCACTTATGGGAAATGGTGTGCTATGATGCTTGTTCATAACCTCTATTACATTTATCATGTTCTACTAGGAACTGTTGAGGATTTTGCAAATATTTCCTGTTGAACTGGGAATTGAAATTGGGTCACCTGAATAGGAAGGAAGTCAGTGCACAAACCACATAGCCCCACTGAATTACCGGTATATGATAAAAGACAATTGCATTATGTGACTAGAGACAATTGAATTATGTGACCAGAGACAATTTAATTATGTGACCAGAGACAATTTAATTATGTGACCAGAGACAATTTAATTATGTGATAATTGACAATTGAATTTTCTTGATTAGAAACTGGCTTCACAGCACGTGGGGCATTCCCATAAGTGCTCTGCCCTGTGCTCTAGCAACCAGTGTATATAGGCTCAGAGTCCTGGTCTGGTGTTGATTGTGTGATCTTTGGGACTTTCCAAAAAATTTACTTTTTCTTCCCTCACCTCTAGAAACTCTAATTTCTGACATTCTCTGTATGTGTATGTTCTCATTCTCATTGACATCATCTTCATCTTAAAATTAATTTATTACTGCCTTGATCAAGTCTGCTTTATCTCTTCTCAGCATTTTGCTGTCTATCGCCGCATTGCATGCCAATAAGTCAGCTCTCTTGTTTCCTCTGACCTCAGCATGACCAGGGCAGTATATCCATTGCACTGTAACCTGGGCCCAGACACATGTCCATTTTCAATACGCTTTATCTAATTGTATTATTACTTTAGTCAGTTATTTCTTCTCAGTGTCTACCTTCACCAATTCACTGCCCTTTCCTATTTCTTCAAATTCACATACTCTTCACAGTGTGTCTTCAGCCTCTGCCATTCATTATCTGCCACGCTTGATTCATTTTCTCTTTTATTCATCTAGATGTTGGTGTAATAAATAGCAGTTGTATTCTGTCACTTTAAGGTACGATCTAACTTGTGCTACCTGATGTTGCACTCTAATGCTGGGGAGATTAAGCAAAAATCTCATAGCAGAGATGGGTGTATCTCTAGTACACCCCAGTACCGCTCTCATTGCCTCATTTTGAACTTTTTCCAATCTATCGACTTGTGTCTGTGACATTGTTAGTAGGTCAAGGCCATAATCTATGACAGATAGCACCATCGCTTGTAGAATCAGAAAAAGTACCCATTGCTGCATGTCAAAGATAACCATAACCTTGATAACGCTGATCCCTCTTTAACCTGAATCATATATGTGTGTGTTGGTTGGTAGCTGATACATCGGTCCATGGGCTCATACACTTTGACCCAGTGCAATTGTGTGATATATGCATGTGTTTGTTAGCTGTTGTTTTGTTCCATATAATTTGTTTCATTTATCTGTACCTAGAGGGAGAAGCATTTTCTTCAAGCCATCCACTGCTGGGCATTAACAAATGATGTGTTTGTTGAATGAGAGACTTCTATCACAGGTTATCCCAAGATATTTAAGTTCCTATTCTCTATAAATGAATGAGCTCATGCAGCTGGCAGTGTGTCACTTACCAGATTATAATTTAAGGAGTACCAGACAACCATTGCTTTTAAGGGATTTATCTCAGCGTTGTATGTTTTGCACCATATCGACAATTGATCTAGTCCACACTACATTGTCAGCGATATCTGTTCTGTTCCTGCCCGTGTTGTATAGTAGGATATCAGCGTATTTTAGAACTCTACAATTGCTTGAGGTTTGCAATTGAACAATTCTCAATGTATACAAATTAAACTGCACTGGGGACAGAGGAGATCCTTGTGGCAGACAAGGTGCTATTGTTTTGATCTTAGACATCCAGGATCCACACCTCAGAGCAACTTTTCTACAGATGGCACATTTGTAATCCAGCATATGATCCAGGGAAGGATGTCATGTTACCGTAGCATGTCGACAAGATAGGTGTAACTAACTCTATTGTACGCATCTTCTAGGTCTATGAATTGAATTATGTGATAAGAAACAATTAAATTATGTGACTAGAGACAATTGAGTTATATGAGTTGGAACATAATTGAATGCTGCATTAAATGATAGAAGACTAACATACTGTCTGATCAACTTTCCTTCTTTTTTTTGTTGTAATCCAGGTGAAGTTGTATACTCCACATGGAAGCATCAAGTATCAAACAGACTGTGCACCTAACACAGGATACTATCTCATTCCCCTGTATGATAAAGGAGATTATGTATTAAAAGCAGATCCACCAAAAGGATGGGGGTTTGGTAAGTCTGTATTTTGTCTCATGTAGTATATGCAACTGATCCAGAAGTCTTCTTTCCTGTCAGTTCCATGTGTAATATAACAATCAATGTAAGTTAATACTGCGTGAAATGGAACAACAATAGTACTTAACGTAGAACACATGTTTTGGAAAGTTTTGCTTAAACATGACAGATTTTCACTGATTTACACTGTTTATTTTATATATTCCTGAGAAAGACCTAATGGTTCAAAACGTTGAAAATGTCTTGTGTATTGTCATTTGTATGTTTTTGTGTTTACACCTCATAACCCCTTAGTGATAGTCTATTGTGTTTAAGTGAAACTTTCAAAAACCTGAGTTCTACATAAGTTCTACATAAGTACTACATGTGTAATATAGGGCAGCAACTGTCACTCCAACAGTTTATGTGCTGTCCTCTGCCGTGGAACACAAGACGAACACCCAGATCAAAGCAGGTAAATGGAGGTTAGTTAGTTTTTTCCTTTCATGCAAAGGCAGCATATAGGGCAGAGGTTTTGATTCTCCATGGGTTGTGGTCTGCTGCCTGCAATTTTAGTTCTTGTGACTTGCAGCCCATTGTTTCCTCTTCTTTAACCGCAAGCACGCTTTGGTTGAGTGCATTCAACATTTTACACTGTATAAGATAGCCAAGGTCCAGTGTATAAGCCCCACAAAAGCCCTGTTGCTAGGTCCCCTGTAATCAATAAAAGAAGCGCAAAATAAAAAAATTTTGGTTACCAGATTATTTGAAATCTGGTAAGTTAATTCAATGTGCTTCCTTTTTCTGCACGTTTAATGGACCAAATGTTATTGAAATCTCCGCAATCTGTCCACATCTTCAAACCAACGCAGCTCCATGAAAGTGAATTGGGTTTTATAGACTTTTATTTTATCATATTTTTAGTAAAATCATTATGATTTGGATGATGAATTCATGAGAGGCAAGTTGTTTTCACACTTGAAAATACATTAGACAATGCTGGTGTATATATTTTGAGACCAAACATCAATTGTTTTAGAGC
The DNA here is from genome assembly GCA_034231615.1 of Meghimatium bilineatum. Classification (NCBI taxonomy): domain Eukaryota; kingdom Metazoa; phylum Mollusca; class Gastropoda; order Stylommatophora; family Philomycidae; genus Meghimatium; species Meghimatium bilineatum. The sequence continues at coordinate 46,398,182 of CM067304.1, forward strand.
GATTCAGTTTTGGACTAGATCTAGCTTTAGAGAATGATTTTATGACAAATCTATAAGGTTTATTCATTTTCTTCAGTGAAATTATGACAATTTGACCATAAATACTGTAGAATTAGGTCTGTATCACACTGTTGCCACTCCAGCATATTTCCACAAAAAGGTCAGTAATATTTTTATTATTTTTTGGGTTATAATTTGATTGTTTTTGTTAAAAAACATCTTTACGACTTTCTCACACGTCTTGTATCACATACACACAAACAAAACTTAACCAATATATGCAGAATTCAATTCTTTATTTATATGTACAAATATTATTTAAATATCTCTAACAACAAAAAAATTATCACTTTTTCAATGCAACCATTTATTACACAACATTTAAAAAAAAACAATCAGGTGGCAGGAGGGAAATTACATAATTGTAAACATAGTGTGCTAAAGATTAAGTATGATGTTCTTTAGAGCAATTTTTGGTATTCCTTGTTTTCTTTTTCCATCCGATGTCCACATGAGTGCTTGTTGGTTCAATCTAGTCTCAGAATGTGTTCCAGATAGTTTCATTTACATTTTCTTATAACGTGTGATATGTGCTCTTGGTGTGTTTTATCCCTTAGATCACTATATGAGACAAAATCGCTCCATTTTATGTTTGACAGCTTTCGGAGACATTTGTTTTCGAAACTGTTTAATTTTTTTTATCTATTGCTTGGGTCTATTTCCAGCATTCACATCCATAGGTAAACATTGAAACAATACAGGAGTTGAATAATCTTTACTTGGTGTCTTCCTAGATCTTTGGATATCCAGATGTTTTTTAATTTCGTGAAATTGCACACTGCTACTGCTATACATTTATTTTGTTAAGTCTCTGTCAGTGGACATTCTGCTGTCCAGATAAATAAAGTTTGAGACTTTTTCTAATATTTGGTTGTTTGTTGAGCTGGCAAGCTCCATAATTTTCTATTGGGGTGTATGAGTCTGGAGGCCAATCTGGTCTGCGAGTATACATAGTTTGTTGGTTATATCTTGTGTTTTTTGATGAGTAGAGTTCAAGATTGCAATGTCATCTGCAAAGACAAGGTCAGTTAAGTTGTTATTTCTAAGCTATTTGATGCCTGCCATCCCATCTTTAACAGTTTTATGTAGTGTTCAATTGATGGCAATTCCATCGATCCAAATGGGGGTTACTTGATACATAATAAAAAAGCCAGCTGGAGGAACAAAGAATAATGAAATTTTTAACTGGCATGTATGTCATAAGAGGCAATTAAGAAGGTTTTGAAGTGGGTCTCATACCATTGAAGGTCAAAGTGACACAAGCCATAATGAAGGTGGATGTGTCAGGTCCAGAGGCACAGATATCACAGCTGAGCTGTAAACCATGGTAAGATGCATTCCATTTCCTGATGTACATCCTGCTATACTCTGTTCACTCTGAAAATGGAGTGGGTCAGTGCCTCTGATTAGTTGTTGGATACAGAACGCATTAATTGATTATTAAGTGCCCAGTAATATTGTTTTTAAATTTCATTTAAAAATGTTTTTTAAATATTCGTTTTAAATAATATTGTTTTTACATGCCATCAGCTGTTTAAAAATCACCTGTTGTCGCGGAGTCACCTGTTGTCGCGGAGTAATGTGTGTGTTTTGATTCACTTCATTCTTAAAGTGAACAGAGTATAATCTGCAAGAGTTTAAGAATGAATGCAGAAATCTGCTCTTTGAGAAAGTTCTTCCCTTAGGGTCAAAGTAACCCAACATGCTGAAGTTGGATGTGTCAGGCCAAAAGGCGCAGCTATCGCAGAAAAGCTGGAAAATATGACAATGCATTCTGTTCTCTGAACTATATCTTGTTATTCTGCAGGAATGAGAGAATATATGTAAGTTCTTCACTAATGATTAGTACATGCTGCAGTATTATATGTGTAATATTGTTGATTCAATATAATTGTGTGCTGTTGTTATCAACAGAACCAGATAGGGTAGAGCTAAAAGTGGATGGACAAAATGACCCATGTAGTAAAGGAGAAGATATCAACTTTAAATTTACTGGCTTTTCAGTTTATGGTGTGGTAAGATGATTTTTTTGTATTGCTGTTTTTCTGTGACATATTCTGTGGTGAACATTGCCCTGTTGAATATTGGTGAAACATGATCAATGTATAGATGACATGTGAAGAAACTCAATCATGTTCATACTACTTGTCTCAGAAAAATTATGAACATCAGATGGCAAGATAAAATTCCGGATACCACTGTCTTTGATAGATCTGGTATCCCTAGCATTGATATTATTCTGAAGCAGGCACAGATTTGTTGGGCAGGTCATCTGGTATGTATGTCAGATCATCGCATACCAAAGATACTTCTCTATGATGAATTGCAGAAGGGCATACAATCTCAAGGTTGCCAAAAGATGCGCTACAAGGACTCGTTAAAGACCTCACTGAAAGCCTGTGAAATAGACTAAGATACATGGGAAGAACTTGCACAAAATAGATATAAACTGTGTTCTACAGTCAAAAAAAGAAGCATCATCTTGTGTAATGGGAGAAATGCAGCAACTCAACTGTGGAGATTAGCTAGAAAGTTATTGGTAGACCAAAAACCATCTACAGTGAAAACCATCTCCCATGCCTGAATTGTCAAAGGACATTTGTGGCCACAATATGGCTTATTAGCCATCTATAAACTCATCATCATCATCAGGTGCCATGCCGGGTGGCGTAGGCAGTCATGGCTCTCCACAGCTCTGTCCACAGTATTATGTTTCAAAGTCGTTGTTGTTTCTTTGCCGTGCCAGGTTGTCAAACTGTCTAATATTTTCTCACGTTGTCGCCCTCTGTCTCTGGTGCCTTCAATCTTGCCTGTTGTGATTATGTTCTCTTAACCTGCCTGTCTCATGAAGTGGCCAAAAAAAGAAGATTGCCTTTTTCTTATATTGTTGATTAAGGTCCGTTTCGCATTTATAACATATAAACTCAGAGCCAACTAAAAAACTCATACTTTCAAAAGTGGACATAAATGGTAATATTTGCTAGGGATAGGCAAGCAACTATATCAAATTAAAAAAGTTATTGATATCCTACATTTGTCAATGTCTAGGACAGTTTTTCTTTTTCCTGAAAGCTTTCCTTGTATTATTTATTTATTTGCCTTCATTCTCAAACTCCCACTGGATATCTCTTATAGCAGGACAATGATCCTAGTAGATATCCAGCAGGATGATTTCCAGAGAAAGGAAATACTCAGTGTTGCTATTTTATTTGAGCCAATGACCACATTGGCTAATGACTTTGATGTTGGTAACTAATACATTTAGTGTTTTTTACTAATTCCACTGAGTGGTGGATGTCTGTAACCTTATCACCAGTATAGTAAGCAAGCCATACAAGATAATTGGTTCGGGTACTTATACACTGGCCACCAAGTACAAAGCTAACTATGGTCATGTAATCTTGACCTTTAGGCCACTCTCTTGCGTAACTATTGACATAGCCACAGGTGCCTACCATATAATGATTAATATTTCTAACCCATTGTGTCTTTTTATATCCCCAAAATATGTGGCTATCACAAGTTTCTTCACATTGTTTTCCATTCCCGGCACTAAAATATTACAGATGGTTCCATCACCTCTGTTCTCATGTGGACAGGCAGCAAAGACTGGAATGTATCTAGCGAGACTGCAATACACTAAAACCAGTTACAGACTGGCACATAGAAATTCATAGTGCTGGAAAGTCATGTTCTAATTTCCTAAGAAGGGAGGCGTTAGAACACCACTGTTCCCTTTATCTACTGGCTTGTACTTCAGTATTTTGATAAACCTTGCTAGAGCTACATGAAATAGCAAGACCTAAGCTGCGAGTTGAACGACAATCATTTTGACACAAGTCAGGACTTTTTGAGTGTCTCACCCCTGCCACAAAGACTATTACTGATTATTTCATTATAAGACATTTGCCAGGTTGCCATTCAGATCACTTTCTGTTAGTTTAAATAAGAATGGTAAATAAGAATAAAATTAACTCAGTTGCTATTGCACTGGCTCATCCCAGTTATTTTTTAACGTCTAGGATGATCACTGCAATGGACCTAACTGTACAAATAGGTTCATGGATCACAAAATTAGAGAAATGTAACAACAGCAAGGACAAGCTCTGCTCCCCCCTCCCTTACCTCAAAGAACAAATGATTACTTCCTGTGGACAAATGAGTCATACATACTTTGAGGTTGTTGTTGTTCGTCCATCTCAAGTGATGATGACCATTTGTTCATCCACTTTTGAAATTCAGTTAAGAGATATGTCCATGCCTATGAGTTCATAGATGGCTAATAAGCCATGTTTGAGCCACAAATGTCATTGGACAGTACGGGCATGGAATGACCACAGTAGATGGATTTTGGTCTATCGCTGACTTTCTAGCTGTTCTCCGCTGTTGAGCTACCGCATTTTTTCCTCTTTTCACAAGGTGATGCGCCCTTTTTGACTGCAGAGTGCCATGTAGATCTATTTTGTGCTAGTTCTTCCCATGTATCCTGGTCTATTTCACAGACTTTCAGTGAGGTCTTTAGTGAGTCCTTGTGGCGCTTCGTTTGACCACCTTGTGATCTTGCACCTTTCTCCAGCTCATCATGGAAAAGTATCTTTGGCAGGCGATGGTCTAGTATATGTACCAGATGACCTGCCCAGCGAATCTGTGTCAGCATCAGAATAGTGTCAATACTCTGGATACCAGATCTGTCAAGCTGTATCCGAAATCTTGTCTTGCTTTCTGATAATCATAACTTTTATGAGATAAGTTGTGCGAAAGTGAAAGTTTCCTCACATGATGTTTCATTTGAGGTAGATTACATTTTGCGCTCCTACATTATGATGTTCTGTGGAGGAGGGGGGGAACTACTTTCCTTTTCCTGAATAATTAAAGACATATTTACTTTTTTATGTAACAGGTTGCAAGCTTGGGGCAGATATCTGGACCAGCAGGTGTCAAACTTGACCTTGTCTCTCCTTCAAAGACAGACTTCCTCAGATCAGCAGTGACAACAGATGGTGGAAGGTGTGTTTCTTTCAAATAGTAATATAACATTCATTTGATTGTAGATGCGCGTCAATAGTTAGGTTGTGAATGTGATATTCTTATAATCGGCTAGTGCTTTAAGGGTCTAGACCTACCCAGCGGAGGGGTTACTTTTTGTTTATTTTTGTAAAACAGTCAATTCTGCAGAGATTCAAATAAAATGTTGTCCCATAGTAGAATAGGTACTGGAGATTTGGTATTAACCGTCACCGCGCTTATACTAACACCAGTTGACAAAAAAAGGGCAGCGCGCGCCGTTGGCGACACCACATCCGACGAGATATCGTGAGATTTACACGTACCACAGCCCATGCACTTAGCTAGGGACATGCGCAATCGAAGCCGGAACATCCCCACATCCGAAACGATCGTTGTTGAAAATGGCTAGCTAGAAGGCACACGTTCAAGAGCAATTAATCTGACCACATCTGCACACCGGTACGATGCCATGATGGTGGATCGGTTGTATAGACCTTTCTTTCATCGTATTTTGAATAAAATAACATTGAATCGTGGCTTGAATCATGAATTATTAGGTTATTTAGTTTCACAGCAGTGAATATACAGAATGCCCTGTTGGTTTTGGGACTTGTAGATGTGTGGTATCGAATATGTTGAAGTGGCACCAAAAATGACTCTAGGCCTAAGCTCAAAGAGCTATTCTACATGTTTTATACAGTTCCCCCGGCAATATTTTGATAATTTCTCTATGAAAGAACATAAATACAACCGATTTACGTGTGATTTAGTATGTATTGTGTACAGTGTTGCCAAGCAATTCGATAAGTAAGGCAAGTTATGTTTTTATAATTTTTTCCTCTTTATTTGTTATAAAATATATATTTTTGTGTGAAAAACATCTTTACCACTTTCTCATACGTCTGGTATCACACACACACGTACAGAAATTACACCAATATATGCAGAATTCAATTCTTTATTTAATGTGCAAATATTATTTAAATATCTATAACAGCCAAAAAATTATCACATGTTCAAAACAGTCACCATCAATAACGCAAATTCTAAAAAAATGAATCCGGTGGCAGGGAGACGTTTCGTGTTTTTTAATCTGGCTTGCTAAAGGTTAACTATTGCTGGCTGAAAAAGCATTGACTAATCACATAATTATTTAATTAAGACAAATTTACATATCCGAATATACTGATGCTGGTTTTTGCATTCTGAATTGATCATGTTTTAGTGTCTGTCTCAAAATCAAGTAATCGCCTGTGTGTTGCCGGGGCCCGAAAGGGAGCAAAGAATAGCAACACTGTTTACCTTCCACGCATGTCGTAAAAGGCGACTAAGGAGGTTATGGGATGGAGTTGGCTTTCCCATCCCATATAGGGTTAGTGACCCAAAGTTATGCTGACGTCAGATGTGTCCGGCCGAAAGGCGCAGATGTCGCACCAATGCTGTAAACTATGACACAACACATTCCGGACTACATCTTGCTAATCTGCAGAAGTTTGAGAACAAACGAAGAAGAAGAAAATCAAATAATTATCGTAGATATCAGATTATAAGATAAGGAGGTGATTTTGGCATCCCTAAAGTGTCCAAAGTCTAAAATACGTTTATAGATATAATAATACAGGTAATAATACTGCAGAATCCAGTTATAAAAATGAATGGACATGCTAAATGGAAATTAAAACAAACATTAACAACTGTGATGCAAGGGCACTTCTTTAATTTGTCCCATGAGGCAAGCCAATGTCAACAGGTGGTATTTCTTACTGATGCTATGTCTGTCCTACAAGCCCTTGAGAGCGATAAACTGCCAGATTTGAAGGAAGCCATGTGAGAAGTTAGCATCCAAAGAAGGGTAATACTACAGTGGATACTACATAATACTACGACATCACTATCTTGACAGAGCAGAGCAGGTTATTATCTTCCACCTCAGAACAGGACACAACAGATTAAACAGCCACTAGATTAAGACTGGTCCCATCACCTCTGTGCCCTTGTGGGCAGGCAGGACAGACCGCTGAACATATCCTGCAAGACTGCACTACACTAAATCAGTTAAGAGAACACTGGCCCACAGAGATGGATATTCACAGAAAGATGGGAGCACTGAGGAGCTTTCAAATACAGCAGCATTTATTAAGAAAACAGGACTTACTGTGTAGACATGTCAAACTGTGAACGAGAAGAAGAGGAAGATAATAAATTGGTCAGTATTTTCCTGTGAACATAGACTTCTGTCAAAAAATACACCCAGGTATCTCATTGTGCTGGTTCTTTCTAACTTGTTCCCAATGCAAAGTTACAAATGCTTTAGAAGGATTTACCACTGCTCCCGTATCTCTACATCAATTCGTAAGTCTGTCCCGCTCCCCCTGAAATTCCATAACGCACTCTTCTCGAGTGACTCATTCTGCCAGCATCTGTGATTTGATTGCTAGTGATGTGTACTGTGTATACATTATAAAGCACAGGAGATAGAGGTGATCCCTGTGGCAAACCGGGCTAATAACCATTGGTGCCAATACCCAGTTACCTCACTTAAGAACTACTTTCCTGTGCAGCAGGGCCACACCAACCCACTGCACGACAAAAGGATTTATTGCAAGATTTAACAGTTGGTCTAAATGTTGCCTTTGTCTATAGTTAGCATAGTGAATTCTCCGAGTGGTAAAATATAATAACTTGGTTTGGATATGGCTTTCCTTTCAGCTACTCTTTCTCAAATGTCATGCCAGGAGACTATGTGATTAAGGCTTCACATCCAACCTGGCAGTTTAGTAAGGTATAGTAGTAGTGTAGATTAACAATAGTTTGTGTAGCTGTTGTTGATATCCAATTTTTGCTGAATAGTTCTATTCTTGGAAGCTTAATACTTTTCTTAAAATAGTGCAGTTCACCGACCTAATGGTAGATTTATCATACTGTCCGCTACTATGGTAACACAAGTGTGCATGATGTGATGATAATGATGACAAAAGGAAGCAATAGAGCTCACTAAACCGCTGTCATATATACATTAACAGACTATATAAAATTAATAATGTTACTATAATACTATATCAAAATAAACAAAACAATATTGAAACTAAATAACAATAAATGCAATAACAAGGACTGTTTCCATGTTGCGGTCCAAATTGGACCTTTCTCAAGAAACGAAAACACAAAAAAATAAGAAAAACTTCTTTTTGTGTACAAAAATATTTTTACCAAGACATCTTTGTACATAAACAGACAGAAAGTTAATAAATATTAAGGGAAACTCATTTTATTTTGTTTATAACGGTGCGTTAAATCCTACACACTATTACATGGGTGTCAAATACCCATAATTAGCCATATTTTGTATGTTATTTGAAAAGTTTGACTTTGTACGCCCATACAATACATTTTATGTTTTTTAACATGAATTTCTGCAGTTCTGTACGTTTTGGTGTTTTTACTCAATTTTTCTGAATGTTGTTTTTGTCTGTCCTATTCTGGTGAAATCCCTGTCTGACTCCTTGTTTTATTTGTTGAAAAGGACCAAATTGATTTCCTACTCTATTGCTGCTGTTTGTTGCCAATACATGTTCTTGATTATTCGTAAATCCTTGCTGTCAATGTTCAAATTCTCTAGCATGTGTATAATTTCGCTATGTTTAACTTTATCAAATACTTTCGTGTAGTCTATAAAATAGAGGCACAGATCTGTTTCTACCTCTATAGACCTCTCTATTAGTGTTCTCTCTCTCTCTCTCTCTCTCTATATATATATATATATATATATATATATATATATATATATATATATATATAGCATTGTTGGTACCTTTGCCTTCTACAAAGCCACATTGTTCTGGACTTATTTCTGATTTTATTTTGTTTCTCACTCTCTTCATGATGATTCTGAGAAGTAATTTGGTTATTTGGCTCATTAGGCTGATTGTACAGTGTTCTTCACATTCGGTGGTCCCTGGTTTCTTAAGTAAGGCTATAAATATGGACCTCATTTAGTCATCGGGTATGTTTCCACTATTATATTAGTCATTCAGCATTTTTGTGATTATTTCAACTCCAAAGTCATCTTCTGCGTTTGTTCTCAAACTCCAGCAGATTAGCAGGATGTAGTCCGGAGAATGAATGCGTTGTGTCATGGTTTACATCATTGCTGCGCCTTTCAGCCCGACACATTCGACTTTAGCATGGCTTTGAGCCACTGATCCTATATGGGATGGAACAGCCAACTCCATCCCATAACCTCCGTAGTTGCCTTTTACGGCATGCGTGGAAGGTAAACGTAGCTATTTTTTGCTCCCCTTTCGGGTCCCTGTCAACACATGGGCGAAATTCATCTAAAGCTGCTAATTCTTCTAATGTGATATTGTCTGGACCTGGGGCGTTGCCATATTTCATGTGGATTAGTACCTCCCTTACCTCTTCTGTGAGTATTGATGGAGCTCGCTGTTATCTTGATGGAATGCAGTGTATCATGGTTTACAGCTGGCAATATATCCTAGTATTTACAATATTGACACCTTTTGACCTGACACATCCAAATTCAACATGGCTTATGGGTCGCTTTGACCCTCTATGAAATTGGACAGCAGGCGCTATCCCTAACCTCCTTAGTTGCTTTGCATGACATGAATGGCAGGTAATAGTGTTGCTTATCTGTGTTTCCCATTTGGGCCCTGGCAACATATGTCTAATCAGAAATTTTTCAAAAATGTGGTTAAATAGGGAATTGTGTTACAAACACGTTCTATAGTGAGACTCCACTATAGTGATATACTAGTTTTATTTTTGTAAATTCTTTTTCTTGCCATGAACAGAACTCATGATGCACATGCTGCCATTAAAGGTAGTTGAGTCCATATTTATGAATGTTTGTGTTCTTACAGGGAGAACTAGCTGTTCATGTGAAGAATGATAATGTGAATGTTGGTGCTGGACTGTCTATCGGAGGATATGATGTCAGGGTAAGGAATAATGTTTTACTTTGCATGCGGAAGGTCTGAAAGTCTCATTGTTGACCTATCATATAAACCATTATGCGAGAGTAATCTTTCAGTAGATGAAATTTCAATGTAGTAAAGTTTTCTTCTTGTGGATATCCAACAGCATTTCATCTACACAATTATGTTCCGCTTTCTTGTGTAACACTATGAGGGCCCAGCATTGCACATCATGCTTGAGAAACCAGATGAACTCTGACCCTGACTTGGCCCTAGCTGTCAATGTGTACATGGTACCCTGGCTATGAACACATGGGTGTGGTGAAAAGCAATTTTCTGTTTAACATGACAATTCTCTAGGAGAGCCAAGGATCAAGCAAACGTTAGCCCTGCATAATGATATATTTATTTCCCACCTGATGACAATTCCTTCCCATTATAAATGTAATACTTTGGTTTCCCATCGTAGTCATGACTGCACCTGACATTTATTTCATTTATTCCCATTTAATGTTTCCTTCATCAGAGTTTTATCTCTTGTTAAAACTAAGAGAGCAAATAAAATTCCACCATGGGCAGGGATCGCATCATCCATTTGTGACCATGGTCTAGTGGTTGATTGCTATGGACACCGGACAGAGCGGATGCTCAGCAAGGGAATTGAATCTCTTGACCCCCAACTCTTCATGTTGTGGAAAGGTATAAAAGCCATAAAATTTCCTTTAAAAAAATGCCAAAATAACCCCCAATAATTTCCCCTTCTCTGAGTAGGAGACTTCTTCTCAAAAGCAGTGCACACCTCTGAGAGTTTGATTCCTCTGGGTATGAAGTAAAGCTATAGAGAAAGCACCCCATTGCACATAGGAAGTAAGAGCTAATCTCTTGTAATTCCAGGGGATTGAAAGTAACAATGCATCCGGTTGTCAAAATTACTGGCCATTATTCAAACTTTCTCCATCTATGCTGCTTATACAGTGAGATTGACAACTCTCTTGACAAGGAACAGAAGGGACTTCTTTCTTAGATGCTTGTACTGTGACTGTTTTACATTTGTACTGACCACTAAAATCAGATGTGTTGGGACAATGGTGCAAATAAAATGACACAATCCATCTCTATTCTCTATCAATCTATCTATAAACCCATAATCCGTAAGGGCTGTACCAGTACCACATCTGTGATTTTTTTCTTAAAGTGTTTCTGGACTGCGTCCTGCTGAACAAATTTAGAGGTACTTATGTTGGTCAAAGTTTGACCGCATAGTTCACAGAACAACATACCTTGGAAATGGCTACGTATGGTAGCATATAAATTATTTATTTTGGCCTATGTTTGACCACACAATTCATCTAGCAACACAACTTGGATATGACCACGCACAATAATATATCAACCACATAACTCTTGTATATTCTTATTTTTGTAACAAACATAACCAGCATATGATCATCTCTGGCAATGTCATATGTTTCAGGGTGAGGTCACAGGCGATGGTCAGCCAATGAGATCTGTGAACTTTGTCTTGTTCTCACAACTGGGACAAGCTCAGGTGGGTTGATCACAATATGTCATGTTTTGATTGTCTTTGTCCGTTCTAGACATTCTCGTATCTTTCAATCTTGCTAACCTCGCTATCACAGATCATTCAACACCAACCGACATAGTAATATTCACTGACTGCAGATCTTTATTGGAAGCATTACAAAGCAACAAAAATGAAAGCACAATAAACATAATTAGACTAGAACTGGAAAAAAACAAACTCAAGCATCATTCTTCAATAACACAACCGCCCATTGTGAATCACTGAAAATGAGAACTGATGCCTGCCAAAAGCAGGAGGCAAAATCAAGATGAAAACCTATGTAATATATCTTTGTCAATAGTGGTTAGAAAGTTCTTAGAAGGTAAATGAACCAATTCTGATGAGTCTCAGTGAATCTTGGATAGTCAGCAGAATAGTGAAAAAAATGTAGAGAATGTAAAGATGTTTGTAGAAGAATATTAAGAGCACCATGGGCAGATAAAACACACAATAAATAGAAATAGCTTTATCCTACATATATTTCTGTACCTTCCATACATCTTTGTACCGAAGTAGAGGTTGACCTTGACATCTTTCCCAGACTATTTCTCCATGAAGTAGATCCTTCAGCAGATTTTTCTAATGTATCCCAGCCATCGAAGTCTGTGCAGACAGTGCATAGAAAATACTGTGGTACTGTCTGTTCTTTCTAATACTTCAGTGTTAGTGGTGATGAAGCCACCTAACTTCAATAATTCTGGTTTAGTTGTCTCCTCGTGCCCATGTTTTATTGATACATAAGAACACTGTATTATTTATTACAACATGAATTTGACAGACTCGTGTAAACAATTGTAATTGTTGGGTTATTTTCTTGTCTGCCAGAATATTGCCCAATGTGAGAAGGGTGCTCCTAAAGGATTTCACACTAGGGAAACTAAAATGTCTCCAATTTGTTACGTGACATCAAAAGAAGATGGAACTTTTGTTTTCCCAATTGTACCTTCTGGATCTTATTTCTTGGTAAGTCTAAAGCTTTACTTTGTAAGCAGTTTCTGCATACGTCCATCAGTCATATGCACCAGTCTTGGACACTGGCACAAAAATTTCGAGTAAGGTTTTGGCAAATGAATGTAAGTAGTTTTTAAAAGTGATAATTGTTATAAAGTTGGTATGGAGAACATCTTTGACAGTGGTGAAATGTCACAAACTTTGACCATATAGTGAGACAATTCCCTTTCCAAATCTATTCCTCAGGGAACAGTTGATCCAGAGTAGTCCAGATAATGGAAATGCATTGTGCCACCATTTTATTTGCACCAATGGCCTTACACATCTGTCTTTGGCTGTAATTCTCCATAATTAAACAAAGAACAGAGAGACATGGTGTGACACGCCTATGATCCTGAAGAGTTATGGGTTAATAATGATATGGATTGCAGAATAGTTAATTAATTTATTTGTGTGTAAAATTTGGCTTACACCATGAATTGCTGATACATAGTAAAAGTAAAGCTGGTGCTTGTTTGTTGCCAGGGCTAGAAAGGTGAGCAAAGAATAGCAACACTGTCACCTTCCATACATGTTGAAAGATATAATTAAGGAAGTTTGAGGGTGCAGTTAACTACCCCATCCCTTGGTCTATCATGACCCAGAAATCTTGCTGGTGACCCAGAAGTCAGTTGTGTCAGGCTGAAAGGTGCTGATATCGCAGTCAAGCTATAAAATGTGATACAGTGCATTCTGTTCTCTGAACTACATTATGCAAACCAGCAGGATTTTGAGGACATGAAGAAGAATAAAAATTAGTAGTGTGGAATGAGGAAAAGGAAATTAATTGGTAACATAAAAGAGAGTATAGATCTTAGTGTAGAAGAAATTAACAAAGAACTAGCAATCAGACCCGGACATATCAACACTATGATTAGCCTTACAACATTCAATGCAAATTATACAGCAGAAGATGGATGTATCGGGCCATTGGCACAAATAAAACGGCGACATAACGCATTTCCATTCTCTGGACTACATCCTGCTGGAAATCTATTAGAATCATGGTCCTGCTACAAGAGAGATCCAGCGGGAGTTTGAGAATGAACGCTGAAGAAGAATACAAATTATGTGACTTGCCACCTACATGCCAGATTGTTTTTAAAAATTGTGTAATGATGAAAAAATACATATAATTTTTATTTTTTATTTTGACTCATATGTTCTCGTTTGACCAATTTATTATTTCAATAAATTCCTATACCTATCTTATTGCTAATTATAAAGTTATAGTTATTTCATAATCAAACTAACATAACCAAACAAAAAATACTTAGATGTCACCAATCTTCGATCCAATCTTGAGTAGATCTAAGAATATTTCTTGACTCACTTTCAAAACATTGTGATGTAAATTCAATGCACGATGTTCCATAGCTAATGTTGCATTGTCATTTCATAACGAAACTAACGTGTTCCATAATATCTTCTTTGAAAATAAATGTAATTCCCAACAATTCCTAATTATTAGAAAAACAATCCACAAGAATTTAACTGAAAATGGTTTTCAACTCGATATTTGATGATTGTTCAACTTTTACATTTCTATCATTATTCTTATCTTTATCTGCTCGCAGTGCTGCCACTCTTTTTTTCCCTAGAAGAAAATGTCAAATTTAAACATGTTATTGTAGTTACAAAATTGCTTAGCGAAGGTCACAATTCTGCTACCACGGTGAGTGAGTGAAAAAGTTATCGGTTGTATGTCATATTCTGAACGTAGCAATCAACTCAACATTTGTGTCTGTTGTGATTTTCTGGACAATATTTATGTTCAGCAGTTTGTCATTGCTTTATGATTGACCTAGTTGCGTAACTGCATGCATCTGAATTCAAAGTCATCAACTTGGGCTTCTAAAATGAACTCTGGCTCTCAACCACAGACCCAAAAGAAGTGTATACACTTTTTCAATTAAAAAAAACAACAAATTGTTAAATATTAACCTTGGTAAGCCACCATGATAGTAAGGCAAGTTACCAATTTTTTTTTCAACAGTAATGGTCAATGAGAAAGTCGTCTCTGCTAACTTCCAGGCAATTATTATTATGGTGAATTGTTGTTTGGGTAAATTTGGCAGAAATGATCAATGGTATTGATATATATTTATATTCAATATGTGGCTGCAAACACTGTCAGTTTTCTAGGCTGTACGATTGGCTATCCCTTCCAGACATTTGTTAGTACAGAGAGAGGTTGTTTTAGTAACCGTGACAGAAGGGTTAAGTGGCATTGTACATTCATTTTACAATTTCTTGTCCAAAGGTAGCTAGTGTAGTTGGTTTTCTGCAACATATATTTCACACGTGACAGGATATTTTAGGGTGGAAAAGGTAAATAACTTGGTAGGTGTTAGATCATGATAATAATTGTGTAACTTATGATTCCATTTGCACTTCTTCATCAAGACATTGTTCATTCAAATTCTCATTCAGATAAGGTCACACATCTTTGTGGTGATTTGTGCATGTTTTTGGTACACTCTGTATACATCTGCTTATACAATATATATATATATATATATACACATATTTATATGGAGGGAGAGACAGGTGTGGAAATTATAGGAAAAGGCTGAAAAGATCATGAGAGAATTGTATAAGATAAGGTTGTTTGTAGATGATGGGTTGAGGTGTATGCAAACACATGGCTTACGATAGAAAAAGATTGTATGTATTTTTTATGTATAATAATATATATAATAATAAAGCCAATAACTCATCAGGGTTGTAGGGATGCCACATTGAAGATATCAGCAACAAAAAAAGACATGATCCATATTGTGCAGATATTACATTGTTAGCATTTCAAAGGGTGAAATTTTACTTGGTGACACTCATCTCCTCTCTGATACTTCCCTTATAGGCAAGCAGAAATTATACAACTGTCATCCTGTGTCATTTTATTAGAAGCTCTGTTATGAAGTTATTTATGTATGTTCATATCTCATACACTTACCAGTGTGGCAACCAGTACCTGGACTTCTAGTTCTAGGTGCAATGAATAGGGTCACTGTCCTCTTTCCAGTCATGCCATAGGATTTGGCTAAAGAAATTGTGGAGGATGCATCCATATAACCCTCCTTACACATCCAACCTTTGAGACCGTATATGAGTCTGTGTGTCGCTTCAATTACACAACTGAGAAGAGCCTGTACTTTTGTTAGAAAAACAATGTACTGTCAAAAGCTACCTGCTCTAAAAGGATTATTTCATCATCATCACCACATACTCAATTGTATTTGATGTTTTGTTAGTGCTAGCAGTTATATCTAGGGTGCAAATTTTTGTGAGTGCTTGTTTGATCTAAGTGATGTCTGCTTTGTGTGCAGATTCCATTCTATAAAGGGGAGCATATTACGTTTGATGTGGAGCCTGGAAAACTGGACTTCAAAGTGGAACATTCATCTGTCATTTTACAGGTATATTAATTGTATACAAGGCAGAAGAGATCCTTTCGATGTCTCTTTGTATGGCATGTCATATTCAGTGTTGTATATTGTCAGGTTTAATCATGCCATTATCATATTATTTTTATGACATTTATAAATCTCACATAGGAGTGTAGATGCAGCTTTGCTAGGATGGGGTTCGTAAAGAAAAGCTTACAATTCACTTTGAAAGGAGAAAGTGTTGCTGATTTTTATTTGGGTGGAAGGGGGGGGGGTATTGACTCTGCTTTGGGTTGGGGGTACCCTCATTTTTAAACTTGTGGTCCTTGTCTGGAATGTATGCCTACCTATTTGATTATTTTCCGTGACTATGTTTATCATTTATTAATTTAAATAGAAAATTATTTAGGGTTAGGGTTAAGGTTAGTTATGAAAAACACAACTTCCCTAATCCCCCCAAAAAAACACAACTCCCCTAACCCCTAAATTGTTAATATTAATTATTGATATACTGTTTAGATTAATTATCTCTAAAATAAAACAAATAAATGTGTTCCAGACAAGGACCAAACTTGTTTATTATTAGTGAATGCCATATTCAATTTTTTTCCAAGTGTTTGGGAGTTCGCACACTACAAACCCAACTATCCAGAGGTGACCAGATTATCTCACTGCACATCAGAAATGGTCACTATAAAATCAGACATCACTTGTCAATCTAACATGAGACATCACTTGTAACCAAACTCAAGATAGGTATATCTGGTCTTTGCCATTGCAACTAGAAATATGACATGATAGTCACAAGTATGCAGACTCGAGGAGAAAGACATGTTGCACCCCAATAAACTTTAAATAGAAGCTGTGTGGAAAAGCAGAAACCCTGAAACAACAGACTATCATAGAATGTGTGAGATAATCGTCAGAGAAGAACCCTATAAACAATCCTGTATCTATGGGCATGTTCTCATTACAATTAGCACCCTTGGTTTAATACATGTATGTTTGTGCGCTAGTAGTTTCTTTAGAACTTATTTTATACATAGTTGCGTACTACAGAGATACAGTCAGGACCTTGATATAGTCTAATTTTTGTGTATGTTTAGATGTAAAATTAAACTAGCTTTAATCTTCAACATACACCAAAATATGATGTAATGGATCAGAAGGCACAAATAATGCAGATCTGCTGTAAAACTAGCAGCTCAACATGTTCATGTTCTCTGACTCACATGACATGTAAACTCGTGTTGATTGTTTGAGAGCAAAAGCAGAAGAAGAAGAATCTTCAACTTCAACAGTCTGCTAGACTCATTCAACTGGAAATGTGGTATAATGGAAGATTATTGTTTATACACTTAATTATGTCACTTATTGGATTCGTGTGAAAGTTTAAACTGTTTACATCATTTTATTGTGTACTGTAAGCATGCTCTCAGATGGATAAAAACAGAAAAATGAAACAGACATTGTAAAGTTTATTAACAAAAAATGCTGAGATAGCTGACATATTTATTCTTCTCTGTTTCTTCTCAAACTCCTGCAGATTGGCAGTTTGTAGCCCGGAGAAAGAATAAATTGTGTCATTATTTATACTTCAGATGCGATATCTGTACCATTTGGCCTGACACATCCAACTTCAGCATCCCTCTATGGGATTGGACAGCCTACCCAAAACCTCATTAGTATCCTCTTGTGACACACATGGCAGGTAACAGTGTCACTATTCTTTACCAACCTTTGGGGCTTGGGTAACACACAGGCATAGATTTCCTTGCTGAGAATGAGAAACTTTCCAAAAAAATAGATGCATAGCAAGATACACTACAATCCCAATGTGAAGCTAATGATAATGGAAGGATGTAAGAATTATATACTGTAACTCAACATACAAAGAGCACAGATAGCAGATCTGGCCAAACGATACAGATTTTAGGCAAAAGCTATGGAACAGCTGCTCTGACCTTGAGAAGACAGTTGACTTCACCATGACACCATACCTGACAATGTAACATGATAGGGTATGCTGAATGCAGAAGAAGACTGATATATGTAACAGTTGAGCCATGATATTTTTGAGAGATATCCTGATAACCCGTCACCTGCGAAAAAGTCATTGTTACTACATGTCTTGATTCTATTTCTTACTTTTTTATTCTGTTAAATGGTTCCCGTGGATGATGGAGAAATGCAGGTCTGCGGACATTGGACCTTTGTTCTTGTGTAACAAACTCCTAGGTCGTGAGCAATGCTAGATCACTGCAGATGGGTCACCAGATCTGATGGAAGATTGAACTAGTTGGCCCAGATGTATATGCCGTACCTCTGACATGACTTTGTGATACTGGAGCTCTGGAATGCCTCCCTCTAGGGACTAAACACGCATCCATAAAACCCCTCCTCACACATCCATACCTTTGAGACCCTATATGAGTCTGGGTGTCACCTCAGTTACACAACTGATAAGAATCTGTACATTTGTCAGAAAGACTATAGGCTGTCTAGAGCTACCTGCTCACAGCTAAAGGGATTATTTCATCATCATCTCTTGGTCACCATTCTTTTAATCTTGTTTGTATTTTGTCTATCCATCTCTTCGTATGTCGTCATTGCTTTGTGCGTTGTTTGACAAATAAACAATGTATCTTTTTTATGTGTTTATTTACAGCAAAAATTTGAAGTTGCAGGTTTTTCTGTGAATGGGAAAGTCCTGGACAAAGACAATGTAAGTTTCTTTATCTTCTTTGTCTTCTATTAGTTAATTCTCAAATTCCTGAATAGTAACGGGATGTGATCCAGAGAATTGAATGTATTGATATGGTTTATGGCTTGGCTGTGATGTCAGCCCTCTTTGGTACATCAAAACAAACTGCAGCATGACTTCTGGGTAACTTTGACCGTCTTCATCTTCTGCGTTCATTTTTAAATTCCTGCAGATCAGCATGATGTAGTCCAGAGAGAAGAATGTCTTCTATCATGGTTTACAGCTTGACTGTGATATCTGCACATCTCAACCTGACACATCAAACTTCAGTATGGCTTCTGGGTCACTTTGACCCTATATAATACGAGGACTCCACCCCCTAACCTTCTTAGTCGTCGCTTTCGACATGCATGGAATATAAACAGTGTTTCTATTCTCTTTTGGACTGGCAACATACAGGCGGTCTAGAGAATTTAATGCATTGTCAACCCATGAGGGGTGTAGGAGTGCAAACTTAGCACAAAAAAACAGTTCATATTAATTAGACAATGAATCAGCATGCATTGTAGTGTTTATAGTATTTACACCCCTTTCACGCCCTGGCAACAGCTGAGTTTATAAAATCACAACTCTTAGTCAACTATGTTTTTTGGGATACTATGCTTCTCTTATGATTGTGATTCTCCAGACTGAAGAGATGAGAGCAGCTTATGTGTTCCTGGCTATGGCCAAGAATTGTAGATTACTGCCAAATACGGATGTGTCTGGACATTGGCTCAAATAAAGCTCTGCAACACATTTCCATTCTCTGATCTATATACTGCTGGAAATCTAGTAGGACCATTGTCCTGCTACAAGTGAAATCCAGTAGGAGTTTGAGAATGAATGCTGAAGAAGAATAACAATAGAAATAAAGATCGTGAATCAAGAATGCCCAACTTTTGGCCTTGCACCTCACAGCCACTGAATCAAATAGTCATCTGGAACCTGTAAAAAAGGTATGGGAAGCTTCCACATCTAAACAGAATTCTAGAAGAAACATGAATCTAAAACCAGAAGTTCAACTTTACCAAAAGAATGCCTGGCATATATATAGCTATAGAAAATAAATAAATTATGAACCTAGTGATACTGTTGCTAAAAATAGCTCATCCGGGAAAGCATGTTCTTCCAAAATGATGATTCATGTGATAAACCGTCTATAGACATGAGATTGTATCAAGAGGCTTTGAAATTTATTCAGAAAGTGCATTCATTACGACACAGAAAGTTTCAAGACTCCTTCGTGCATGTTAGGTTTTCTACAGATTTTTAATGATGGTGAAAGAGCCGTGAAACTTTCTGTGTCGTAATAGAAAGTAAGTCTAGGCCTACCATTCTGAATTTTTTCCCTGTTGTCGTCAGCCACAAACTGCTTTAATTTCATAACAAATAATAGAAAGTTTCAAGGATCTTTCGCGCGAGTTCGATTTTATACAGAAACCGTCCGTATAAAATCGAACTTGCGCAAAAGAGCCTTGAAATATTTTGTATGTGTCATAATTAATGTTTGCACTCTTGGTTATGGGTGCGTGATTGTCTACAGTATTTCTATTGCAGATGGTCGTGGCTGGGGACGCCGCCGAGGAATGTCGTGTGTTGCTATCTTTAATATGTATTGTTCCTAGTTATTCTTTTCATTCATTCATTAATTTAGTGACTGTGAGTGGGGCAAATGAAGGAAATGACCTATGTTTGCTAAAGTTTGTATTAATTTCATTTAGCATGATTCCGTTTGTCCTTTCATTCTTATAATAATGAGATTCCACAGCATTATTACTGGCATATGTTTTTTGTACCTCAACCTATAATCAGATTTTACATTTTCCAGACATTAAAATCACCTCCTCGGTTTATTAACAAATCGGTTTATATTTGAAAATGTACGGTAATCTGAAACCAGAAGTTCAATTGTACCAAAAGAAGGCCAGCGGAAACACTAATCTGTAACCAGAAACACCCTCTAGTGAATTTGTTTTTATTCCTGTTCATTTTATCATTTATCTTGATAAAGGTTCCAATTGGACCACAATGTATAATATTTCTGTGTTATTTTTCATTTACGTCTTCATGGTACCTGTGATACGGTGAAGTGCTTGATTAGTATTTATTAGTAACAACTATTACATTGTCCTTAGTGTTATGACTTCTTATTTTTGTGATTTTGGTTATTATTTTACAAACAATCTATGTTGAATTGCTTATTGTCCATCTTAGGGTGTTGGTGTGGCAAATGCTGCTATTGTAATAAATGGGAAAGACAAAACAGTCACTGCTGCAGATGGCAGCTACAGTCTGGAGAACATGAAGACTGGAACGTACACGCTGGCTGCAAGGATTGACAATATTTTCTTTGAGGAGATGGTTGTAGAAATAACACCAAAGACACCACAGCTTCCAAATCTGGTGGCCTCTGGGTAAGAAACTCAACAGTTTAAGGCCATATTTTTTTGGGAATTTTTAAAAATAGAATTGGTTTGCTTTGTACAATAAGCTTTATTTACATTCATACAAAATGTATAGGTAATCACCCATCCCATATTAGCACATGTACTGTATGTGAAGTTTAATATCTCACAGTGCTGAGCTGTTACATGTGGTTATTAGGATGTCAGTTCGCTTCTACATTAAATGTATCCCAGGGCATAGAGACTAAAGTATATACTGATGGATCTGCAGTCAAATCCATGAAGATTCAGTGTATGGGAGTATACATATTATATTAGGGAAAGGAATCCGTGTAAAAACGGATGTGTTGAGCCATTTACGCAAATACAATAGCGACAACGCATTTCCATTCTCTGGACTACAACGTGCTGGAAATTTACTTGGACTATTGTCCTGCTACAAGAGAGATCCAATGAGAGTTTGAGATTCAACGCTGAATAAGAAGGGAATGAAAGTAATCCATATTTGACCACCTGAAGGCAACTATCACTCTCAATAGTCCAGTAATAGTCACTTACATGTATCGCAGTTTACCTGTAAATGATGACAATGCATTCATTCCCAGGACAACATCCTACTACTTTGCAGGAGTTTGAGAATGAACGCAGAAAAATAAAAAGATATACACAGACTAGTTCTGCCACCTGTATGCTCAATATAATAAGAAATACAATGAGATGAGGTTGTGAGACCATCTCATTGTATTGACAGTTTTGTGTGTCTATTTTTCTATTATTGTTGTTTTCTTGATAAAGGTACTTATTATGCCATAATGTGGAAAAAGTCCTTCCTCCTTTGTTTTTGTTATTGCTCATTGACATAATTTTTGCTATTTATTAGTTATATTAGTAATCAGTGACAGTATACTTTATCATAGTTGTTATCGCTTCTTAGTTTTGTTACTGTGGCACTCTCCACCTTGTCAGATATACTCTGACAATTTGGTTATTATTAACACATAACTTTAAGGAAGTCATAACAGTTCTTGAAGTTCATACTCAGTGTTTACACAATACATAATTTTATCCTGTAAGAAAAATGTGTTGTGAAGGATGTTTCATTATCTTAAAAATTTAGTATACAAAAGCAAGATTATAAAAACAGTTAAATTGTTTACTTTGCACCAATTATGAGCATAAAGCACCCATATTTCTTACGATAACCCATATTTAAATATATTTCCTTAATCCTGTAGCTTCAGTATGTGTGGGAAAATAAGCATTGACAGAGTTCCAGACAGTTTAGGCAAGTTGTCCAGCCAGAGAAGACTTATTTACTATCCAGAAGGCAAAGGGTCAGAAGCAAAGTCAGTAATGACTGACACAAGCGGCATTTTTTGTGAGACGGTGAAGTCTGGAAAATATATTGTAAAGGTACGCATGTTGCATAGTAGATTCTATATTACGTCTTTGTCTGTGGGCATCTGTGGCTGTGATGATAGACTCAATACAGAGATAAATTGTCAAGCAACCGTGATCGAGGTTAGCTTTGCCCTTGGTGACCGACGGGTAGGTACAGGTAAAAAGTTGCAAATGCCAAAACCCGATGTGTTGGGTCATTGAAACAAATAAAACGGTGACAGAATGCATTTCTGTTTTCTAGACCACCTCCTGGTGGAAATCACTGTCCTGCTTAAGAGAGGTGGGAGTCTGAGAACAAACAAAATAAATTATTTGCTAGTTGTTTAAATCTTTAGGAACTTTGAGCATTGGAGACCTTCTTTCCTGTGTGCAATGGGGAGAGTTCTTCTGAGCTTCCTTTCATGACCAGAAGATTTCAAATCCTGGTGGTAATGCAATGCTTTGGAAAGAAGTCTCCTATTCAGAGGAGGTATATACGTGCGTTCGGACCATTTTGTATGCAGACACTCCCAGCAGAAGACATATGTTTCTGGCCATTGGCACAAATAAAATGACGACACAATGCATTTCCATTTCCAATTCACTCAACTGTGGATTCACAAATATCAAGCTTAATGGATTTTAAGCAATGCTTAACTTTGCATGAAAAGGAGGTGCACTGATATTTCAAAATTGATTCCACGACATGGAGGTCAAGAGTTGGACTTTCCTGTGGAGGATATTTTGGACGCAGGTACTGAAGAAAACTAAATATTACTAAACTATCACCTTTTTTCTGCTTTTGATGTAAGTCTTTGCAGAATGACTTTATTAGTTTTCGTGCTATGAAACATTTGGTCGCTTGATATGCAGTAATATTATGATGTCTCAGAACTTTGGTAACATCTTCAGTCCACTTTCTTCTTGGTCAATCTCTGCCATTTCCATTCTAAAAAATCAATGTTGTACAGATTCCTCCCACAAATGGAGTGGTAGAAATTTTCAGGCACACATAGGATTCATTAGTCACAGCCGAATACACAGCATCTATCATCTCCATCATCATGCTAGTTGAGCTTAATGTTCATCATCAACTATGAAGAGCATTTAGTTTGAACTGATAGTTTTTTTCTCAACCTGATATCTACCTCAGCGTTATTAAATGTTTGTAATAATATGTGCAATTTTTCTCCTGACCTTCTTATGTTGATGAAGTAATTTGAATAATTATAACAGGTCTATCTGAGTGAGGCTGAAATCAAGGCTGGTTTGACCCTGACCCCTGTAGAGAAAGTTGTCTTGGTTACAAATAAGCCAGTACTTGATGTCAACTTTTGGCAGTTCAGGGCCAAAATATCTGGCACAGTCAAGTGTATGGGTAAGATAACTGTTATTAGTTGTAATATTTTATCTCTCTGGTTTGTATTTCATTTTCTTCTTCTTCTTCTGCGATCAGTTTCCTATGCTCCTAAGTCTATACAGGAAGGTGGACCACCTCCACGAATTCATTCATCAGCAGGAGATCCTTACAATTGTCCCATAGTTTTATCTTCAGGTCGGTCTCTTGGGGCCATATTTTAGTTTTCACATGATTAAAGAGTGAGCATGTCTGCAGAAAGTGTTCTGGAGTCTTGGGACCCTTAGAACATGGGTTTTGATCAGTTTGGACAGCCTTCATTTTGTGGAGATGTGCTTGCAGTCTGCAGTGTCCTGTGCGAAGCCTAAAAATTGTGGTTTTGCTGTGATCTGCTTAGCTTCAGAATGGGGTCTGTATTTCAATTTGTAGTTACTTTTCATTCCTAGTTTGTCTAGGGACCCCCTTATATGTTTGTTTCTCTTTCCATGAAATTCACTGTATTCTTCTATTTCTCACATCTCAAGTTTGTCTTTTAAAGTCTAGTTTATTGTCCATGTTTCTGAATAGTATAGTACTGTGGAGCAGGGTTTCTCAGGCAACCAGTCATCAAATAAATAGGAACTTACAGCAGAATCAAAGCAAAGGATGATCAGCCTTCTTAGGTGATGCTTTTGATTATTGCTGTGATTTTCATTGGTCAATAGTTAAGTGCTTTGTGTCGCCAGCCAATGTCGACCAACAAAATACACAGGAATAGTTGAAAACTTTATCCAAAAGACTTGATTAAATTCTGTTGATAGGTCTTCTATTGACTAAAGAAAGTCGCATAATGACTTTCTCATAGTGGGCAAACAAATTTTAGCAGCTGGTGTATGAGTAGTTAGACACTTGACCAAGAGAGTTTTTTTCTACAGGCATCCAAGCACTTTGTAGGTGCTGGAGGACTTTACCGAATGCAGTGATGACTATATAAAAAAATAATACAGTGGCGTTTTACTTTTTTCAGAATATATTACCAAAGATACAATATTTAAGGTTTTAATTTGAAGCACCCTTGTATTTAAATATTTAACTTTGGCTTATTGCTTACCATAATTTTTTAAAATCAGATATTAATATTTAATCTATATTTTGTTTATCAGATTTTAATGTCTAATCCATATTTGTGTTTATTAGAAATTAATGTCTAGTCCATATTTATGTTTATCGGATATTAATGCCAATCTATATTTTTATCGGATATTAATGTCTAATCCATTTTTGTGTCACAGAAAAATGTCAAACCATGGAGTTGACACTGGATACTGTTGGAAGAATGGATACACAACTCAAAGTCCCTGCAAAGATTTCTAACAATGAGGCTACATTTATGTTTGAACATGTCATGCCAGGGAAATATAAAGGTAGTTGAGTTTTATATATATCTATCTGAGTTGTTTTCTATTTCATTATTTTTCTATTTGATTTGTAATTTCCTGCTTTAAAATTGCCTGTGTTGGCATGATTAAAAAAGGAGTAAAGAATAAAAACACAATCCTGTCAAAGTCGGATGTGTCGTGTCATTGCTACAAGAAAACCAGCAACATATCTGTTCTCTTAATTACACACTGCTGCAAATATAGTATGCCTTGTCCTGCTACAAAAGAGATTCAGCAGGAGTTTGAGGAAAACATAACAGTGTTCAGCCATGCATAGTTTGCTTTCCCTTCTGTAGAAAGCCAGTGGCTGCCATGGTCGTAAAGGAGAGCAAAGAATAGCAAGACTGTTATCTGCCAAGCATCTCCTGGCCACAGAAGACGGATGTGTTGGGCCATTGGCGCAAATAAAACAGCAACACAAAGCATTTCCATTCTCTGGACTACATTTAACTGGAAATCTTGTAGGATCATTGTCCTGTTACAAGAGAAATCCAGTGGGAGTTTGAGAATGAACGATGAAGAAGATCCTGGGAAATATGGATAGCATCTATGCCATATTGACTAGGTTTGTCTTTCTTGAGTTGGCCATGTTGTTCGGATGTCAGTCAAGCATTTTTCAAAAAGACTGTTCTATTGTGATAATGCATAGGTAGGCATTCAAGTGGAGGTCAGAAGAATTGTTTCAAGTGCGACCCAAAAAACATCTCTTCATTACTGCAGTATTTACTCAAGTTCTTAGGAAACCACAGTTCTTTCTGCCCAGCTTGGTCATATTAGTGCGTGTATTAAAAGCATTGAACGGCTTAGAAGACTTCAAACGATTCGAAAGAATCAAGATGGAAAAGCCAAGTGAGACTGCTTTTCCTCATCCCAAGACCTTCTACAAGTTATTAGTTTTGAGAAAGTTATCATCAACTCACACCTGACAAAAACATAGGTGCTCTGACCCCAATCTCAATAAATCCAGTGTAGTGGCTGAAAAGATCTATTACATTTCTGCTCACACCGCAACAGAGTTTTCAGAGCCCAGATTGGACTCCTCAGCCACCTAAGGATCCACTAACACCAAACGGTCCTTTGCCCAGTTGTTGGGCGTACATTTTAAACGAAACAATTTCAAGTGAAATGTTCCCAAAAAGGGGATCTACATAGGGGTGGGGGAAACACTCTTTGTATTATTTAATGTTTGATTTCCCTTGTCTGTGTTTATCATGGAGCGGGTACATGTTTATGTTGTACTCTTTAAAGACAAGAGAAAACGGGGTGAGGTGGCATTTTTATGGTGGTGGGGAATGGGATTAGGAGAGTGGTTGATGGGTGGGAACAGTCTGGAGTTAGGAGGGTGGCTAGTATCTACTCGTTTCCTGCATTATGGCGTAGAATAGGTTAACATTGGCCTGTAGCCTAGATCACCACATGAAGTCAGCCAGATAGCTTTTCAAGTGGTGACGTGCTGTTCCGTTGTGATTCTTGTTTCACCACTTGACACTTCCTCACATTAGTTCAATTTTTTGTCTGTGGGTCCCTGTAGCTTGGTCGACAAATTTGTACCTGCGGTTAACTGTCAGATGCGCAAAAGCAGCTATCTCGGTTGTTTGGTAGCCTCTCCAACAGTCAGAGTATAGTTTAGATCCAGGCTCCACATTCTCTACTATTGCCCTCAGTAGGATGTCAGCACTTCTGTTCTCTAATGGCATCAGGAACACCTCCTTTGTCTCACGACACAGACCTCCAAAGACTCACCGCTGTGGTAAAACTCTGCCAGTGTTTGCCTATCGGTTGGAGAATAGGCTCTCATCAATTTTTATGATCTTGTCTTCTCCAATGTAACAATCTTCTCCTGTAAAAATCTTTCAGCATCTTTATCGGTAGAAAGCAAGTCCATCATTGAATATGGTAGCCACTGTCTAAACAGAAATGAATCGGACCCAGTAGTGCCAGATAGTTCTGACAAAACCCGCGCCGCAGCCGTAAAAAAGTAGCCAACCCACGGAAGAGTGGAAAATGTCCAATAATTTTTTCATTCATTATTTATTGTTCATTATTTAAATACAACATGCTAAAATAATTAATTGACCGTTTAAACTGATGTTCCCAAGCGCAAATGCTTTAACCTTTAGCAAGCCGAATTAAAAAAACAACAAACTCCCCCCAGCCGCTTGATTCTTTTTTTTTAGAATTTGCGTTATTGTTGGTGGCTGTTTTGAAAATGTGATAACTTTTTGGTTGTTAGAGATATTTAAATAATTTTTGCACATATAAATAAAGAAAAAAAATCTGCATATATTGGTGTAATTTCTGTATATGTGTGTGTGATACCAGATGTATAAGAAGGTGGCAAAGGTGTTTTTCACAAAAAAAACTTATTTTGTAACAAATAAAGCGAAAAAATAATTAAAAAATAACTTACCTTTCTTATCAAATTGTTTGGCAACACTTTACACTAAATCACACACACAAATCTGTTGTATTTATATTCTTTCATTGAGAAATTATCAAAATATTGCCGGGGGAACTGTATAAAACATGTAGATTTGCAGTAAAATCGTTCTTGGAGCGTAGGCCTAGAATCATATGTGGTGCCACTTCAACATATTCGTTATCAAACCTCTACAAGTCCCCAAACCAACACGACATTCTGTGTATTCACTGCTGTGAAACTAAATAAACCAAGAATTCTTTTTCTTCTTCTTCAGCATACATTCTCAAACTCCTGCTGAATTCTCTTGTAGCAGGACATGTCCTACTAGATTTTCAGCAGAATGTAGTCTAGAGAATGGAAATGCGTTGTGTCGCCGTTTTATTTGCGCCAATGGCCCGCACAGATTTACCTTCATGGCACATACCGGTGTGCAGATGTGATCAGTTTAATAAAATATACAATGTGTAACTTCTACATAGACATATTCAAAATGAAAAAGACGGACGTAGAAATGTACCTTCTTCATTTTTGCATGTTCCCAGAGTATGTGCTTTGACCAGTCAGGCTGTGGTGCGTCTATTTAACACAATGTCTCATTGGATGAATACAGTCGACAATGGTGATAGGCCTATTACAAATTTTGTCAACAAGGTTTTACAAAAGCGTCTTAAAGGTTAATAAACAAAGCCTGAAAACTAAAACACTGGCAACACTGACCAGATGTCAAAGATTACTTAAAATTTTGGTTGGGCGCAGATTTATTAAAAATGTGTAAAATATAGGCCTGACAACTGGGAAAGGACCCACCATCTTTGCTTGTGAGGAAAACATTGTTATTAACTGTGCCAAAAAATAAACAGTAGTTGTCCTTTACGGGATATACTTAAATTATTACAAATTTCAATGTATTTCTTCGTGTGTCATTCTCAGACTCTTGCAGATTAGCAGGATATAGTTTGGAGAACAGAATGAATTGTCATGTTTTACATCTGCATTTCAAATATGCATCTTTCAGCACAACATTAAACTTCAGAATTGCTTCTGTGTCACTTTGACTGTTAGTGGGATGGGACAGGCAACCTTACCTCCAAACCCTTCTTAAATTTCACTTTGTACAGCTTATCTGTCTTATCAAGAGCAGGACTCTCATTAAAAAGGTGAAGAAATGTCCACAAAGAAAGTGGTCTTATTCCATCACAGTGCAAAAACTAGAAGTTTCAGAAATGAAAATTGGTGACGAGCTTGATCAATAATCTTCATATCATGGCTTAAGAATACTGTGCTCTATTTGAAGGCATAGTTAGAAGAAAACTTTCATCTTATGACAGGGTACTATTCTTTGACCGTAGTAACAAATGCATGTTCAATTTATTGTCATATGTGCATGCCCTGGTATAATAGAGGCCTCAGTTTAGTTGTCAATAAAATCAAGTGCCATTCTTAGTAGCAAAGGCGATCATGTTTCTCCACAACTCTGTCTCTTGTATTAATAATTTCAGTTGTTGACATTCTCTCATGCCACATTGACACGCCCATCCTGCAACTTTCTTTATCTTCCTCTGTCTCTTCTCTCATTGATCTATCAGGTGGTTACTAAATGTTCAAGTTTTGATCTTCTTCACATATGCTATAGTTATATTTAATTATAGTTTATTCTAGTTATAATCTATATTATATTCTAGTTATAATTTAGTTATATTCTAGTTATAATCTAGTTATTTTCATTGACAATGCATCTTTGTTTTTCTTAGCATCTATTGTTTTGGATAAGTGGTGCTGGAAGGAAAGGTCGATCGAACTGGATGTTTTGGATAATGACTTGACTGGACTGGAGTTTGTACACACTGGATACATCTTAAAATGCAGTGTGTCACATCCAATAACCATTGTAAGTAATTGATCACTGTTCAACATTCAATATACATTGTAATTTATTGATCAGTGTTTGACATCCAATATCCATTGTAATTATTGATCAGTGTTTAGCATCAAATATTCATTATAAATAATTTAACAGTGTTTGATATCCAATATCCATTGCAAGTTATTGGTCATTGTTTGGCATCCAGTATCAGTTGTAAGTTATTGATCAGTGTTTGATATTGTAAGAAATTGAGGACCTCCAGTTTTAAAAAAAAAAGGCTTTTGTTGGTTCATTTTCAAACACCAACTTGTTCTCTGTTGTAGCAGGACATTATTCTAGAAATATTCTATAGAAATCCTTCTATATTTCTAGCTGTGACAATATTTCAGTTGTGGGGACGAATAGGTGCAATTCAGAGATATTGTTTGTCTTGTGCAATCAATCCTCATTCCATCTATGTCTTCAGTACCTGGACATGATCCATAAATCATTAGCCATATTGCTTTGCTTTAGCTTCGAAGCAATCTGTTTCCAGGTTGCAGCACGAGGAGGTGCTTATTGCATGATCGTAATGAAAATCTCTTTACACGCTGAGTGGCAGATTACAAGGATGTGATATATATGGAAGCTCTTTAAAGACATTTTGAGAGAATTCATAAAGCCTTTCTTCTGTCCACCAGCCAGTTTTCCCCTAAGGAGTTCACCATACATCAATTGTTTTGGGATGCATTTGTCAGGCATGCTCACAACTTATCCTGACCATCTCAGTTGAACTTTTTTTTTCAGTATTACCTATACCAGTCTTCACTCAAACACAGCAAATCAAATAATTCTTACATTAACAAAGTTATCACTAAAACATAACCCTAAATTTACAGTGCTATTTAGATTTCATGTTTTGGAGGCCAAAGATTATCCTTTCAAAAGTGAACTGCAGAATAGTCAAAAACACTCTGTATGAAGAACATAGAAATGCCTGATCTATAAATGTCTTCCTGCCATGATGTCCGTGTAAGACAACCCAGGCATCAAGGACAAGAAAGAAGAGAAAATAATAGCTCTGTGACTTGTGTGTTTCTTCTTCAACATTCATTCTCAAACTGCTGCAGATTAGCAGAATGTAGTCTGGAGAAAGGAATTTGTTTTTTTAATGAATAGATTATCTCTTTTACGTGTATGTGTTTGCATGCTTCTGTGTGACATGTATGTACGTATATATGCATCATTGTTCTATTGTTCAAGAATTTTGCTCACAACAAGAAGGAGATGAATGTTGGATCATTCCTGCTGGATAAAGGTTTGAACCGGTTCTGTCTAGCTCATCCTGGTGTGTATCAGCTGACCCCAGATTCATGCCATCGATTTGATCAAGATCACTACAGCTATGACACGTAAGTTCGTGAAATATACTAAAGAAGTTGACTAGCATGTTATTTTTTGTATTTAAACAAATTAATGTGTGTAACTAGATTTAGTTTAAGATTAATGACAAAAGATGCAAAACTAATAACTAATAACAGGCATAATCCTGGAAGCTGCCAACAAGAGTATACCTAGAGGCAGAAGACAAAACTATAAACCTTTCTTGTACAGAGACCTTTAGGCAATGCATGATGAGAACTCTGCTGCAAGATCCAAGATGGAAACTAGACCAACAGAGACCAATATAATTGAACACAATAGACTGCAAGTAATTTTCAGGAGAGAAAAGCTAAACAGCATTAGATCCAGTTGGAAAAAAACACAGCAACACTCAACATTGAAAAAGACTCAGCAAAAGTGTGGCATCTTATCAAGTGTCTCAATGAAGAGAACAACCCCCAAAGCAGTACCATCATAGAAGACAAGGGAAAATCCTACACTAGCACATAAGCTGCAAATATTCTAGCAGACTCCTATGCGGAAGAAAGCAAAATTAAGATAACAAGAACTGCCGAAGTAAGATGAGAGACAAAAAAACATTGTAAAAAAACACAACCATGTCCAGGCACAATGACCTCACCCTTTCACAAATCATAACTTAGCATGGCAATTCAAAATCTAAAAGATAAGAAAACCCCTGGACCCAATGGAATCACAAATGAAATGATCCAACACTTCTAGGTCTTGTGGATAGAAACAGCGTCCTTGACCTCTTAATGAATCATGGGCACAAGGGATCTTCCCAGAAGAATGGAAATAGGCAGAAATAATTCCAATTGCTAAGAAAGGAAAACCAAAAACCAACAAAGCAAGCTACTGTCCTATCATACTAATCTGTCTAGGAAATGTCACGGGAAAAATGGTGAATAACAGACTCTTAAATTACCTGGAGGAAAACAATCTTGCCAATCAGACTTCAGAAAACAACAGAAGCATTGAAAATCAAACAATATACCTTTCCCAGGAAATAGAAGATGCTTTCCAGAAAAAATCAAAAACTCCTAGCCACCTTCTTTGACCTCACAAAGGCCTTTGACAAAGTCTGGAAAGAGGTACTATTGCTTAAACTCACCCAGAAAGGAATCGGAGACAACATGTTACAGTGGATAATAAGCTTCTTATGTGGCAGTCAAACTCTAGGAAATGAAAAGTAAAATGGTCAACATAACAGAAGGAGTTCTATCCCCCAAACTCTTCATAATTTATATAGATGACCTGCAAAAACTATTCACATCATATGTACATAGAGCTATCCATGCAGACGATCTTGCTATCTGGACCCAATCAGAATACATTGGAGTTGCAAAAGTTAGATTGCAGGAGTCAATAAACAAAGTTGAAGAGTAGGCAACAACCTGGGTTGTTCAAATAAACAAAAGCAAGCCCATGACCACACTCTTCACAATCTCCACAAAACCTGAAAATTATACTCTCGCACTAGACAATATCCTGGGACAATTTGACAAGAGACGTACATGGGGATCACACATTGAAGAAACAGAAAAAAGCCACATGCAGACTACAAATAATGAAAAAAAACTATCTGGGAAAGATTGGGGAGCTGATGTAAAAACCATAAAACAAGTCTATATAGGTCATATTCGTCCAACTATGGACGATGGAATATGGATAAAGCACATATGCAACAGTAGCAAATACCAATCTTCATAAGCTGAACACAATTCAGAATGCAGGTCTCTGATTTATAACATGAGTTCAACATGAGGTGCACACCTATAACGTCAATGGAAGCAACAGCAGGATTACAAAATCTAACAGACTACAGGGATGAGAAAAGCACAATAATGACTGAAAAATTTAGATGTCTGAAACATTACCTTATGCATGAGAAAACAAATAAACTAACAAAATAACTGACTGAAAAGACCAAGCTTCAGTCACCTATAAAAAAAACTTATGAAAGCCAATGAAGAAGTAACCAGCAACAATCTGGATGAATGGGAACAGCCAGAAGCATATTACAACATTGCAAACACCTCACCCATATAGACTGCAAAACTTACAATCCCAGGCATTGAGAGCAAAACTATGGAAACCCCTACTGCCCTCAAGGCAAAAACACTTGATCACCTAGACACCCAATACCCCAGCTCACAGTAACAAAAAGATTGTGTTCCCAGATGGATCATCAGAGTGTTCCCAGATGGATCATCAGAGGATGCAGTAAAGAAAGGAGGAACTGGGATGCTAATAATCATACCAAACACCCCAAAACTAGAACCTTTCAATCACTACTGGCAAATTATCACCACAGGGGGCAATTTAATTGTTCAGAAGGGAAATTTGAACAAGTTGTAATTAGGCTACATTTAGGAATATTTCAGTTTTTGAATATAAAAAATATTCATGTTACTTAGGGGGGGGGGAAGGGGGTGAAGAAAATCAGAATTTTAGAAATACTTAGGTGGGGCATGGTGAAAAAAAGTTTTGGAAACACTGCTCTAGAGGAACAGAGACTCTAGGAGCTAATATAGTCTTCTTGTATTAATGGTATGTCAACTCTTTGATGACATAGAACTAAAATATGGCCCTAAGAGACAGATCTGACAGTAAAGCTGTGGGGCAACAGTGGGGACCTCCTGCTGATGACTGAATTCATGGAGGCGGCCCACTTTCCTGTATAGACATCGCATAGGAAACTGATCGCAGAAGACGATTAATGACAGAAAACTAATTTGTTTTTGATAACATCAGGACAAGGGTGTGTCCTGTCACCATTATCGCTCATCTATATATGGATAGTATCACCAAAGTAAAAGACTAATTAAGAAGTGATAAAAACATTATGTGTTAAAGAGAGTTGGTTCTTAAATTACATAAAAACAGAGCCTTTTTACCATGTAAAGAGACAACAGCATGAAATGATGAATAATGGAAGGTATGGTTTGAAGCAGGGGTAAGGGCTGCACAAGATGATGATGAATAAAAGATATTAAATGAGCATACAACTTGAGAATAGAATAACAAAGTGGCAGGGGAAGACCAAAAATAGGACGGATTATGACCCTCTATGGACAGGCAGCCAACTGCATCATCCAAACCCTCCTTAGACACTTTTTATGACATGCTTGATAGGTAACATCTAATCTTTGCTCCTCTTTTAGGCTCAGCAGCACATGAATCTCTATAATCTTGGTTATGTGTAGAATATCTTGTTTATGAGATCCCCATAATATGTCATTGCCATCTGAAAAATGGAATGGCTAGGCTGAATTTTGAAATTTCATAATTGTAGAAATTGTAAACCAAATTGAATATGTTGATGTTAATAATTTTGTGAAATAATATTATGCACTGTTTTGAATCTGATGACGATATGGCAGCACTGTTTTTGAATTATTTTTTTCAAGCTCTGCTGTCTCTTGTCTACTTAGTTTCATCAAGATTGATTTAGTGTTTGTTGTAAAATTTAGTCTTTCATATTCCAGATCTAATCCTTTGACCCTGACATTAACAGCTATTCAGCACTTAGCTCTTGGGTCTGTTGTCACAGAAGTTGCAGCTTCTGACATCCTAGTAACAATCAAGTAAGTTAGATGTTAGCAAATCCAACAGGAAACTGCTGGCTTGTAAAACATATGCATTTCTGGTACTTTCCTATTAAACAGGCATACAATCAATTTGTATTTATATATTACTACAAAATCATACTTTTTAGATATATCTTAAAGATAGCTAATGTCAATGGCAATGATAATGATGAAGTTGTGAGCGAGGAGCTCTTAACAGCCCACAGCCTGACAAGAGCATAGATCCTCCTCACTTGAGTAACTGAGGTGACACTCAAGCGCATAAGGTTTGCTTTATCAAATCATGGCTGTGTTAGGGGTGTTTTTGGATGCATCTTTAGTTCCCAAAAGGAGGCATTTTAGTGCAGTAGTATCCCAGGATCATCATATTCTGCCACGAGTGCAGCATATAAGTCTGGATCTACTTGTTTTTTCCCCATCAGATCTGTTGATCCATCTGCAGTGATGGCATACCCATCATTCCCCATTACCGTGTAAAGTAATGATATGTTCCATGGCAGCAAGCTACAGTTGGAGATAACTCTTCATGTGCTAAACCATAGCAACTATTAGATGGGGTGGCCAGTTCCCTTGCTTGCTCTGTTTACCTTCCCCGACACAAGCGCCCAGGTACCCAATTACAGCCGGATTGACTGGAGGAACGATTGCGGCAGGCAAGAAATCACAAACTGAATTTCTTTGTTGTACGGACATGGTTTCGAACCTGGATTGCTGTAACGAGTGACAGTAAGCAAGCTCACTATCAGCTAGGCTACCTTGTAGTATGCCACAAAAAGGACAAGAGTGCAGTGTTTACTGGCCTGCATCTCATCGTCGACCATGGGGACCATTTGACAGAAGACAAAGTAAGAAATTGAGACAGGGTGTGCAGATGCAGTGATAATAATTTTTTCACAATTGAGAAATTGTCTGCCTATCCCATAACTTTCTTTAGTCACTTCATACAGCATGCTTGGAAAGAACACATCAGACCTGTTCTGTGTACCCTGAACACACAACATATATATATTATGTTGGCAGCAAGCTACAGTTGGAGATAACTCTTCATGTGCTAAACCATAGCAACTATTAGATGAGGTGGCCAGTTCCCTTGCTTGCTCTGTTTACCTTCCCCGACACAAGCGCCCAGGTACCCAATTACAGCCGGATTGACTGGAGGAACGATTGTTCAATGGTTCAAATTGTTCGTGTTTGGATACATGTACATGCTTGTGCATGTTGTGTGGGTATCTTTCTTATATCTATGTATTTATCATGTTAGATATATACTTATGTTTGTTCCTAGTATATTTGTATGTATGTTTGTATATATATATATTGTTATGCTCATTTATGTGTGTGTATATATATATATATATATATCCACATATTTGTGTGTGTGTGTGTGTGTGTGTGTGTGTGGGGGTGCGTGCGTGCGTGCGTGCGCGCGCACACACACATATATATATATATATATTGATCATATATATATGTTGTGTGTGCAGGTACCTATGTACATGTATGTGTCTATGTTTCAATATGTACTGTGAAATCAGTATATACTTTTGTATATGTCTGGATGTTTGTATGTATATGTGCTTATATTTATAGTTATCTGTATTTGTCTGGTAGAATGTGTGCATGTTTGGTTCATGATTGTGTTTTGATGTGTGTATATTTTTGTTGTCTATCCTGTGCTGTCAAATGCTATTCTTCTTTGCACATTTCTGTGTTCCATGTGTCTATTTGTTCCCCCCCTGCTCCTACGTGCATTGTCTTTCTCTGTCCTTTCCCCTTTTGTCTCCCGTTGCCCACTTGCCCCCCTCCCCGTTCTTGGCAGTGCTATTTGGTGTCCCCTTTTCTTTAGTTCTGCATCTTTCATCTTTCGGAATTTCATAATTAAGACATATTGAACGCATCGATATGCACTTGTTGGAATTGTATTGCACTGGATCTGGTGTAGCTTTTTTGTTGATTTCCTGGTGGGAGAAATCCATTTTGTTTATATTCGTTATGGTTTTTTTGTTCTTAACTTTTTGTTGTCTTTAAAGATCCCAATTGGACCGACAATTGGTGACTGTTGTGTTTGTTCCTTTTATTTATTGTTATTTTCTATATTTTATTATTTTATATTGATATAGTAACCTATTTACTTTATTTGCATTTACCTCTATTTGTATGGTTACTGCGGCACTTCCTTTTTGTCTGCCATCCTCCCATATTTGGGTTATTTATAATACTGCAATAGACGGCACATTGCTGAGAAGAGATAAAACAGACTTAATGAAGGCAGTAATAAATACATTTCAAGATGCAGATGATGTCAATGAGGCTGAGAACGTACACATACAAAGAATGTTAGAAATGGAAATATCTAGAGTGAGGGAAGGAAAAGTACATTTTTTGGAAAGTTTCAAAGATCACACAATCAACACCTGACCGGGACTCTGAGTCTACATACACTGGGATGGCAGCTGGAATGGAGGGCTGCAAGTTTTAAAAAAATCCTTTGAAGTCTTGGAATATTTCATAACAACTATACCTGGCCACTGAAAATTTCTCTACATTAAAAGACTAGAAAGCATTTGAAGTCTTTGTACTTTAAATCAGCCCTTTGGGTCAGTAAAAATGACTTGATGGGTAGGATTTGGCCAACAGACCATATTTTTGCTCACCGCTGCTTTAAATAGACGATTTCACTTCGGTGAAAATGTCATGACAGCGATGCTCAAAAATGGTTCGAAGAGCAGCCACAGTCCTTCTTCTTGGACAGAATTTGCAGCCAGCTCAGAAAATGGGAGTGTCTCAAGTTTATGTTTGTGAATTTATTCTCAAACTCCAGTTGGATCTCTTTTGTCGCAGAATAGTCCCACTAGATTTCCAGTAAGATGTAGTCCAGAGAATGGAAATTTATTGTGTCACCGTTATATTTGTGCCAATGTCCTGACACATCGGCTTCAGCAGGGATGTGTGTCTTAAATACCAGTGGCCAATTTTTCTGATGACTCCAAATGTGTGCTTTCCCCCCAAATTGAATTTCTTAAATTTATCACAATTTCTGATATACCTTTCATAATCCTGTAATAATCCCACCTGGATGGGTTTCATTTAAACATGCAGCACA
Organism: Meghimatium bilineatum; assembly: GCA_034231615.1. Classification (NCBI taxonomy): domain Eukaryota; kingdom Metazoa; phylum Mollusca; class Gastropoda; order Stylommatophora; family Philomycidae; genus Meghimatium; species Meghimatium bilineatum. The sequence continues at coordinate 46,435,818 of CM067304.1, forward strand.
TATCTTATATTGTTTTATTTTAATATTAGACTTTTCTCTCCTCCAGGTCATCTGTTGATGATGTTCCAACAACCTTAGGACCACTGAAGCCAAATGTAACTGCAACAGTTGCAGCGGCAAAGTCTGCTAATGTTACAGCAGAGACAAATGGCAAGAAACAGTCAGCAACAACAATATACAGTTTCTCTCACTGGGCAAGGTGAGAATTGAGCTTGGTCAAACGTCTTCGTAGATTTTCTTGCTGAAAGCTGTTTTGTAGAGAAATATATTCTTCATGATCAACTATGATCAGCAGTTTTCTATCTCTGACATTCTATACAAATTTGGTCAGTTGCCTGTATGAAACCAATCATATTAATGAAATCCCCACAAGTGCCCACCATTTTTCAATTTTGCCTCCTAGGGACAGGCTTATATCCAGATTTTCCGTATTAATACGGATTTCGCCGACCCACCGTTCCCCCTCCCCAAAACCCTAAAAAAACTCCTGAATACAAAAAAATATTTAAAAAATTTAGAAAAAATGGTCAGTGTTAAATTTCTCAGTAAATTATCATTAATGCTGATGTTTTTATCTCACACAGTAATAATGAGGGGTAAAAAAAATTAAAAAAAAAAAAATTAAAATAAATTTAGTTTTTTTTAATTTTTGGTGCCGCATAGTTTTTTGTTTTTTTTTATTGATATGCGGAAATAAATTGTTAAAAATATGGATTTATTAAAATATAAGTTGGCAGCTATAAATATATGCTGTCTTTTTTCTAATCTCTTGTAAAATTCTGTGATAAATACTATCTTTTATTAATATCTTGTCACATTTTGTGATAATGCTGTCTTTTCCTAATCTCTTGTGATATTCTGTGATACATGCTGTCTTTTCCTAATATTTTACCACATTCCATGATAAATATAGTCAATTCTTAACCTTTATTATGCTAAATACAAATTACATATCTTATATGTCGATATCTCCCCCACTCTGTCGAATTCTTTTATGACAATTGTGTGTATTTTCAAATAATGAATGACTCACGCATTCATGTTCGATCTCCCAGGCTTATATTTATAAATTTAATTCATAACCTAACTAATGTGCTCATATGGTTTTTATAAAATAATTAATTTAGTCTTATTTAATGAATAATTAATTAAATAAAACAGATGTACAATTTTTCTTCTTCTTCAAGACATAAGCAATGTATTTTCAAAGCATGTTGTCCATACCTAATGTTTGTGATGCCATTTCATAACAAAACTAACGTGTTCATATCTTCTTTGAAAATAAATTCCCAACAATTCTTAATTATTAGAAAAACTATTCATTAAAATTTCACTAAAAATAGCTTCCATTTCAACTCAATGTACATTGATCATAACAGGCTAACTCAAACTTTGAAATTGTCTTGCTTCATTTTCCTGGTCTTCCAGAACACGACCTTGACTAGAAAGACTGAAAATGAGGCTAGATAGTTAGTTACAAGCAGTGTTCCCACTCACCCGGGAAATAAAAAAAACAAAATTTTAATTTTTTATCATAATTACAAAATTGCTTAGCGATGATCACAATTCTGCTACCACGGCGTTCAGCGCAGTAAAACCAGATGTGGGATTCTATACACATCGACAGCTTTGTAAAGGTTAATCTCTTGTCATATTTTGTGAGACATGCTGTCTTTTCTTAATATCTTGTCACATTCTGTGATACATGCTTTCATTTTCAAGTGACATCATATTCTGTTACATATTGTCTTCTGTGGTATCACTCATCACATTTTGCGCTTTGTGATGTCTTCCCTGACATCTCATATCAGATTTGTATGTCATAAATACCAAATATAATTTCAGATCTGGTGAAACTTTGACCATTTCAGCCAAATCTTCGGATCTTCTCTTCTACCCGAGTTCTGTGGAAGTTTTTGTGAGCGGAGGTTAGTAGTTAAATTCAATAGAACATTGAATTTACTATTTGTATATGTATTTAGCATGGTATTTCTCAAAGTGAGCGATAATACACCCCAGATGGATGCTGAGGGGCCAAAGGATTTGTGAGGAAGCTTTAGGAAACACTGAACCAATCAAGAGACATGGTTGGTTGGTTGGTTGCTGTTCCAGCGGCCCATGGGCTCATGCCCTTTGACCTAATGCCATTTGATGGCATTATATTGCTGGGAAGTCTGAGGATTTTCGACCCACCCAGGGACAGAACCAGAGAATAACTATTAATAGTTATAGGGGAATAGAGGAAGGTAGGTTTCAACCTGTGCACTGCTCCTAGCCACTGTAGCCAAGATAGGGTTCACTGTCCTCATTCCCCGCCACCAATTGACTACTGGTTATGCCGAACTTCTCTATTGCTCCAGGCATGCACCAAATGTATATTTAATGCTTGTGAATCTGTGACCTTGAGCAGACTGCATGAAGATCATGTCAAGAGAGTTATGGCTAAACAAGAGCATTGTGCAGATAACCAGAGACCTTGAAACCAACACAGTGTGGATGTGGTCAGTTGCTACATGCAAGGGATATCTTGAGAAGATCTGAGCACTTATGAACTGATTGTTTGATGTTCAGTGAAGGTGATCTGTTGACCAATTGTTTAGAAGTAGACAGAAGCATGCAATTTTATTGATAGGAATCTTCTTCATCGTTCGTTCTAAAATTTCTGCAGACTAGCAGGATGTAGTTCAAAGAATTTAATGCAATTGTGTCATGGTTTACAGATTAGCTGCGATAACTGCACCTTTTGGCCTGATATGTCCAACTCCAGCATGACTTCTGGGTCACTTTGATATGTAATGGGACATCGAACTCCATCCCAAAACCCCAGTCACTTCTTATGACATGTATGGAAGGCAAACAATGTGGCTGTTATTTGCCTACTGAACAAATCGCACTCCATCCCACACAGATCTGGGGTTTCTGACATGTTGAATAATGAGAAGATAAGGAGACAAGAAAATTTAGATTTTATATAAGATGTCTGGTCTGCAGGGGATGGTACAGAGGATAACAGAAAAAACTGGGCAGTCTAACTGTATGATTAATCTGATTTAGACAAGAGACAGAAAATGTGTTAGATCTGTTACAGTTAATCTTTGATTGTGAAGTTGGTAATTGATCTGATATAACAGTAGTAGATGCCATAATGTAATTGCTGAGTTTACAACCTGTCACCTGTGACAAATTATTGTCACTGTGTTTACAGATTTATTGTTTTATATCTTATGTCAAATGATCCTCATGAATAACAAAGATATGCAGCTCAGTGGACATTGTGCCGGTGTCATTTTGTGGATGACTCCTATGTGATGGGGAATGCTAGATGTGCTATGACTGTGGATGGGTCAACAGATATGACAAAAATGATAAGATAGTTGGCCCAGAAGATTGCTTCTTGCAAGACATAATTATCCTGGGATACTGCTGCACTGAAATGCCTCCCTTCTGGGACTAAATATTCATCTATACCCCCTGGCACACACACAAACCATGCCTTTGAGACAACAAACATTCGGGTCTGGGTATCACCTCTATTACTCAGCTGAGGAGACTTATGCTTTTATCAGACAGACTATGGTTGTCAAGATCGAACACAGTTGAAGGGATGATTTCATCATCAGAGGCAGCATTACTTTCAAATCTTAATGCTTAAATTTAGGTTTTGAGGTTCAGAACAAACTCAGGTTTGCAGGGACTGTTGACTACTGTGATAATGAGAATATGTGACGGCAAGTCTCTTAATCAGGACATTTAAACATTTGAAAAGATTTTGCAGCAAGTTTTATATTCTCATCTAAGAATAAAAGAATATTTTGCTTCTGCATAACTACTTATAATGGAGGTTTTTGGCTAAATTAAACACATATGTGTTTTAAAAAATGTGATTGAGCCATTAGTGGTAGTAGGCAACCCTGTACTTGACCCACAAATCAAAGAAAGGTTACCCATCCCTGGTATAGTCCATGAAGCTGTGACTAGATAGCTGTTTCAACAATGACAAGAGCATATAAGGAACTACATAAGCTGGGAAGATTTATTTTTGTCTTAGGACTGCTACTTAACCTTTAGCACGCTATGTTTGCAATTACGTAATTTCTCTCCTGCAGCTGGGTAATTTTTTGAAAATTTGTGTTATTGTTGGTGGCTGTTTAAAAAACACGCTAACTTTTTTGTTGTTAGAGATATTTAAATAATATTTGTACATATAAAGAATTGAATTCTACATATGTTGATGTAAGTTTTGGTGTGTGTGTGTGTGTGATATGAGACATGTCAGAAAGTGGTAAAGACGTTTTTTCACAAAAAAGCATATAACAAACACAACAAAATAATAATAAAAAATTACGTACCTTTTTTTTTGAATTTCCTGGAGAGGCAACACTGTGATACAGAACTAATTCTACAATATTTCTGTAGTTTTATTGTCAAATTATCATAATTTCACTGGAGAAAATGAATAAACTGTATAGATTTTTTGAAAAATTGTTCTGTGAAGCCAGATCTAGTCCACAACTACATAGCTCCAAAACAGTTGAATTTTGGCCTCAACATACAGAAACCAACGTGGTCTATTGTATATTCTACTGTGGGAACTAATTCCCAAAAATTCATCATCCGAATCAAAATCGATTGTGATTTTATTGAGAATACGATAAAACAAAAGTCTATAAAACCTGATTCATTTTCATGGCGCTGATCCGACTTGCTGATGTGGACAGATGTCGTGAATTTGAATATAACAACACCATAGATGCCTCCCTCTTCATTGGAAACTGTTCGGAAAAAGAAGTCAAGTGGAATAGCTAGCTAGGATTGATCAAAAGTGTTAACTAAACATGTTATTTTCAAGTATTAGAGAGTGCCTAGCAATGGGCATACACATTACCCAACAATGTTCCGGAAATGGAAAAATGTTGGAAAATCCATTAGCCTAACTAAAACATTCTTAAGGTTAAGAAAACATAATAATAATAATGAATAAGTAAATAAGTTAATTATAGAAGAAATAAGTTAGTTCAAAATGAGAGCTGCTTACCTGCATCAGCAAGAGATCATTCACATTCTTTTTGACACATCCTGAGAAGAGGAAAGATGAAACACATTGTAACATCAGGAAAGTTGAAGAGCAAGAGGGATAGGGGAAGACAAAGAGAGAAGATACTTGACAACCTAGCATTGTGGCATAAGAGAACATCAGAATCAGAAATGACTGACAGCACATGAGATGGACTATAAGAAGAAGAAATAATTTTTGAAAATACTGCTACTAATAAAAAGATAAATGTAAAGAGTGTTACTATTCATTGCTCCCTTTTTGGACCCCAGCAACACACAGATAATATCTGTTTAATCTGTGGTACTGATGTTGTCTCTGTCTATTTCTTCATTCTTGTATTCTTATGTCTGCAGTTTATGTTGTCTTGGTCTTTCGTTTTTAGTAGTTATTTCCTTTGCAGTGTACTCAACCTATACTATACTCAATACAAATTATATAACTTGCTCCCTGTATGCCAGTTTGTTTTTGGACAATTGTGTAATTTTATATAAAATGGCAGACTCACATGTTTATGTCCAATCTCCCAGGCTTATTTATATTTATAAATTTATTTCATGACCAAACTAACGTGTTCCTAATATCTTCTTTGAAAATTATTAATTTCGATTTATGTAATTAATATTTGCGGGCACTATAGCGTCTACAGACGCTAACGTCATTATGTAACTAGGATTGGTAGGCATCTCCACTCACCTTTGTTACAATGACCCAATTCATCAGTACGGGATCACATAAAGTTAAGTTCATATGACATAGAATTCCTGTCACACGAAGCTAGGATTACATCACAGCCTAAAGATCTAATTCCTTTACACATTGCAATTGTAAGAAGAGTAGAATGCTGGCTGATTATGTCAACGAATTTCTGGAATGACTTCATTTTTGACGCCATATTTTACTATCAAATGTAGTTTGTAGCATGGTAAGTGATTATTGTGGAAAGTAATATCTACATGTTTTAATTGTTGTTTATGTTCTTCTTCTTCTTCTTCTTTCGTTCACTTGAAACATGTCTATATCTGTAATTCGGTTTCCTTAATAAAACTCACTGTCTTTTGTAGTTCATACAGTGTCCCATAGAGCTTTGATTCCAGTGTTGTTTCCTCTGGCCAATATGTCTGCCTCAGCATTTCATGCTCAGAACACTCTTGAAGTATATGTTTGGCACTCTGTGCTGCCTGTCCACATGTACACATGGCCGTGTTGCCAATCTTGAACTTTGTATACATGTGACTGCGGAGTCGGTTGTGTCCTGTTCTGAGACGTAGAATTATAACTTGTTCTGATCTGTTCATAATGTGATAGTCATCTTGTGTTGGTGTTTGTGGTTTTCTTATTGACTTGATCATCTGTTTTTTCTGATGGTAGGTGATTGGTATATCTGGTTGGTCTTCGGCAGCAACTTCTTTAGCCAGTTGGTCTGCTTTTTAATTTCCTGGTATTCCACAGTGAGAGGGTATCCACTGCATGGTTATCCTATACTGGTAAGACAATTCGCTAAGTAGTTTTTTTTAAGTCTGTTAGTTTTCCAGACTGGAGAGCTTGAAGCACTGACCTTGCATCTGTCAGGAATACCACAGGCTGTAGGCCAGAGTTGGAGTTCAGCAGTTTTTTAGCTGCCACACTAATTGCCTGGATTTCTGCATCATAATTATTGCAGAATTTTCCTGTCGGTGTTCTGATTGTATCTCTAGGCTTGTGTGGATATTCTATATATACACCTGCACCTCCATTCCTCACAGCATTCTGTGCTGACCCATCTGTGTACACTCTGACCCATATATCTTGTGGATATTCCTCATCCAGGAAACTGAGGGTGACTGTCCTTCACTGCACACTATTCTGTTCGTCTTCGCTTAGTATTCCTTTCACATGGGTCTGAATGTACAGTAGAACCCCGATATATCGAAGTTCTCGGGGAAATTGAATTAATTCGATATATCCGAGGTTCGATATAACCGTTTTTTATTAAATGCAATGCTCTAAGAACTTGCAATGTCAAGCCGACTTCACGAGTTATGAAGCGCGCTTCACGAAGCTGTGAGCTAGGCCTACTATACATTTCTTTTTAAACACGAGATAAAAAGTTGTTTTTAAAGTTAAATAATAAAAATTGGCAGTACATTTACATACCTGTAAGTACATGTATATACAGCTGTAGTCATATGGTGATACATTCAACTTTGGCAGCAGTCTCAATTAAGTCCAGTATACATGTATGTATCTTTTTTGAAGAAGTCCGTAATTGATTTCTGCTGCATCGGACGTGAGCTAATAACAATGTTCTCCAGGTCTGCTACCATTTTAAATCCATTTTTCGTATCCGCGTTGCTACATTCCATCCAGTTACGCAAAACAGCAAGAGCTTCCATGGCGTCGGCTGTTGTGGGTGGGGGACTTTCCATGCTGTCACCAATATCATCGTCATCATCATCATCATCATGTTGTGAAGTTACCGACTCAATTATGGCTTCGTCAGTCATGGTTTCGTTACTTGCCAAGTCGTTATCAGCATCACGAAAGTCTTCAAACGTTGGAATGTCGAAACCAGCTGAACGTAGACGATCCCATAAATTTCCTACATCTGGTGCAATTGCAATCGAAGAAACAACAGCAGATGGGCCAGCGCTATCTGACTGCACAAATCTTGTGTGTTTAAAACAATTAGCAATAGTTTCTGGCTTCACTTGATTCCAAGCGCTGTGCAGAACTTCGCTATAAGCGAAATGGTGCAAACCCGACTTCGCTATATCCGTAATTTATTAGAGGGATTAATGTTACCTATTGCGCGGACTATTTAAAATATTCGCAATAACCGAATGTTCGAAATATGCGAGTTCGATATATCGGGGTTCTACTGTATATTGGCATTCCATGGCTTTCACTCCATGGGGTTTGTTCTGGTACAGACCTTAAGGAGCTATCAACTTCAGGTAGGTCTGTAAGTTGTCTACGGAGTCGTTTAGCTTGATGGATAAAGCTGCTCCTTTTCAGTCGCCCCATTGATAGATTTTGGAATCTTTCCTTCATTGGATGACTTGGCATACACTGAAACTTTTACAACAACAACTTTGTTGTTTATGTATTTTAGTTGTTGTTATTTTATAAGGTTTTTTTATTCATTGAATAACACACACAAAAATATGTATCCCGGGTGCCACGTGTTGGCATGAAAAATAATTACACTGTATGATCGGCTAGGTCTAGTGTTGAATGGACAGACATTGTATGGGATTTCTTCACGTTTTATTAGTTTTTTCCAATCCATATTATATTAGTTTGGATATGAAACAACATATATACAACAGGAATTGGTATGTAGGAGGATTTTATCAATGTTGCCACATATTAAAGAACTATGTGTGTATCAAGAAATAATTATTGTGGTTTTAAAATGGTGTTTTAAGATTTTCTCCCAATTTTCAACTTCACAACTTGATCACAACTGCCATATCGCACATACAACAACAAAAAACACACACGATAATATTAATTATTCACTCCTTTATTCGTATGTGCAAACATTATTTTGAGAACTTTAAAAAAAAAAAGTTATCGCGTTTACCAAAACTCACCACAAATAATACACATTGTCCAAAAAAAAAATCCCGGCGCAGGGTGCACATTGCGTCGTTTTGATCCAGGGTCCTAAAGGTTAAGTAAAACACTTAGATGTTAATTGCTTTCTTAGTCAAATCCTTATTAAATACAATTTTTCTTAGAGACACAAGGCAATGTAATATCAAAGCATGTTGTCCATACATAATTTTCACGGTGTCATTTCATAATAAAAGTAACGTGTCCCTAATATCTCCTTTGAAAATAAGCATAATTCTCAACAATTCCATATGATTATAAAAATAATCTATAAATGTTTAATTAAAAATGGCATCCATTTCATCTCGATTCGCGTTGATCATAACAGGCTAAACTCGAACTTTGAAATTGTCTTCTTGTTCCATTATTCCGGTCTTTGACCTAGATTGGAAAGACTGAAAACGAGGCTAGATAATTATTAGTAGTGATCCACTTTTTCCGGAAAGAACAAAGCCAAATTTAGACTTTTTAAAGCATGTTAAAGGTTAAAGTATAGTTTTGAATGTCTCCGTTGTGGTCTTTTGATGTGGATTTTGTTCTGGTCTATTATTACGGTATTGTGTGAGTTGTGTTGTCTGTCAATTCAATCTTGAATCTATGACCACCATGGTGCTCTATTCTAATGGGTCTTTTTCTTGTGTCTATAGTTAGATATTATCCTGGTCTTAGTCATCTATATCTCTTCATGTTGCGCAATGTTTTGCGCACACTGACTATTGTTCTTAACCTTTAGCATGGTTTGTTTACAATTGCACTATTTTTCTTCTGCTGTGGAATTGGTTTTTGGAAATGTTATGCAATCGTTGGTGGCTGTTTTAAAATCGCAATGTTTTTGTTGTTACAGATATTTAAATACTATTTGCACATATAAATAAAGAATTAAATTCTGCATATATTGGTGTAGGTTTTGTTTGTGTGTGTGTGTGAAACGAGACATGTGAGAAAGTGATAAAGTCAAATTTAGACTTATCTCGATCTAGACATAGCGTATTTTTGATTGATCGTAAGCTGTGAAATCTGTTGACTATTATATATTTTACATAATGGAAACATCGTGGAATAATTTAATAATCACAGACGAAGAACTTACCTTACAGTTTTCTCAAATTTTCAGCTGTTTACACTATGATTTACTGGATATAACATTGACAAATATTGACAAATAGTATAAAAACACGGTTCACTGTTTTGTTGCTTCGCTATGACGCAGAAGACTGTCAAAGCCATGTCAAAATCACTTCATATCACTTCATAACATTTTTACCCACCAATCTGCTATACAAACAAATTGGCTTCCAAATGTTGGCATTACATTCTTTCAAAGCTATCGATATCGATTTTCAAGGTTTTTTCGTTCGGTATCGGGTTTTCTGAATCGGGCGATTGAAGGCGCCTTCAGAAATCACGGCATGACACAATTCTGGTGGAATGCACCGCCCGGTTCGTACACACAGCAGGCCTAAAGTTAAACATACAGCACAAAATGTTATCAATTCTGTTAGTCCTTTGGTAGGTTGCTACTCTGACTTTTACATATTTAAATGTAAAAAAATATATATTTTTCTAAATTAATATTTATCTATATTAATTGTTCTTAATATTATATGTTTGTTCAGACGAAGATCTTTTGATCGAAATGTCAACGATTTTCATCCTTATTTAGTTATTATCATTGTTTTTATCTCTTTATTAGTAGTGGTTAGTATTTGTAACACTTATTTTACTTATTATATTGGTATTTGTGTTACCGACCCATACTGGAATGTTGGATATTATCTGGTCTTTTTGGTAATTATATACTTAAGAAAACACACTAACCATCTCATTGCAGTAATTCAGTGAAGAAGAAAGTGTACGCTGAAACATCATTATTGTTTTTTTGTGTATGTTTATAATTCATGACTCATGCACACATCAATTTTATGTGGCTCTAAGAATTCCCTCTCTTTCTCTCTCTTCATGACTTCCATAGACACTTGCTTGGGCTCTATCGTTGATCTGATTGGTCGTAAAGGTGTCTTCATTGAAGGCAAGATTACTCCAGCATTAAGTGGAGTCACAGTGACTGTCACCTCCGAGGATGGAACAATGGAGCCTGTAGTATTAACTACTGATAGTACAGGAAAGTACAGGTATGTAATTGATGATTTTTTTCCCATCGAGGTCAACTCCTTGAAGTGGAGATGGGGGCTTAGTCCAGCCAACAGAGGCTGGAAACTAAGATTTGTCAGGCCATTCCCTACATCAAGCACAACCTTAGTTCTGCATAAACATCAGCAACTATGGTATCATGCAACAGGGTTAGATATGTCTTCACAACAAAACATACCTAGATGTGTAGGCATGTTAAACATCGAACAAGAAGAAGAAGGTGATTTATATATTGAAGGAAAGGGAAACTGCAGTAAAACTGTACAATATAATGTAAAAAAATGCAGTGGAATCCCTTTATAACACTTCGCTATTAAACAACACTTTTCAAAATCCCCAGTTATATTTATTCTATATTATTTGTACTGTATATAGGGAATTTCTGTTATATTATAAATATTTCATCAGTTTGGACCATGTTGTTATAATGGAATTTAACTACCGGTATATAAGCAAAATAAACAGGTTAAAATGCAGTTTTATGCTCAACAAATATACAGAATCAATGTTTTTATCAAGATAGAGACAAACATAGAAAGTAACAAAAATAGTTCTTTTTCTTCTTCTTCAGCATTCATTCTCAAACTCCCGCTGGATATCTCTTGTAGCAGGACAATGGTTCTACTAGATTTATAGTAGGATGTAGTCCAGAGAATTAATATACGCTGTTCTATTTTTGTCAATGGCTCAGCATATCCTTTTTCAGTGATCACAAAAATAGTTAGAAGGTACGTGAAATACATCATGCTTGGAAGACCTATAATGATTCCTGTTTATTTAGTATTCATATATTAGCGGATGATGGTAATTATATTACTGATATGCACAAGGCTGATCTGTCTTGCTTCATCTACTGGGTACATGTTGCCTATGTGATGTGCAGCTAGGAAGTGACTAATGGTGCTTTTTTGGTTGGAATTGGTAGTCCCATCCCGTAGAGCAAAGATTGTCAATCTTTTTAGTTGGCGAGCACTGCCCACATGTAATTGTTAGTAATTGTTTTAAACTTGCATGGTGTGAGCACACATAATTGCAATAACACCAATGTGCTCGCAAGCACCGTGTTGAGAACGCCTGCCGTAGCGGGTCTAAAGCCAAGAACAAACAAAAATGGATGACAGATAAAATATTCGAAAAATATCAGAAAGAAAGCTAAAAATACCACAAAATTTTCAATTATAAATAATGAGATACGTAACATGTGCAGAACAGCAAAAAAAACAATAACTAGAAACAAAATGCAGTGAAATAGAGATGTTGTTACAACGGAAGACAAAACTAATGCATAAGGAGATAAGACAGATCACAAATAAGAAAACTCCTATAATTGGGGGTGGCTGCATTAACCTTTAGCATGCTCCGGTTAAACATATTCTACAAAATTTGTTAATGCCGCTTTTCATCCATTGTTGAGTATACTCCTCTAATGATATGTAGTGTTAAATAGATGTGCCACAACCTGATTGGTTAATGTACATACCCGGGAACATGCGCAATTAAAGCTGATACATTTCTACGTCCTTCATGTCCATTTTGAACAGTTCTTTGTAGTGGTTACACGTAGTAATTCAATTAATCTGACCACATTTGCACACTGGTATGATGCCATGAAGGTGAATCAGATTTATAGACATTTGTTTCATCGTATTTTGAATAAAATAATAATGGATTGTGATTCAAATGATAAATTATTGGAATTTCTTTAGTTTTCACAGTAGAATATACAGAATGCCATGTTCATTTCAGACATATAGAGGTTTGACATCGATTGTGAAGTGGTCTAGGTTTATCTTCGAAGAACAATTTTACTGCAAATCTACATGTTTCACTCAGTTCCCCCAGCAATGTTTTGATAATTTCACAATGAAATAACATAAATACTTCAAAGATAAATCCGGCTAAAGATAAAAATGGAAAATTATATTTCATAAAACAGAAGTACTTTCAAGATGGGCAGATTATGTGACAGAACTGTTTGATGACGAACAGAACAAAAAAACCTACAATGCACAACAATGATGGACCAGCAATATTGAAAGAAGAAGTAGAAAATGCAATAAAGACACAATAAAATGTGAAAATACTGCAGACTCCGACAACATAACAGCAGACATAATAAAAACTCTAAATGAATTTGGTGTGGAAACTATCATGGAACTTTGCAATGACATACATGAAACAGGCCAGATACCTAAAGACCTGACGTCATCAATATTCATACCACTACATAAGCAAGGCCTTTGACAGAGTCCAGCATGAAAAATTAATCAAATGCCTTCAAGAAATAGGCATAGATGGAAAAGACATCAGACTGATTACAAATATAAATTGGGAACAGACTGTATCAATAAGGTGTGAAAACAGCTTCTCACCATTCATAGAAATAAGAAGAGGGGTAAGACAATGATGTATTTTATCACCCCATCTATTTAATATCTACACAGAGAATATCTGTACAAATATGGAAGGAATACCAAAACTCAAGATCAATTGGAAAATAATAAACAACTAGAGATAAGCAGATGGCACTGTTTTTTTTAGCAGAAAGTGAACATGAACTACAAAGACTAATAGATGAAGTCGATAAATCAAGTAAAGAATATGGACTGGATATAAATATCCAAAAAGCAAAAATCATGATAATCAGCAAAGTCAAAGGAAAGGTGCTAAACACAAACATACATGGAGAGAAACCACAAGTATAAAAATATCAGTATCTTGGACACATAGTCACAAATGACAGCAGAGGTGAAACAGAAGTAAAAGAAGAATAGGAATGGTTAAAAGTTCCTTCAATGACATGAGGAAAATAGTAACAACTAAACAAATTACAAACAAGGTAAAAATGAGAATTGTAAAATGCTACATCTATTCTATATTAATGTATGGCTCATAAACATGGACACTAAACAAACAATTAGAAGACAGAGTTGATGCCTTTGAGATGTGGATATATGGAAGAATAGGGAGAACATCATGAAATAGAAGTAAACAGACAAAGAGGTTCTAATAACACTTAATATGAAAAAAGAATTATTAAGGGAAATAAAGATCAGGCAAATAAAATATTTTGGACACATTAAAAGACATGGCACCTTGTTGAAGACCTTACATGAAGGTAAAGTCGAAGGGAAGCGAGCAAGAGGTAGGCAGAGATACAAGTGGGAGAGTAACATCCATCACAAAATGGACAGGTTACAGTCTTAACATAGTCAGTCAGTTCCTCTTTTGCCAAGTTTGGCACATAGGGTGGATGTCATAGTTCTCCATGCCTGTCGGTCAGTTGCTAAGGATTGCAGGTCTTGTGCATTTATGCCTGTTAATTTTAATTCATTCATAAATGTTCTTCTGAGCGTTGGTTTTGATCTTCCCTGTTTTCTTTTTCCGTCTGGTGTCCTCATGAAGGCTTGTCATGGAATTCTATCTTCCTTCATTCTAAGTATGTGGCAGATGTATGTCCAGTGGCATTTTCTGATGATGTTCGTCACATATTCTTGTTTTGTCTTCTCTCTTAGTATGGCATTTGATTTGAAGTCTTTCCAATTAGTATTTGTGATTTTTCTGAGGCATCTATTCTCGAAGGCAACTAACTTCTTATCCATTATTGCGATAGATTTCCAACTTTCACATCCATATGTCAATTATGGAATCACACTTGCATTGAGTAGTCGCAATTTGATGTGTTTACATAGTGCACCACCAAAACAAGAGATAGGGGATGTTGGAGGTCTGTTGAAGGGCAACCTTCATTGCCTAGATGGCACTTGATGATGATGAAAGGGTCTAAGTGACCCAGTAGTCATGCTGAAATTGACTGTATCAAGACAAAAGGTGCAAATATCACAGCTACTATAAACCATGGCACAGTGCATTCCATTCTCCGGATTACATCCTGTTAATCTGTGGAAGTTTGACAACAAATTCAGAAGACAATTTTTCCATTGTTTGTTCTCTATAAATCCTGTGGTTATTCTTGATAAAAGAACCTTTTATTTGAAACATTGGTTCAGTCTGTTTTGTAATCTTTGAACTATTTTCTTGTGTGTCAATTTTGTGGACTGTAATTATTTTTTATTTTCTGTTGTCATAATGGTTATATTCCAGTGTTGGACCCCTACATGCAGACAAGAAGTACTTGGTTGATGCAGTCAAGGAAGGGTATGTTTTGTCTAAAGAGAATCCAAGCTCCATGTCCTTCCAGGCTTTCAAACTTGGGGAAATCTCGGTACAGGTAAGGTCCCTTGACTCTCTAGCCTGTAGTTCTCAGTGCTTATAATATTAGTACTTATGTAAATCACAAGGTTGATCAGCTTTACAATGAACACACAAAACTATTAGATTATAGAGTATGGGTATGAAATAATACAAATGACAGTATACAAGACAGTCTCAATGTTTCAACCGTAAGGTCTTTTAAAAAAAAAAAATTCAAGACAAACAGTGAATATACAGTAAGAATAATGGTACTGTCACAAAAGCATTAGACGGCAGTCATTTAGCAGCAAGGTAAGATAACAATGACATATGTATACACAAGTATTGTCATAGAGGCGCACATTAAAAATATGCGGGGAATGAGAAGAAAGAAAATAATTGTTCCTGAAAATAACATAAATGACACCACAACAAAGCCCCACCCCCCAAATCTATATAAATTAATGATCGGTATTAAGACCAAATGGTTTACGGGTACCTAACTGCAATATACAGTGATTTTTCAAGTTTGTATTTTCTTGGAAAAGACCTTATGACTGAAACATTTAAACTGTCTTATATGCTGTTTTGTGTATTTTTTCGTACCCATACCCTATAGTCTGATAGTCTGTACATTCATTGTAAAGCTAATCAACCTTGTGTTCTATAGAAGTACTATTGTTATACAGTTTTACAGCAGTCTCACTTATTATTGACTGCTTTTAGTGGCAGTTGGAATGCAGAATTTGAATATGTCTTGTCATTGTCGCAAGTAAAACAGCGACACACCATATTTCCATTCTCTGGATTACATCCTGCTGGTACTCTAATAAGATCATTGTCCTGCTACTGGAGAGATCTGAGAAAAAATGGCCAAAAAAATATTAATGAATTTGAGATATTACAGGAGTTACATAAAAAATTACAGGCGTGCATAAGCAGATGAAAAGTCTCCTGCATGGATGTATGGCATATGGTTGAATGTAGTGAGCCGGGCAATCTTTTACTCCAAATAAGACTTAACTACAACTCTTTTATAATGTAAAATAAAGGTTGATATATAGGATTCCTATTAGGAGGTAAATAGTAGCAGTGATTCTATACTTTGTACGAAATCTGAGCAGTCATTGTTGAGAGACATTGCTGCAGAGGAGGGATGTGTCAGGCCATTGGCACAAATAAAATACAATTACAATGCATTTCCATTCTCTGGGCTACATCCTTTTGGAAATCTAGCAGGACCATTGTCCTGCTCCAAGAGAGTCCAAGAAAGAATGAATGCTGAAGAGGAATGAGAGACATTGACAATCAAAGCAGTGACAATTGAGATAATTTTTAATTGGATTTATGAACCGTAAAACAGGTGCATCATTATCATCTCATCATCATTTCTGGCAGTTTTTCCGTTGTCACCATCATTATGAGTATTGTTGCGCATTTTATTATTATTACTACTACTACTACTGTGGCTACTACTACACTACTACTACTGCTGTTATCCATTTATAATTTAGTGTTATCATATAAGATTGTTTTTTTCATTTCAGATGCTGGATGAAAAGGGGCTGGCTTTGTCCAGTGTGCTGTTGTCCCTGAGTGGAGACAGACAGTATAGATCTAATAATGTCACAGGGACAGATGGGAACATGATCTTCTCTGGCCTTGTATGTGGTGATTTTATGGCAATTTTTTGTTATAACAAACCTCTATTTAAAAAGAAATTTACATAAGAGAAAAGAGATATAAAAAAATTACATGATAAGAGAAAAGAGATATAAAAAAAATTGGTAGCATATTTTATTCAGGAAGAAACCATCAACATAGCATTTTTTTTTACTGTAGTGATTTTCTAGGCAGCATAAAGACGTTCAGTAGTTTGCCATGACTTTCTTAATGTACTGGATGCATCATTGCCTGTCGCAGTATTCAAAGCCGGTACCTGGTTGTCACAGATGCGCTCTGTACCATGCCACCACAGAGCTGGACCTCTAATAAGAGAAATAAGATACATCACTAGTCTTTGTTGTGGCTTTGAAACAGTAATCAGGCTTGGCACAATCCACCAGCTACACAAGTGATTATTAAATAATCCCAATAGCCTTTGAACAGGTAGCTCTTGACAGCCAATAGCCATGCTGAAAAAGCACAGGTTCTTATCAGTTGTGTAACTGAGGTGATACCTGGACTCAAGGTTTTAAAGTCGTGGATGTGTAAGGGTAGTTCTTTTTATGGATGCATGTTTAGTCCCTGAAGGGACGCATTCCAGTGTATCAGTATTACTGTGTCCTGCCAGAGACACAGCACACACATCTGGGTCGACTATCTAGTCTTCTTTTTCTTCTCGTTCAAAGTTTGACATAGCAAGTCCTGTTTTCTTAATAAATGCTGCTGTATTTGAAAGCTCCTCAGTGCTCCCATACATCTTTCTGTGGATATCCATCTCTGTGGGCCAGTGCTCTTCCCTTAACTGGTTTAGTGTATTGCAGTCTTGCAGGATATGTTCAGCTGTCTGTGCTGCCTGCCCACAAAGGCACAGTGGGACTATCTAGTGATTCTTCTATCAGATTTCTTGATTGACACACAATTATAGCACATTTAGTAATCCCCATGACCTAGGAGCCACAAAAGGACAAAGGTGCAGTGTCTGCTGGCATGGATCTCTTTGTTATCCATGAGTATTACTTGATAGAAAACAAAAGTAAGAAATTGAGACAAGATAATGATGATTTTTTTCACGGGTTGTCAACATATCCCTAACTTTTCTTAGTTGCCTCTTACGACATGCCTAGAAGGAAGATTGTGGTCCTCTTCTTTACACCCTGAACTAGAAATCCAAGCCCCAGTTGCTACACGGGTGACACAGGTATAACAACAAGCAATGTTGTTTCTACTTGAAACATGTCACTGCAAATTAGTGGGTCGCCAATGAGTCCAAATGGCTGCAAGTTATCATTAGCATGCACTGGGCAAGCACACTATGCTCTGATCTTCATAAATCCATCAAAGTATAGCATCTCATAGTCCCAATTTAGTGTTAATTTATCATTTTCTTTGTATATCTATTATGTTTCTCTTTTTTTTCCCCACTGTTCCAATCTTTGCACCAATCTCCCGCAATCTTGAGAGTGGCCATGATTCACACTTATGAAAATCTGATGAACGAATGAGGTCCCTCGGCCCATTGATTATGTCAGAGCTATGCCGAAATCAGATGTGTCCTCCGAAAGACTCAATATAATACAGTTCTGCTCTAAAACTAGCAGATATCAACCATCTCTGGTTTGAGTCACACAAAAACCGATTATTTGAGAGTAAACGAAGAAATAAAATATGAAAGTGATCCTTTTGATACTGCAACTGTGCTCACATAGACATAACAGCTATAAAGCCAGAGACAGACCATGTAAAAGATGGATCACAAAGAAACCACAGGAACAAGCTTACAAACATCACACAGGAAGGCTATCTCCAGAGAACTTTTCTACCCCTGACGCTGCAAGGCAAACAATGGATACATCGCATAGATAGACTGTACTCACCGGTGTATCAGTATATTCATTACCCTTCACACTTGCATGTCCAGACATGAATATGAAGGTGATCATTCTGGTTGGATTTTGTGTCAACAACGTCATCCATTGACTATGGATGACTTCCACTTCTAGAGCATGTTCATTGGATCACAATATGCATGTGTAAGAATAGTCTGTAACACCAGCCATGACAGTGTCTCATTCGCAGATTTTATCGCCATTGTAAGACTACTTGTGGTTTGTGGTGAAGGTATTGCTCAATTTGTGTATATGCATGCAGACTCTGTGATTGGGAAGGAGCCAGAGATGTACTCCGCAAGACTGGTGAGGGGGAGACAAACCACACTGTTCCTGTGGCTGAGTCCCATCATAAAATAACAGTTGCTCAGGATGTGAGAAGCCTTTTGCTGTGAACATTTGGTTACATGTCTGGAGCCATAGAGAATTTCATCATAACTATTAGACAATGACTCTCGGGGAATGAGGAACATTGAACCCTATCTTGACTGCAATATCTTGGATCAGCGCACAGATAAAACCTACCTTTCAGTTTTTCTGACTCTGGCCCTAGGGTGAGTAGAAAACCACAGCCATCTAAGCATAATAATACCAGCTCCCCAAACAAGTTACATGTCTTATAATTATAGTGGATTAGAAGAAAGGTTGAATTTACTTTTATTTCAAGTTCCAAAACTTAGTACCTTGACTTAACATTCCTAAATCCGGGTCTTGATTTTTCACCTGAAATTACTACTACTCCAGTCAACTCAGCTGTAAATGTGTACTAGCCGCACGCAGTCCCATCAGGGAAGATAAACACAGCAAGGAAGGGAACTTGCCACCCCACCTAATAGTTGCTGTGATTTAGTGCATGAAGAGTCATCTTCATCAGTGATGGCCGGTTGCTGCCATGGGACATACTTTTTCTTCAAGACGCTATTAATAATTCGTATCACCAAAAGCAAATATTAGTATATCATTCAAATGGCATGCGATAACAGTTGGATTTTTCTGTGGCTATTTAATTGTGTGAGTTTGAGAGTATTTTTGCATCACTGCACTAAATGAGCACACAAAGCTGTCATTGTGAGACATTAAGTATTAGTTTTAAGTTAATTAATGAGAAAAAGATATGGCTGAATAATATCAAGGACTGGACAGGGTGTTAAGTTTCTAAACTTACCAGGATGGTAGAGGATAGATATACATGGAGATCTTTTTGCACAAAATGTCTTAATGTGACACTCCATGTCTCTGATGTGTTATGGTTTTGTTGTTGTTGTAGTATTATTCAATCTTTGTATTCAAATATCTTTCTCTTTGGCAGAGCCCTGGCCAGTACTTCTTGCGACCAATGATGAAAGAGTACAAGTTCGAACCTGCATCACAGATGATAAATGTTCAAGAGGGAACTACAGAGAAAATTACTATCAAGGGAGCAAGGGTGGCTTTTAGGTTAGCACATGAACAGTATCTGTTTCATAGTATGCATCTGTGGTGGATTTTAGGTTAACATATGAAGAGTATCAGTCTTATAGTATGCATGTGTGGTAGCTTTTAGGTTAGTATATGGACAGGATCTGTCTCATTGTTTGCATTTATGATGGCTTTTAGGTTAGTGTACGAAAAGTATCTGACTCATTGTTGCATCTGTGGTTGCTTTTAGGTTAGTGTACAAACTGTTAAGAAATAAGACAGTTTTGATGTGATCTTTATCGAGGATTTCATTATATCAGCCATTCTTCTTCATCTCAACAGTTGTTTTGGTAAAGTGACTTCACTAAATGGAGAACCAGAGCCAGGTATATTCATTGAAGCCCTAGGACAAGGGGAGTGTAGCCAGTACCAAGAGGAGAGTAAGACGGAGACTGATGGATCTTACAGGATACGGGGTTTGCAGGTACACCCATTCCACATGTGTGGTTTTTAGTGTTTTTTTGTGTGCGAAGCACACTTGTTACAAGAACTTAGTGAGTCATTACATGAGAAAGAGAGAGAGAGAGATACATCATTAAGTCATTGCAAGAAAGAAAAATGAATAGCTGTCATTGCAAGAGAGAGATGAATAGTTAAATCATTGCAAGAGAAAATTGAATAGTTGAATCATTGCAAGAGATGTTTAATTGAGTCATTGCAAGACATGTTTAATTGAGTCACTGCAAGACATGCTTAATTATGCCATTACATGAGATGTTTATTTATATTGTTTTAAGAAATATGTAACATACCATTGTTAATACCTTGCAGCCAAAGTGTATCTATGACATCCACCTCAAGTCAGGTGAAGTCAACACACATATTGAACGCACAGCTCCAGTGTCAAGATCAATCAGTGTAAGTAGACCAGAAATGCAACTGTCATTATCATTGTTCTTGTTGTATTTATTTGCTGGGGTAAACTTTTGAAATGCTGCAATCAGTTTTGGGAGTGTCTTACCGAAGTAGATCTATAACATATTATTGGTATTCTCATTTCAAAAGTAAATGAATTTTTTGTGTGAAAATGACAGTCAAGGTACGAAAGGTTAGTCCATTGTCAAAGACCATGTTGATTGTTCGTTTTTAACAATGATCTTCTTCTTCTTCTGTGTTCGTTCTCAAACTCCAGCAGATTAGCAGGATGTAGTCTGGAGAACGGAATGCGCTGTGTCATGGTTTACAGCATTGCTGCGATATCTGCACCTTTTGTCCTGACACATCAGACTTGATGGCTAAAGCATGGCTTTAGGTCACTGACCCTATATGGGATGGGACAGCCAACTCCATCCCATAACCTCCTTAGTCGCCTTTTACGACATGCATGGAAGGTAAACAGTGTTGCTATTCTTTGCTCCCCTTTCGGACCCCGGCAACACATGGGTGTTAACAATGATGAGCTGATTGATTATGAATACGGCCCTAGACGAGAGAATGTATAAACAGAATTCTATAAAATGGCTCTGCAGTGTCTCCACCACACTATGCTGAAACATTGTCATGAGGTTATGAGGAATGGAACACAGGCAGTTGGATAATGCATCGTCACAATGCTAGTGTACACAGGTCTCTCACCTCTAAGAATTTTTTTTTTTGTCGGAACAAAACACAGCATTCTATTGCTCAGCACTCACTCATCTTGCTCTGTTTGACATTTTCTTATTTTTGCAACTTAGATAATAATGAAATGTCACATATTTTGATGTCATTGAGGAGATTCAAGACAGTATGATGAGAAAAATTAGGGCTGTTCTAAAAAGTGCTAGTGTATGTTGAAAAATATATCAGCCCATAAAATGTATCAGAATCTGACTTGCATGGGTCCATAGAATGCAATGCCATTTCATGTTTGAAGAACAAAAATGTTTTTACTCTGAATATTAATGTGATATTATTTTCTGTGACTTTTCTGCTACACATTTACTAATTCTGATGTTACCCCTTCATTACGAACTGCGTCCAACTGCTAGCAACTGTGTTCTAACAAAAAATAAATGCGATTATGTTAATAAACAAAATATTATTAAACGCATTCATTTACATTAATGTCATACACAGACCACAACTAAAAAAACACCATGTAAATTGTTGTCATCTGATCTTTCCCACCAAGGCATTCTATGGAAATGCCAGATTTTGATGCATTTTATAGGCTAGTTTTAAACTGGCCAGTATTAATTTGTTCCACATGAACCAAAATGCCTACCTGAGGTGCTTCCTTCAGTGGTCTCATAACATAATATAATATGGTAGGAGCGCTGGAATAAGTATACAATTGCAAGGGGATTACTTTGAAGAAGATATAACCAATTAGTCTGTAAATATACCTTTTTTTTTGGATAAAAAATGAGGATGGTAACATACTGAACAGTAGTCATATTTCTGTCTGTCATGACATGACATGACCATATCTAAGATTACAAAGAATATCATTTTTATAATTAATTTTGAAGTCAGAATTTTTGTCCTGACATCATCTTTCGACTTAGAACTGACCACTGCAGGATACAGGACCACCTGTACTGGATCAGTGTGGCCCACATAATTGTCCATGTGGAACAGGAATACAGACCCCTGAACATATTCTCCAAGACTGCCCAGATTTTCAAAGATTGTGAGGCAAGACATGACCACATTGGCATGAACTGAAGCAAAAAATTTGGGACACTCTCTCTGTCATGGAGAAGACAGGGAGCTGTGTTCTGGTGACTGGTCTGAAGATCTCATAAGACCAAAAGAATCTTAACACAGAAGAAGTTTCCTGGAACAAATGAGAATGTTGTTATCAAGAATATATAGCAGGAGTGAAGAATAAAATTAGTGTAAGAGAATAAATTGTCTTGAAATAAATGCAGAACCAACAGGAACTCTTATAAGTCTTTGGTGCCAGCACTAATTTATTATATAATCCTGGTTCCAGGTTGATGTCTCAGATCTGCATGATATCAACATCATAGCCTTCCGTCATATGAACCAG
Source organism: Meghimatium bilineatum (assembly GCA_034231615.1). Lineage (NCBI taxonomy): Eukaryota > Metazoa > Mollusca > Gastropoda > Stylommatophora > Philomycidae > Meghimatium > Meghimatium bilineatum. Next base: position 46,458,802 of record CM067304.1, read on the forward strand.
ATGGACATCAGTGGAAATGTGAAGACAGACTTGAAGTTCTTGCCAACACTCAAGGTAAGTGAAATCCTTCATCACACTATTCAGATGTATACATTAGGTTCATATTTTTGTATGATTCTTGGTACTTCTTCTACATTTATTCTCAAACTCATGCAGAATAGGGGGATGTAGTCAGGAGAATGGAATGCATGTTGTGTCATGGTTTACAGCTTGACTGCAATATCTTCACCTTTTGGCTTGACACATCTGACTTCAGCATGACTTCTGAGACATTTTGACTATATATTTGATGGGACAGACAACTCCCCTCTAAAACCTACCTAGTTGCTTCTTACAACATGCAAGGAAGGTAGACATTGATATTATTTACTCCACATTCAGGCTCTGCAATACACGAGCGATTCATGGTACTATACATTAGGGGTGATGTGGTCACCTGCTTTCTCCAAGTTGATCTGGTGCCCCTCCTGTTGAAAAAAAATATCTCTGTACTGAGAATTCATTCTGGACCACCAAACTAGGAAGTTAACCCATGAACCACTGACACCACATATAAGACATATATACACAGTATTCATCTTTCTTCACTTTCAGTCTTGTGTGGCAACACTTATACTTCAAGAGTGTCAGGAATATGAAATTCTGAGGCAAAACACCTATCCAGAGAAACAACACAGTATGCAAAACTCTACGGACATCCATGAGTTACAAATCTCAAGTTTATAAAAGAAACTACTTCAGATACATATTTTTAATAAATGAAAGAAGGGTTCCTTGGTAAAGTAAATGCAAATCACATGATAGCAACCTGCTGTCGGGGATGAAGATAACTCTTCATGTACTAAACTGCAGCAAGTATTAGGTGGGATGGCCAGTTCCCTTCCTTGCTGTGTTTACCATCTCCAACTAATTGTTTCTTGATAACAATTCTATTAATGGAAGCAATCAATTACCTCAGACTACTATGATTCATTTCTACTGTTTGTCTTCAGATCACAGCACCAGTAACTTCAACAAACTATTGAATTCACTGCCGTCAATCATAAGGTTATACCAAGCAAAATCTGTGTGAACAAGTTACACAAATAGATATTTGAATTATTGTAATATTTGGTCAATTGTAATTTTTTCTTTTCTTCCATATTGCTTCAGTTGTAGCTTACATGCAATGTAGATTTGTAGTTAATTGTTAAAAACAAGTTTCATCCAATGACCATCATCAATACAAGTTTTGTTAGACTGCAAATTATATTCTTCTATGCATTTGTTATCTATGTGTGGCACTTGGTCAAGAAGTTAGAGTGTTGGTCTCACATCCAAGAGTATAGGATTTGACACCCGGTAAAGATTGAGTTTTTTTAATTTATCGGAGGGTCAATTAAAAAGCATACCCAGTACACATGTGGCAACAGCAAGGGCATATAGCCTATTGTTACATCATCTTTTTTCCCTTTAAGTGAATTTTTGCGGATGTGAAAATGACTTACACTGAGAATTTTGATTTAAGTGAGGAAGAGTTGTGCAAAATATCAACTTCACTCTCTTGTCAGACCTAATTTTAAACCAGTGACAATAAAAATTGAGACGACTGGAAAGGAAATTCGTCACAGCGAATAACAATATTTTTCTATATTTCTCACCATACTTTATGCAGTGCACACCGTATTTCTGGAATTCACCTACATACCCGGTGGGCGGATAAATTATCATGCCTCATATGCATACATTCAAAGAAAGTCAGTCATTATGTGTAATGGTTTACAAGACCATCATATTTTTGGGGACAGTCACAGCATGACATCACCAACTTTATGAGCATGTGGTATATGTCAGATCATCGAATGTCTTTGAAATAAATCAAGATACATACGAAGATTCTGCGTGAAATAGAGCTACATGGTGCCCTACAGTGAAAAAAGGTGCAGCGTCTTGTGAAAAGAAGAGAGTGCAGTAGCTCGACATTGCGGAGTAGTTTGAAAGTAATAAAAGTAGATAATGGTTTGGTAGATAAAAAACCATTTACAGTGATCATTTGCGGCCAGAATAGGACTTTTTTTTAGCCATCTAGACTCATAATCAAGGACATAACTCTAAACTGAATTTTATAAAGTGGATGTAACTAATGGTTATCATCATTAGCGATAGATGGACAACACATGTTCCACCTCCCTGCAACTCCCTAATGGTAGTATTGACAGTATACATGCAGTATTGACAGTTAACAGGCAATAACTTATGTGCAATGTAGATTTGTAGTTCATTGTTAAAAACACATTTGAATGAATAACTTCATGAGTACACATTCAAATCTTGTTAGCCTGCAAGATGATATTTTTATGTGCATTTTTTTAATCTATGATCTGAGATCACTGATTAAACAGATTGGTGTTTTTGCTTAAAATATTTAATATCAAGTTAATTTGCATTGCTTTTTGCATAAACTAATTTATTATCAATTTGATCTGATGTATTAAAGGTTCGCCTAGTTAGTGAGGCCCAGCCTGACACCCCTATACACACAATTGCTTTGAGCAAGTCTAAATTTTTCTACTTACCCTCACTGGTAATGGATAACAAGGTACAATTAGTTTTGTGTTGGATGTTATATGTCAGTTTAGTGTTCTATATCACACCAATATGGCGCTGTATTTATCCAGTATCGTTTGGGCTACTGTGTTTTCAAAGTCTGTTAAGTCGTTGGATAACATCAAGTGTGTTTTCTAGAACAGACTAGTTGGGACTGTTAAATTGATGTATTTGTTCGATTATAAAAAAGCTATTCTATATAATAATTTTGAAGTGATGACTTAATTTACTTCAGTATCAGCAACACATTGAATGGTTCACTATGTAGCTACAGCAGTTTTAACATGTCGTGTGAACACATTATCAGTAAATGCCTGATGCATGTTCTAGCTCCACACTTGACTGACAGCCTGTTTGGCAGTCATAAAGTAGGTGATGTCATGCTGAGACTGTCTCAAAAAGTATGATGGTCTTGTCAACCATCACACGTAAAGCCTGATATTCAGTGAATTTACACGTATGGGGTATGATAGTCTATTGACCCACCGGGTAATGTAGGCGAACAGCAGCAATGCGGTGTGGACCGCATCGGGCATGGTGAGACATGTAGAAAACCGTGGCCATCCACTGTATCGAACTTCACTTCCAGTCATCTTGATTCATCTTGCCACTGGTTTCAAATGAGGTCCGACAAGAGAGTGAGGTCGACGCTTTGCACAACTCCTCCTAACTTTAATCAAAATCCCCAGTGCAAGTCATTTCAACATTCACGAAAATTCATTCGAAGGGAAAAGGTTTGCCAACTAACTCCAGTAGCATGGAATGTACGCACACTCTTCGATAATGACTTCAACAAATAGACTGGTTTGACTAACAGCCCTTATTGAGATAGAGTTAGCAAGGTGTGATACTGACATAGCAGCTCTGAGTAAAACACGTCTTTCTGGAGTTGGTCAGCTCTGCGAAAGAGTTACAGGGGTAACCAGACAAAATATCCCTAAGACAAAATATCCCCAGATAAAATATACCCAGACAAAACATCCCAAGACAAAATATTTCCAGACAAAATATCCTCAAGACTAAATACAAAGATAACATATAAAATATTTCATACAAACTGTATTAAACATTAATGAACAATATAACAAGTAAATGATTATAATAAAGTCTTCAAATATGAATTGCCTAATAAATGATAGACATGAGGTTAAGTTCTTTGATTGAGTTAACTAGACAACATTAATGTTCAAAACATGTGCTATGTTTTTCAAGAAGTTGATAGGCTCTGCTGGATCGTACCGAGCAACCATTGTTTTAACAGCATCATCAACACATTGGTAAACTTTTCATTTCTTTGTAATTGGCTGACCAGGGACAATCTGACTTCTCAAAAGTGCAGATGTATGTTATTGTTTCTGTAAATTCCGGGCAAGTCTTGCTGCTGTTGGATGAGATACATTCACCATGAATTAAATGCATTGTATCAACCTTCTACAGTATTGTTGCTTCTTGTTTATTCATGACATGATTGTATTCTTCTTCTTCTTCTGCTTTCGTCCTCAAACTCCTGCATAGCAGGATGTAGTCCGGAGAACGGAATGCGCTGTGTCATGGTTTACAGCATTGCTGTGATATCTGAACCTTTCGGCCTAACACATCCGACTTCAGCAAGGCTTTGGGTCACTGACCCTATATGGGATGGGACAGCCAACTCCATCCCATAACCTCCTTAGTTGCCTTTTACGACATGCGTGGAAGGTAAACAGTGTTGCTATTCTTTGCTCCTCTTTTGGGCCCCGGCAACACACAGGCGATGATTGTATTGATTTTAAAGGCTCATTTGAAATTTTCTTCTTTTGCATTTTTTGCCCACTTCATGAGACAGTTAGGTTTGGAGAACATAGTCACAACAGGCAAGATTGAAGGCAACAGAGATAGAGGACAACAATGTGAGAAAATATTAGACAGTTTGACAACCTGGCACAGCAGGGAAACAACAATGATCTTGATACATAATATTGTGGATAGAGAGCTGTGGAGAACCATGATCACCTACGCCAGCCGACATGGTACCTGATTATGATATTTTGTCTGGGAATATTTCGTCATTGAACTGATGCATGCTGTACATTCTTTTGGAGCAGAAGAGAAATTGATTAAAGACGCAAAGCAGGAAGTAGGTTTCGCTATTAAAACAGAACTTGTTGACAAACTAGCAGGCCCACCAAATGCAATAAATTATCACCTCATGATGGTAAATGTCTCCCTGCTCTCTGGTAAGAAATATGCAACAATCATCAGTGCATATGCATCAATGCTGACAAATCCAGAAGTTAAAGATAAGTTCTATGATGAACTTCATGCAGCTATCACTGCAGTTCCAAAAGCTGATAAGCTCATACTACTTGGAGATTTCAATGCAAAGGTGGGTACAGATATCTCCTGGAACAGTGTAGTAGGGAAATATAAATGCAATAAAAAAATAGTTGGTAAATGCAATAGCAATAGACTTCGTCTTCTACAAACATGTGGTGAAGATGACCTCATCATTACCAACACCATATTTCAACTTCTAATCTGAAACCAGGCCTAAATGCATCCTCCCATAAGACACTGTCATCTTATAGATATACAATTGTAAGAAGAAAGGACCGTCAAGATGTTGAGTTAAAAAATCCTTGTTGGTTGCTAACTGTTTGACTGACCACTGTCTTATTGTGTCAAAACTAAAAATTTGCATTCAGCCTGCCAGACGCCCACAGGAAAACAAAGCAAAGAAATGTATAGATGTCAGAAAGTTATCAAATGTAAACAAACAACAGTCCCTAGCCTTTGCTCGAGATGAATGTCTGAAATCTGCACTACTAGAGCAATATGTGGATACAAACTGATATGTTTGAGCCAATAACTTTACGACACTGCTACAGAGAAACTAGGTCACTCTATCAAGAAACAAAATGACTGGTGTGATGAGAATGATAACACAGTTAAAGAATTATTGGCAGGCAAACACCACCTTCTCAAAGCATACCGAAGAGATCCAAAATCAATGTCTTAAAAAATTGCACTTAATTGCAAACGGAAAACAATACAAAATAAACTATGCCACGAGGGATTCATGGCTGAATAAGAAAGCAGACGATATACAAAGATTTGCAGACACCATCGATTTGAGAAACTACTATGATGCACTTAAACGTTATATGGTCGAATCTCATCAGGATCTTTTCCCCATCTCAATGCAAATGAAATATAATTAATCGTAGAAAAAGTTAAAAAATTATTTATTGCTGGGTAGAACACTTTGAGCACATTTTGAATAACCCATCATCAATAAATGAAGAGGCTGACTACTGTAGATTCCTCTAAATAGAAGTGCTAGGTGACATCCCTACTTTAAAGGAAACGCGTAAAGCAATTAATCAGCTTTCTTGTGGAAAAGTTCCTGGCTTCGATTCGATATCAATCAAAATATATAAGTGTGGTGGTAAAAATCTTATTGAGAAACTTCATATAATTCTCCAGCAGTCGGGGGAAAAGCAAAACTGGCGTAGCATATGAGTCGTTCTGAGTTCATTTCCCAGTTGAGGCGGAAATGTTTTCAGATCGCAACGGCTCCCAGATCGACCCAGCCTTAAATGGGTACCGGATTTATCCGGGAAGTAAAGACTGAGGGAGAGGAGATGGCTACTGCCCTAATTTGCAGACAGAGCCTCTGAAATATGAGATCGCTAACATCTCACACCCCTACAGCATTAATAAATGCTATGGGTTACTTTACTTTTTTATGGAAATGTGTGGCATAGAAATAGCATTAACCTACAGACTAAGCTGAAAGTTTACAGAGTAGTGGTACTTCCAGTGCTGTTATACGCTGGTGAAACATGGACTGTGTATAGACGTCACATAAGGAAACTCAATCACTTTCACACAACTTGTCTCAGAAAAGTTATGAACATCAGATGGCAAGACAAGATTCCAGATACCACTGTCCTTGACAGATCTGCTATCCCTAGTATTGACACTATCTTGATGCAGACACAGATTCGTTGAGCAGGTCATTTAGTACATATGCCAGACCATCTCCAGCCAAAGATACTTCTCTGTGGTGAGCTGGAATAGGGTACATGATCTTACGGTGGCCAAAAGAAGCGCTACAAGGGCTTGTTAAAGACCACACTGAAAGCCTTTGAAATAGACCAAAACACACGGGAAGAAGTGGCACAAAATAGATCTACATGGTACTCTACAGTCAAAAAGGGCACATAATCTTGTGAAAAGAGAGGAAATGCAGCATCTCAACAGCGGAGAGTAGCTAGAAAGTCAGGGATAGACCAAAACCCTTCTGCAGTGATCATTCCATGCCCAAACTTTCCAAGGACATTTACAGCTCGAATACTATGGTCTATTAGCTATCTAGAATACTATTAGCCATCTACAAACTATTTTGTATGGACATAATTCAAACTGAATTTTCAAAAGTGGATGTAAGAAAATGGTCATCATCACTTGTAATAGACGAACACGCACATTCCAGTTTGTCATGAGTTTTTATGTATTAGTAGATATGTTACTAAATAATTTACATGTTTGGGTTGTTTATGTTGAAATGTTCGAATCATCCTCAGAAATGTTTATGATTTGATATTTTTTTTGTTCAGGGACTAGTGCAGATAGTCATTTGAAATCAAACTGGTGGCTCAGTAAATATGGTTCAGTAAGATCTGTCCTGCAAGATGTTATTTGCCCACCCTTTCTCTAGTAATAATATATAATAATATGTCCTATAACCTGCTGAGGTCATAGTGATGCCACACTGGAGACATCAGCATATAAAGCTCGCCAAACATCTCTATCCTCAGCCATTCAAAGGAGTAGAAAAATAATGCCAACTATTCCTTGGATGTTTTAATCCAGGATTGTCTTTGTCTACCTCTTCTCCTTCAACCATCAACTGTTCCTTGCAAAATAGTTTTAGAAAGTGATTCATGTTCTCATTACATGTCCAAACCAAACACGTTTATACAGTTTCACTGCTACCAAAAATGGTTCTTGATAACCTGCAAATTTGTTTATTTTATGCCGTACGAATACATTTGTTTTGTGTTCTTTATAATTAATTCTTAAGAAATGTCTGTAGCACTTGTTTTCAAAATCCTGAATTCTTCTTTCTGTATCTGCATTGAGTATCCAGCTTCAGTCAGAATGAAGACACTGTCTTCTCTTCTCCAAGTATTTGCATGTATTAAAGGTCAAGATGGTGACGTAAACAGTGTGATAAATTCATAGGATGTATTCATTGTGAATTTGGGATATTTTAAGTGCTCATTCAATGATGAAACTATGACATGTCCTGCAAATCAGTAGGGTATTTGAGTGTTCATAGAAACCTGCTTTAAATATTGTGCAAAAATTTAAGAAAATAAAAAAATCAATCATGATCGAAACATCAATAGCTCAAAGGCAGAAATATCAATCCATTTTTAAATAAATGACATAGCTGAACTAGTCTTTGCTGACGATCAGTGCCTACTCCAAGTTAAAGTGAAGAATTGCAAGATCACATAAACTTACTTAACAAATGCCTCAATCAGAACATGAAGGTCAACACAGAAAACAACAGAAGTAATGTCTATAGGCAGAGAACCCAGTACAATCAACATAAAGATAAATTATACATTTCTGAAATAGAGCAGGGATTTAAATATCTTGGTAGCATTTTACAGATGACGGGAAAATGGACAGAGAGCTCAAGACGAGAATTCAAAAAGTCAACTATGTAAATTATGAATATATTCCAATCTTGAAACACAAATCTATCCCGATGGAAACCAAAAGGCAAATTGTAAATTCAATATTCATCCCAACATTGTTATCAGTGTCAGACATGTACACTAACTAAAGAACAAGTGATAAATATTACTACGTCATGATATGTCTAAAAAAAGCAGCAAACAGAACAAGATCATGTGAGGAATGAAGAGATTATAAGAACTGTTGGAACAGCATCTGCAGTCAAGTATGTTGCAAACAGAGACTGAAATGGTTTGGTCACTTAATGAGAATGAACCCTTATTGGCCAGCAGCATACATGAAAATGGAAGCAACAATAGGCAGAGGAAGACTGAGAAGAAGATGGATTGTAGGAGTTACTAACATTCTGAGATGTTACACTATCACTGCATATCAAACAACCAAATATGCCATAGCGCAAAAACCGATCGTTATTCAATCCTGCGATGTCTAACAGCAAAAACAGAGAAAAGACAATATATATAAAAGTACTTTTTATGATCATGTTTGTAGAGGGATTTATCATCTAATGTGGTGGCTTTTAGGTTACAGATGAAAGTGGATTTGAACAATACACTATCAGTATGTGTGATGTGTCTTATTTATTACATATCATCTCTTAGAACTATTTGCTGTCACTGGAGAGCAGCCTGTCTAGGTCAGAGTATGACTTCAAGTTGTCCTCAGTGGAGTTCCCAGCCAATAAGTCCCATAGGCACTTTACATTTGAGTTCAACCCACAGGTAGGTCACATTATTTTGGGTTATAATTTACATTTTAACCCATTGGATCACAGAATAGATGTAACTTCATAGTCAGTTAAGCAGGGCTGAAGTCACTGCATTGTCAGATCACACAATAGATGCCACTTGGATCACACAACAGATGTCACTTCATAATCAGATCACACAACAGATGTCACTTCATTGGCAAATCACACAACAAATATTACTTCATTGCTAGATCATACAACATATGTCACTTCATAGTTCCACCGCTCCAATAATACTTACATAGAACACAAGTTTGAGTTTTACAATAACACTTGTATCATTCACAGAATCTTAAACTCTATATCAAGAATAGTTTTACAAATATCTATCTAGTCACATGATCACTTACTCAATCTTAAACTCTCTCTACATAAAGAATAGTTTTACAATTATCCACCTAGTACCATAATCTCTCACTCAATCTTAAACATTTTCTAGATAAATAATTGTAAGTTATAGCAAAAATTTGAGTTAGACAGTGAAGAATTTTAGGGCATATGATAAGAAGATCAAAACTTGAACATTTAGTAACCACTGGAAAGATCAAGGGGAGAAGAGACAGAGAAAGACAAAGAGAGAAATTGTTTGATGGGTTGTCACTGTCGCAGGATGGAATGCCACTTAACTTATTAACAATTCAAGCATCAGAGAATTGTGGAGAAACATGATTGCCTACACCACTCGGTATTGTACTTGATTGATTGATATAAATAATAGTCTTATAGATTTCTACCAAGTACAATTTGCATTAAAAAAATATTGTAAAAAATCCAAATTAGAGAAAAACATGAATATATTGTTATTGATTTATACATATTAATATATGTCTTTCTTTTTTTTTGTTACCCCAGCCCAGAGCCGTGGACCAGGACCTCAACCAGGGCTCATTTCTTTTTCTGCCTTTTATTGCTGTGGTTATAGCCTTGGCCTATAATTACAAAACTGTAAGCTGTTTCTTATTGTATTAATATGTGTGTTTTGAGGCAATGAAACTTAACCTGTAGAACGTTACGTTTACATTTACGTAATTTCTGTCCTGTCGCTGAATTCATTTTCGGAAATGTTACACAATCGTCGGTGGCTGTTTTGAAATTGCGAAAACTTTTTTGTTGTTAGAGATATTTAAATAATTTGTGCACATATAAATAAAGAATTGAATTCTGCATATATTTGTTGTAGGTTTTTTGTTTGTGTGTGTTTGTGATACAAGACATGTAAGACAGTCTCAAAGATAATTTCCACAACAAACCCAGCGATTTATTTACCTTTAGAACAAAAATACCATTGCATGAAGTTTATTAAATATTCCAAGAGTGGAAACAGTACAAGATAGACCTAATTAGCGTGCCATTCACGCGTCATTCATGGATTAATCGTTATAATTTAATATAATCGGTATAATTATATTTCACGGATTATAAGGATTACACCTTCAGGCATGTCTTAAAATCCTTCTATAAACCTAGATCTAGTCCAGAAATGTATTGTTCAAACTTGGTTGATGTTTTAATATCAAATTAGATAAAACAGCGTGGTGTAACTAATTTTCGATTGTGGAAATAACTTATCTCTCCATAAATAATCATTTGAATCACAATCCATAATAATTTTAATGAAAATTTGATAAAATATATGTCTATAAAACAGAATTTACCATCATGGCGATGCTTTTGTTTGAAATTTTCTATATGTTGCGATAATATCGATATTTACATGACATTAGGCATATGGTTGCCACTAAAACTGCTGGAAAAGGTAGTCAATTGAATCAAATGCCAGATTTAACAAATCTGGTGAAAAAAATATTAAATATTGGTTGAAGTGTACCAACTGCGGTCTACGGCGGCAAATATACTCGCTGCTCGCTAACCAGAGAAGGGGAAATGTCGGTGAATAAAGTTGCCGCATGCGTCCTAAAGGTTAAAATCAAACTGTGTGGCATGGCGGACCAGACCCTTAGCCTTGATTGGCAGCTGATCTAAATAGGTTGAGTGCACCAATAGACAGATAGAACACAGCTCTTTTGATCCGTTCCAAATGGATTGGTATTACCTTTCGGTTGGAGTTAAATGTTAGAGTTAAAGGGCAGCAGAGCGCACCTTAAACTTTGTGAGTTTTCCACAAGAAGTCAATAAATCCCTAGGACATGAATAAATGCTCTTGGTTAAGTTTACAATAAACTTTCAGGAGGTTGCTACTTTCCATTCGACTTTTCCATTCGACTTCAGCGATCAATATATGCCAAATTCTGGCAAAATGCTTAGCCCCAATTGTAAACACAGCGTGCTAAAGGTTAACAATTGCACTTGTCTGTAATATGTAGAGAAATTTTCATTTGTTTTACTGCACCAATGTCCATATTTGAATTCCCCTAGCCTCAACATCAGTAAATTAAATCAGCCACTGGGTAATAAATATGTCGGGCCATTAGTGGCCACTATAGATCAACTGTGATAATGGTAAAGGGATTGCCCTCGGGCGAGAAATAATTATCTGGTTCAGACTGTTACTAAAAGTCTAATTTTATATATATATTAAATTTCAGGTGTGAAAGAGGAAGGATTGTGTTGCATGGGCAGCATATGATCACTATACTTCCACCTGGGCATTGTGCTATGGAAAAGTATACTGAATCCCTGTTCTTAATAGGACATCCATCAACACCATAGGTCATAGATTATATTTCTTATAGCACAACAATAATACTATCATCTGGAAAGATGGAAAGAAGCCTACTTTGTATTTTTATGTTCTTGTGTTAGCTAATGAAATCTCAATGACACTAGGTGAAACAATCCTACAGCAGTTAGAATCAAACACACACCTTAAAAGCAGTAGACACAGAGGGGAGTGGGTAGGAGTGTCAGACACTGTTGCAGGATTAAATTACAAGAACAAGAATAAATTTTATATATAATCTGGCTTCTTTTAGTTGATCCAAACTAAGAGTTATATTTAATCTGGGTTCTTTCAGTAGACACAAAATTAAGAGTTAGGCCTATATCTAATTTGGGTTCGTTTAGTTGATACAAAGAGTTATATCTTATATATAATCACAACATATGCCAGTTGATACAAACTTTCAGTTAATACAAACTTTCAGTTGATACAAACTTTCAGTTGATACAAACTTTCATTTGATATAAACTAAGAGTTATATCTAATCTGGGTTCTTTCAGTTGATACAAACTAAGAATTAGGTTCTGTCACATATACCAGGCTACATATTTTCTGAAATATGTGAGTTGAAATATAGCATAAATTTAATATTTGATTATTTTTCTTGGCTCTGTAGATCAGACGATGGGTATTTCAATATAAATTTATTTAGGATAATAGTATAAGAGGAATAGAAGGATGGATGGGTTAGAAGGGTTGTATGGGTGGGATCAAACTAAGGTTAGGGAGGGGCCAGAATGTGTTGATTACGTCCAGTATGGCTTAGAACGGGTTAAGAACTTGAAACTAAGCCTGTAGCTTAGATCGCAGCATGAACATTCTGAACAATCTGATAGCATTTCAAATGTTGCGGCACTGTTACGGTAGCACTTTTAGCAAATCCTTTCCTTAGCGTAGTAGGCTAATTTTATAGCATGTTGATTTGTGCATATATTGTCATCCAGCAGCACTCCGTGCATATGTAACATGCGCATTGCATTTGTATAGGTCGAAGGCAAGTTCATCATTGTTACGGTAGCCATTCTGTAACTAGGAATGAACTGCCTGAGTTATGGCAGAGTAACTAAACATTTCAGATCTGCGCAGATTTTTTAAAAAGTGTAAAAGGTAGGTCCTGGATATGTGATGGTTCCAAGAGTTATATCTAATCTAGGTTCTTTCAGTTAATATAAATTAAGAGTTATATCTAGCCAGGGTTCTTTTAGTTGATATCATATCTTTGAGATGTCATATGTGAGACTTCCAACAAGGACTATTTTCATAGCTGATAACCTGATGAAAGTGTACTACTGATCTCAGCCACATTATTTATGCTGCCCTATTATGAGCTTTTTAAAGGGGTTTTTTCTTTCATGAAGTCCATTCGGCTAACAGAGGCTGAGAACCACTTATATATATATATATATATATATATATATATATATATATATATATATATATATATATATATTTATATATTTGAAAAATATACATTTTGTATTTTTTCAGAAGTGTATATTTTATTGTGTTTACAATATTGGCAGCTGATTTATGACAAACTATCAACTATTTTACAATTTTCTGTAGATTTGAAAAGTTATACTCAACACATCTTGTTTCTCTTTGTATCAGGTGATACCATATGTTGCTAACCTGTACCAGCAAGTTCAGAGCACAGGACTAAAGTCACCAACAACTGCAGCATCATCTTCATCTTCATCATCATCCACATCAGCGGCAGCAGCCACTTCTGACATACCCATCCCTCCTGAGTTTTTGGGCTCAGAATCGTCACCGGTAAAACGAAAAGTGAAACCTAGGAAAGCACAGTAGAAAGCACAGCCAGATTTTCTTAAAGAATGTGTGAAATGACTAGAATTATTATTAATCAGAATGCATGAAATGTTGACATTTGTATATTTAGCAAAATATTGTCCAATTTGGTATGTAGAAATTAAAATATAGGTCTGTGACAAAGAAATTAACTGGCACAGTTTTAACAATTTCACTACTACTGATAACTTTTGTCAGTGAAACACAGTCCCTTTCATATATGACTGTTGTCATAAAATGCTTTATTTAATGGTTGGACTTCTATTTCTATTACAAATATAATACAAATTTGCCAGATCTGGTTATTGAATTGATCCTACGCAGATGGCTGAAAATTTATTGATTTTATTGTGGTTTTCAACGAACAGTTCAAAATGTTAAAGAGATACAAAATAGATGCAAAAGAGCATATCAGATCCTAGGACAGATGACATGTATTTTTAAGAACAAAAATGAAAACATAGACACTAAAGTTGCATTATACAAGACTATTATTATCCCATCACTGTGCTACCAGTGCCAAACCTGGACAGTGAATACTCAGAGCATCATTAAGAGATAGAATTAGAAACAATAACATCAGACAGATAACCCAAACAATACCAGTGTTGGAACACATTAAAAGACAAAAGATCAAGTAGTTTTCACATGCTTTCAGACTATCAACAGACAGCATGCCACAGATGGCCATGACACATAGACATAACAGCTATAAAGCCAGAGGCAGACCATGTAAAAAAGATGGATCACAGAAATCAAAGAAGCCACCAGGAACAAGCTTACAAAGTTACAAAGAGCACACAAGGCCATCTCCAGAGAACACTTCTACCACTGATGCCCCAAGGCAAACAAGGGACACAGCCTATAGATAGAGATAGATAAGACTTCAAAATGCATGATGCAGCTCATAATACTTTGTGAAAAGTAATTCCTATTCTGACTTTTTAGCGAGTAATATAGATAAAAAAGATTTAAAATACTCAGATACAAAACTGGACTATGATTTAAGTAATCAAGGTCATAAGGTCATATGTCACAAAATAGGTTTGTAGGCTCACGAGTATCTAAAGGACTACTGCTTTGAAAATGAGAGCTAGACACTGTCATTGCTCGACCAATTGGAAATGAAACATTTTCGATAAATGGTTTTGGAAAGCTCATTCTTGTCTGTATGTCTTCTGACAGTTTCAAAGCTCTAATGTTATTGGTTTGCTTTTTTAAAATGATTTTTTAAAACGATCACTCGCACAACTCATGATACCTAAACATAGTGTGTTAGTGGGAAACACTTGGATTAAAAATAGCATGGCAGAGAGAAACACTTGAATTAAAAAGGCATGCAGGGAAAGTGTTAATGACACAAAAGCAAGAAAGATACACAGTAGAACCAAACTTTGAGTTTTGGATACCATGGTGTGTTGTGTCACTATCTTCTGTTATCATGGCTCTCAATTAAGCAGGGATAATGACAGCTTGTGAGTGAGAATGTATTGAATAATGAATTATGCATAATGCTACCTTTCTTATGTAATCTAGAACAGAGATTCTCAAAGTGGTCGATCTTACCCCCAGTAGTCAAATGTGACAATTTAAAAGAATTTAATGTGACAATTTAAAAGACTGCCGAAGATGGGTCATTGCAGTAAATAAAACAGTGACGCAATTCATTTCTATTCTCTGAACTACATCTTGATGGAGATTCTCTGGACTACATTTGAGAGTGAATGCCAAAGAAGAAGAAGAAGAATAAACCATGATTGTAACAAACTTCAATTTATAGAGCAATAAAATTGAGGCCACTGTCACATTATTGAAAATTGGTAATCTAGTTTTTCCTAGTCTAGTCATGTGACCAAATGGCTAGTGCACTAGTCTCAGAACCATAAGGTCTTGAGTTCAAATCATATTTAGGAATGGATTTTTGTCATGGAACTAAAATAACAAATCTACCATGTACACACTGTGGTGGCTGCTATGTTGAAACAACCTTTATTTCCTCCGCATATAAAAAAGTCTCCCTGTACTCCGTAAAGGGAAAACATGCAGTTAATGAAGTTTTGCTCCACCAAAGTCGGATGTGTCAAGACATTAGCACAAATAAATTGTGACATAATGCATTTTATTCTTTGGTAGAATAAATCCTACTGGAAATATAGTACGAACATTGTCTTGCCATAAGAGAGATCCAGTGGGAGTTTGAGAAGAAACAGCATTAAAAAAATAAATTTTCATGATAAAGTCAAGGAAAACATTAAAAATACTTACTGAAGTTTTTAAATAGTCATACATTTGACATTTTCAGCAAATTGTTAATTTGTTGGTGACCAATCACACATATGACAAAAGATATCGGCACATTCTTGGTGAACGAAGGAAGAAGATATTAGCAGTGTCCGGACATAATAAGACACATAACCATCAGGGTCATAGGGATGCCGCACTGCAGACATTAACACAAAATCAAATGTTATCATTCCAGGATTTTCTTTCACCATCTCTTTTCTTTCACCCTTACTTCACCTTGCAAAATAATTTGAGAAAGTGAGTCATGTCTCATTACATGTCTAAACCAAACCAAGTTTACGTTGTTTCATCACTGCCAAAAGTGGTTCTTGATAGCCTGCAAGTTTGTTTATTTGTCCTGGACACTAAGTTGTTAATTGTATTACATTATCTAATCTGGGGGTTGTGTAGAAAACTATGATTTCATAAAAGTGGACATATTTCAAGAAATTGTCTTAGATTGCCGGAGTATGATTGTGAACTTTTAAAATAGAGATTAAATTATGAGCATGAATATTGTTGTAAAAGTCTGTAGAAAGACAGGAAGTGTGTGCATGAAAAAAATAAGGTAATATATCATGTAAAAAATAAATACCGAATGTTTGTCGTGTGAATTTGTGGTTAAACATGTCCCAGTTTCATTGATGATGATGATGAATAATTCCTTTAGCTGTGAGCAGGCAGCTTCATGACAGTTCATAAAAAAATTACAAGTTCTTCTCAGTTGTGTAACTGAGGTGATACTTGGACTTATATACAGTTGTCTCAAAGGCATGGTTGTGTAAGGGAGTTTATGAATATTTAGTCCCTGATTCATTCCAGTACGTCAGTATTCTAGGATTACCACGTCCTGCCAGGAGCACGGCAGACACTTCCAGGCCAAATGTTTCATCATTTTGTCAGATTTATTGACTCATCAGCAGTGACTGCACATGTAGCATTCCCCGTCACCAATGAGTCTGCCACATAAAGACATAGATGTAACATCTGCTGGAGTCTGTCACATAAAGACATAGATGTAACATCTGCTGGAGTCTGTCACATAAAGACATAGATCTAAAATCTGCTGGAGTCTGCCACATAAAGACATAGATGTAACATCTGCTGGAGTCTGTCACATAAAGACATAGATCTAACATCTGCTGGAGTCTGCCACATAAAGACATGGATGTAACATCTGCTGGAGTCTGCCACATAAAGACATAGATGTAACATCTGCTGGAGTCTGCCACATAAAGACATAGATGTAACATCTGCTGGAGTCTGCCACATAAAGACATAGATGTAACATCTACTGGAGTCTGCCGCATAAAGACATAGATGTAATATCTGCTGGAGTCTGCCACATAAAGACATAGATGTAATATCTGCTGGAGTCTGCCACATAAAGACATAGATGTAATATCTGCTGGAGTCTGCCACATAAAGACATAGATGTAATATCTGCTGGAGTCTGCCACATAAAGACATAGATGTAATATCTGCAGGAGTCTGTCACATAAAGACATAGATGTAACATCTGCTGGAGTCTGCCACATAAAGACATAGATGTAATATCTGCTGGAGTCTGTCACATAAAGACATAGATGTAATATCTGCTGGAGTCTGCCACATAAAGACATAGATGTAATATCTGCTGGAGTCTGCCATATAAAGACATAGATGTAATATCTGATGGAATCTGTCACATAAAGACATAGATGTAATATCTGCTGGTCTGCATCTCTTCATCATTCCAGAAAGATTATTTGATAGAAAACAAAGTAAGAAATAGAGATGAGATGTGGCATTGACCTCTTTTTCACATGTAACATGTCAGCACATCTCCCCAACTTTCCTTGGTCTCATGCAAGATGTCTGAAAAGAAGACAGTGATCCTTTTCAGTGATCCTAGAAGTCAAGATCCTGGTTGTCACACAGATGACAAGTTTTGTTAAACAGAAGTGAATGTTGGTTAAAGGGATGGAAGTAGTGCACTGAATTGAAAAGCCAAATGTACACAGGTTTCAGTTAACTTTCCAACTAGAATGGCTACTTAAATTTCTGAGATATGAGTAAGTTTAGGAATTCATTTTAACTACTATAAAAATGATCTGATGCTTGTACACATATGGTGTTGCAGTCCAGTAATACTAGTTGTCAACATTTTCTCTAAATAGTGCAGCCCTCGCACATCCTTAAAGAGTACCACGCAGTAATTTCATATTATGCTAAAAAAGAACCTAGAACTGCTGATCTTTTTTAATCCATTGTTTGTTCTGAAACTCCCACAAATGAGCAGGATGTCATCCAGAGAACATAATATATTGTGTCATGGTTTATAGTTTAGCTGTGATATCTGCGCTTGTCCGCCTGACATATCCGACTGCAGCATGCCTTCTCCGCCACTTTGACCCTATAATGGATGGGACAGCCAACTCCACTGCAAGACATCCTTAGTTATGTTGAATCTTATGACATGCATGGGTGGTAAACAGTGTTGTTATTCTTTGCTCCTCTTTCAGGTCCTGGTAACATACAGACATGCTGCTGATCTGTAAAACTGGTCTTCAAACACCACTATAAGAGTAGTTTGTTCCTGTTTTGTAGTTGTATAGTATAGATCATGGGCTGATCCAAGCACACAAGAACATATAAACCATGGTCTGATCCAAGCACACAAGAACATATAAACCATGGTCTGATCCAAGCACACAATAACATATAAACCAAGGTCTGATCCAAGCACACAAGAACATATAAACCATGGTCTGATCCAAGCACACAAGAACATATAAACCATGGTCTGATCCAAGAACATATAAACCATGGTCTGATCCAAGCACACAAGAACATATAAACCAAGGTCTGATCCAAGCACACAAGAACATATAAACCACAGTCTTATCCAAGCACACAAGAACATATAAACCATGGTCTGATCCAAGCACACAATAACATATAAACCAAGGTCTGATCCAAGCACATAAGAACATATAAACCAAGGTCTGATCCAAGCACACAAGAACATATAAACCAGTCTTATCCAAGCACATAAGAACATATATACCAAGGTCTGATCCAAGCACACAAGAACATATAAACCACAGTCTTATCCAAGCACTTAAGAACATATAAACCAAGGTCTGATCCAAGCACACAAGAACATATAAACCACAGTCTTATCCAAGCACATAAGAACATATAAACCAAGGTCTGATCCAAGCACACAAGAACATATAAACCACAGTCTTATCCAAGCACACAAGAACATATAAACCATAGTCTTATCCAAGCACACAAGAACATATAAACCATGGTCTGATCCAAGCATACAAGAACATATAAACCAAGGTCTGATCCAAGCACACAAGAACATATAAACCACAGTCTTATCCAAGCACATAAGAACATATAAACCACAGTCTTATCCAAGCACATAAGAACATATAAACCATGGTCTTATCCAAGCACACAAGAACATATAAACCAAGGTCTGATCCAAGCACACAAGAACATATAAACCACAGTCTTATCCAAGCACACAAGAACATATAAACCAAGGTCTGATCCAAGCACACAAGAACATATAAACTAGTCTTATCCAAGCACATAAGAACATATAAACCACAGTCTTATCCAAGCACATAAGAACATATAAACCAAGGTCTGATCCAAGCACACAAGAACATATAAACCACAGTCTTATCCAAGCACATAAGAACATATAAACCAAGGTCTGATCCAAGCACACAAGAACATATAAACAACAATCTGATCCAAGCACACAAGAACATATAAACCACGGTGTGATCCAAGCACACAAGAACGTGTGATTGAATTCATGTAAGCTGTACTAATTTATAAAACATTTTGAATGGGAGGTTCCTTCATTTGTATGATGTGCTAGCCAAGATTTGATATTTGTATGATGTGCTAGCCAAGATTTGATATTTGTATGATGTGCTAGCCAAGATTTGATATTTGTATGATGTGCTAGCCAAGATTTGATATTTGTGTGATGAGAATTGAGGGCGATTTGTTTGTTATAGTCTGTAAAATTATTTTTCATACAACTGTTTGCAAAAGTGATCCTTTCATAGGAAGTATAGCCAGAGTTTTGAGAGGAAGCTTGATATGATTTAAATTTTGATGATGTTTAGTTTGATTGATGAGATGAAATTAGTGCAGGAGATACATCTTGCAAGAATTTGTCATATGAGATATTTCATCATGTCAATATCTTTTTTTCACTAATTTAAATAAATGTAAAAAAGAGAGTATGGTACTATTATTTATGAGAGTATGGTACTATTCTTGTTACACTTTATGTGTTACATCTGAGTACAGTTACTATTATTGTTACACTGTCTGTATTACTTGGTTATTACTTGAGTATGGTTACTATTCTTGCCAAACGTTCTTTGACAGGTGTTAATTAACGCTGTTGCAAAAATTTGTAAAGTGGATTGTGTTACGCTCCTGTGTTGCTGGAGCCTGAAATGGAAGCAAAGAATAGTAACACTGCCACATTCCATGCATGTTGTAAGTGAAGGTTAAGGATTTCGAGAGGTATAGTTGGCTGTTTCATTCTACAGACCAAAGTAACCCACAGCCATTTTGATTGCGACTGTGAGACAGAAATAAGCAAAAGACAAATTGACTATGGCTACATAGCTACTGCTGAAGTTAGATCTGTTGGGCCATTGGTCTAAATAAAATGGTAACCCAACATATAATACATTCTTTAGACTACACCCTGCTGGAAATCTAGTAGGGCCATTGTCTCGCTACAGGAGATTTCTTGTGAAAATTTGAAAACAAATACTAAAAAATAAATTACATAGATGAATAAATAAGTAACTGGAAGAAATCAGTAGAAAAGGTAATACAAGTTGGTACACATCAAGATAGTTACAAAAATATTAAGTAAACAGTTTTGAAGTCGGAAGATAGTTAAAAATATAAAAATAATAACAAAAAGGTCTCCCTGTG
The DNA here is from genome assembly GCA_034231615.1 of Meghimatium bilineatum. Lineage (NCBI taxonomy): Eukaryota > Metazoa > Mollusca > Gastropoda > Stylommatophora > Philomycidae > Meghimatium > Meghimatium bilineatum. The sequence continues at coordinate 46,479,642 of CM067304.1, forward strand.
GCTGGTATTTCAAATTGTTATGAAAGGATAGTTTATCAAAGATGTAAAGATATCATGGGAAGATTGAGACTAAGAGATAGAAACATGTTAATTAAATAGTATATGTATCCCACTTATATAATATGTGGAAAAAATCACGAGGAAAGTAAAGAACGACAAAGAGCACAAAAAATTCCATCCCCTAAATATAGAAAATATATGAAATACCAGAAATAAGATACACAGATGATATGGTACTTCTAACTACACACGCACAGAAGGGCTAGAAAGGATGAGCATATATACTGAAAAATCTGTATAATCGAGTTGCAAGGCGATTCTGTGCCGTTAGAACGGATGTGATTCAATTCCCGTTGTTTACTTGTTCCAACACAGGTACTTTAACATTGCGTAGGTTTCTTGCAAAGTGAATTAAACTTTACACAAGCATTGTTGAAGCATGTACAGTTGGATTCATTCCATTCTTGAGACTAACGGAAATTGAACCAGTCAGTTCTAGCGACACATAATTGCCTGGCAACTAGAGTAAAAGGATTTTTCCGTACTTGACTAACCGCATCTAAAAAAAAAGAAGTGATTTTATCAAGACAATTAAACTGTATACAAAAGTCAATGAGAACGGTTTGTTTTGGAGATGTGGTTAGTCAAGTAACGAAAAACCTGTTTACTCTAGTTGCCAGGTGATGTATTGCTGTTACATCGGACTAGTTCAATTCCCGTTAGTCTCAAGAGTTAGTCTTCTGACAAGGAGCTGACCTCGATGGGGGTATAACAATTTGTATCTATGAGTCTTTATTATATTAAACTTTGCGGGGTGCAAAGGGAACGCATTGCTCTAGGCGGACCCAGGGTTAGCAGATAACCAAGATCCCAAATGTACCTTCTCATGGTGCACCCTGGTAACAGAAATACAGCAGCTCGAGCTGGTTCTAGCCAAACCATTTGGGGATCGTGTCTGAGAGTGTGGAGGTAGCAGATGGAAAGAGATTTGACTGCAAAAGAGACAGACAATATCTCAGACACCACCAGCAACACCACATACAGCGACACCGACGACATACAGTGAAGCTAGTTAGTCCAGTCTGAACATTGGAGGGATGGCCAATGGAAAAAGCATGAAAAGGTGGTTGCGTGGCGACAGACAGATAGATTTCATACTGAGTACTATGAAAAAATGAAAGGACAGAACAGCGCTAGAGGGAAGCGCCAACTGGAAATAGTAAGTGAAAACGATTACGGAAATGGGAACTACAAGCTCTGTTTGCGCGTGACGAGCTTCTAGTTACTTGATTTCCTTATAGGCAGAGACCTATACCCAATAATGGGCGTTCAGCAAAGCAAAAAGACCTGGCCTAACTCTAATGTCGAGTCTTCCTATACCGGAAAATTTTTCGCAAAGAGAAAGGGTGCCGAAACCGATAGGCTCAAGGGAAAAAAAAAAAAAGGGACAAAGATAGCAGTCCTGGCCCAACTCTACTGTCAAGCTTTCCTATACCGGAAATACACTTGCAGAGAGAAAGGGTTCCGTACCCGATGGGCTCATGCGCTATTGAGACAAGGTCGCTCAGCTCGAGAACGCCTTGCTCTCAATCGCGTGGTGTGAGAATTGGGCGAGGGGTTCACGATGTCGGCGAATGACACCTCGGCTAAGAGGGCGAAAGAGCCAGGGTCCAACTCTTCTGTTGAGTTCTTCCTCTTAAGGAACCAAGCTCACGGATGAGAAACGGTTTAGTACCCGATGGGCACAGGCACAGTACGTTCAATTACACGAGGCAAGTTCATAGACAGTGGAACACCTCGTGCGAGACAGAAGAGAGCAAAAAAATCGTCTGGGCATTAGTCACCATACACACGCATGCCTGGCGACAGATAGGGAGGCTGTCACAGGCTAGGGTATCCCAACCAAATTGTCAAGGCAAGCCGAAATCGGATGTACTAGGCCTACAAGGCGCATAATGGTAGGACAACGTAAATACGCTCCCGGCGGAAATCGCACGGATATCCATGCTGATTACAATGGAGCGAACGCAAAAAAAACCCCCAAAAAACAACATATTCAACTTTTCTTATATTGGATAGGGAGTATTGTCTTTTGTTTTTCATGTTGTGATAGACTTATAATATTAGCCCCAACAAGAGTTGCTGTGGATGACAATTCTGTTTATAAACTATCCTAAGTTTATTACATGTGGACATATTTAACTCCATTATTACCATAATAATTACCTACATGTTTAAGTAAAACCAGTTACCATTTCTGGTATGGGCCTATATAGAAGAATAGGGAGAAGTCATAGAAAGAGAAGAAAGCTAACAAAGGGGTTCTAACAATACTAAATATGAAGAAGAAATTATTAAAGGAAATTAAGATCAAGCAAATACAATATTTTGGACACGTGTTAAAGACATGACACCTTGTTGAAGACCTTACTTGAAGGTAAAGTCGAGGGGAAGCGAGCAAGAATATTTCATCCATGTTTGTTTGCAACTTTTCTAATTGGTAAATTTTCACTTTATGTTTGAAATACTTTTCCATAGGCTATCCCATTTATTGTCTATTTTCTCTTGTGGATTTTCCCTTCTGTATTGTTCAGTGCATTCTATCATTAGATGTTCATATCTATTCTTTACATCTACAAGTGATTCTTGTTGTATATCTGGTTGTTTTAGTGCTGTGTCTATCTGTGTTCTTGATTTCCTCTATATTGTATTTTTTAAGTTTAACATGTATTTTACACATCACTTGATTATGGTCCGAGATGATATCAACTCCTGGATATGTTTTAGTGTACTTGACACTATTTCTAAATCTGTTGTTGATTATAATATAATCGATCTTGTTTGTCTTTCTGTCTCCAGGACTTTTCCATGTATATAATCTTCTATTTTCATGTTCAAAGAATACATTTCATATGGTCATGTTATTCTCACAGAACTGTATAAGTCTTTCTCCTCTGTCATCTTGTTCCTAGTCCGATTGTAATCAATATTTTTCTGTCTTCCTTTCCCTATTTTTGCTTTCAGGTCTCCAATGACTATTAGAATGTTTGTTGATCTTACTGGCTTGAGTAGTTGTATGTCATTGTAGTAATTTTTGATTTTTTTTCTTCAGTGTAGTCTGTTGTTGGTGCGTATGTTTGTGTAATGGCTGGATCAAAAGGTTTTGCATTGATCTTTAGCATCATCATTCTGTTGTTGTATGTTCTGTACCTGCTGATATGTTTTTATATTTCTTTCGTGATCAGTACTCCTAACCTCTGTTCATGGTAATATCATCCTGAATATATACTACTAAAATTATTTTCCTTTCTTGTGTAACCAGCATCTTTCCATCTCATCTCTGCTACTCCTAGAATAGATGTATGTCTTGAGAAAATCTCATCATTTAATGGAGATGCGGTTAGTCAAGTATGAAAAACCTATTTACTTGGATTGCAAGGTGATTTTGTGCCATTAGAACGGACTAGTTCAGTTCCTGTTAGTCTTAAGAATTTTTAATTTATCCTCTAGCTTCCTACTTGAATTTGCTTGTATAAGCAGTTTTTTGAAGGAACGTTGTACTGTCTCTATGTTATTTGTGTTTACAAGACGACCCATTGGCCCTTGTAGTACGAATACGGATGTTATATGTTTGTATGTGTTGCTCAGGATATTTCAATACTTGTGCTGGATGTTTGTTGCTGTTGTGGTGGTCCTTGTCTCGATTGGTCCTTTCTCAGTGACTTGAGTACACAGTTTGAATGTCTTGACAAAATCGTATCTTTAATTAGAGACACGGTTTGTCAATTACGGAAAAACCCATTTACTCAGGTTGCAACGTGATATGGTGCTGTTAGAACGGACTGGTTCAATTCCTGTTAGTCTCAATAATTCTCTTAGAATATCTAAATTTAAAGCTTCTGCCTCTAAAATAAAGTTTTCTAATTTCCATGACTGGTGTAGTATTCTAACATTCCATGTGCCTATTCTAATATCTTGCTTTCTAATCTTTAGATGTTGTTGGTCCGTTGCTTGGCTGTGGGATGTATTTGGTAAAGTCCAGGTCTTTTCCTTCTTAGGCCCCAACCAGCCCCATCCCATAAGGCAAAAAGGCAGGAAAACTTAGAAAATTCCTCTAACCAACTACGCTGGGCAAGTGGTACGCAAGAGTCCAGAAAGACAGGCCATCTAGGAGATTGAAAACTCTACACAAAGCCTGGGCAGATAGAGTTCATGAGCCTGGGAGGGCAGTTCGTCTAAGAAAAGAAAAAAAAAATAGCTGGCGGAAGTCGGGTGCACTTGGCCATATGGCGCATAACAAATTGTAACATATCGTATATATATATATATATATATATATATATATATATATATATATATATATATATATATATATATATATATATATACACTCATGGAGTTTGAGAAAATGGATTCTAGATATGGTGTTCTGCCTGAGGAGTCCCACCAGGCAGGTAGAGTGCCGGGCCTCATGCCTCGAAGGAGCCCACACCAATCTACTAGTGGTCACCCATGCCCAATTTGGAAAACCAGGAAATGGAAGCAATGGGAAAATATGATTGGTCAAACCACACGACAGACAAGAGGACTAAATATATTGCATTGGAATGCAGAAGGATCACATACAGAAAGTCTATGCAAAGGATATATGGACACATATATATATTCAGATGGATCAGCGAAAGAGGCAATATTGGATGGAGGATCGGGAATATATATAGTATATAGTAACACTAGATGGAAAAGAAATAGAAAAAACCATACCCACAGGCAAATATTCCACAAATTTCTAGAAATAGAAGCCATAATATAGGCAGCAAAAATGCTAATAAATTGCTTGCCGAGTCACAACATAGACCTACTTGTAGTCTTTCTAACTGATGCAAAGTCAGTATTGCAGGCATTGAAAAGCCCACATAACATGAGCATCAATGAACTTACGTCCTGCCTACAAACTCACTATCAACCTCAACTGCATACTGGAAGAGGTTTAACACTGAAAATTTTTGCAAAACTCACAGTCGCATATAGTGAATCTATAAATACATATTTACAAAAAATAAAGAACACGGCAGAAAAGCTAACATAGACAATCCTTAGAACAGCAAAAGAAGCAATACCAAAATTGGCAAGGAAAATCTACAAACCGTACTGGTCCAAAGAAGTACAAAAGCTTGAAGAAGACCTTAATATGACCAGAGAATTAGCAGAAACAGAGCAGAGAACAGAAATTAATATAATAGCCCTCTAGGCAGCCTCTGATAAATACAAGAGATAGATAAAAACATCGGCAAGGAGAGCTGGATAGAAAAAAAAACCGAGAGCCTTAACATGGACAAAGATGGAAACAAACTCTGGAAACTTGCCAAGGCATTGAGTGATGAAAACAGTAGCCGACCAACAATAACACTTGAATATGATAACAAAATGCACACGGGAAAAGCAGCAGCAAACATTCTTATAAAAAATTATGCAACCGTGAGCCAGATAAACATTCAGTTAGTTAGTTCCTCTTTTGCCAAGTTTGGCATATATGGTAGATGTCATAGAGCTCCATGGCTGTCGGTCAGTTGCTAGGGATTGCAGGTCTTGTGCATTTATACCTGTTGATTTTAATTAAATCATAAATGTTCTTCTGAGCGTTGCTTTTGGTATCCCTGTTTTCTTTTCCCGTCTGGTGTCCACATGAAGGCTTGTCGTGGAATTCTGTCTTCATTTAATTTTAAGTACGTGGCCGATGTATGTACAGCGACGTTTTCTGATGATTTTCGTCACATATTCTTGTTTTGTCTGAGATAAACATACCAAAAGGAAAAAAAAGAAGTTAAGAGTGAAATTCATGAACTAAATGATATGCCCATGGTGAAAGAAGAGCAAATGTTGTCAAAGTTTACGGAAACTGAGCTAGAAGAAGCAGTTCAGACCCTCAAACTCAAGAAGTCACCAGACAAAGATGGTTACCAATGTGATGTTTATGAAAATGGGGTCTAAAGTAAAGAGAAAGCTTCTAAAGGTAGTAAACACTAACTGGAGAATATGACAGGTGCCCATTGCATGGAAAGAGGCTATCATGGTGCCCATTATAAAGTAAGGAAAAGATAAACTCGACCGAAATAGCTATAGACCAGTCAGTCTACTTAGCTGTATGGGCAAATTAATGGAGAAAATGGTCAACAGAAGACTCATGTGACACCTGGAAGAAAATCAACTAATAGCAGCACAACAGAGCGGCTTTCGACAACACAGATGAACAGAAGATCAGGTCACCTACGTAGCCCAAGAGATTGAAGACGCATACCAAGAAAAGAAACACACGCTTTCAGTGTGGATTGACATGGAGACGGCATTTGACAAAGTTTGGTAGGACGGATTCAAGAACAAGCTCCTTAGACTAGGAATCAGAGGACACTTATATAACTGAATATGCAACTACATGGAAAAAAGAACAGCCAGAGTAAAAGTAGAGAAAACGAAGCAGGAAGAGAATATTGTACTAGAACAAGTGTCCCGCAAGGAGGTGTACTATTCCCTACACTCTTCTTAATTTACATAAATAATATTGTGGATGGCATACCGACTGAGGTACAATCTGCATTATATGCAGATGACCTGGCTTTGTGGACAGGAGGGGAGGCAATAACAATTGCAAAAAATAGAATACAAGGGGCGCTGCACAAACTAGAAAGCTGGACCAAGAAATGGTTGCTTACCATTAATGAGAAGAAACACACATACACAACATTCACCCTATCCAACAAGGTACAGACAACGACACTAAAAATAAACAATCACTCCCACTAGATCAGAACCTAACATACAACGGAATTACCATTGACTCTAAAATGACATGGGCAAAACAGACAGAAAAAGCAGAGAAATGAGCCAGCAATAGAATGGGCATAATGACAAGATAACAGACACACTGGGAAGCAGACAGGAAAATCTTTAAAAGGCTATACACAGGTAGAGTTACATCAGTACCAGAGTATTGCATCGCAGCATGGGCCACATCTAAAACACAATTCAACAAAATAAACAAAACTCATAATCCAGCCACACGTATTATCACTGCATCAATGAAATCTACACTGATAAATAAATTAGAAACAATAACTGGCCTTCAATCAATGGAAGATAGAAGAGACAATAAAGTAGTTCAACAAGAAGAAAAATACGAGAGACCCCGGGACCATTCTATGCACCAAAGAATTAATTAATGGCTATGGTAGAAGCAGGCTGGAGAGGAGCAACTTCTCAACCAACGCAAAGAGACTGATAAAGAAGGCACAAACTCTAGGACAAGCGAAACTTAGGCTCATGAAACCAGTCAGTACCATCCCCCTGTGGCGTACAGACTCCCAGAACTAAAAGAACAAATAGAATGTATAGAAATGAAAGGAACTCAGACATACTTGGAGAGAAAGCGTATCACAGAACATCACATCGCAGTTAATTACCCACATGATATATGGACTTCATGCCTGTACAGATGGCTCTGCCACAAATACAATTGAGAATGGAGGAGGAGGAATGACCATCAGACTAAAATACGGGGAAGATGTTACTCTAGCCATAGCTACATCAAGCTCTCAACCAATTTTAAAGCAGAAATGGAAGCTCTCAAGAAATCAGCAGAAATAATCTTGCAACATTAAGAAAATGTACACTGGAATATTGTACTACTAACAGATATTCCCTACACCAAGGGTGGGCAAACTTTTTGTCCAGAGGGCCACATTGAAAATTGTAAAGCTAATGGAGGGCCGCATATAATATTATGTATATTTTTGTTTACTATTCTCGGTTACAATTCTACCAATATTACTATTTAAATGATTTTAAATTGGGAAACAATAGTGTATATTTAATATATAAGAAAGTCGAATTAAAATTCCAATGGATTTCTGCGTAATATTAATGGAAAAAAATCATTTGTGACGATAGTTCGTTTATTTAAAAATGTGTTTGAGGGCCGCATAATATCAAATGGCGGGCCGCTTGCGGCCCGCGGGCCGTAGTTTGCCCACCCCTGCCCTACACTATATCTGTCATAACAGCACTGAAGGTACACAGGAACACCGAACTTAACGAATTGAGAGAAGTTCTAGTTTAGTTGCACAATAATTTCCAGAGAGGAATGATCCAGTGGATACCGTCACACTGTAACATAGAAGGGAATGAAGTTGCAGATAGACTGTCCAAAGAAGGAGGCAATTTACCTCAAGAAGACTATCTGGTCAGTTATGAAGAAGTGAAGACTATCATTAAAGGCAACTATAACAAAAAGTGGAAAGAAGACCACCCCAAATATAATGCAGATGATGGGTATTACCAACTATCCAGAAGAGACCAAGTAATCCTGCTGCGCCTCAGAACTGGTCATAACAAAATGAGACACCATCTGTACACCAAATTCAAAATAGGTGCAAACTGGGCTTTGCCATTGCAGTCTTACGCATATGACAGCAGAGTATATCTTACAAGAATGTCACCAGTATACAGACCTGAGAAACAAGACATGCCCACCCCAATCAGCGTCGAAGAGAAACTGTATGGCATAGCGGAAACTCTAAAACAGACAGCAGCCTATATCATAGAATCCGGAGTCCCAACCTGACTGAGTGATGATTGCCGAATAAGAAGATAAACTGTGTGGGTGTCTGTAGATACAGTCCACACTGCTGACATTAATTCATACACCACATAACGTAAACTGTGTGGGTGTCTGTAGATACAGTCCACACTGCTGACATTAACTCATACACCACATAACGTAAACTGTGTGAGTGTCTGTAGATACAGTTCACTAGTGTGGGTGCCTGCAGAAACAGTCCACATTGTGGACATGTGGATGTTCGAGGCAATGAAAGAACAGATTAACTGGCGTCATTCTCGATTGTGGTACAGGGAGATGGGACAATTGATCGAGCTGATGTTTTGAACTTCTTAAGAGATATAGCACGCGAGAGTGAGACTAATGGGGATGGTGATTCCTTTTCAATGGCCAGGATTAAAGATCAGGGTCTGAAATGCGGTGTTGCCGGAAGTGAACATTTTGGAGGGCGCAGAAGAATGATGTTCAACCAGCATAGGACAGGTACTGTCAGCAGAAATGTAATGGCGTATACACTCAGGGAGAGATGTGAGTACATATGGACGAGTCCAGTTTGCAGTGATGATGATCCGAAGATTAACTAAATAAATAAAGACATTGATATTTCAAAATTTACGCGATGTAAGACTATTAGAAGCTTGGGATTCACTTTTAGAAAATATGTTGGTGATATAAACCTTATTTGTGAGAAACCTCATGTAGTTGCAATGAGAATCAAGTATTAAACAAGGTCAGAAAAATAGGAAGAGATTGTTAAGATATAGTGTATTTAGGTTAAACTTGAATTAATGTGCACCACAGTTATTAGGGACGAATCAAAAGGGAACGTCTAATAAATGCACACAAATGAAGAAGCTATCGTGTTTTTCTAAATAATACTGAATGTTTTATGTTCCATAACATATTTTATAAATCATAAGCATATTTTTATTTCGATGGCTGGTGCGTGACATCCTGGGATCTGTGGTGCGAGTCTTGGTTGGTTGCGTCCGTTTTCGGCACTGATAGAATTTCTATAGCACACGTTGATATATCAATAGATATAGTTATGGTTCATGGCATAGATCGTTTGATCAGATATCTATCATTTATATGGCACAAGTTGATATATCTATGGACAGGACATCAAGATTTTACCATTGTTGACTTCCCCCGACCCCACCTCCTTGTCAGCAAGTGTCAAGAATTCAGGCACTCCCTTGCTTAACTATGTCAAAACATGTTTACTCCCCTCTCTCGCAAAAACATTATTTTTAGCAGAAACAGTTGCATAGTAGTTTTTTTTCCATATTTGCAGAATGTTAAAAAAAAACTTCTTTCAATTAGAAAAAAAAACATTCTACAAATATGAAAAAACTACTTCTATGGAACTATTTCTGCTAAAAACATTTTTTTTCTTTCTAATTGAGAGAACTTTAAAAAAAATATTGTTAGCGTCAACTTTTGTCAAACTTTCTTCCTTGCCAATAAATTAACTACATTATTTCACACAACCACATTGTTGACGTAATGTATAGACATCCCCTTAGTGGATACTAGATTCTTGTCTCCTTAAGGGTATGCAAGCTATTTTAACCATGAGCTGTTCGTCTGTTATATATCAGGACGTGTCACTACAAAAATGCCTGCAATTGCAGCGCAAGTAATAGTGTAAAACTCAGTAATGAATTAGCTTACTAATGTAAGATTGAAGGGTCAGATGACTTAAGTGTACAGGTCACATGATCATAAATAAATAATATTTAGGGTCTCCACAATACTAAATCTGACTTCCCTCTTCTATCACTATTTCTTCGCCCACATGACAACCATGGTCTGGTGATTCAGTTCAGGGTGCAAATAATTGGGCTATTGTCTCCTCTCCATGCATGACATAGGAGACGACTACGGAAAGTTGGAGGATATCACATGTGAAACACGCATGATAGTTAGATTTTTTCATAAATATCTACCATTTTATTTCTATAAAATAATCCCCACGGATAACGAAGAGATGCAAATTAGCAAGCATTGCACCGTTTTCATTTCCTGGCAGATCCCTAGGTGGTGGGAAATGACAGATGTGCCATCACTACGGATGAGTCAACAAATCTGACAGAAGAATGATGAGAAAGTGTGTCTGTGCCTTTAGCTGGACAAGGCAATCTTGGAATACTCCCTTCTATATATGCATCAATATATGATGCTCATCCTCCCTGCACATACGTGCCTCTGGAACAGCCTTATAGGAGCACGGATGTCACCTCAATTACACAAGAACATGTGCTATTATGACATAGGTTATGCGCTGTCAAGAGCCATAATTCCATCATCATTATGTGCCAAGAAGTACTTGCTCAAAGCTAAAGGGATTATTTCATCATAATCACTAGTCCTTAAGTAATATATTCCTTGACAAAGTCAGATATGCCAAGATAAGTGACACTGGATGAGATCACCGTGCGGGTTCTCCTTGAGAACTTGAGATATCCTTGAGAACTACCTGTTTAAAAAAAATAGATTTGGTTCAAAAATAATAAACAATTATTTACAAGTGCAATCAGACCAACTATAGAATACGCTTCGAATACGATAAATAGAAAACGATATTGGGCTTCTGCAACCAAAACGAGCACATAAAACTAGGCAGGGTTCAAAACAAGGGACTTCGATTAATGCTTGAAACAGTAACAAGCAGCCCCATCATAGAAATGACCAAAACTGCCGACATCACACCTCTAGATATGTAAAGAAAATTATCTTACAATATGAAAAATGGAGAAGACTGAAAGGACATACTCTAAACAAAACCTTTCAAGAAACATTTAATAACAGACTTCGAAGGAAAAATGTGACAGCAACTAGCAAGAGAATCATTTATACAATTCTGGTATGAATCGCTGGAACATGATATTAACTTGCGCTAGATTCTATCTTCTGAACCATGGAAACTCAAGAAATAAACTACATAAATATTATCTAAAATATGAACTCAAAGAACACGCACACGCACGCACACACAACACACATACAGAACGAGAGAGAGAGAGAGAGAGAGAGAGAGGGAGGGAGAGAGAGAGAGAGAGAGAGGGAGAGAGAGAGAAAAATAGAAGAAAGAAATCTAAATGGTAAAAATCCAACACCCCAGAAATATATGAATGCACGTGAACATAAACGGATCAGGAACACAAGCCACAACAGATGGTTTATAAATAACCAAACTGCAAGAGCACACCCAACAAGGTGAAAAGTGTCACAGTAACATAACCAAGACGTGAAAAATACTAAGTTGATGTAAGGATATTACGATATGGTCTACCTATCAAGTATAAAATTTAAAAAAATTAAAAGGAACGATGACTTTTTTTCTCCTTACGATCTACAGATTGTGTGATATTTGGTGTGTTTACTCAAGGCTGAAACTACGACAGGTCTAGCACAAATGTATTCTGGATTTTAATTTTCATAGAAATCTGATAGACTACACCACAACAAACGTGTCCGAGTGAAATCTGAATGTGAAATACCGTTCAAATGTAGTGTTGCAAGATCACACAAACCTACTCAACGAAAGTAGCCTCGATCACAGAATGAAGTTCACCATAGAAAACACAATGTAATCAACATAAAGATAAATAATCAACTACTGAAACAAGTGCAGGGATTTAAATATATCGGGATAATTTTTTACATACGACGGAAGAATAGACAGAGAACAGGAGACAAGAATTCAGAAAGCCAACTACGTAAAATATGAACTTACACCAATTTTGAAACACACATCTATCCCGATGGAAACCAAAGGGCATATCATAAATTTAATATTCATCCCAACATTGTGTTATCAATGTCAGACATGGATACTAACTAATGAACAACAGAGACAGCTTACTACTTGTGACATGAGATGTTTAATTAAATCAGTAAACCAATAGGAAGAGATCATGTGAGAAATGAGGAGATTACAGGAACTGTTGGAACAACATCAGTCGTCAAATATATTGAAGAATAACAGAGAATAACAGAGACTGAAATGGTTCGGTCACCTAATGAGAATGAAACCTTTTTGGCCAGCGGCTTGAGTATACAACATGAAATTGAAAACAGTAAAATACAGAAAGACAAAGAAGAAAGTGGATGGAAGGAGTTACCAATATTCTGATACGACACAGTATTACTGCATATCAAGCGACCAAACTTGCCGTAGTCAAAAAATCGAGCACAATTCAATCCTGCGACACCTCACAGCAAAATCAGAGAAAAGACAATAGATAAATAGATATATATAAAAAAAACTGAGACAATTATTGAACTAAAATCACAAAGAGATGATTTCTCACTAAGAACAATCTCTATGCAATTCTTCTTCTTCTTTCGTTCACTTGAAACATGTCTATTTCTGTAATTCTGTCTCCTGAATAAAACTCACTGTCTTTTGTAGTTCATACAGTGGCCCAGAGCTTTGATTCCAGCGTTGTTTCCTCTGGCCAATATGTCTGCTTCAGAGTTACATGCTCAGAACACTCTTGAAGTAATGACGGGATATACATTACATGCATGTTTGGTAGATGTAAACTTCATCATCATAACACTTTCAGGGTAGTAGGAGTTTCACTCTGGAAACATCAACACACATTTCTCCATGCCTCTCTGTTATGAGTTCTTCTTTGTTTGAGTGTAAAGATTCTTAATTATGTCCAGTCATTAATATTATCAATTCATACTTTCCTCCTACCTCCTTTTCTTCTGTCACCCTCAACTGTTCCCTGTAAGATATTTTTTAGAAAGAGAATCATGGCTCATCACGTGAACAAACCACACAAGTTTGTGACACTTCACCCACTGCCATGAGATGTTGTTGTTGGCTTGCCAGAGAATTCATTCTGCTTCTGACGTATATGTTGGTTTTATTTTCTGTATAATGGATATGTAATATTCGTTTGTAGCATTTGTTTTCAAAAGCCTGTATTATCCTCTCCATTTGCCATAAATTATAGAGGTGATTTACGGTAACTTAGATACGCATCAAAATCTTGCGTATTATAGAAACAGGGATTACATTCGCATCTCATCGAAAGTTGGCTGTTACATAATTTTTTATCTGATAAATTAATAGTAAAAACATTAAGACCTGCATACAAATGATGTGGGTACATAAATACAATATTCACATAAAAAAAGTTGAAAAAGGTGTATTAATTATGTACTATAGACCTATCATCATCAAACTAGAAATAAATTACCCACAACTTTCCAATATGCATGTTCTAGTTCTTATTTGGGCGCCAAATCTAGAATTCAAAATACTATGCAGAATAGTATGATAGTGCTAAACAAAATCTCAATTAAAACATACATAGGTCATTCACTGTGATAGTCTTTCGTTGGTCAATGAATAATCGATGTCGTCATCAATATTTTATTAAATTAACATTTCTACACAACTGTCAATCTTGTCCAACAAGCAAATCACAAATACATTTCAAAACTATGCTCTTTATTAAAATTCGTACTTACAAAAAAAGCAAAATGGATGAAAATTCCAATGTTTGATTACAGTATGTTATTAGGGCAGTAGGCCAATGGACAACTTGTCCAACAAGGAAGCTGAAACGAAACAGATCATCGTTATTAGAGACATGTAATTCTTTATTTCCATATCATCAGCAGATAGAAAATTAATTATTATGGGTTGAATATTATCATATTGTTATAAAAACGTACGAAACAAGTGTCTTTGTCATGTTATTTAAAAATACAGTAATTTTCAGAAAACCTACCGTCTTCTTGCAGACTTAACATATATGAGTGGCAAAAATATAAATGGTAGTGGATATTTTAAATGATCACGTTACAAATAACTTTTACCTAACACATTTAATGCAGTAGTCAAACAACATTAGGATATGTTAATGATTATATCAACAACAATTGATGAATCTAAACATAAATTATTATGTTGCTAAAAACATATTTTGCTTACCGAGTTTCTCGATTCACATGAAGCCGGCAAATTACGGGAAAAAGGAGGCAGGCTTGCATAAAACAGACCAATATGCAGCGCGAGACCTTCTTCTCCTTGCTCGAACTAAATTTAAATCAAAACATAATATCTGGGGCGGTGTGAAATGCCATGAGAATATGAATAAAAAATGGTGCAAAAACAGACCAATAAAATGGCTCATCATTGTTTTCATCATAGTCAATGGCGAAAACTGTAAACACATGCTATACATACTGAGATGCGAGCATGCAGAAGAAAAGCATGGAACCGAGGGTTACCAACAGACGTTATTAATTAAAGTGAAATGAGAAAGGGGTCAGTGGTTGCTTATTTGAAAATGAGGCCGGGTTGCACAAGAACAGGTGAAAACAGGACTGTTGATGTATATATTCTCTCATGAATGTACACAACATATGTACATACATTCACAAATGTAAACATACAGAATTAAATAAATATGCACCCAACTATTTATATATAAGAAGAAGAATGGACATATTTCAAAAATACCATCATAAAAACAGCAGGAAATGTATGCGGATATAAAAACCATAAAGCCATATTAAAAAAATAACAGCTTGGTGGACAGAAGAGGTAAAGAATGCAACTAAACATATAAAAAAAATAGAAGAAAGGGGCAACAAGCAAAACACATAAAGATTACTTAACATACAAGACAGCAAAGATTAACACCAAGAAAATCATCAAATCTGCAAAAATGAGGTCATGGCAAAAATATGGAGAAATGCTTAACAAAGATAGATAAAACGCACTAAAGATGTTCCACAAGAAAGTACAAAATATGAGAAGTAAAAAAAGACATCTATGAACCAACAGAAAAAATCAACGATGAACAGAGCAACATACTAAATAGGCCCCAAGAAATCATGGAAAGATGGAAAAATTACTTCAAGCAACTGTTCAACTTAAAGGAAGGAGAAGAGATCACAATAATAAATACAATAGAAGAAGACCTAGAATCATATATCCTGAAATCCGACATTGAAGACTCAGTTAAACATGCACCAAACAGTAAAGCACCAGGAATAGACGGCACAAGTATAGAACTAATAAAAATGCTAACAACGACAGGTATAAAGTGGTTACACAGACTGTTCAATGTGATATGGAAGACACAAAAGATACCGCATGTGTGGAATACAGCGGTGATTGTTCCCATCCGGAAGAAAAAAGGCAGTAAGAGGGACTGCACTAAGTATAAAGGCATATCACTTTTAAGCCACATAGGAACAACCTTAGCAAAATACCAGAGAAGAGGATGCGTACATATATGGAACCACAGCTCAACAACACGCAAGTGGGCTTCCGAAAAAAATAAAAGCTGTACAGATGCAATCTTCGCCTTCAAACAACTTACAGAAAGAGCGACGGAACATAACCAAGATTTATATTTGGCTTTCGCTGACCAAGAAAAAGCTTTTGACAGAGTGGATAGAGCACAACTATGGATAACACTACAGACATATGAAGTTCCCCAACATCTGATAAACCTATGTCAGAGAATATACGCCAATAGTCAATGCACAGTAAGAACGAGCACAGGTACATTGGATAATTTTCAAATTCACTCGGGAGTGAGACAGGGATGTGTACTATCCCCCTATTGTTTATAACATACATATATCACATCTGCAAAGTAGCAAAGACAACGGAAGAAAACAATCTGAAGGATAACAAACTAATTGCTATTTGCAGACGACCAAGCATTAGTAACATCACCAGAAGAGCAGCTACAAAGACAAATAGATTGCATCAAACATGCCAAACCTTTAACATGAAGATAAACATAGAAAAGACAGAGTTAATGAAGATAGGAAGAACAGAAAGAAACGCCAATATATATTGGAGACAACAGACTTAAACAAGTGACAGAATTCACATATCTAGGAAGCAATATAACAACAGACGGCATGAGCAGTAAAGAAACACACAATAGATGTAGTAAAGCATACCATGCCCTAGGGCAAATGACACCAATCTTCAGAAACAAAAATATAGATTTAAACACCAAAATAACACTATTCAAAACGATTATTATGCCAACGCTGTGCTACCAATGCAAAACATGTAGATCGATAAAACAAGACAAACGTAAACTAGTGACAGCTGAAATGGCATGCTTACGCAGAATCCTAGGAATATCGCCAAGAGACAGAGTGAGAAATGAAGATATTAGACAAAGAACCGGCACCGCCCCAATCTTGGAGTATATTAAGTCAACAGATCACATGGATTGCACACATCAGCAGACTACCACCAGACAGCATACCACAGCAAGCTATGCTACATAGATGCAGTGAAGTCAGACCTAGAGACCGACCTCGAAAACGATGGACAACCGAAATAAAAGAGGCTACAAATTCCACAATATACTCAGCACACACGAGGGCCATCTGCAGATAACTCTTCTATCCCTGACGCTGAAAGGCAATAAAGGATTTAGCGAATAGATAGATATATAGATATATCTATGTGTCATGTGACGTATTCCTTCCAGAACTTTGTCTTCCCAATGAACTCTCTGAACCTCTCTCTGTCTTGGGCGATGTGGTTTGCATTTTCTAGCGATGTATTCATGTTATCTTTAATGTCGTCAGTCCATCGTCTTTTTGGTTTGCCCTTTCTTCTCTTCTCAGGTACTCTTCTCTCCATTATTCATCTTTCTAAACAGTTGTGAGATATATCTATACAGCACACAAATCTACAAATGTACACACACACACGCACACACGCACACGCACACACACACGCACGCACACACACACACACAAACACACACGAACACATACACACACATATATATATAATTACATCATCTTAGTATTTATCACAACAAATATTCAAAAACAGTAATGAAATCAATTTTAGGTACGAGTGCCAAAGGCATCAGTTGATTGTCTGCATAATTTTCATCAGAGATGTACAATGTCGTTTTACATTCAGATTGTTTGAAACGTTCAGTTAAACGTCAAACGTTTCGTTAAACTTTCTGTCCAAAGTGAAAATAACATAACATCTTGATACTTGAGCTCGTGGAAATGCACTAAAGATGTTTTTCAAAAGCTTTAATTGCAGCCAATTGGAAATCAGTAACTTTTGAAGATATAGCTGCATTTCCGTTATGTTTCAGTTCTATGATATGCTGAAGTAGGAGGCGATATATTATTTCACTACGCCCAGACAAACGTGCATACACACATTGGATTATTTGACCACCATTCTGAAATGCATGGAGAGTATACAATTAATCGAGTCCCTCTGGTGTAACTCGCAATGTTCCATCAGCAAACCAATGTTTGCTATGAAAAAGAAAATCAACATCTTCACGTGCTGCAAAAAGAACGAAATCTGGCTCTTTCACGAACAGAAAGCTACTGTCGGCGACTGTTTCTATATACGTCAATTTGTTGACAATTGATTCCATTTCGCTGACGAAGTCTGCAGATTCATGTTGAGATAGAAGATGTGCATGCTGAATTTTGATACTTGTCTTAAAACATGCTGCACAATGTGTCTTGTACGTTCTTCTGTGTTTCCTCATGTTTTCTCGAGTAGGTGCTGCAGCAACTTTACCATGAACATATGCATGATCATGCTTCAAAGCTTTCAGACATTTATGGGTGTGTATACATTTAGACTCTTAGACCATTAAATGTTTAGAAGCTTAGACTTTTAGACCATCAAACATTTAGACATTCAAACCGATAACAATTATAACGTTACACTTTTAGAATTTTAGACCATTAGACTTGTAGACCTATAGATGTTTAGTGCATTAGATTTTTTGTATAGACATTTATATCTTAAGACTTTTTAGATCGTTAAACTTGTAGATCTTTATATTTTAGACTCTCAGACTTTGTATACATGTGGACATTTAGATGTTCATGCGGTATATAACAATTAAAATAATAATACAAGAATCTGACCAGAGCATGGTATAATAACAAAGTTCACATTTGTCACCTTCTATTTATGAGTTGTGAAACTTGTCACTTCTGTTATTTTGTCTTTAATGAAATCATGCACCAAGTCGTAAGGACGTAATAATACATTTTTCTGACGTTAAATATGAAACACGTTTTATTGTCATTGATTATATGATCACAGCTTGATTTGTAATTGATCAGAATAAAATAGCTGATGTGTACACAGTTTGGTAAACTCAATCAATCTAGGTGCAGGTAGACAGAGGTATGCGAGCATGTTCCTCCACAACTTTGGTATAATCAAGCAATCAAGGTCCATGTAGACAGAAGTAGGCTAGTATGTTTCTCCCCAACTCTGTCTATTGTTTTATTAGTCAATTCAGTTGGAAACATTATTTATTTCCCGCGGCAGTAACAACACGCACAACTTATGTCGTTGTCTTTCTCAGTCATCTCTTCCCTTTTATCTTTCCTGTTGTTGTTAATTGTTCTAGGTTAGCTCTTTTAATAGAATTCCCTACGAATAATGACTGTCTGCTTCTAATATTTGTTATAATTTGTCTTTCTACTCCAGTTTCCGTCTATTTTGATGGAAAGACAATCAAAGACCAGAAAAGAATCATGGAAAGGTGGCAACAGTATTTTAAATAATTCCTAAATCAATAAATACGGAGAGGACGATAACATAGTAAGCAATAAACGAGTTAGAACCAAACATATTGCTATCAGAAATGGAAAATACCATACAAACACTCCATCAAACATCAAACAATGCCCCAGGACCCGAAAACATACAAGTCGAATTCATCAAGACAACAGCACATATAGAGATTAAATGTTTACATAGGCTGTTTAATATAATATGTAATACACAAGAAACACAAGAAGACTGAAAGAACACTATAATAATACCGATTTGGAATAAAAAAGGCAACCAATGAGATTGTACAAAATATAGATTATTTCATTTCTAATCCACACTGGAAAAATGTACAACAGAATTCTAGAAAGAAGATAAAACGAGCGTTCATCGAACCACAGCTTAACTACACCCAAATGGGATTCCGTAAAAACAAGAGCTGTCCTGGGGCCATTTTTACTCTCAGACAACTGGCAGAAAGAAACAACTGGAAATAACCAAGAAATGTATATCGCATTTGTCGACCAAGAACAAGCATTCGACAGAGTAGACACAACAACTATGGAAAATACTATTAAAAAATTGGTCACTAAAACATCTAATCATCAACTTGTGCAGGAATAGTTGCACAGATAGTCAATTTGCAGTTAGAGCGAGTGTAGGGATTTCAGACACATTCTACATACATTCTGGCGTGAGACAAGGATGTGTTCTATCTCACATGAAATTCATCACATATATCGACCGTATATGTAACACCAATGAAGAAGACAACCTAAACAACCTCCTGAGTGAACTTCTTTTTGCATACGATCAAACAATAATATCAACATCAGAAGAATAACTACAACAACATATAAATAGACTTTACACAACATGTAGGGACTTCAACATGAAGATACATACAGTACAGAAAAATACGAGATAATGTCGATCGCAAAAACAGACAGAAACGCCATTATTTTCATCGATGACCAACAACTTAAATATGTGAAAGAATTCATTTATCTAGGAAGCATCATGTCATTAAATGGGAAAAACACCTAAGAAATCCAACATAGATGAAACATAGCATACCAGATCTTAGGATTTAAAACAACAAACAACAAACATGAACAGTAAATTTCACTATATCAAACGATCATCATACCATCACTACACTACCAATGCCAAACGTGGACACTAACAACAAAAGACAAAAGAAAACTTATCGCAACAGAAATGACTTGTCTACGTAGAATTCTCAGAGTAACACAAAGAGATATAATCAGAAATGAAATAATCATAAACTAACAAACACAATGCCAATCCTAGATTACATTAGAAGACAACAGATTAAGGGATTTTACATGCTTCCAGACTACCATCAGACATCGCCCCTTAAAAAACATTGCTATACAGACACGATAGATATACATCCAGACCGTGCAAACGATGGATTACAGAAATAAATTATGCAACGAATATGAAGTACACAAAAAGCCATCTCCAGAGAACTATTCTACCCCTGAAGCGGTAAGGCATAAAAGGGTAAAAGCGAAAAGAAAGAACGATATCGATGACTTTTATGACCATTTTTCTGACTCCTCTCATGGAATTTTGATATCATAAACACCACATTCCAGCTTCCTCCAGTTTTGTAGAATGATCTTCTGTAAATCACAGACGTTTTTTGTCTTCTTATTCTTCTACGTTCGTTCTCAAACTCCTGCAGATTAGCATGACGTAGAACCGGGAACGGAATGCGTTGTGCCTTGGTTTGCAGCTTAGTTGTGATATGTGCGATTTTTTGTCTAGGACAGCTAACTTCAGCATAGTTTCTGGCTTAGGTTTACAATCTATGGGATGAGACATCCAGTTCTATCACAGAACATTCTTAGTCGCCTATTACAACATGCATAGCAGATAACTTTGTTGCTATTAATTGACTCTTGGATCTCAAGAACACACGAGTAACAGTTTATTCCGATGTGCCTGTTTGTTCGATTTCACTTACTCAATGCGCATGTTTCATAATGTAAATCAAAACAAGTAAATTGCGTACTAGATAGACGAAGGAATTGTAGAGAAAACAGAACAATCAGTTTGATAATCCTCATAAAAAAATACAACTGAATATAATACATGAAATAATTAAACACAAGATAAACATTGAAGTCGCTGTAGAACTGTTTGGTTTCAGGAAAAAAATAACGGAACCACAAAATTTAAACTTATAGCAAACCTGACAGCCAAAATCATTATAGGGGCACTCTAATCCACTCAAATTGAACACGGTGAAGGCATTAAAGAATTATAGACAGTGAACGATATACGAGATATCAATGTCTTGCAACAATCAGATAAGTTTAATAAACGCATAGGACATACCATGTACAAATGTATGAGCAGTCTGAGGGGAAAAAAAAGACTAATACGGAGAACTGTTGTGGTACCTGTGAAAACAATAATAGGCAACGATGCCTGTTTTAGCGAACTCAACCACAAATTAAATAAACATGTATTTAACCACTAAACCCTGAACAAGAAAATGCTTCCCAGAACTAAAAACGCGATATCCCAGACATTGATAAACACACATCCAATCTGAAAAAAGAAGAAGTAAAGCTCATACCAAGCATGTGCATTGACCAACATTTTAAACCATCGATTTGAACACATGTATACACTGAAAGGTCTGCTAGAAATGCTTTTGAAATGGGGGAGGAGACACAGACACAGTTGTTAGTTGTATACTAATAAAACTGAAGGATAAAACCTCTCACTATCAATTGTTTCTGGGAGATTTCGCAATAACATTGAAGCGGAATACATGAGACATGCAGCAAACACCCTCATTGAATATACGGCTCAGGTGGAAGATAGAATTATCATTCACGTAGATGTCCTCTCAGTAATAGAAACGATACGGAGAAAGAATTGCAGTAGTTTATGTGCACTGGCACACAAGTGGTTGAGTCTGTGGGTCTCACCAATGGCCCACTAGACAAACTACACATGAAACAGAAAATCTTAGTAGATGACATGCTGTTATATTGAAGCTCTCTTGTGGAAGATTTCTAGCATGTCATCTATACAATTATATACTCCCTCTGAATAGAAGTATCCTTAAATAGAATTGAACTTAGTCGAAAGCTGAAGTCTCCTTGGTATGAAAGAACGCTCAGAAAAACATCCGCACTGCACATCGGAAGTATAAGCTAATCGCTCTAAATTTCTGGGTTTTCAATCAACCAATCATGTGCACTGATGATTTCACTCGAAAAGCTAATTAATTGCTACAGGAGGTGCACAGTCCAGTATATAACAGCACATTGTAACATACCGGAAAATGAAGCTGCTCATAAACTCTCCAATGAAGTTGGTGCATTGCAAAGGGGTGACATATGACTACATATGGCTACTTACAAGGGAGCAAAACATCCATTAAAACCAGTCTCAAATCAAAGTTGGAATGTGATCATCTAGATAAAGTAAAAAATATAATGCCTGCCATCAGATATCCAGATGGGGGCCATGTTATCATTTTCAGACTACGAACACGACTTAACAGATTGCACCAGCAACTATATCACAAA
Source organism: Meghimatium bilineatum (assembly GCA_034231615.1). Lineage (NCBI taxonomy): Eukaryota > Metazoa > Mollusca > Gastropoda > Stylommatophora > Philomycidae > Meghimatium > Meghimatium bilineatum. The sequence continues at coordinate 46,502,407 of CM067304.1, forward strand.
TATAAAATTAGCACAACAGACATTTACACATGTGCCCAATGACAGCCGAACACTTTTTGCAGATCTGAACAGCATACCACGAGACACGACGAAACACTAGGCCATGTCCTGCCCCCTCTCTCGAAAACCCATACGAAATTTATTTAAGCCTTGAATTGACAATAAATGACTACCTTTGTCAGTCATAAATGTCGTAGTCTAATAGTGACATCTACCTTTGTCAGTCATCAATGTCGTAGTCTAATAGTGACATCTACCTTTGTCATCCATCAATGTCGTAGTCTAATAGTGACATATACCTTTGTCATCCATCAATGTCGTAGTCTAATAGTGACATCTACCTTTGTCATCCATCAATGTCGTAGTCTAATAGTGACATCTACCTTTGTTATCCATCAATGTCGTAGTCTAATAGTGACATCTACCTTTGTCATCCATCAATGTCGTAGTCTAATAGTGATATCTACCTTTGTCAGTCATCAATGTAGTAGTCTAATAGTGACATCTACATTTGTCATCCATCAATGTCGTAGTCTAATAGTGACATCTACCTTTGTCATCCATCAATGTAGTAGTCTAATAGTGACATCTACATTTGTCATCCATCAATGTCGTAGTCTAATAGTGACATCTACCTTTGTCATCCATCAATGTCGTAGTCTAATAGTGACATCTACCTTTGTCAGTCATCAATGTCGTAGTCTAATAGTGACATCTACCTTTGTCATCCATCAATGTCGTAATAATTATAATAATTTCTATAACATATTTAATATATTATCTTTGTAATTTGTTTTTGATATTTTGTCTTGGGAAGCTTTTGTCCGCTATATTTTGTCTGGGAATATTTTGTCCAGTTACCCACAGGCGTACATTAATGGTGTAGATCCTCCACTTTACAAATATCGTTTTGCATTTGTTCTTTGTATCGCTGTTAATATTTTCCTCATGTCATTGAAATTTCTTTCACCATATTCACCTTTTAATTTTTGTTTCACAGATCCCATCATTTGTGATTATGCGTCACGTTGCATTATGTGTCACTTTAACACTTTACCTGTTGCATACCTCCATGTATATTTATGTTTAGCAAAATGCGATTGGTAGTGCGTTTCAATTGTATGCGTCTGGTCCCTCTCATAGCAGTCGCGGAAGTGAGATAGTTTGAGCGAATCATAACTTGAAAATAACTGCGCCAGTTTCATCCACGAATATTTCGATACTGCATTCAAATATTTTGACATTACAGTCGCAAATGTGAGTAAATGAGGTGATATGCATTAAGTGTCATTAATATTCAACTGGATTTGACAAACATAAATTACTTTTAATTATGTATTTCCTCTGTGTGTTATAATTAGTTTCATATTCTAGATCATGATAAACTTAATTTCACTTTTGATTTTGTTTGACAAGTGATAACATAAATAATGTCATTGATTTTATTCGTGACTTTGATTCAGAATTGCTAACATTATTAATGTCGTAATTGATTTTATTATTGGTTTTGCTAGAGAAGTCATCATCAGAAGAAATTTCGACCGGCGTAGGCGATCATGTTTCCACAACTCCAATTTCCAGTATCGTTTATCAGGATCGTTGTTGATTCTTTGCCGTGCCACGATGTCAGACTAATATTTTCTCACGTTGTTGTTTGTTCTCGATATCTTTTACCTTCTATCTTACCTATTGTAACTATGTTCTTCAGACTTCCCTGTCTGTTGGCTTGTCCAACAAATAAATTGTGTCTTTCTAAAATTAATAAGTCACCCTCCGACAGTAAATAAACCTGCAGGTTATCAAGAACAACATTTGACAGTGATGAAACGGCGTAAACTTCTTTGGTTTGGACATGTATCGAAACATGGCTCACAATCTACAATTATTTTTGTTGTTGCGAAGAACAGTCGATGATTGAAGAATAAGAGAAGAACATATAAAATATGTCTGTCTGTCTGTCCGACCGTCCATCCGTCTGTCTCTGTCTGTCCATCTGTCTATTCATCTGTCTATCTGTCTGTCTGTCTGTCTGTCTGTCTGTCTGTCTGTCTGTCTGTCTGTCTGTCTGTCTGTCTGTCTGTCTATCTGTCTATCTGTCTATCTGTCTATCTATCTATCTATCTATCTATCTATCTATATATCTATCTATCTATCTATCTATCTATCTATCTATCTATCTATCTATCTATCTATCTATCTATCTATCTGTCTAACTATCTATCTATACGCTGTGGCCCTTGTTTGCCTTACGACGCCAGGGGTGGAAGAGTTCTCTGGAGATGGCCTTCTTGTGTGTTTTTTGTAAGCTTGTTCCTGTGGTTTCTTCGATTTCTGTGATCCATCTTTTACATGATTTGCCTCTGGCTTTATAGGCGTTACGTCTATATAACAAGCTTACAAACAGCACAAAAGAAGGCCATCTCCAGAGAACTCATCCACCCCTGACGCCGCAAGGCAAACAAAGGCCACAACCTATAGATAGATGTCCATGTGTCATGGCCGTTTATGACATGCTATCTGTTTGTAGTCTGGAAGCGCGTGAAAACTACTTGATCTGTTGTCTTTTAATTTGTTCCAATACTGGTAATGTTTTGATTATCTGTCTGATGGTATCGTTTCTAATTCTATCTTTTAATGACACTCCGAGTATTCTTCGTAGACATGTCATTTCTGCTGTCACTATTTTTCTTTTGTTTTGTGCTGTCATTGTCCAGGTTTGACACTGGTGGCACAGTGATAGAATAATAATAGTCTTGTATAATGCAACGTTAGTGTCTATGTTTACATTTTTGTTCTTGAAAATACGTGTCATCTGTCGTGGGATATGGTATGTTTTATTGCATCTGTTTTATATCGCTTTACTGTTTTTCCCTTCACTCGACATAATGCTTCATAAGTATGTGAATTCATTTACCTGTTTAAGGTGTTTATCATCGATGGAGATAGTGATATTTCTTTCTTTCTTTTCTATTGCCATTATTTCGGTCTTGTCAATATTAATTTTCATGTTGAATTTTTGACATGTTCTTTGGAGTCTGTTCATATGTTCTTGTAATTGTTCTTCTGATGTCGGTATTAGTACTTGGTCGTCTGTAAAGAGTAGTTCGCTCAATTTGTCTTTTATGTTATCTTCTTCTTCGTTGTTACTTATTATTTTACAGATGTGGTCGATATATGTTATAAAAAGTAAGGGGGATAGGACACACGCCTGGCTAACTCATGAATGAATTTGGAATATATTGGACACTCTTGCATTTGCTCTTACTTCACATTGGCTATTAGGTAACCTGTTTAACTTATTTTGCATTACTATTTGTTCCTTTGATAACTGCGGCACCCTCCACTTTGTCGGACACCCTACGACCATTTGGTTATTTATATTTGTCTTCCAGCCGCTACCTTACATTGTTTTCGTTGTTTAATTCTTGTTTTCTCATTTTCACTTAGTATATATCACTTCATCTATCTCTCAACGCTTGTTTATCATCTTGCCATCCTCTAAGTGTTTTCTTCGCACTATCCATTCTTCTATTCACAAAACTTTCTCTAGTTGTCTACCTCCTAATATCTCTGACATTGCCATTGCATTTTCATCCTACACATTCAAAAAGACCCGTTTCTCGTGCCATTCTTTCTTTCTACGGCATTGTATTCGTTGTAATGTTCTTCCTCGTGGCTTCGTATCGCATTTCCACCCTCAATTAGGTAAATCCAAACCTTCTTATGTCTCCTGCTTTAATCTTATGGATTGATAATACGGGTTTTCTTGCATGCGTGTAGTATTGAAGAGCCACTCTGACATATGTGATTTTTCTACATCATTAGAATCACTTCATCTGAGCCTATTAACTCTCACATGCAACATTTTCCTTGTTTACTTTCTCGTACGCTCTATCAACCATTGCCTCAATAGCCAGTTATACACTTTCCTTAACTCCTCCCATTCTCGTAAATTCTCATCCATCTTTCCCTCTTGTGAGGAACATGGAGAAACATTAAGTTTTATGGACATTCAGTGCAAAGAAAGATTTAATATGACTTGAAAATTTGAAGGTCCGTTCTGCAATTGCAGTGGTGGTGTTGTGTTGAAATTTTAGTACATTCGATACGGGAGAGTTTTTTCATGTCATGGGAAATTGGACAAGGAAATACATAAATCATATAGTTTCAATATATTGGAACATTGTTTTACATTTGCAGTAGAGAACATTCAATCAATACATTGTGACATTGTTTTACATTTGTAGTAGAGAACATTCAATCAATACATTGTGACATTGTTTTACATTTGTGGTAGAGAACATTCAATCAATACATTGTGACATTGTTTTACATTTGTGGTAGAAAACATTCAAAACTAAGTTGTATGACATGGAAATTAGCTGTTTTATAGGTTCAGTGTGTGTGCTACTTTCCGTTCAAAAATTTTGCTAAATATATTTCACGAAAAATTCTGAAAGTGCTGAGTTTCTGCAGGTCCACACTAATAGTCTAAATTCTTAGAGTATGACCAACATCTATCTGTAATTATATATGTCTGGAGTTGATTTTGGTAGGGTGTTTAGCATGATTTCTTTGTAGATGTTTTGTATTTTTATTTTTGTGTTTGTTTTGATGATATTTTGGAGTGTCTACTTTGCCTTTTTGATTGTTTTACATGAAGAGAATACATATTCTCCTTTTTCTGGCTGGTTTGATCTAGATAAAGAACAGCGTTGAACCTATTTGGGTGGATGTGCTATGAATGTTTTTGTGGGTGTCATATTTTAGATGAGTCTGTATATTACTTCTCTCCTCTGTGTTGTTCTAGTTGTTGTATGATGTGGTTTACATGGTTGATTCTAAGTGCTTGCATCTTTGTTGCTATGTCCTGGAGGGCTATGCCACCGTGTTTTTTCTGCGTTAGTGTTTTTTGTGTTGTACGTTGTGTATTGTGCTTCTGTACACAAAGGACCTAATGCGCTTGTTGATGATGGTGATTGTCTGTTTTGGGGATTGAAGACTGTGGCTGTGTAAATAATTTTCAGGACGATGCATGTGTCGACTTTTGTGCTTCTACCAAATATTGTTGAGGTTTTAAACTTGCATGTTAGTAGCTTATTCGTTTTATGTAAGATTAGGTTCTTCCATGTTTAGTTCTGTGTTTTGTTTGGATAGCACGGAAACCTTATCCCGTAGAGTTTCACATGATCTGTGTGTGTTAGGCTAAATGGGACGTCCGTTTTATTTTCCATTTGCCTATTCCCATTATTGTTGATGTTTGTACATTTATTTTCGCTCCACTGTTTTTTTTTCAAATTCTATGAAAGTATGTAATATGTTCTCTATCGATTTAGCGTTTGGAGGATCGTGTTGTCTATATAGGCAAGCAACTCCGCTCTCATTTCCCTTGCAGGAAAGTTCCATTAATGGACCTATCCTGTCCGAACTTTTCCAAAAAGGGTTCTAAAATTAGAATATTGAGCAGTGTTTTGTTTTTGTTTTTTAATGCACTCGCTCCATAATAATCAACACGAAGACTCGTGTGATCTCCGCCGGGAGCGTAGTTACTTTGTGCCACGGTTACGCGCCATTTAACGTAGCACATCCGATTTCGGTATGCCTTTACATTTGGGGTGGGATACCCTAGCCTGTGACAACCTTTCTATCTATCACCAGGCGGATAATGTGTATTGATTCTACACGGAGACGGTTTGTCCTTCACGTCTGTCGTACACGAGGTATTCCACAACCAGTGAATTTGTCTCGTGCAATAAGACGTATCGTGTCTGTGCCCATTGGGTACTGAACCTTTCTCATCTGCGAGCCTGATTCCGGTTTAGGAAGAATTCGACAGAAGAATTGGACCTGGGCTCGTTCTCCCTCTAAGCCGAGGGCATCGATGACGTCGTGAAGCCCTCGTTCAAGTCTGAGTTTATACACATATTTTGGAGCGCTAGGACTAGAATTTTGTTAACGAGCTGAACAGAGCTTGTCTTGTCTACTTGGATAGCTGTGCCTATACCCAACGGGTACTGAACCTTTTTTCTAAGCATGATTCTAGTATTAGATAACTCGACGGCAGAGTTGGGCACGGGTTGGGAGCACCGTAACTAGAAGCTTGTCTCGATCTAACAATACTTTAGTTCCGATTTCTTTTATATCTTTTCTCATTCACTTTGCAGATTGCGCTGCCTTCTCAGTGTACTTAATATGGTATCCTTATGGAGACTGACGCACCATCTATTAATATTTATCATACCATCTGCCCACTTCGCAGCGCTACATTGGTCGTCCCTCCAATGCTTCCGTCGGACTCTGACTAGCGTCACTATTTGTCGACAGTGTAACTGCAACTGTAAAGCCAACTGTGGTCACTTCATATTGACCGTCACTTTAGCAGTCAATTCTCTTTCATCTGTTGCCTCCACATTCACGGACACGATCCCCAAATGATTTAGCCAGAATCAGCACGAGCAGCTGTATTTCTGTTTCCAGGATGCACCACGAGGTGGTCATTTTGGAATCTTGGTTATCTGATAGCACTAGGTCTTCCGAGAGTAATGGGGTGTCCTTGCTCCACAGAACAGTAGTGATAGAGAACAGCCTTGTCTGACTGATCGTGTTATCCTAAAGACGTTTATGAGTGTGTGGTTTACTAGGACTTAGTTTTCAGCCTGTGTGTGCGGTATTTGAACCCACTGTCTGAAATAGCTGCCTGTGTCGCAGTGTTGTAGAGTTTTGTGGAAGTAAGTGTGGGAAATTCTATCAATAGATGTTTTCCTGATCTAACGATAGAATCGACGATTGACATTCTTAGTCTAGTGTGTGTAAGTAATGATGTCTCTAATGATATTTGCGTGTTGATGAATGTTTCTACCCTGTCCTCTACATTGTTGGTCTTTATTTATTAGTGTTGTCATGAAGGGTTTAAGTTTGTTTGGCAGTATATTTTACCCCATTTAGAAGCGATATTGGTCGGTAATTTTTCAGTTGTGTCTTGTCTGATGTGTCTTTTGGAAGTAGGGTAATGTAGGATAGGTTTAGAATAGGGTGCAGTGTTTTCTCTCTGAAAAAGATTTAAGAAAATGAAGCTGTAAAGATTTGAAGGAGCAGAGGTCCTAATATAGAGGTCAGAAGCAGCACGAGCCGCTGTACTTCTGTTTCCTTGGTGCACCACGAGGAGGTACATTGGGGATTTTGACTATCTGGTAACCCTTGGTCCGTCGAGAGCAATGCGGTACCTATAGCATCTCACAATCCTCTCAATACTGTTTATTCTTCCTCGTCTTCTACTGTGTTCGTTCGCAAACTCATGTAGGTTATCAGGATGTATGCCGTAGAAAGTAATGCAATGTGTCATGGTTTACAAAATTGCAATGATATCTGTGCCTTTCGACCTGACGCTAAGGAACAATGTGATCCTATATTGGATGGGATAACCAACTCCATCCCATAATCTAGTAAGTCGCCTATTATGATATGCATAGAGTGTAAATATTGTTGCTATTATTTACTCCCCTCTCTGGCCCCGGCAACGCATGACCGTAATCTTACAAAATCACATTTGTGTAATTTTTGTTAAATAAGTTTTTAAATATATTTCTTCTATTCCAGGTCTATATTTTCGAAACGAACTACGTTCATCCTTATTTATGGACTATGTATTGCATTTATACTTGCGACTCTATGGTACACCGACAAGAGGACTAACTTCATGACGTTTTCAAATTACGAGATGTCAGCGAGGAATAAAAATGTACATCCAGATTTGTTTCTAAATGCAAAAAATGAAGCATGGGATCTTCCATACACTTTGACCACAGAAAGCACAAAGATTCAAACAATGTTGACTGGAACTGATAATAAGACACCTATGTTTATGGGTATACACTCCACAACAATGACAGCAGTCAACACAAGTGTCATTGATTGCAAAGATTCGCCATTTATAGAATGTTCACCACCAAATGTCAAGTCTATAAATTCAAAATCTAATAGGACATTTACAATAGTTTTCTTAAACCGTCCATCTTGGCTAAGTATAAATTATGATTATGATAGATGTACTTACAAACAATGTACTTTTCGTGAATCACGTAACGTACAAAACACAACAGATGCAGTGTTAGTGTACGGGGTAGGTCTCTCGGACACCTTTAAGCCTACATTAAGATTCAAACACCAGCTTTACGCCATAGCGATCTGGGAATCACCTGTACATACACATGCAGATTTTCTCTCAAGTGAGTTTCATTTGAAATAAGTTAAAGTTTTGATATATGAAATATTGTCTTCCACTTCAACAAGATATAAACACTCTTCCATTCGAAAGAATTGATCTCAGCACATAGCGATGTAGCCACAAAGACAATTCCCAGTTACCTCACGACAATGCATTAGCGAACCACGCGTTGCAGCCAGATTTCAATGTCGTGACTTTGCAAACACAATGTCAGTTAATTGACTACGTGGAAACTAAGAAGTATTATCATACTAATAATAATTATTATTATATGGTCAATAGTCCGTCAGGGTCGCAGTGGCGACACACTGGAGACATCAGCACAATAAGCTCTCCAGACATCTCTATGCTCAGTCATTCGGAGAAGTTTAGACAAATCATGCACAGACCATACCTTGATGTTATCAATTCAGCATTTTTTTTTCTTTTCAACTTCTTCTCCTTCCACTGTTCTATGCAGAAACAGTTTTAGAAAGTGAGTCGTATCTGGTTACATGTCAAAACCAAACAATATTACATCGTTTCATCACTAACAAAACTGGTTCTTGATAACCTGCAAGTTTGTTTATTTGCTGTAGGATGAATATATTTGTCTCGTGTTCTATATAGCTAATTCTTAACAAACATCTGCAGCACTTGTTTTCGAAAGCTTGAATCGTTTTTTTCCGTGTCTGCTGTGACTAAATGAATGCTAGTTGGAGAAGCTGCCAATTAAAATCTTATGATTGGCATTATCAACACAACAGGTGGTTTTAGAAAGAAATACAAAGTCAAGAAGAAATAATACCAGATGCAGATTTTGCAAGAAAACCTTAAATATTTCTCTATAAAAAAGAACCTTATTTGCTATCTCCCATTTATGTAAAAACTGCTTTCCGTTATTTAGACGTGTGGCTGAATTTATATGAAAAGTAACCTACTTTTATTACTGCATGTTTTACTTTCGTAAGAAGTGTAGTAATGTGACATTATGTCATGACCGCCGATGACGAATGTGTTGGACCATTGGCGCAAGTGACAACGCATTTCTATTCTCTGGGCTACAACCTGCTGGAAATCTAGTTTGACTATCTTCCTGCTACAAGAAAGATCAAGCGGGAGTTTGAGAATAAACACTGAAGAAGATATATGTCATGACACTCACCCGAAATGTGTAAGATCTAATTTTTAAAAATAAATTTTACCTAGAAAGAAAACAATTTTACACTTTATAAAACAATATCGCCATGAAAAAATTAAACAAGCAACAAACTTTGATTCTTGAATACAAATGTAATGACACTGTGTGGTTTAAGGATATCGGTGATGAGAAAGACATTAGATCAGTGTTTTGAAACCTTTTTCGGCCAGTGGTCCTATTTGGCACACACTTTCGTTCGTCTCCCTGCTGATTCCCACATTTTGTTTTAAAAAGGTAACTGATTCCTTTCCAGAAAACTATATCCTCTCATTTCCTGTATGTCTTATCTTCGCCTTTTAAAAAATTTACATTGAGATACATGTTACAAGATTGGGTTAGTTGATAATTCTTGAATGCTTTACTAAAAAGTCAAATTTCCCCCTTGTTTGGCTCTCTTCCACGTTGAGAGACACGGCATTAGATGATAGGATACGATTAAGAAAGACAGATTTAATTGATAGAAGAACAGGGTTCTTGTGAAACTACAGATCATATCTAAGAAACAGAGTTGAATTGGACATAGTATGCTGTAGGTAGGGAACTGTAATGTAAAACAGACATCGACATGGAATCGATGAGGAAAAAGAACAAAGACATAGGAAAAACTAGAGAACAGAAAAGATGAATACTTTTGACAAGTAAAGATCTGGAGAGGATAACAGTGTTAATTTATCTTAATGTGTCCGTGGAGTATGATCTTGAGGGATATAGCTAATTAATTGAATAGAGTCAATTGAATAAATAGATAATTAGATAATTAATTGAATAATTAGAGTCAACTAATTGAATAATTAATTGATTAATTAATTGATTGATTGATTAATTTGGTTGGTTGATTTGTTGGTGGGATTCTCAGACTGTGTGTTGGTTAATTGCTTGATTTGATTTGAATTGTGCCTATTTATTTATTGTAGTATATACTGGCATTGAACTAACCCTCCACCAAGAATGTATTGAGTTTCACCTTGAATTCGATATTATTTTATAAAACAGCAACACACAGACAAGCTAATTGTTGAACACATACAATTTGTCAACAAAAACACAATCCAACTATTAAAATGTGGTATACGACTAGTAGAACACTAGGTAGGCATGAAGAGACTTGTACTTCACATAGGCAATTCCTGACATGGTAAAATAACATGCATTATATACAGGGTATATGAACCTGTAGGACAATAAGAACGTGTCATCGGTGAATACTTGTTGTCAGTGGTTAATATTTGTTGTCAGTGGTTAATATTTGTTGTCAGTGGTTAATATTTGTTGTCAGTGGTTAATATTTGTTGTCAGTGGTTAATATTTGTTGTCAGTGGTTAATATTTGTTGTCAATGGTGAATACTTGTCAATGGTTAATATTTGTTGTCAGTGGTGAATACGTGTTGTCAGTGGTTAATATTTGTTGTCAGTGGTTAATATTTGTTTTCAGTGGTTAATATTTGTTGTCAGTGGTTAATATTTGTTGTCAGTGGTGAATACTTGTTGTCAGTGGTTAATATTTGTTGTCAGTGGTGAACACTTGATGTCAGTAGTGAATATTTGTTGTCAGTGGTGAACACTTGATGTCTGTAGTGAATATTTGTTGTCAGTGGTGAATATTTGTTGTAAGTGGTGAATATTTGTTGTGGTGAATATTTGTTGTCAGTGGTGAATACTTGGTTAATAAAAACCTAAGATCTTGGCAACTGGATCACCAGAACCGCGACCTTCATTATTTTTTGATAGTTGTAAAGTTTTATATAACCAAGTGGACTAACGTCCGCGACTGAAAGAAACGTCCCTCAAAATAAGTGTAACATTTTACTTAAATGACTGAATACTTGACGTTAGTTGGGAATACGTGATGTCAAGTAGTAAATGCTTAATGTCAGAAGTGAATACTTGATGTCAGTAGGGAATACTTGATGTTAGTAGTGAATGATTGATGTTGGTAGTGAATGCTTCATGTCAGTAGTAAATGTTTAATGGCAGTAGTAAATCTAGATGTCACTAGTGAGTGCTTGATGTCAGTAATGACTGTTTGATGTCAGTAGTAAATGCTAGATGACAGTAGTAAATCTAGATGTCACTAAAACGGTTTGAAATAGCTTGACATTTTTTTACAAGGAGATGTTCAAGAAAGTTGAAGTCAGCAATATTAATTTATACACTATAAATGTTTAATTAAACATGTTTGATTAAATATTTTTCATTAAATATGTTTCTTTCCCTGTTAAGCATATTGTTTTTAGCGAAGGCGTACTTTTTTATTGTCATACATTAACAAGGAATCCTGAATTTTGACAGTTGTTGACATGGGGCAGCAGGGAATACAAAATTGGTAAAATATTGTTGACTTAATTTATAGACAGCCCCAAAGCTGTAAGGTGATACAGCCCATTCTTCAGACAGAATCCTGTTTGCCTGATACAGTTCATTCTGCGGGCTAAATCATTTTACCATTCTGTTTCTTAAATAATATTAACATGACAGCCTATTCTGCTTACAAAATCATGTCAACCAACGGAAATTTTATCATAATTGGAAGGAGAAGATTATCAGGAGGGGAAGGGCATGGTTTGCTAACTGAACTATTTTTTTTAAAAATTTTCTTTTCAGATGATGCATCGATCTGGAACCGCCAGTTTAACATAACAATATCGTATCGAACAGACGCGGATATCTTTTCTCCATACGGTAAACTCAAGTATAGTCCGAAACCTTTGGATCAGAGACCTAACTACTGTAAGCCCATATCTTGTGATTATTGTGGTAAAAAACATTCCATTGAACCATATACAACCTTATTTTAAAAAGTGGTTTCTTTTAAACTTAGAGACCGCATTTCATGTAAAAATATTTTCGAATATTTTAATTTCGTGATATCGTATTTCTTCTACATCCCAAAGTGTGGTATATGTTTTAACATTGCCTTCATTTTTCTTCGCCCTTCACAAGCTATAATGACCATCTGTTACATCCAGTTTTGTAATTCGGTTAGCTATGTCCTCGATAATGAGTTCGTAGATAACCATTAAGCCACATTCTTGCCGTAAACATCCTTGGACAGCTCGAGTATTAGATGACCAAGTAGATGTTTTTTTGAAAAATATATACTAGTGACTTTCTAGCTACTCTCTATTATTGAACTTCTGTATTTCTTCTCTTCTCACTAGATGCTGCACCTTTTTAAAAACATTATCTAGTGTGGGAACTATTGGGAAATTGTTATAACCCTCAAATCATATCCCGTATATACGGCATTGTGTTAGATCATGTAAATAATATACGATTGTGTCACATGTTGTGTGTCATGTATTTGAAGAAATTCTGAATGGCAGTCCTTGCTTAAAGTACAAAAATGGTGTTCTATTTCTACTATATGGACTAGACTATAAACATCAATCAATCAATCAATCAGGTGTCATGACAAGTGGCGTAGGCGATCATGTTTTTATGTCTCTTGTGTTGTAAATAAATTAAGCTGGTGACATTTTTTATGCCACAGTGACAACTCATCCAGAAATGTATTTCTTTATCTTCCTCTTTCTCTTCTCCCTATTATCTTTCCGGTGGTTTTACAAAATGTTCAAGTTTTGCATTTCTCATCAAATTTTGACTGTTTGCTTCTAATTTTTGCTATAATTTTTTAGACTGTCTTTTTTACTCTAACATCTCGTAGGATCTCTTCATTATTTGGCTTAGCTCTTCGTGGAATTTTCATCATTCTTCTAAAAAAAACCACATCTAGATGTCTCCATCTCACACTGAGTTCGTTTTTTTCACTGTCCATGCTCACACTCATAAAGAAGAGCTAATTCAATATAAGGTCATATGACTATAAACATATCTGGACCTAAGCCTTCATGTTATCGATTGAAAGTTCATTCTACCAAAAATTGTAGTACGTTCCGAATTTCGTGTCCGACTCAAGACAAGTATAACACCAAGTCCATTGACATCAATGACCCTACCGGAAAAAAAATTATGTTAACTTTGATATATTATAGAATATTGCTTTTCTAGACTATGTGTAAAGCGCAACCTATTTACGTGGTGGCTATTGCTAGAAAAAAGTGTTCAAAGGGCAAAGAGGATGAACTTTTGTTCCAGGGTTTCTCTTTATGTACCCTGTCACTTTAAAAAAACGGTCAGCTGTCGGTCAGGAGTACCACTCATAGCACTTAACTCCGTAGCTTCAAGCGATCATCCACTGGGACCTCAGAAAAAAAATCAATTTTGTAACAAGATGGCACGAGCTGGATTCAAACTCTCGACCTATTGAGCATAATGCGAATAACTTGACCACGACGCTAGGAAAATCCTTGAATATATTGGGGATATTGCTAAGTTTTGACATAATAAAATTCAGCTTCTGTTACAAATAGTATCTAAACGGCCAAATTGCATGTCTGAAAGTGGAAAATTACCTCATCAATGCAAAATCACGGAATCCTAGATAGATATTGAACCACATACGTCAATTGTGGCGTGTATATGTGCTCTTACTACAGTGACGCAGCTATAACCAAACTCTTGGGGTTATCTACTGAAATGAATATACGTATTTTTCAAATACTGTAAATATATATCTTCTCATTCATATTCTCAGTAGAACTTCATACACATGTGTATGAACCTATGTGACACACACATTCATTATATTATAGCAAAATGTAATATTCAACACACGTATCTTGCATGTATTCACAAAGATAAATAATCCGCTTTGTACACAATCCAAGTTATCTATGAACTTATGAACACACTTTTTGTGACTAATCTTGTAATAATGCAAGGCTGCATCCAAAGAATTAGTAAACTACATGGAAGAGTTTCCGGAAAAATTGCAATAGACCGAATGAACGAATTTTGAAACGAACTGTAAAAAAGGATTACTCGTATAGTATCGTCCAGCATCTAACGAGATAACCCAGTTTACTATTAATGTTATTGCTATTATTTTTATTGTTATTATTATTATTATTGTAGTTTCTCCATTCCTTTTCAGAATTTTTTTGTGGTTTTCCCCCACCTCCAACTTCTAGCTCTGCGCTTCTTTTCTATTCTTCGCTTTGCTCTTTCGTATTGTGATGTGATTCTTTTGGAATTGTTGAGTCTCTCCCATATTATATGCTTCAGCAAGTTTTTTTTAACATGGTCCACTATCATAGAAATTCTTCTTCACTCTTCTTGGTAATGTCTCCTTAGATGCCTGAAGTATTCATTTACTAAACTCCCTGACAATTGTGTTAATGCCTCTGCCTGTTACCTGTATGTCTTTTGTGTGTAGTTTTCTCTGTGTTTATATATGTGCCAGTTTGCTTTCTTGTAGCTCCATCTTGTTTTAGTTGGTCTTGTAATTATTGTTATGTTCACTTGGATGATGACTGGGCCAACAAGTTGTTCACCTATTGTTCATTCTACTATTCCAGCCAGTTCTGTGGTTCATAATGCCAGGTCTGGGGTGGAGGTACTATGCAATTTTCTTGAGTAAAAAGTTGAGTTAGTCTGTGGATTATTCAGGGTGCGATCCTTCCTAACCAATAGGAAAGAAAGAGTCATCATGGAGGCTCACAGCAAAAAAAAACGTTCTTCTAAAGCATGGAGTTTTCAAGACTCATTATTGTCGCCAACTCCGATTTATTTGTTCATAAGCAATCTAATCAGAGAACTGTCACAGCTTGTAAGAACTGCAATGTATGCTGATTAATTTATGGTGTGGTGTGTTGAAAAAAACCAACTAAAGATTGCCAACAGCAAAAATACAAAAGACAGCAATCAGACAACATAGCAGCATGTGCAGCGAAATGGATGGTGAAGATCAATGCTGAAAATCATTTGGGGCTACCGACCTCTACCAGGAGCGTCCGTAGGTGGTGGATAGTGGAAAAGCCTCTATAGAGGCCAGCTGCGAATAAGCCTTTGGGCAAATAAGCAGCAGTTGACCAAAATGTGTTGCTGACTACGGGGACGAGGCGAGATATCATGCGGCATTGATATCTCCACTGAAATACTCCATGTGTTCAGTGACTAGCACCAAAAAGCGAGTATGAACTGATATAAGCTCAGATTGCTGGATTGGGGTCACTGACACCACTCCAAGAACGCGTCAATGAGGGGGGGATGGGTTTGAAGCAGGGGTAGGATAGGATTAGGTGGGAAACACTTGGGCAGGAAAGGATCATAAGTTTGGTAAGACAGCTATCGTAAGAGAGAACATTCTAAATACAAACAACTACTGCCTTGTAGGTTCCAAACAACTACAAATACAAACAACTACTTCCTTGTAGGTTCCACCGGGAGATGGAAAGGCTATGGAAGACGTCATAGAAAAACACAATCCAGCCTGCCGAAGACGGAGTGTGTTAGCCAGCAGTGGCACAGATACTGGATAAATTAGGACACACGCTATTACAGAAATGTGGTCATGGGGCAATCAACTCTATCACCATGGAGTCGCTCTTATCAGCTAAAAAATCTCCAGGAAGGAGCGAAGCCGGGTCCCTTGCCTCAAAAGGGCCGACCCAAGCGACGGGCGCCTTTGCTAACCAAGAGGTCAAAGGAAAGCAGAGTAGTGCTACTGATCAAACTAAATCTCTCAGAGTTGCTCAGTGAAATGCGGAAGGAGTGCGAAACAAAAAAAATGAGCTACAAGAATTCCTGAGGAAAAACCAGATCGATATAATCTGCATACAAGAGACTCACCTAAAGAAAACACAGAGATTCTTTATTCGGGGTTATGAGTCCTTCCACCAAGATCAATCCAAAAGAATCAAAGGAGGAATACCGACATTTGTAAAAACATCAATACCAGAACTAGAAGTAAAAAGATCAGGAGAAGAAGCTCGAACATATAACAGTGAAATTTCTGCTGCCTGGCGTAGAAACATCAATCAGAAACTGCTACATCCCTCCTGCCTTAAAAATAGAACTATGTAAAATAAAGATGGAGGAAGCAAGACAACTAATAGTGCGTGACTTTAATGGCCACTCACCAAGCTGGGGCAATGAGGATATGGATCAAAGGGGTGAAGAGATACAAGACTGGAGGATGAAAAATAAACTAATTATAATAAACCAGCCAGACAATACACCAACATTCTACTACAGATCCTGGAAATAAATACCTCACCAGATCTTACCATGGCAACAGACGACATAGATAGAAACATCACAAGAGCAGAGAAAGTCAACTGGGAGGAAGTGACCATGTACCAGTCATCCTGCAAATCTTAATGACAGGAAGTACAAGACAGCATAGCATGTTCCCATCGCATATGGTTGTGTCTGTGGGTCTCACCACTGGCTCGCTAGACAAACCAACCATGCAATAGAAAACCTTAGTAGATGATATGCCGATATATTAAGGTTATTTTCTTATAGAGGCTTCATGGCACATCATCTATACAATTATGCTTCTAATGCTTGTATTATGTTAACGTGTTTTACGCTTTATTTTCATATGTGCAGGACCGGATTTTGAATCGATAAGGCCCTAAGCTATTTGTGATATGGGGGCCCTTTATGTCCAAATTATACGTCAGGGTCAAATATGATTTTCAGATATCTAGAGGGTTAAACTGAAATAGAATTCAGAAGTATATAGATAGTGAAATAATAAATCTTTAACTGAAAATCATTTTTATTCATAACAAACTTAAAAATGGAAACTCTGGTAAAAAGAAACAAAAGTTCTTTTAAAAGTCACAAGGTACAAAGGCGTATTATCTAATCTCTTGAAACATGCTATAAGGATTAAGGAATTATATTAAACTAAAATATTTTCTTTCTCGCCGTTGCCGGATCAAAGTCACTGATGACATCATCAAATGATAAACTTGCGTAGTTTGTCACTTTCTATGCATATGAGACTGGGGAACATTATTGACCTTGAGTCATTGTTCTAAATTCATTTTTTATAATCTTCGGCTGAAAAAAAGATCTTTCTCTAGAGCAATTTGCAACCATTATACTAAAAAAAAAAAACAATCTCAAAATTGTTTCTACATTAGGGAATGCTGATTGGACATGATTGTTAAATATTACCCTGTACAGATCCTGATGTGCCAGACTATCATGTTCCGCTGAACCATAGGCTTGACTATGTCTAACATATCGATGAAAATGCGTGGCTTTTACAAGATTCATATCTTCATCTTCAAGATATATTTGGCAATAAAACACTAACTCCTTCACGAATATCTTCTTCTGTATCGTCTAACCCAATCTTGGCTGCAGTGGCTCGGAGCAGTGCGTAGGTTGAAACATACCATCCTGGTGGTGTGATAGTTTTTCTCTGGCTCTGGCCCGGGGTGAGCCGAAAATCCGGACTTCCCAGCAATATAATGTTGGGTCAAAGGGCATGAGCACATGGACCACTGGATCAGCAACCAAGGAACCAACCATCCTATCTAGTGTCAATTTTAGTTAAGGTGGAGTCTGGTGTTCCTTATTAATTATTCCAGGAACATGTGTTATTATGGATACGTTTCGGAGACTTGTCTGGAACCTCAAAATCCGTTAGTATTTCAATTTCAGTTGGGAGGATTGTGAGGATCTCTTTGTGTTGTTGATTGAGATGGTTGGAGATGTGACAGAAGCTGATTCTCTTCAGCCTGCTTGTGGTTGATCCAGAAATTTGCACATGCATCGGATGATTTGGCATTTTTAATTTCTTCCCTTTGCACAAGCACTCTTTTTTCTCTTCTGTTATCCAGTGGGCCGATATTTACGTGCTTTTCCATTGCATGGATTCGAGTGATTTTCATCCCTCCTGAGATTAATCTGTCCTGCATTTTGCAATTTAGGCGATCTGTATTTATTTTTGATGCTGATGCCCAGGCTGTCATTCCATATTCTACTACAGGTCTTAGTGTACCCATGTAGACTTTCGGAGAAAACTTCCATTTGCTTCCCAGCTTGTGCCTGCAAGTTTCTTCATTAAGGATAGTTTCCTGTTTTTTTCCCTCATTGGTTATCAGGTGCTTTACAGGTGAGTCGCTTGTCTAGTTTGACCCCGAGATATGCAGGGTTTTCCTCATGTGCTAACTTACTTCCATTTATTTGTAGATTTCCTTTTTTTTGGTGGTTTGAAAGTTAGAAGATGTTTGTCACAGTTCTGGGGAGGTTGATCTGGGCTCCCCAGTCAGATGCCCATTCACATATGGTGTCAAGTGCGGTCTGCATTCTGTTTTTTTGCAGTGGATAGGTTGCCTCCGCACTCCAGGCAGCAAAGTCATCTGCATGGTGGGCCTTTAAAATATGATGCGACAATTTATCTCCAATATCATTGATGAATACTATGATGAGGGTAGGAGAGATCACTCCTCCTTGCGGCACTCCTTTTGGAGAGTTACACGTTTGCTTATTTTACCATCTACTTTTACTCTTGCAGTGCGGTAGCAGAGGAAATCTTTTATCCAGCTGAACATTCTGCATTCGATTTTGTTTTGGAAAATCTTGAAGAGGACACCACCTTTCCACACCTTATCGAAGGCCTTGCTCAAATCCATAAAAGTTGTCAGCACATTCTCCTACTTTTCAAAAGCATTTTCGATTTCCTGTTCTAGGTAAATGAGCTGGTCTTCAGTGCTTTGATTTTTTTCTATATGTCCTGGTAAGCTGTTGGCATTCCTCTAGAGTATTTTATTAGTCTAGAGTTGACCATTCGCTCCATTGCTTTTCCTACGCAACTCAAGAGGCATTACATTAAACCAATTAAGGGAGGAATACTGGCCCAAAGGAACGGATATCCACAGAAAGCTGTATTGGAGCACAGAGGATTCTCAAATACAGCAGCATACATTAAGAAACCCGGAATTGCTGTATAGACATACTAAACTGCGAAAGAGAAGATTTATTATTATTATTACTACTACTACTACTACTACTACTACTACTACTACTACTACTACTACTACTAGATCACCCGTTTACCTGTAAAATATTTAAAGGTATTTACTGGATTATTTTGTCTATTTCAGATGAAAAAGCCAAAAATAAAACTAAAATGGCAGTCTGGATTGTTAGCAATTGCAGGACTCACTCTAAAAGAGAGATTTATGTTCGCGAGATGCAGGTATGTACGTACTTGGTTGCAAATTTAGTGTTCAAATAATCACCATTTTACTGCTGTGTGTTTGTTAGTTATTAGTTCCGTAGAAAAAGGGGATTTGGTGTCTTCAACCAACCCTCCCCCTTTTCCTTTAGCACATCGGAACATGACCTTTAGTAACATGATCTTGTCCAAAAGGCGGGTAGACAGCAAACTCCCCCTTTTCCCACAAAAATAACAACAAAATTCTCATTTTTTAAAAGTAATCTAACACACGAATGCCCTTTTTTATTTTTTGTTTCAAGTAACCCCCCCCCCTTTTGTGGAGACCTTATCTAGAGTCCTGTAAGCTACAATTGATTTACTTTTACCTTGGAAGTTTAATTTATTTGAAGAAATATCGGGTTGTCTCGCTTTTTTAATAAATTTTTAATCTCAATCAATTGTTCCATTGCCAAAGATTATCTTATTGTGAACACATTACACACAGAACCTCACAGAACACACAAAGTGAAATCGAATACTCTGATAATAATATTTGATGCCATTGACTGTGAAGTGGAAAGTACAATAGATCATTACTTACTCCATTGTCATAAATACAACCATCATAGGCAAGACCTAAGAGATTACTACCTAAATACTACCTAATCGCAAAGGGCTATGGAAGATCATGGCTAAATTTGGATGTCCCGAAAAATTTACCAACATGGTTCGCCAGTTCCATGATGGTATGACAGCCTGTGTGCAAGATGGCGGCGTACTCCCAAACCCATTTCCAGTGACCATCGGCGTCAAACAGTGTTGCGTCCTGGCTCCGACGCTCTTCAGCATGATGTTCTCTGTCATGTTAAATGATGCCTTCCGGAATAACAGTGCAGGAATTTGTTTTCACTATCGAGCTGACGGAGGACTATTCAATCTTAGTAGATTGAAGGCCAAGACCAAAACTAAGACGGACATTGTTCGCGACCTCTTGTTCGCCGACGATTGTGCATTAAATGCTACCAGTCTGAAAGACATGCAAGACAGCATGGACCTCTATTCTTTGGCCTGAGATGCGTTCGGTCTCACCATCAGCACCGCGAAGACTTTAGTAATGTATCAACCAGCGCCAGGTGTCCCCTACACAGAACCAGTGATCACAGTAAAGGAACAAAAACGTAATACTGCCAATAAGTTTGTATATCTCGGCACACTATCACAAACTGCGACAATTGATGAGGATGTTGCTCTGCGTATTGCTCGTGCCAGTGCAGCATTCGGGAGCCTTCATGCCAACGTCTGGATCAGGCGTGGTCTCAGTCTGACAACTAAGTTGGACGTGTACCGCGCAGTGGTTCTACCAACACTGCTTTATGTTGCGTCATCCTGGATTGTCTATGCGAGACACGCTCGACAGCTTAACTCTTTTCATCTTCGATGCCTACGAAACCTCATGGGAGTACGTTGTCAGGTTTGTGTACCAGATACGTAAATTCTTCAGAAGTCCCGTATGCAAAACATCCATGCAATGCTGACTAGGTCCCAACACCGCTGAACCGGCCACATCGTCCGTATGCCAGACAAGCGCCTTCCAAAGAGATTATTCTATGGGAAGCTGTGCGAAGGTAAACGTTCTAGTGGAGGGCAGAAAAAGAGCTTCAGGGATCACATAAAAAGCTCTTTCAAGACTGCATTATCAATCCTAGCTCCTGGGAGACTACAGCACTTAATCGCTCAGCCTGGCACACCCAGATCACTGCTGGCATCACGAAATTTGAAAAAGAAAGAACACTGCGGGCAATGTACAAGCTCAAGAAGTGGAAGGACAAATCCGAACATTCTCCTACCCTGAATCTTCAGCACTCCTGCTTGCACTGCAATAGAACTTTCCGTGCATGAATCTGACTCATCGGGCATCTACGAACTCATAAACCAAATTAGTTAATTACCAATTTTAATAATTTCAAATTTTTTTTAAATCGCATTTAATGTTTTTCATGCCATGCTCATCTTGGCTTGCGAAGGAGGAACACCATCATCATCATCACCTAAATAATAAAATCCCATATAAACTAGAAAAAGGTCCTCGGCCATGATGTACCAACAGATAGACTAAAACTAATTAAACAAATTATAACCAGGACTAAAGCCCTAATTTAAAAACAACATAACCGACTTAAAACGTATAAAGTAAATCATTGTCGTCAATCTCAAAGTTTCCTTAGTGATAACATAAGCCCTTTTCCAGGACTCCCCAAAATTTGTTCTACAGGTCTCTCTCCACAGCTTTTCAACAAATACAACAGAGGAACGCTCACCACAGGATACGACTGGCAATAAGGACAATTTTTGGCAATAATCGCACGCACGGTTTTCGAACTCCCTCAGACATTAGTGTCACACTTGTAAAAGCCAATGCGGCCGGAAATAAACCATCTCCATCACGCAATATAGATACTTTTTAGCAATAGCACTCAACGGCTTTCGAAATTCCCAGACCATTAGGTCACACTTAGATAAAAGCTAACATGGCTTAATATAACTAAAATAGACTTCTGTCTCAGGTTGAAAGGGTCGTTCCTCAGCTAAGAGGCTTTAATCCCCCATTTAACAAACAAAATCTGATGCCCTTCACCGATATAGGCAGACAACATTTTTTCACTACTACTAGATTTCCAGCAGGATGTAGTCCAGTGTATGAAAATGCGTTTTATCACAGCTTTTTTGCGTCAATGGCCGCACACGTCCGTCTTCAGCGAAGATTGTACTGTTTTACTTAGACATTGTATATTTACATTCTTTAAATCATAGTTGACCTGTCCTACTTAGTTAGCCCAATGCCACATGGAAAAATAGCAGTATTAAGTTCTACTTGAATTGACAGTATTTCACAATACAACACTCCAACTACACACAGTCTTAAAATATTCAACCAGATGGCACATACCATGATATGAACATATACAGAAATATATCAATATTCACGTTTTAATTAGTTTAATATCATCCTTTATCACTCACTTCACTGAATTGTAAATGCCTACCATTCCACATTAACTGCACATTTCATATTTTATTTGTTTGTAATGTCCCAGCGGATATATCCCCCATATGGATGTGGACAGCAACGGGAAACTACCACATTATTCTCCCAAGATGAAAGTCATGGCGACACACAGAAGTAGGCCTACAGTTAGTGTTAATATAGCAACATGGAATGTCAGATCGTTAGCGCAGTGTGGTAAATTTGACAACATCAAGCAAGAAATGGAAAGAATGAACATAAATATCTTAGGAATGAGTGAAATGAGATGGACTGGGCAGAAGAGATACAGTCAGATAATTTAAAGTCATATACTCAGGAGGAAAAAAACACGAGAGGGGGTAGGAGTATTATTAGACACAGAAACAGGAAAAACGGTGAAGGGTTTTATGGCAATATCAGATCGGGTAATATTAGTTAAACTAACAGGAAAACCGTTGGATATCAACATTGTGCAGGTATATGCACCTACATCAAGCAGTTCAGAGGAGGACATCGAAATTTTCTATGAAGATCTAGAAATCGCAATGAAACAGTGTAAAAATCATGAAGTAACTTTAACGCAAAAGTAGGTGAAACAGAAATAAAAGATGTGACAGGAAGATTTGGTTTAGGAACTAAGAACGAAAGAGGTGATTTATTGATAGAGTGGGCACAGGCACATAACTTAATAATAGGGAATACATGGTTCAAGCAACATCCAAGAAGGCTGTGTACATGGAATAGCCCAGGTGATAATACTCGGAACCAAATTGATTACATTTTAGTCTCTAAAAGACATAGAAACCGCATTAGATATATGAAAACAAGGCCAGGTGCTGACTGCAACAGTGATCATATACTACTGGTGGCGAAATTAATTGTGTATAATATTAAAGAAGATCAAGAGAGCACCAAGGAATATGAAATTAGATTTAACTTTATTGAAATCAGATGCTGACATTAAAGAAAGATACAACATAATTGTACAAAATAGATACAATGCCATTGCAAAGATTCAGAGTATTGAAGATCAATGGAACATGCTAAAACATTCGATAAAACAAACATCTAAAGAGATAATACCAAAAGTAAAACATACATCAAAACAAAAATGGATGACAGAAGAAATATTAGAATTGATGAGCACGAGAAGGTGAAAATAAACACAAGATAGTGGAATATCAGAAAATACACAAAGAGATACGAGAGAAATGCAAAATAGCAAAAGAAAGCTGGCTGAACAAGAAATGCACAGAAATAGAATTGCATTACAACCAAGATACAACATTACTATATAAGAAAATTGAGATGATAACAGGAAAGAGAACGCAAACAGTTACAGGGTGTCTAAAATCTAAGACAGGGCAGGTATTAATGGAAATATATCACATAGTACAGAGATGGTCAGAATATATCAAAGAACTTTATGATGACAATAGACCAGAAATAAACATACAAGATAACGGCGAGGGTCCATTAATACTCACAGCAGAAGTAAGGGAGGCACTAAGACACATGAAATATGGCAAAGCCCCAGGTCCAGACAATATCACATTAGAAGAATTAGCAGCGTTAGATGACTTTGGAGTTGAAATAATCACAAAATTGCTGAATGACATATATAACAGCGGAAACATATCCGATGACTTAATGAGGTCCATATTTATAGCCTTACCTAAGTAGCCTGGGACCATCGAATGGGAAGAACACCGTACAATCAGCCTCATGAGCCAAATAACCAAAATACTTCTCAGAATCATCATGAAGAGAGTGAGAAACAAAATAAAATCAGAAATAAGTCCAGAACAATGTGGTTTTGTAGAAGGCAAAGGTACCAACAATGCTATTTATATATTGAGAACACTAATAGAGAGGTCTATAGAGGTAAAAACAGATCTGTACCTCTGTTTTATAGACTACACTAAAGCTTTTGACAAAGTTAAACATAACGAAATTATACACATGCTAGAGAATCTGAACATTGACAGCAAGGATTTAAGAATAATCAAGAACATGTACTGGTAACAAACAGCAGCAATAAGAGTAGGAAATCAATTTGGCCCTTTTCAACAAATAAAACAAGGAGTCAGACAGGGATGCGTGCTTTCACCAGACCTGTTCTCTTTATACAGTGAAAACATATTGCATGCAATAGTAGATATCCCAGGAATATCAGTGGGAGGACATAATATAAATAATTTGAGATATGCGAAGGACACTGTTCTGATTGCAAAAAGTGAGGAAAACCTTCAAAATTTAATTAAAGTAGTAGTCACAGAAAGTAAAGAGAAAGGCCTCTTCCTAAATATCAAGATAACAGAAGTAATGGTTATTCCAAAGAAACAAAATAACACACCTTGCAAGATCATAGTGAATGATATAGTATTAAAACAGGTCCACCAATTCAAATATCTAGGTACATTGATTACAGCAGATGGAAGAAGTTCAACAGAAATAAGATGCAGAATAGGACAGGCAAAAACAACATTCAGAAAAATGAAAAATATACTGTGTAATAAGACCTTGTCATTAGAGGTGAGAAAGAGAGTTCTGCAGTGCTATATAACCCCTATACTAACATATGGGTGCGAGTCTTGGACAATAAACAAACTGGAAAGTGAGAGATTGGAGGCAACAGAGATGTGGTTCTACAGAAGAATGATGAGAATACCATGGGCTGACAGAAAAAATAATGTAGAGGTGTTGAAAGAGTTAAATGCGAAACGGACCTTAATTAACAATATAAGAAAAAGGCAATCTTCTTTTTTTGGCCACTTCATGAGTCAGGCAGGTTTAGAGAACATAATCACAACAGGCAAGATTGAAGGCACCAGAGACAGAGGTCGACAACGTGAGGAAATATTATACATTTTGACGTCCTGGCACGGCAAGGAAACAACAACGACTTTGATACATAATACTGTTGACAGAGAGCTGTGGAGAGCCATGACCGCCTACACCACCCGGCATGGCACCTGATGATGATGAATGTCCCATTCTATGATATAATGAATTCTAAAGAAACAAAAGCACAGACGTAGATCGAACATAACAGCCACGAGTCCCTGAAGCATGAACGCTTTCCTGCCCCCTACACAGACACTATCTTAATTTATCATACATTACTTGAATCCATTGTTCACTTGGGACTCCAGGAAACAATAATGATAGTTCGTCATTAGCAATAGTGCATACATAGCAATAGTCAATCAATCAATCAATCAATCAATAAACCCATAACCCTTCAGGGTTGTAGGGGTACCACATTGGATGCTTCAGCACACAGAGTCCTCCAGCGAATTCTATCCTCAGCGATGCGGATGAGTGTGGAAATATCTAGCCCTGTCCATTCCTTGATGTTGTCTGTCCATGTCTTTATTTTTCCTCATCTGCTTCTTCCACCCTCGACAGTTCCCTGCAGTATTGTTTTTGACAAGGAATCGTGCCTGCATACATGTCCGAACCATGCTAGTTTTCGTCGTTTCACTATTGAAAGCAATGGCTCCTGGACACCTGCACACATCTCTACTTTATTTCTTATGTACACATTGGTCTTATGTTCCCTATAGGAAATTCGTCGGTAAGTTTAAGAGCTTTGTTCTGTATTCTCTGTGTGTGATTATCCATTGTAGTATTTCAGTGGGCAAAAGGTTTAGCTAGTGGTGCCCATCTCCTCTCCAGCTGTCCTTCTGATGTGGTTACATGGATGTGTTTTCTCTCTCCATCTCCATTGCACTTTGCTGATGTTGACACTACATCACATTTGAACTTCGCGCTGAGCGCATCGCTACCATTTTAGATAGCAATAGTGCATACATAGCAATAGTGCATACATAGCAATAGTACATACATAGCAATAGTGCATATATAGCAATAGTGCATACATAGCAATAGTGCATACATAGAAATAGTGCGTCCTGATATAACCTAATTGGACTTTGTTGTCCGGTGATTGTAAGATACACGCCTCTCAAAAAGAGAGGTAAATTCATTAACTACTTGTATAAAAGTTAACTATGGTTTCTCTTTTTAAAAAAACGGGTGAAAGGATTGCCTAAACCATCTGTTGTTTTCAGATGTAACCCAGAATTGGCATTGTGTTTGTCTTCTGATGTTTTCGTTCTGCATTCTGTTTCTTGTTGATACTCATAGGGTTCTAGGTAGAAAAGTTATTTCCACCGTAACACGTATTTGTTTTGGATTTGTTGTTAGTGTCGACGTTTGACATTGATAACACAGTGATGGTATGATTACTGCTTTTAGAGTGCGTGAGTAAATGAAACTTTTTATGAATTAACAGATTTTGGTGAACATTTTCTTCTTTCTTTTTGCTTTATACCCCTTTATGCCTTGCAGTGTCATGGGTAGAAGAGTTCTATGGAGATGTCCTTTTTGTGTGCCTCATATATATTTGTTTTCGTTGATTCGTTTAATTCTGTAATCCATCTTTTGCATGGTATTGTATGGTGAAAATTGCAACTTTTAAATTAATTCTTCGAAACCACCACACTTCAATCCTTCCAAATATAATAAATATTGTAAATCATTAATCACAACACACTGATTGTGAGTGAAGCTTGTGAGTGAAACTTGTGAGTGAATCTTGTGAGTGAAAATTGTGAGTGAAACTTGTGAGTGAAACTTGTGAGTGGATGTTGGTAGTGAAACATGTGAGTGAATGTTGTGAGTGAAAATTGTGAGTGAATATTGGGAGGGAAACTTGTGAGTGAATGTTGGGAGTGAAACTTGTGAGTGAATGTTAGGAGTGAAACTTGTGAGTGAAGCTTGTGAGTGAAGCTTGTGAGTGAAACTTGTGAGTGAATGTTGGGAGTGAAACTTGTGAGTGAATGTTGGGAGTGAAACATGTGAGTGAAGCTTGTGAGTGAAACTTGTGAGTGAAGCTTGTGAGTGAAACTTATGAGTGAATGTTGGGAGTGAAACATGTGAATGAAGCTTGTGAGCGAAACTTGTGAGTGAAACTTGTGAGTGAATGTTGGGAGTGAAACCTGTTAGTGAATGTTGGGAGTGAAACATGTGAATGACGCTTGTGAGCGAAACTTGTGAGTGAAACTTGTGAGTGAAGCTTGTGAGTGAAACTTATGAGTGAATGTTGGGAGTGAAACATGTGAATGAAGCTTGTGAGCGAAACTTGTGAGTGAAACTTGTGAGTGAAAGTTGGGAGTGAAACTTGTTAGTGAATGTTGGGAGTGAAACATGTGAATGACGCTTGTGAGCGAAACTTGTGAGTGAAACTTGTGAGTGAATGTTGGGAGTGAAACTTGTGAGTGAATGTTGGGAGTGAAACATGTGAGTGAAGCTTGTGAGTGAAACTTGTGAGTGAATGTTGGGAGTGAAACTTGTAACTGAGGTCGGTGATGAATTTCCCAGAAAGGATGGGAATATAGAAATCAAGAGAAGAATTATTAATAAACGCAGAAATGTTTTTGAGGTCGCAATTTTGACACTCGTTATTTTAAAAAAAATTGTAATGTTCAGAATATTAATAAAATTTGAGAGGAGGGGAGGGGGGGGGGGCGTAAGACTCATCTAAAATTAATGGAAAAAATTGATTGCCTTTGGTCGTCTAGTTAGATCCAAAACACTAATCAATCTGCATGGCTACAAATCGATAATTGATAAACAGTATTTGTATACCAACTGTGTGTTACAAATGTCAAACATGACCTGTGACAAAGATACTAGCAAAAAATATCACATCACGTGAAATGAGATGTTTGTGAAAAGCTATAGATGTGGTAGAAGGGGCCGACGGAGAAATGGAGATATCAGGAAAGAAATATAGACCATCTCAAGTCAAGACTGCATTGAGAAAAAAGTAAACTACATCGAGCATGAGGATGGAAAGAGGGAGTTACAGCAGCACTTAATTGGTTGACTGATACCTGAACACACTTGGTAATACTCACAGACTATCACAGCATGATGCACAAGACAGAAAAGTGCATGCTGAGAAAAGAATAGTGGGACTTATTGAATAACTAAATTGTCCAGAGCATTACATTGATATATTACTCTGGTCATACTGGGGTCAGAGAAAACACGAGACCCGGCGTATTGGCAGGTAATGCGGCGATAGACAGCTAAAAGCTGAGAAGAGATTAAGCACACTTGATCAAAGCAGTAATTAATTCATTTCAAGGTGAAGTAGGTGTCAATGAGACTGAGAAGGTACACTTACAGAGAATGTTAGAAAATGGATTATCTAGAGGGGAGGGAAGGAAAAGTAGTTTTTTTTTTTGGTTAGGCCTTGAAGAGCACGCAATCAACATCTGACCAGTACTCGTGTCTTCATACACTGGGATGGCTGCTGAAACAGAGGGCGGTGCACTTATGGGAGTGTCCCACATGCTGTGAAGATAGTTTCTAATCATGAATCAAGACAGCAAACCAGGCGTTTTTGTTACAGCAAGCGAATGCAAACAACTCAGTCTTTTTTGCATACAAGAACATAGGATGGGACTGCAAGGAACGACCAAGAACGAGATTGATGTAGAAAATTAAAGAAACCATAAGGAGACGCGGGCTGACCATGGCACACGCGACGTTTTGATCAGAAAAACAACTTTAACTCACCTTTCCCCTCCCCTCCCCCCTCACGATGTTTAACGGCCTAAGTAGAAATGACAATAGATAGAGATTGATTGAGTAATTGACATATAGGGAGACATAGAGACATACATACAGACAGATAGATAGATAAATAGATAGATAGATAGATAGATAGACAGACAGGAAGGCAGACAGATAGATAGATAGCTTATATAGATTAGATATATAGATATATTAGAATAGATAGATAAATAGATTGATAGATATATATATATAGATATATATATATAGATAAATAGATAGGTAGATATGTAGATAGATAAATAGATAGGTCAAATAAGCGTTTGTTTATTCCCTTTTAGCTTCTAGTTGCACTTTCTGCGCTTGTTATCATACATATATAGTACTTCCGCTAAACAAAAATGGCGTAGAAAATGAATTTATTTTCTTTGTGTGCTAATTGATAAACGG
Source organism: Meghimatium bilineatum (assembly GCA_034231615.1). Lineage (NCBI taxonomy): Eukaryota > Metazoa > Mollusca > Gastropoda > Stylommatophora > Philomycidae > Meghimatium > Meghimatium bilineatum. Next base: position 46,531,902 of record CM067304.1, read on the forward strand.
ATTTCCTATGAAAGCAATGGAAAACTACAGTAGTAATGTGACTAGTAATTCTATTTTGGATATGTCGCTCAGGAGACTGCGAAATCGAACTCAAAGAGAAGAATTGCAATGGTGATGTTGAAACTGGTGCAAATGAAAAATCTTTGACAAAGTAACAAAAAATAGCTAAATTATGTATGATCAGTACATGCATAATTCCAATAGTACTATACGGTTGTGAGGCATGAACAATAATAAAACAATGGCACTATACGGTTGTGAGGCATGAACAATAAATAAAACAATGGCACTATACGGTTGTGAGGCATGAACAATAAATAAAACAATGGCACTATACGGTTGTGAGGCATGAACAATAAATAAAACAATGGCACTATACGGTTGTGAGGCATGAACAATAAATAAAACAATAGTACTATACGGTTGTGAGGCATGAACAATAAATAAAACAATGGCACTATACGGTTGTGAGGCATGAACAATAAATAAAACAATGGCACTATACGGTTGTGAGGCATGAACAATAAATAAAACAATGGCACTATACGGTTGTGAGGCATGAACAATAAATAAAACAATGGCACTATACGGTTGTGAGGCATGAACAATAAATAAAACAATGGCACTATACGGTTGTGAGGCATGAACAATAAATAAAACAATGGCACTATACGGTTGTGAGGCATGAACAATAAATAAAACAATAGTACTATACGGTTGTGAGGCATGAACAATAAATAAAACAATGGCACTATACGGTTGTGAGGCATGAACAATAAATAAAACAATGGCACTATACGGTTGTGAGGCATGAACAATAAATAAAACAATGGCAAAGAGAATTCCTGCTTTCGAATGAGATGATACAGAAGACATTTACGTATACTATGGACAGCTAAAAAAAAACAAATCAAGAAGTGTTATGATCAATAAACGTTGAAGAGGTTTTGGGTCCTTAACAACAGCTTAACTAAGAAACTGTATTTTTTTAAAAAATATAAAGAGACATAACAGCATGGAAAGATTAATTAGAGGAAGGCAGAGTTAACGGCAACAGAGGAAGAGTGCGCCCAAAACGATGATCATGCAGTGATATATCCGATTGCTTAAACATGTCTCTATCTGCGGCAGGTCAACTCGCCCAGAATCTCGGAGTGTTCAGAGAATCCATAAGGAAGACCATGATCTGGAAAGGATATGTCACATTAAACGTGAGCTAGGCGGCAAGCATATATAGTAGTTTTTGAGCTAGGTGGCAATAATATATATTACTTTCTAATCCAAGTGGCAAGCATATATAATACTTTCTGAGTCAAGTAGCAAGCATATATATTACTTAATGAGCTAAGTGGCAAGCATATATAGTACTCTCTGAGCTAAGTGGCTAGTATATATAGTACTTTCGGAGCTAAGTGGCAAGCATAAATATATCTTTCTGAGCTAAGTGGCAAGCATATATATATATATATATATATATATATATATATATATATATATATATATATATATATATATATATATATATATATATATATATATATAATACTTTCTGAGCTACGTGGCAAGCATAAATATATCTTTCTGAGCTAAGTGACAAGCATTTATATTACTTTCTGAGCTAGGTAATAAACATTCATAAGACATTCTTAGATCAAATGCAATCATAAGTAGAGCTTTTATGTCAAACAGGAAAGCCAGAAAAAATGCAATGACGGACTGTACTTAGGTCAATTATTTTTCTACGGAGTGTATTTTTCGAATTACCAACATTTTTTGGTATTTATTTATTCTTGCATGTTTTACTCACAAGTTTGACTCAGAAACTTCACTCACAAGTTTCACTCAGAAACTTCACTCACAAGTTTCACACAGAAACTTCACTCACAAGTTTCACTCAGAAACTTCACTCACAAGTTTCACACAGAAACTTGACTCACAAGTTTCACTCAGAAACTTCACTCACAAGTTTCACACAGAAACTTCACTCACAAGCTTCACCCAGAAGCATCATCCACAAGCTTTACTCAAAAGCTTCACTCACGGTTTACCCACAAGCTACAATCACAAGCAAGAATTCAGTCCTCAGCGGGTCCTCGCGGCTGCCTCTATGAATTCAGTCGTCAGCGGATATGGTACTATTTTTAACGATAGTGTTGGACGGGCCCTTTTTGCACTAAGCCTATGTGTTCTCGTACCATGTAGGACCTATGTTTGTTTTTCCGTTTGATAAGCGTTCTTGTTTCCTTCAGTAATGTTCCGCGATGGAAATCACTTCATTTCGTTTATGCCTGTTTCAGAGAACGTTATGAAAATTTTTATATTGTTTAAGAACTTATTCCTTTATTTATAGCCCTGCAGCCCAATATTCCGACATGGCGCGTTACTAATAAATATGCCCAGGAGAGCTACTATGACACTGACAAGATCCCCTTCCCCGGAGATTGTCTCAACAGACTAAGAGTACACTTAGATAAGGGTGAACAGTAACTCACCAAATGACCATCAGATAATAAGATCTACTAAAGTGTAGGTCAGGAGCTTCAGAAGCTCAGTGGTTAGTTCACCAGCAGGGCAGCTATACATACAACTTAAAGGTCCTAAAGAAAGACCATGACTTTACTTCTGGAATCTTATATTTTTGTATAACCCACAGATTATATATGGTACTGTCCTTTTAAAAAAAAAGTGTGCATATTGATGTTTCTTCTTTTTCTTGTTTAGTTTATGCGACAGTAACATGCGCTGCTGTATATATCTAAGAATATATTATAAATAAATAACTATGTCGTACTAAATCTGCTTCTGCTAATAAAACTATAATAAAAAGAATTGTTTAAAAAACAAAAGAAATTAACCAAGATTAATGACGTTTTGATCTAAGATCTTCTTCAGAACAAACATGTAATATTACATAAATAGATAACCCATAATACTATTGTTTTCAAATAATTTTTTCAATTTAGTTGCGAAATTGTGCTTTGAAAATAACTCAAAATACGAAGAGGATTGGCTTAATTGTACTTGGGTTATGCCATATGTACACCGTCCATTTCTTAGAAGTGACACAGAACCTGCTGAAAGCACCTCTTATAACACGTAACTCCGCAGCTTGAAACGATAATCCCCAGGAAAGTCCCACAAAATTCACTTTATCAGCAAGAAAGCGCAATCGGGATTCGAACCCACAAACTTTCTGAGTACAAAGCGAACACAAAGGTATGAGACGGATCTTTACGTGTTAGCTAATTTTTAACAGCTTTCAATAAGATCAAGGAATAATTAGAATGTGGAAAATCTATTATTTTTGTTGAAGATATTTGCTTCCTGGGGAGATCGTTAATGGATATATATATATATATATATATATATATATATATATATATATATATATATATATATATATATATATATATATATATATATATATATATCCATTGATTTTATAATATATATATATATGAAGACGTTTCATCCAGGGAGACGTATTCTTTCTAGAACGTAGTATTCCTTAGGATATATCCATAACATACGTCAACAATTAGGGGAGGGCGGGATTTTAAAAAGTTTGACAGATGTTAACGTCGACAATACCATTTTATACACAATTAGTTGTTTGAATTTGGAAAAACAATTTGTAAAATCTGAATTAGAACGTGTCTTTTCTGATCTAGAAAATGTTAAAATGGTCAGGTTAAATAAAAGTTGACATACTTAAAGAAGGGAGGGAGGGGGAATTTCCATGTATTCGTGGCAGTTATTGACAGGGGGAAAGTGAAAAATGGGAAAAGGATTGTTGACGTTTATCTAGATGGCCGCTTTTACTTTTCTTTACTTTTCTTTCAGTTTACTTTGTATTAAGTACTGGGCCTCATTGTGATTTTATTGTTGATAGAATCTGCTGTTTCAAAACTTTCCTGGTCAACCGTTACAAGAAATGTGTCATCTGCATATGATCTATTACGTTTCTTGTTACACTGCTTGCAGGTGTGGGATTGGGGGGGGGGGTCATATTAAGAAGATAACGATATATTGAAGATTAGTATTGAAATGATTGAAATAATGGGCAATAGCAAAGAAAGAACGAAATATCACCATCTCCATCGATAATAAACACCTTAAACAGGTAAAGGAGTTCACTTACTTTGACAGCATTATGTCGAGTGAAGGGAAAAACAGTAGAGAGATACAAAATAGATACAACAAAATATAGCAGATCCTATGACAGATGACACGTATTTTTAAAAACAAAAATGTAAACATAAACACTAAAGTTGCATTATACATATGTACAAGACTATTATTATCCCATCACTGTGCTACCAGTATCAAACCTGGACAATGACAGCACAAGACAAAAGAAAAATAGTGACAGCAGAAATGACATGTCTATGAAGAATATTCAGAGTATCATTAAAAGATATAATTAGAAACGATAACATTTGACCGATAATCAAAACAATACCAGTATTGGAACACATCAAAAGACAAAATCTCAAGGGGTTTTCACACATTTCCAGACTACCAACAGACAGCATGCCACAGATGGCAATGACACATATGCATCACGCAATAAAGCCATAGGCAGACAATGTAAAAGATGGACAAAAGGTATCAAAGAAGCCACAGGAACAAGCTTACTAAGGGGACAAAGAAGGTCATCTCCATACAACCCTTCTATACCTGACCACAGCGTACAGATCGATAGATAAATAGATAGATTTATTGATAGATATAGATAGAAAGATAGATTAGGTTAGTTTAGGTGAACTAGATTAGGATAAATATATAGATTATATTATATTATATTATATTATATTGTATTGTATTGTATTGTATTGTATTGTATTGTATTGTATTGTATTGTATTGTATTGTATTGTATTGTATTGTATTGTATTGTATTATATTATATTATTATATTATTATATTATATTATTATATTATTACATTATTATATTATTATATTATTATAGGATAATATTGTACACGCATACAAATGTATTAAAACGTTTATGTCTGTAAATGTTTATTAAAATGTCGCATTTAATTTTGTAAGAAGACACATTGTATTTTTCTATTTTACAGAAATACATTGATGTGGACATTTTTGGCACATGTGGCAAGCCCTGCAATTCTTGCAAACAGCAATTCTCTTCGTACAAGTTTTACCTGTCCTTCGAGAACTCTCTATGCACAGACTACGTTTCTGAGAAGTTCTTCAAATTGTTCTCTCAAGATCTACACGTTGTACCTGTTGTAAGGGGCGGTTCTGATTACGATAGATATTTTGACAATCGTACTTATATCAATACTGCTCACTTCAAAGGTGCTAAAGAATTGGCGCTCCATTTAAAAAACTTGGCCGCTGATTTGGAAACTTATAGCAAGTACTTGGAATATATGGATTTATACAAACACTACTGGGATTTAGCAGAGATTACATGTGGCCTTTGTGAATATTTACATACGCACAATACATCAAGTATAAAATCGTATAACTTAAATTCATGGACAATGGGTGGCGCTTGTCATAAACCCAACGATTTGTAGAATTGTATACTTTGTGCACGTATCTGGGACTATCGCTTGAGTTAGTGTGTTATGTATTCGAATACAATAACTAAGATGTATCGAGGAGTCTAGAAGAAAATAGAAGACTGCAGTCGGGATTTGAAACAGGTCCATTCAGCTGGCAGCTATTCGCCTAGCAACTTAATTCACCACCAGCATTCAGCCGAAATAAGAACTATTGTTGTATAGTCAGATCGAATACTGTCCAGAGACGGCGTGTTATATTGAAAGCAATGAGCACATACGAACAACGTTCAACGAAGTCAATTTTTATAATCTATTATGTAACATTTTCTGTCCATTTGTTTCCAGAAAATAACGAGTGGCAAAGAATAACACTTTCACATTCCATGAATGTTATCAGAGGCGAGTAAGAAGAGTATATGAAGATCACATATCGAGGGCCTACCACTCTCACAGTGCGTCACAGTTTTAAGTAATTTGCGGTGATCGTAATTAATGTTTTAGTAGTTTGTAATGTCATCGCGGAATGCGAATTTTTTGGTAGTTGGTGTGACGTCACACTGCCGGTTCATTTCTATTAGCGAAATGATTGCCGTATCGATGGTGAACTCACATTTCACTGATAAGGATGCAGTATATTTGAAAGAAAGACATATAGAGTTTAGAATAGGTGAGGGGGTACCCATTGCTCCTAAACTCTAGGATCATCCCTTCTCCTCCGATGCGTGTAACAATCCTATACATACAATTACCCAGAGAGAGAGAGAGAGAGAGAGAGAGAGAGAGAGAGAGAGAGAGAGAGAAGATAGACATTTTCTTTCTGATAGCAAAATAGTTTAAACCTCAAATGTAGTAAGGGGAGACAAAAATTAGATAATTATAACCGAGGTGTAAGAGATTATTTCCCCGGAAATACAGTTAACAAGAATGTTTTTCCTTTTCTAATGTTGACATTTTTTGCAAGGTTATGAACTAGTGGAAACCAGTTTTGTGTTAATAACAACCAAGCAATATCGTTTTAGTTTGCAACATTTAATTACTAGGCCTATGGAGAATTGAAGAAAATATAGAAGATTTATAAAATCACGGATATGAAGGTAGGATGTAGTGAATATTCACGAGAAACACTGCGCAACAAAATTTTTTTTTTTTTATCAAGTATAAAATTAGTCAATTCCTACTGAAAATGGGTTGAAAAAAACGAATATGACATCAGAAAATGTTTATTAGCTCTAGTTTTTGAGTTATTGTAATTTCAATATTTGTATTAAAAATCCTATTTCTTATTGTTTCCTTTTCCTCTTGTATACCACTTCTGGAGCTTCTCTTGTGACATTCCAGCAGTAGTCAGCAAGCTTGGATGTTTTCCACTTACCCTGGTACCTTTTTTCCATCAATGCAATGTCTTGGTGGAAACGCTCCCCATGTTCATCACTTACTGCACCACAATTTGGAGGGAAGAAATCAAGATGAGAATCCAGGAAGGGGATCTTAAGTGACATGTTGCAACCTAATTGTTGATATGCTGTCAGAAGTTCATTAATAGCAACAGGATAGTTCTCACTTCTATGATTTCTCAGGAAATTTTGTACAACACATTTGAAAGATTGCCATGCACCTTTCTCATTCCCATGAATAATGGCATCAAAATGCTCATCTTTCAACAGTTCCCTTATCTGTGGGCCTACAAATAATCCTTCCTTTATTAGGTGATGAAATTTTTTCCTCAAGTACTTAAATGCCTCTCCCTCCCTATTCATGCCCTTGATAAAGTTCTTCATTAGCCCCAATTTAATATGAAGAGGAGGTAGAATTATTTTATTTCTATCAACCAAAGAAATTTGCTGTACATTCTTTTCACCAGGCTCCATAACCTTCTTATCAGGCCAAGTTTTCCTAATGTAATGAGAAGTTCTCTGTCGACTGTCCCATTCACACAGAAAGCAACAATATTTTGTGTAACCTAATCTCATGCCAAGTAAAATTGCAATAACTTTCAAGTCTGCACAAATCTGCCACTGATGATCATCATATTTTATTGCTTTAAGAAGTAATTTCATATTTTCATAAGTCTCCTTCATGTGGACAGCATGGCCTATAGGGATAGAAGGTAATGAATTGCCATTGTGTAGCAAAACTGCTTTCAAACTTAACTTTGATGAGTCAATGAATAACCTCCACTCTTGTTGTATGTGCTCTATTTTCAAAGCTTCCATAAGCCCATTAACATCATGGCAAGCAACAATGCTATTATTCATTGTGACAAATGGAGTTAGAGATTTCTGACGTTCTCAGTACATAGACACCTTAACATTTTTTTCCAGGAGATTCCACTGCTGAAGTCTTGATGCAAGAAGTTCAGCTTTTGTTTTAGATAAGTCAAGATTTCGAATTAAGTCACTTAGTTCATTTTGAGAAATTCTATGTAGAATATCAACAGAACCTATTGGTGTGAATTGAGTATCTTCCTGTTCAAACTCAGGTTGTATTTCTTGACCACAATCTGCATCAAGCTCTATAACTTTCTGGTTGGGTGAGGTAGGAACAGGCAGATCTTTTCCATGTGGTACTGGCCGTATAGCTGATGGAATATTGGGGTAATTCAAAGTCCACTTCTTCTTTTTAGATATTCCGTGTTGGAGAGGAGGCACCATACAAAAATAGCAGTCACTTACATGATCTCTCGGCTCTCTCCATATCATAGGAATCGCGAAAGGCATTGACCGCACTTTGCCATTCAGCCAACCATAGAGTTTCACAGTACATGTAATACAGCAAATGTGAGGTGCCCAGGGTTTGTCTTGATCACCTATCTTACAACCGAAGTAAAGATGATATGCAGTTTTAATTAAAGGTGTAATTTTCCGTTTTTGAGACGACAACGTCCCCTCGCCACAAACATAGCAAAAATTGTTAGCACTATTAACGCACTTTCGTGACATTATGGAATGCAATCTTTATACAAATTCAGACATTTATAGCACTGGAAAATAAAATATATATATACTACTTGAAAATATTAATTATATACACATGTTGAAATATGTGGTTTGTTTTTTACATCAACACACGATTTAAACAATATAGTGGCCATTGAGAGAAGTCGCACGGTGTCAATATGCATTCGTCGCTGAATACATTTTTCGTCAGAAAAATTTTCCACTTTTTTTCGACACAATAAACAAGGAATATCACAACAATAAGAGCAAACTGAGAATTTTTAATGTGATATTCGTTTTTCTCACCACATTTTCAGTAGGAAATTATTATTTTCATGTCTGTAATATTTTTTATGTGTTGCGCAGTGAAATCGCTAGTTGATGACTAAAAGACTTAAGATATAATAGTAAATCATTTCGTGAACGGAAGTTAGTTACTCTCTCAACCAGGGTTGCCATTTTGGTGATTTTCGCACCAGATCTCGTGCTTTTTCATATCATCTGGTGCTAAAATCTTTGAAATAGCGCCAAAATTTAAAATTGCTATTGTTCATTTGCATATTCACAACCATTCCAGGATCTTTGCAGTGACTACACTACTATTTAATTTACATTTATGTATAATTATGAATAAAAACTACTCACATCATTTCATGGCACAATGGCTAAATGATTCGATATTTAAAAAATTATTAATTAGAGTTGAAAGACATGACATGAAGTGTTATTGCACTTATTGTAAATGTACAATAGCCGCGAAGGTAAAAGATATTGAGAGAAGAGACAACAAAACACAAGAAAACTAAACAACCATTCCATGAACAAACACAACTTTCATTTAACATTCTCAGTAATGACGCTAAAGCAACAGAAGCAGGTATATCTTTGTTAGTAGCTGGACATTGTTCCTTAAGAGTAGTCAATCATTTAAGTGAATTCTGTAAGGTACACTTTGGTGACAGTAAAAGATGCAAGAACATAAATCTTAGAAGATCACAGTGTAGTTCAGTTGTTTCAAATGTGCTCGCACCATATTTACAAAAAAGACTTGATATCTGATATTGGAAACAACAAATTCAGCTTATTAATTGATGAAAGTAATGATATTAAAGCAACTTATGCTACTTGGTATAGACATAAGATATTTTTCCTTGAAAAGAAAACAATTTAGTGTTACTTTTTTAGGCTTAGTAAAACTATGTGACTGTTACGCTGAAGCAATATGCAATTTTCTGAAAGAATGTTTGAAGAATAATGGACTTGAGTTGCAAAGACTAGTTGCACTAGACACTGATAAAGTATCTGTTATGACAATGGAGTGTACACAAAATTAAAGTCTGAAATTCCTCATCTGATCCTAGTTATATGTGTCACATGCTACAGTTGAGTGCCTTCACAGGAGTCTAGAGTTCATGATAGGAGAAAAATACAACTGGTTTTCTCACTTATCATTTCGTCAAGCAAAGTACAGTGAGATTTTTGCATTAATAAATGATGGGCAACCACCACATAAGCTTATTGAACCAAGTCAAAAATGATAGAGAGACTAGTCCTTTTTGGTAAAAACATGTTGATAGCACTAAACTCAGGAAAAAGACACATAAAATGTAAATAATTTTTTTCTGTGATTATGCAAACTGGAACAATAATATATATAATATTAACTGATATTACTAAATGATAATGTATTCTCTTGTATTATTTAAAGGAAAATAAGTGGTGCTTTTTTAGTGCTTCCCAAATTCTTTTAGTGCTTTCTGGTGCTTTTTAGAGACATTTCTAGTGCTTTTATGATGAAAGGAGTTGGCAACACTGCTCTCAACACAGGACAGTGAAGATCTATTCACGAATGAGAGAAGTAGAAAAAAAATTACCTAATGGCTTGGACACAGTAAGTTGCCAAATTCCCGGGTATCAAGCTGTACATAGATAGTCGGACTAGATTGGAAAGAGAAGGAACTCACAAGAAACGAACTAGACACAAGAAGAAAGAAGATCATACAAGAACCATCATAAGATATATAAGGCTACACCAGAGAGAAACATTGTAAGAGATGAAGAAATTGAATTAGGAGAAACAGAACTACACAAGTCAAGAATGAACCAGAGCACAAGGTTTGTTAAAGATGTGAAATTGTTTTGATCTGCAACCTGGGACACGTATTCGTGAGTAGACAATAGTTAATTAATTCGTGATTTAATTAGTAGACTAGTTAGAAACCATAAGGTGTGTAGTAAATAATTATCAGTTCACGAGACGACATTTTTAGAAATATGAGTAGAGATAGTGTAAGGGACAGTGTGTACAGACAGCGAAATTGTTGTTAATAGCGAAATTGTTGTTAATAGCGAAATTGTTGTTAATAGCGAAATTGTTGTTAATAGCGAAATTGTTGTTAATAGAGCACGTATTAAGGCTGTCAACGGGCATTATAAAAATAACTGAATTATTGAAACATAGCAGAACCCAGGAGGGATTCTTTCAGATAATCTGTATAGTAATTGTGGTGATAGAATAGACATCAAGGTTGCCAATGGATATTATAGAAATAACTGGAACATGTCTTTTAGTTGATATTCTGCAGATAATAAGTCAAGTTGAGATATGAAGATAATTTAGACATCAAGGCTGCCAATGAGCATTGTATAAATAATTGGTACATTAAACCTAGAAGCATTTATGAGAGATTCCAAAATTAACTGGGATAGTTATTGTGTTATGATGGAACAGACGTCAAGACTGCCAATGAATATGTAGTAAGGTAGGAGCTGAAGAGTGAAAAGCCTTAGAAGTAGAACACACCTATGTAGACAGAGTAGTGGTAGGAGATTCTGAACATAATTTGGAAATATTTACTAGTAGAGGAACATAGGACAAAAAGTAACAATTAAAAAAAATCATAGTTTCTGTAGAAGTTGTGAAACAATTAACATCAAGGACATAGACTTATGAATAAAGAGATTTAGTATTAGGAGGTTGGTTAAACCCATCATTGAACTCTTATAGGGGTGTTAGGTTAAGATGAATATTTTGTTGACTAGATAATATGACATAGTTGACTATATATCAGTTTAAAATAGACAACTACAATATCTGCTTGAGATTTAGTTATTGGGTGTAACGTATCCTACTCACTCACACCATAACTAACGTTTCAATTAGAAAAAAAATATAGACAACCTCAACGAAGCTCGTCACCCGCATCATTCTGAATTGGGCTTGAAACAATCAAGTTGTACATCTAACAACTTTGAGATTCAATATAACTCAATAGACTGCAACTACTATCTAACTAAGATTACGACAGACCAGATCGAGATTTTTAGACAAGATTAAGGAGGAATCCATCACAGGAAGAAGATAATATAGTTAAAGATCTTTTAACTGTTATAATTTTATGACATCAACCATCAATACAAACTTGATTTGACGGAATGTGGGGGAGCTACATTCATAGATGTTCATGTTAGTGATTGTCAACAAGTTACAACTCTCAAATAGGAGGGTAAGGTATGATGGTTGTAATTTGATGTAGGTACGTATGTGTTATTAATTAGACATTGATTTATAAAGTAGTATGTTTTTTATAACCATGATCGAAAACCTCTTAATCTGTGAGAGTTCAATACAGCCAATAAATAATTATACGCCTGAATATTACAGTAAGTCGACTTTTTGAGTTTATGCATAAAATAAATAAAGTGCAGGATGATTGTCATCACTTACTTGACTTTTATAAACTCACCCTGTGTCAAACTCCTCTAATTTGGAACACAAAAATGAATCACTAGAATATTTATAATAAAGAAGCACGGAATAAAATAAATAATGAATTATATATACAATGAGCTGATGAAATATATTTGGCAATGAATTCTTATTAAATAATGGATGGTACATTTGGAAACGCGATGAATTATATATACACACCTCTTTATATAATATGGTACATGCTCAAGTGTGGCATTAACTCATTACATAATTAAATATCCGCTAATAGTAACTAGTATATTTTTTCTGATAACACATTATTATAGAGAAACATAACAGCATTGAAAGAGTAATAAATGAACGCAGAGTTAACAGGGGAAGAGGGCACCCAAAGACGACGATGGTGTAGTGACATATCAGATTATTTAAACATGTCTGTAGTTGCGGCGGGTCAACTCGCCGAGAATCGTGAAGTGTTCAGATAATTCATAACTAAGACCAGCTTTTGGAAAGAATATGCCACATGATGATAATAATAGCAACACAGTCTGTTAATGATGTAATTTAATAGAATTCATAAGGATGACCAGGTTCTGGAAAGAATATGTCACGTGATGATGATGATGACTACACAGTCTGCTAATGACGTAATTTGATTGACGGCATGAAGACTGTGCGTCTTAAACAAACTTGGAAAGACAGCTTTCCTAAGAGAGAACACTCTATACAAACAACTACTGCCTTGTAGGTGCCATTGGGAGATGGAAAGGCTATGGGAGACATTCCAGATAAAAAAACTCAACCCAGCCTGCTGAAGACGCGGTGTGTTAGCCAGCAGTGGCACAGATACTGGATAAATTAGGACACACGATATTACAGAAATGTGGTCATGCGGCAATCAATCCTGTCACCATGGAGTCGCTCCTAAAATCTTTAGGAAGGAGCGAAGCCGGGTCCATTGTCTCAAAAGGGTCGACCAAGAGGTCAGAGGAAAGCAGAGTAGTGCTACTGACTAAACCAAATGCCCCAGAGTTGCTCAGTGAAATGCGGAAGGAGTGCGAAACAAAAAGCCTGAGTTGCAGGAATTCCTGAGGGAAAACCAGATCGATATTATCTGCATACAAGAAACTCACCTAAAGGACACACAGAAATTCTTTATTCGGGATTATGAGTTCTTCCGCCAAGATCGATCCACAAAAAAAGTCAAAGGAGGTATACAGACATTATTAAAAATATCACTACCAGCAATATAAGTAAAAAGATCAGGAGAAGGAGAATTGGAACAAATAACAGTGAAATCGCTGTTGCCAGGCGGAGAAATAACAATCACAAACTGATACAGCCCTACTGCCACAAAAATATAACTTTGCAAACTAAAGATAGAGGAATCGAGTCACCTAATAGTGGGTTTATTCATACTATTCGAGAACTGCACAGAATAGCTTTGAACAGACATAAGTGGAGATATCTGACCTCTGCCCTATGCGCTAACTTCAGCGCAAAAGGAAAATGAATGAATGAATAGTGGGTGACTTTAATGGTCACTCACCAAGCTGGTGCTACGAAGATATGGGTAAAATGGGTGAAGAGATAGAAGACTGGATTAAAAACAGTCTTAAATGGTTCTTTCACGTAATGAGAACCATTATTGGCCAGCTGCAGGATCATATAACATGAAAATGGAAACAGCAGGAGGCAGAGGAAAGCAAAGTAGAAGGTGGATTGAAGTAGTTACCAACATTCTAAGACGTCACAATACTACTGGATATAAAGCGACCAAATGTAGTATAGCCCGAAAACCAACCGTCATTCAATCGTGTGACATCTTTCAGCAAAAGCAGAGATAAGACAATAAATAGAAAGAGGTAAAAAAAAATGTAAAAAAGCAAAAGACAGTGCAAATTGTGTCTCTCTACTTCTACTCAGAAGTACAACATTTCTTTGATTATAAAAAAATCTTTACAATCCCACACCGTTTCAGAAGAATTTATCGTACTGACCACTTATAAATATTTTAGAACCTTATTGCAACAATCTCGTTATACGGTCGACTTAAAACATATTCCTCTCAGTGATAGCATAGTTCAGATGAGCATTGATGAGATGGTGAATAATGAGAGAAATAAACTGTGTTCGAAGTTTAAAACACAGAGTTTGCAACTGGATGTGTCTACATTCTCTGAAAATGAATTTATGCATGTCCGTTTTGTTGAAGATGACAAAATTAATGAAGAAATGTTTTTTTTGCTAAAACAATGGAAACGACGTAAAAGGAGACTCGGTTTTGGAATGGCAAAGAATTATTTCTTATCAGTGAGATACACATAACAAACATACTCACGCGTGCAATGGGTTGTCCGTGATTGGTGACCACATGGGTTTTACTGCATATCTAAAACAGACTGTGTCTAATGTTAGAAAGCTTACCGAGTTGTTCATATATCACATCGTGTGACAAAAAAAGATCATTGGTCCTCTGCATGTCTCTCTCAATATAGTTGTATCCTCCATTAACAAAATCAATGCCCATTCACTAAACTTGTTTTTTTCCGTCAGCAATATTTCCAAGTCTTGATAAGGATGAAGATATGTATACAACGTCTGTGCAACTTACAATTTACAGATGACTTTGATATTGTGGCTGATGGTGAGAAAGAACTTCAAGATGTCTAAACTTGAAATAAAAACAATGGTATGGAAATAAACATCGAGAAAAACAAAATAATGGTAACAGAGATGACAACATGACTCCTGTTCACATGTGGGTAAATAGACAGAAATTAGAATTTGATACATTGAAATACTTAGGATCTTATATGAGCAGCGATGGATGCATTAACGAAGAAATAAATATTAAACTTGAAATAGCGTCGGCTGCAATGTCCAGATTAAATACCATATAGAAAAGAAGAAAAAATAGAACAGCGAAGATAAACTTATATAAATCTCTAATAATATATATTTTTTGCATGGTTCTGAGAGTTGGACAATTACAGCGAAAATAGAGAGAAGAATATAGGCGTTTGAAAGCAAATGTTAGACACATTTTGCATCCAGTTTTACAAAACAAAAGCAACATATGCGTTAAAAGCAAAATAAATACTCATGCAGGCAAACAAGAATATCTTTGGCAGTAGTGAATCATCGAAAACTTGTGTGGTTTGTCTACGTCACGAGGCACGATTCTACGGTGGGGGTGAGTGGGTGGGGGTAGGTGTGTGTGGGTGTGGCTGAATATCGTATCCATAGAGCTACGAAAAAAAGTAATGACAAAAAAATAGCCTAATTCTAATAGCTAAACAAAACAGTTCTAAACCACAGGGCGTACAAAATTTGACACAAGCCTCGAACTGGGACGAGTCTACAATCTTGAGCGATAGAGTATTACTCATACAATGAAACTATGACGATCTATTATTCTCCCACAATTGGTATTCAGGTCGTGTGTGGGTCTTTCCATTTAGTAATATAATATCGACACAATCAATCAACGTTTGACTCAAAATAGGACAACCTCTCGTACAATAATGAATTTCGCGAATGTGCTTTCGAAGAACTCCCTGCTACAGAGAAGAATATAACAATATGTAGTGTGTATATTCGTTCATTCTAGTCGGCCACCCACGTGTTAATGTAAACTACACTGAATGTGCCAGGGAGATTGGGGATTTACCTCAAAGACATGAGAACCTACAGAGAACCACTGAGGACGCTAGAAACGAAGTGAGAACCCTCATTGCAAAGTTTGCAAGAAGGGCAGACACAAAACCATTCATTAGTGAAATAGCGACACAAGTTGTCATATACTGTATGTGCTGTTGTGTGGACAATTCCAATTATCAGGCACTTATCATATACAGAAGTAACACAGTTAGCTATTGTTCGGACGGTCAGTGTTATGACGGACGACGAACAAGGCGATTTACATGTCTAGACTACTAGGAACCATCTCCTTGAAGTCCGTGACGATGGACGACCGTATAGGTGTCAATATTTATCTAGTTCGCCATAAAGCTCGGAGCGACTTGATCTGTTTACTTTACCATTAACTCACACCTATTTAAGTAATCGTTTCATTGAAGTGTTGATCCGGTGGAACAAACACATCAATTGATACCTCCCACCCGGCTCACGATCCATTTCATTATGACCGGATACAAGGGGAAGTGTCACTGGAGGCATTCCGACACCCAACAGGATAGAGAACGGCAGAAGAACTGAAAAAATACCCAAATCTAAAAGAGCAGGCACTATCTAAAAAAACAAACATTATCCAGTAAAACCCCACTGGGAATTAATCACACCAGAAATAGACATCAAATTAACTAGCTGTATTAAAAATCAAAGCAAACAAGAAATTAGGAACATAGCCATCAATCACATCAATGTTTACACACAAAATAACCTAAAAGTATTCACGGACGGATCAAAAGGAGAGGAAGAACCAACTGGAGCTGGAATAGCAATACCAGAATGGAAGATCAAGAAAGGATACAGCATCACAGAAAATACGTCAATTTACATCGCTGAGTTAATAGGCACAGAAAATGAGGCACAGAAAATGTTTAAGAACGAGAATGCCTGGATAGCTGTAAATAATGAGAGTGTAACAAGGGAGTGACAATGAAATATGATTAGATAATAATTTTAATTATATGCTTGGAATGTATATGGAGGAGTGAGGGAATATACAACTAGGGAATGAATGAAAACTAGGATACTATCATAAATGTATGCCAGCGAATATATTTTTATAAATATATATATATATATATATATATATATGATATGTATATAGGGGTGTATGTGTATGTGCGCATATATACATCTGTGTGCATACGTATATATGCTACATTAAATTATAAATAACTGTGAGTATATATATATATATATATATATATATATATGTGTGTGTATTGTATGTATATCTATGATGTATGCATCATAATCATTGATAATTATATTGTTTCTTTAATTTAAAAAAAACCCCACAAAAACAATAATTCCACAGGTACAATCAGCAGACACCCCTAGAAGCTCATAGATAATAGCCAATCAAGACAAAAACAACAAAAGAACAGCCCAGAGATGACGCAACACAACAAATAGGAACACCAACTAGGCAATAAAAAGTCCTTTTCAGGGCTACCGCCTCTACCATATTTAATTTGAAAAAATAAAAAAAAAATTCCACAGGTACAATTAGCAGCCGGTCCTGCACGACCAATACCAATCTACACAACTATACAACAAAAACAACATAAGATCAAGTCCGAAACAACGAATGGACAAATAGCAGCAATAAGAAAGATCACCAACTAATCACTAAAAAGTCCTTTTAAGGACTAACACCTGAAACATCCCACCAATATCAGGGAGACAGGCAGAGCCACACCATAGTCCTTTTAAGGATTGCAGCTAGGAGACACGTCGGCGAACCTGGACGTAGAAACAAGTACTAGCATCAACCAGGCAGATAAGCCACAAACAACAAAGGTCTCCAAACGCCCTGATATAACCAATATGGACAACAGTCCTAGGTTGAAAAAGACGGGCCTTCGAGAAAAAGGCGGATCAACAAACAAATAAAAGTGTTGATCCATTGCGGTACATTAGAAATGACCAATGACATTTATTATTATTTATTCCTTTATTTTTCTTTGCTGTTATGACGCCATCAGATATGATAATGCCCTTTTATTGAATGTTCTTTAGTTTGTCAGAAGTGACAGAATTCTCATACCAAGGAAGTAATATAACAACAGACGGCAAGAGCAGCAAAGAAATACACATTAGATGTAGTAAATCATACCAAGCCTTAGGGCAAATGACACCAATCTTCAGAAACAAAAACGTAGATTTTAACATCAAAATAACACTATTCCAAACGATTATTATGACAACACTGTGCTACCAAATGCCAAACATGGACAACGACAGCACAAGATAAACGTAAACTTGGGACAGCTGAAATGGCATGCTTACACAGAATCCTAGAAATATCGTTAAGAGACAGGATGAGGAATGAGGACATCCGACAAAAAACCGGCACCACCCCAATCTTAGAATGCACCAAGAGACAACAGATCAAATGGTTTGCAAACATCAGCAGACTACCATCAGACAACATACCACAGCAAGCTATGTTACACAGATACAGCGAAGGCAGACCTAGAGGTCGACCACGAAAACGATGGACCACTGAAATAAAAGAGGCGACAAATTTCACAATATACTCAGCACACAGAAGTGCCGTCTCCAGAAAACTCTTCCACCCCTGATGCCGAAAGGCAACAACGGGTTTCAGCGAATATAGTCAATATTTTATTGCGATTATTATTTAGATGTGGAGAAAGTTGTTTGTGAAACGTGTGAAAGTCTGGAAAGAAAAATATTGTAAATTTAATTGTATAAAGCATGAGGTTTGGAATTTAGTGCTGTCACGTGCATTAGAATATATTCAGATCGGGGAGCAGGGTTGAACGCTATATCTATTGTCTATTGTCTTTCCCCAGGTCGATTGTGATCCACTCTTGCCGTTAAACGTAGGGGTGATTGGAGCTCGAGCTTGCGTTCTAAAGCCAGATGTGTGGCCTCGGCTGTGCTATGACCGTGTCTGTTCAGGTTGTCCCTGACGTTTTCTATTCATCTTTTCCGTGGTCTTCCTCTGGCTGTGTGCCCTGATCTCATTTGGTTATATGATTGTACGGGCAACTTTTCGCGATGCATTCTCACAATGTGGCCAAACCACTTGATCTCTCTCTATGTAATCTGTACAAGATATTATACCTATTCTTTCCCTGATATATTCATTTCGTAATATTTGAAGCCTTTTGACGCCAGCAGCTTTCCTCAAGAAATCTCACATGTCACTATCTTTCTGTAATGTGTAACTCTATACTATTGACGCTAAAGTAGTCTTTCTACGTTGTTCTGCGTTGTTGGAACTTGGTGCAATGAATAAGGTAGTCTTTCTACGTTGTTCTGCGTTGTTGGAACTTGGTGCAGTAAATAAGGTAGTATTTCTACGTTGTTCTGCGTTGTTGGAACTTGGCGCAGTGAATAAGGTAGTCTTCTGTTGGTTTATTTTGAACCATGCGGTTGGAAGTCGGAGTTTAAGGTATTTTTTGTTAGTATGCATTTTCAGCAGGTCCTGCATTTCAGGTCTTCTTGTGGGTTCTTTAAGCATGGAGAATGCATGTCTGCCCTTGGAGCTGTTTGTCCATGTTTATGCCCATTCTTGGTTGACTCTCCTCCTAATAATGGCTTTGATTTCTGATTTTGCTAGTTCTATCTTTACTGCGTGTTCTTCTTGTTTTAGCTTCTTTATCGGCCAGCTCATCCCAGCTATACGCACATGCGCAGGAATCCACATTATGGTTAAATTTTCCCCCTTGTTATGCAATGCTGTGTTTAGGCGGAGTATCTCTTCCACCAGATCGGGCCGTTCACTATCTTTCTTTAGTTGCAGTGCCTGTGCTGAGGACAGTGAATCCGTTAGGATTGTGATAGAGTGGCTAGAACACACTAGCCACAAAGTGGACAGAGAAACAAAGAAAATAGTCCAACAATATATAAGTAGAACTAAGGAAATAATCTAACAAGAAACTCAAATGATAAAGGAAAATACTGCAACATAATACACATAGGAAGATTATAGATTCACACAAGATACATGTAGATAACACAATACATACTAACAGTGAAACTCGAGTAGTTTGACAATAGGAAAGACAAACCGGGTACAACCCAACATCAAAATAGGGACACTAGATTCCCAAACACTCACGAAACACGACAGATATTAAATAGAACAAAACAAACAAATCAAAAATTACTCCCACAAAATGAGAACACCTCAAAATGGTCCAAAATGCCCAAATAAGACAAGTAAATCAAAACGGCAAAGGTTTCGCACAAAAAACCAGTCAAAACTAAATTGATAGATTGGGTAAACAACCCAACAGGAGCCGAGACAAACAATGGACATAAACTGAGAACAGATAACACCTCACACAATTACACAAACATGACTGTACAAGAACACAGAGGAGTCCCACAAACACACCCCTCTACGATCGTATGCACACCAATACACAACAACAAACAACCACATGATTGTTCCGACATAAGTGAGTTTCATTCCAACTCAACACACCAAAATCGCACCATAAGACAACTACACGATTATGCAAACAGGAGTTTCATCACAATACAACACACACAACAAACACTTCCCCTTTCAAGAACAACCACAAGGCTGCGCAAAAAGGAGTTTCAACAAAACAACCCACCATCCCCTCATTAACAACCACACGATTATTCAGGACCGGAGCTTCAAAAAAAATAAAAGTTATAGACCCACACAACCAATAAACAAATCCCACACCAACTCCACCTTATGATAGTGCAGAGCCAAGATGAGTTTCAACCCACAATCACTCACACAAACAGACAATGAACTCACAAGAAACAGAATTTGTTTGTTTGTTAAATGAGGGATTAAAGTCTCTTAGCCGAGGCACGTACCTTTCAACTTAAGACAGAAGTCTATTTTGGTTATATCAGGCCGTATTAGATTCTACCTAAATGTGACCTAATGGTCCGGGTGTTTGGAAAGCCGTGCGTGATATTGCTATAAATTATCTATATTGCTAGATGGAGTATATGTTTATTTTTGGCGAAGATGCCTTTTATCTAAGTGTGACTCTATGGTCTGGGCGAATTGAGAACCGTTCAAGAAACAGAACCAGACAGGAACGCAAAATATACCCAACAGGGCACCCGAAATGACATGTCTAAACACCGAAAACTTCCTACCACTCAGAGGGCATCCAACCGTCTATGTCATTTAATTTCCCTTCTACGAAGATCGATGGAGCAATTGTGAGGGGTTGTCATATCTCGTCACGGCATAAACAATTACACGATCAGATTACAAAGAAAAGTAGGAACAATTCACAATACATAGTTTATGCAACCAAGTAACAGTCACAAAATAATAGGACGCGTCTGACAGGACAAACATCATGAAGTGCAGTGGAATTAGAAAATGCCAACGACCGAACTACCGTCAAATGTTGGCAAACAGAACAATTAGTCAGGGGGGGGGGACGAACATAGTGGGTACAAATATTATACGATTAAAAAGGGTGGGGGTGGTGGGAGGAAAATACTGGTACTATCTATTGTCTATTGTCTTTCCCCGGGTGGTTTGTGATCCACTCTTGCCGTTAAGCGTAGGGGTGATTGTGTGATAGTATCTGGTTGCGGAACCCTTCACAGACAGGGGGTTTTAGAGTAATAAGTGAGAACCCTTCACAGATTGCAAGAGATGGACGGAGTGAAATGCAACACATTGAATGTTTTGCTCTTGTGTGAATGTTGGTACTAATACTTTAAATTGCAGACGAGTTGTTCGCGCACACGTCAGAAAGAAAGTCTGAGACAAGCTAGTACGCTTTAGCTAAAGGCAATATTATTTATCACGAGTCTGCATCTTACGCACTCGGACACGGGAGGCAGACATAACGAAACTACAGAAGTAGAAAAACTATTGTGACGCTACTATACCATACCTCAGGAAGGACAATGGGATGTTTGGATTAGGATAAGACGAGTGTCTACAAACTCACACAGAGTCCGTCTGAAATTGTGGATACTCACAACAACCAGACAATATAATTGGCAAGAGTATTAAGTTACGTAACGCTAGGGGTATAGCCTCTTACCAGAGAGGAATATCTAACGTTACGCATGGTATAATAAACGCATACAGGAGTTTTGACAGGTGATAACGTAGATGACAGTTCCCGAATAGAGGATTAGACTGCAGAGTTGAGGACGAACTCGAATAAGACTAGATTGGGACTTGTGCCTTGTGTTTATTTGCCTCTCTCATGAGTATGATGCTATTAATTGATGTATATCAACTTGTGTAAATAAACCTCATATTATTGTGAAGGAGTGCTTTGGTTAACTGATTGATGTCGAGCAGTATTACACAGATTTAGACCTGGTCACAGCACCAGTATTCCAGTAAGTCCTAAAAGGCATTTTCTTCCGTCGCAAATTATTGTGACACTGCAGATCGTCTTTCTGTCACACTAGTCTGTCCAGGACAGACAGTCAACTATATGTTTTCGGTAACAAGTTGTTTCTGTCACACATAAGTGCAGACAATGTTACTGTTACAATTGGAGCTCTAGCTTATGTTCTAAAGCCAGATGTGTGGCCTCGGCTGTGCTATGACCGTCTCTGTTCAGGATGCCCCTGATGTTTTCTATCCATCTTTTCAGTGGTCTTTCTCTGGCTTTTACCTGATCTCAATTTGGTAATATGCATGTACCGTCAACTTTTCGTGATGTATTCTCATAATGTGGCCAAACCACTTGATCTGTTCTCTCTCTATGTAATCTGTACAAGATATTATACCTATTCTTTCCCTGATATATTCATTTCGTAATCTATCAAGCCTGGTGACCCCGGCAGCTTTCCTCAAGCATTTCATCTCACATGTCACTGGTACTATCATAAGAATGAATATAGCTGGCTGAAAGACCAATTAGGGCACATATGTGTATAGAGACGTATGAAAGAAAGTACAAAGTGAAGGTATACAGGAGAGATAGATAAATTCAGAAGAGATGAATGTGTGAATACCATATTGGATGCAGAAATAGTAATAAACAAAGAAAAGAAAGACGAGACCTCCTGTCAGTGTGAATGCGTGAGTAAAAGAACATTAGAATATTCCACCAGAAAAAAAAGACTGAATATGGGCAGAGGACTAATATAAGCCTATGCATGTATGCATGAACTGGACTCGTACTGTATGGCAGTGCTCACAGAAGTCAAATCACTAGTACAGCTACTAGTAGCTGATGGATCCTGTGCACTGACTGTGTTTACTGAATGAATAATGGAGTTAGCTGCTAACATCAAATGGGCTGGTGCATCACTTCTGCCACGTTCGGAGAAGAAGCACAGATTGAATCGAGGATTCAGTAGTGTGGGTAAGGTGTAAATACTGTTAGATTTAGTCCGCATATCTGCTACTAACAGTTTCAAACAGGGCTGCTTTCATAGTTTTGATCCCGGCATCACTACCTTCTTTCTGGAGGAAAGACATGCGTGTTTTCACTAGTGGGATCACAACTGATATTGATGCCTGAGCTAAACTTATTTCACGTGTGAGTTCTCGAAATGGTGCCAAAGTAGCTACCACATTCTCCGTGACTGCCCTCTGCTGTGCCGTTAGCCCAGTTACCGAATAAATTTCAACACAGTACAGACTGATGCTGCGCTGTTGTTCTAACATACATCGTAGCATATAAAACGTTTAGTTGCATCGTGTTGTCACGTCCTGAATAAGCTGATGTTGTGGTAGGTTTCATTCATTTTAAAGTTCATGCAGACTGGTTGCTGAAAAAGGGTGTTTGAAATGTCCTACACATTTTCTTACACTACTGATGATGTCAGCAACATACTTTAGACTAAAAAGACTATCACACACACACAGCTGCAATGGCACTTCTCACGTGCAATTGACTACTCAACCAGCATCATTTCAAAATGTGCAAGCAAGTTTGTGGCCGTAGTATCTTCATCACATGCAATACAATGGAAGACTACACTGCGGAGAACAAAGGAATCTGTTAACCAATGGCCAGTGATACCCATAAATGACTGAGTGGTGTGTTCAGCTATCCACGTATCTGTTGTGAATGATATGTAATCAGTGTCAGATATCATTGCTGCAATTTTTACCTTCAGACATTTACAAATGTCAGGAATGACATGTTCAAGAAATGTACTGTCTTGAAGGCAATTCATACCTTTTTCCATTGTATGCATCAACTCTCTGAAACCTGGACGTTCAACTACTTGAAAAGGCTCCATATCTATGGCTATAATTCGGGCTACGGCAGCATTAATGCGTTTATTATTAGGACTGTGATGTCCCAAATTTTGACCCTGTCCCATGCCTGCATAATTGACTGCTGGGTACGGCTGCTTGCTTTGTGCAAATACGATACCAGATTCATCATAGATGTGGTCACCATTACACTGGCCTCCAGTGATACTTTCTTTTCCAGCATTTCGTCATAGCTTTTACTGTGCATCGATCGCCAATGGGTCTGCATTGATGATGTTGAGAAGTCTTTGGGGCGATCTGATCGTCCACGCGAGAACTGTTAGACACAAAATTTACATATTACCTTCGCTGAATCATCGTCTTTAAGCTTGATGTAATACCAAACGGCGATGTATGACTTAGATTTTGATGCCATTTTATTTTATCGGCAAAATCAAAAAAATTCAAGTCCCACAAACTCATTAAGTAATGTACCTTTAAATTTCAAAATGAATGTTTTTTCTTAAAATGCTTATTTACATCAGCAAGAAATAGTAAACTGGAAGTGCGACTGTGCTTGACCTCACGGAATATGTACAGTAAATTCATCTGACTATAGGCAACAAAAATCCGGCCTAAATCCGGAAAAATTGGACCGGAACCGGAGTCGGATTTGTAAAAATGGCCGGATTCCGGATTTACCGGAGCCGGAGCCGAGATCCTGTACACCCCTAATAAAACATGCAATCATATAGAATGACAGGAACGTATAAGAGCAGTGTTTCTAGGCGGGCAGATTTATATCTGAGACAGTAAGTTAAAGAATACATAGGTATATTGAATCATGTAACAAGAAAATAATTACATAGTCACAACAGGCAAAATTGAAGGAACAAAGACAGAGGGCGACAACGTGAGAAAATATTAGACAGTTTGACAACCTGGCACGGCAAGGAAACAACAACGACATTGATACATAATACTGTGGACAGAGAGCTGTGGAGAGCTATGACCGCCTAAGCCAGTTGGCATGGCACCTGATGATGATGATGAAAAATAAAATGAAAATGTGTAGAAAGATATTTATGGTTAGAGTATATAAGGGTATGTATGTAATTGAGTTTGTATATGTGTTTATATGGGCATATATTTATGTATAAATGTATGTACAAATACCAATATGAGTGTTCATATACGAGTAGAGATGAACGAGATTAATTAAATTAATTATGAACGCAAGGAATACAATCTAGTTATTATTTTTGAAATAAAAAAATAAGTTTATAGTGCGAATTGTTGAAAATTAAATACATATGTGTATATAAATATAATTATACAACATTTGTGTATATTCATTTAAAAACATTTAACATAAATAAATAATAATAAAGATTAAATTTTTTTTTTAAATTAATTACACAAACATTTTTTTTATTCCTTCACAGGTACTCCAAGACCTTCCACTCATTAAAGTGGGCACAAATGAAGAAGGAGACAACACAGCCGACAGGGAACACATTAACATTCGGAAACTCTGTAAGAAAACGACAAAGAACCAGCGCAAAACATCTCTTTTCAAATGAAAAGTCCTTTTTAGGACTATACCCTAACTCTAAATATTTATTGTCCTTATCAGGACACACAGACTAGACCCCAGGTCAAACCACCAGTCCCAAACAGGATAACCCAGGTCATTCGGTCGCCAGATACGCCCTGATATAACCACAGAATACCATTTCACATTTGAAAGGGCCGTGTCTTTCTCCAGAAAGACGAATCCATAAACAAACAAACAAACGAACAAATAAGACTCTGGGAGCGAAAGACAGAAAAAGGAAATCAGAAGAAAATATATTAAACTACAAGAATATTAGAAAGAAGACAAATAAAACTACATACAGAGCCAAAGAAGCACACTGAAGATCTTTTTGCCAGAAATTAAGAACTCCTACAACAGTGATATGGAGAAAGTTTCATTGTATTAGTGGGAACAATAAACTTAGAACAAACATGCCCGCTTTAAATGACAACGCAGTGAAAACGAATAAAGAAAAAACGGACACCCTGGCGTAATACTTTTATTAAGTAAGTGCACCAACATATCCCAACAAGAAATATTCAGAAGAGAAACACTGCTACAAAAAACTGAATTTGGAAGGAAAAATAAGCCCGTAGCCGAAGCACAGTACATAAATGCAGATAGCACGTACGATGAAGCAATATCGGCATTGAGTCAAAAATGAAACACAGAATCCGGCCCAGATATCCTAAGCTACACCATTCTCAAACATGTACCTACAAATATTCTAATGTTAATCACACACCTATTTAACGACGTGTGGGAAAAAAGGAAACATTTCACTGGCCTGGAAGACAGCGACAATAATACCTATACTAAAGCCTGATAAAAACCCAAAGGAAGTTAACTCATACAGACTTATATCACTCACATCACACCTGGACAAAATATTAGTCCAAAATAAATATCTGTCATTTCAACAAACACATTTACAACCAAACTCAAGCGGGCTTCAAACTAAGAACAGGCCACGCCCCCGTTAATAAACACCTGAACAGAATAAACCCATTACACGAAACAAATTGCAGACACTGCAACGCACAAAAAGAGACGGTTGAACACCTACTAATGTAGTGCCCAAAACTAACAGACATCCGACAATAACTATTACCACCACTTCCAGCTATACACAACACACTCTACACAACTGCACCACAACTGAGGAAAACCTGTGCATTCGCCAGAATGGCTATGGGCTGTCAAGAGCTTCCTGCTCACAGCGAAAGGGATTGAATCATCATCATCATTCATTTAAACATTCTCAGATTGTCTATCGCCTGATGTCTCTCAGATCGCTATTGCATTTGCGGTGGACACATTCAAATAGACCCGCTTCTCATGTCATTCGTTATTTTACGGCCCTGTCTTAGCTATAATGTTATTCCTTGTAGTTTTGTGTCGTATTTACGACCTCAATTATGCAACTCGAAACCTTCTTACGTTCCTCGCTTTAATCATATTGATCGTCAGTCAACACATCTTTTCTTGTATGCGTGCATCATTGAACTGCCATTCAGACTCCCCTCCGTGATTTATCCACATCAATAGAATCGCTCCGTGTTCGCCTATTTTCTCTCACAGCTGTTTCCCAGTTTACCTTCTCGTACGATTTATTATCCATTGCCTTAACAGTCAGCCGTACAATTCCTCCAATTCTCGTAAATTCTCATTACTTTTTCCTCCCTCCTTTGTTCCCATTTATTCCTCCAGCTTTCCATCCACCAATTTGCATCCACTTTCTACTTCTCTGCCTCCTATTACACATCCTACTAATCTTCCTAGCACCCCCGAATCTATCTCCTTTCATCCGCCTACTGATCACCACCCACATGTTCGATGCATACCGCCTGATCTCCCTTGATCTGCTGATAAAATATTAGTGCTCAGCAAAGGTCTTACATTCATCCCACTCCGCCCCAGCTGTGATCGCTACTCCTTCTTACGTGATGTCAATCGTTTTCGCTGTAATCTTTGTTTACAGCAACACTGTTTTTTTACAACCCTTCGTCCACTTCACCAGTATCCCTTGATGATTCGTTCGCATCTTACAATCATCACAAACTTGATCCCCTCTTCTCAAACCAAAACACTTGATGAATACATTGACTTCACCCCTCATGATATACAGCAACTACGTCTTCCACGACTATGACGTTCTAATCTAACAAGTTCAGAATCGCTGGCGTTCTAGACATCGTTCACGTCATGATATCGTGATTAAACCAGCTGACAAGGGCGGCACTGCTGTTATTTGGCAGAAGGACTTAAGTATTAAAGAAGCTACACTTCAGTTATAGGACCCGACTGTTTATTTCCCTTGTAACAAGGATCCGATTGTGGTGCATAATGACACAGTCGACATTACTTTCAAACAACTTGTTAACGGTAACTAACTTCACCGTAGTGACTTAACATATTATTAAGAGTAATTTTGGCTCCCCTACTCTATATCTATTACCTAAAATACATAAACCATCTAACCCAGGTAGACCGATTGTTTCCGCTTGTTATTGCCCCACGGAATTAATTTCTGATTTCTTAGACAGTCTCTTCCAACCTCTCGTCCTATCTCTTTCATCTTACCTTAATGATACAAATCATGCTCTATCCATCTTTCCTTTAATTGTTCTCGATCCTCTACACACCTATCACTTATTTCTTCTTGATGTTGTTTCTCTCTATAAATATATTCCTCATAATGATGGGCTTCTGGCATTACAGTTCTTTCTTAACATTAATCCGCACAAGTCTATTGTCACTACTACTATTCTTCGACTGGCTGAATTAAGCCTTACCTTGAATTCTTTTGAATTCAATGGACACTTTTATGATAAAATTAGTGCTGGAGCAATGGACAATAAGATGGGAGCCAGCTGTGCTTGCTTATTTATGGGTCACAATGAAAACCGTATCTTTTCCACTTTTCAAGGCCCAGTCCCTAAAATATTCCGTCGTTACATAGATGGTGGTCTTGAGTTACTGATATTTCTCTTGATGACCTCAATAATTTCTTAAACTTTATTAGTGGTTTCCATCCAGTTATTAAATTCACCTCTCTTATTTCCTCCACCTCTGTTGACTTCTTCGACATCTGTGTATCCAAAGGATATCTACATCCCTTTCTACATTCGTTCATCACAAGCCCACTGCTTCTCATAGTTGTCGTCTTTACACATCATCTCACCCAAGATCTTGCAGCCATTCCCTCCCTTCTTCTCAGATACTCCGTCTTCGTCTTCTCTGCCAAGGCGACGCAGATTTCTTGTGTCAGTCTTACAAAATGTTCGATTTTTTTCGCCTTCGATTGTATCCCGAAGATGCACGAGGCAAACGGGAATTGAACCAGTATGTTCAACGTCACCAAATCGCCTAGCAACTCTAGTGCAAGGGGTTTTTCCGTACTTGATTAACCGCATCTCCCCCCCCCCCCAAATGTGATTTTGACAAGACATTCAAACTGTGAACTAAATCACTGAGAGCGAACTGAGAATGTCTTGTATGTATATTTATGTTGATGCTTATTTTGTGTCATTATGTACACCTAATCTTGCGTGAACCCTTACTTGCGATTGGATACATACACATGCTTGTTCATTTTGTGTAGGTAATGTTCTAATATCTATGTATTGATCATGTCAGATATATACTTGTGTGTGTTCCTAGTATACCTGTATTTGTATGTATAATTATATATATATATATATATATATATATATATATATATATGTTGTTGTTTATGTAGGCACACATACACATCTTCTTCTTCTTCTGCATTCGTTCTCAAACTCTTGCAGATTAGTAGGATGTAGTCCAGAGAACGGAATGCGTTGTGTCATGGTTTACAGCATTGCTGCGATATCTGCGCCTTTTGGTCGGACACATCCGACTTCATAATGGCTTTGGGTCACTGACCCTATATGGGATGGGACAGCCAACCCCCATCCCATAACCTCCTTAGTCGCCTTTTACGACATGCGTGGAATGTAAATAGTGTTGCTATTCTTTGTTCTCCTTATGAACCCCGGCAACACACAGGCGACCAATACACATGTATGTGTATCTATTCACATTTATGCTTTGTTATCAGTTGTTTTTTTTTAAATAATATAGTTTTAATATATTTAGATTCTGCCGAATACGGATTTCTTGGATTTCTACGTAACTCATCACGCTTTACATCCATTAATTTCTTGTCATCCTGTTATCACTCATTTCCCAAAAATTGTAAAGACCCACCATTTCACATTTCAACGCACGAGCACAATTCATCACATTACATATGTCTATCACTGTTATTCTGGTATTCTGTGATGTAAATGTGGTATATACAATGATTTTATTAAAAATTTCCATTGAGAGAAACAACATAAAGACTCTAATGACTATTTGTTCAATTATACTTTGTATAATAAGCAAGCGAGTGTTACAATTGTCCACATCCCACCAATACAGGTCCTACTTGGATGGACAGTCTTTCACTAAAACAACGTTACAACTACACACAACCTTACACATATTGTAACAAACGACATAACATGATGTAAACAGGTGTTTTTTGTAATTAATTAATTGTTATATATTTATCACACATTTGATTAAACTGTAGTCCCACAATCCAAAATTCAACATCTAATTTCACGGGCAAATTTCATCACATTACATTACATTATATATATATATATATAACAATGCTGAGAATACCATGAACAGCCAGAAAAACTTATGTGGAGTTGATGAAAGAGTCAAATGCTAAACGGACCTTCATCAATAATACAAGAAAAAGATAACCTTCTTTTTTTGCCACTTCATGAGATAGGGATGTTTGGAGAACATAGTCAACTTTGGCAAGATTGAAGGCAACATAGACAGAGGGAGTCAACGTGAGAAACTATTAGTTTGACCACCTGGCACGGCAGGGAAACATCAACGATCTTCATACATAATACGGGATACAGAGATCTGTGGAGAGCCATGATCGCCTACGCCAGCCGGTATGGTACATGATGATATGTTATTTTTTAAAACAATGTTAATAAAAAAAATTATTCTCACAACATTCATGATCGTAATCTCCCACAATGACATATATATATTTTTTTCTATATACCAATTAACCCCATATATGTATTTTATGAATTATATATATATATATATATATTTATTTATTCAAGTCCCACAAACTCATGAAGTAATGTACCTTTAAAATATAAAATGAATGTTTTTTCTTAAAATGCTTATTTACATCAGCGAGAAATAGTAAACTGGAAGTGCGACTGTGCTTGACCTCACGGAATATGTACAGTAAATTCATCTGACTATAGGCAACAAAAATCCGGCCTAAATCCGGAAAAATTGGACCGGAACCGGAGTCGGATTTGTAAAAATGGCCGGATTCCGGATTTGCCGGAGCTGAAATTAGGTACACCCCTAATAAAAACATATAATCATATAGAATGACATGAACGTATAAGAGCAGTGTTTCTAGGCAGGCAGATTTATATCTGAGAGCGTAAGTTAAAGAATACATAGGTATATTGAATCATGTAACAAGAAAATAATTACATAGACACAACAGGCAAAATTGAAGGCAACAAAGACAGAGGGCGACAACGTGAGAAAATATTAGACAGTTTGACAACCTGGCACGGCAAGGAAACAACAACGACCTTGATACATAATACTGTGGACAGAGAGCTATGGAGAGCTGTGACCGCCTAAGCCAGTTGGCATGGCACCTGATGATGATGATAAACAATAAAATGAAAATGTGTAGAAAGATATTTATGGTTAGAGTATATAAGGGTATGTATGTAATTGAGTTTGTATATGTGTTTATATGGGCATATATTTATGTATAAATGTATGTATAAATACCAATATGAGTGTTAATATACGAGTAGAGATGAACGAGATTAATTAAATTAATTATGAACGCAAGGAATACAATCTAGTTATTATTTTTGAAATAAAAAAATAAGTTTCTAGTGCGAATTGTTGAAAATTAAATACATATTTGTATATAAATATAATTATACAACATTTGTGTATATTCATTTAAAAACATATAACATAAATACATAATAATAAAGATTAATTTTTTTTTAAAAATTAATTACAAAAACATTTTTTTTATTCCTCCACAGGTACTCCAAGACCTCCCACTCATTAAAGTGGGCACATATCAAGAAGGAGACAACACGGCAGACAGGGAACACATTAACATTCGGAAACTCTGTAAGAAAACGACAAAGAACCAGCGCAAAACATTTCTTTTCAAATCAAAAGTCCTTCTTAGGACTATACCCTAACTCTAAATATTTATTGTCCTTATCAGGACACACAGACTAGACCCCAGGTCAAACAACCAGTCCCAAACAGGACAACCCAGGTCATTCGGTCACCAGATACGCCCTGATATAACCACAGAATACCATTTCACATTTGAAAGGGCCGTGTCTTTCTCCAGAAAGACGAATCCATAAACAAACACACAAACAAACAAGACTCTGGGAGCGAAAGACAGAAAAAGGAAATCATAAGAAAATATATTAAACTACAAGCATATTAGAAAGAAGACAAATAAAACTACATACAAAGCCAAAGAAGCACACTGAAGATCTTTTTGCCAGAAATTAAGAACTCCTACAACAGTGATATGGAGAAAGCTTCATTGTATTAGTGGGAACAATAAACTTAGAACAAACATGCCCGCTTTAAATGACAACGCAGTGAAAACGAATAAAGAAAAAACGGACACCCTGGCGTAATACGAGAGTACCTTTATTCAGTAAGCGCACCAACATATCCCAACAAGAAATATTCAGAAGAGAAACACTGCTACAAAAAACTGAATTTGGAAGGAAAAATAAGCCCGTACGCGAAGCACAGTACATAAAAGCAGATAGCACGTATGATGAAGTAATATCGGCATTGAGTCAAAAATGAAACACAGAATCCGGCCCAGATATCCTAAGCTACACCATTCTCAGACATGTACCTACAAATATTCTAATGTTAATCACACACCTATTTAACGACGTGTGGGAAAAAAGGAAACATTTCACTGGCCTGGAAGACAGCGACAATAATACCTATACTAAAGCCTGACAAAAACCCGAAGGAAATTAACTCATACAGACTTATATCACTCACATCACACCTGGACAAAATATTAGTCCAAAATAAATATCTTTCATCTCAACAAACACATTTACAACCCAACTCAAGCAGGCTTCAAACTAAGAACAGGCCACGCCCCCGTTAATAAACACCTGAACAGAATAAACCCATTACACGAACCAAATTGCAGACACTGTAACGTACAAGAAGAGACTGTCGAACACCTACTAATGCAGTGCACAAAACTAACAGACATCCGACAAGAACTATTACCACCACTTCCAGCTATACACAACACACTCTACACAACTGCACCACAACTGAGGAAAACCTGTGCATTCGCCAGAATGGCTATGGGCTGTCAAGAGCTTCCTGCTCACAGCGAAAGGGATTGAATCATCATCATCATCATTCATTTAAACATTCTCAGATTGTCTATCGCCTGATGTCTCTCAGATCGCTATTGCATTTGCGTTGGACACATTCAAATAGACCCGCTTCTCATGTCATTCGTTATTTTACGGCGCTGTCTTAGCTTTAATGTTATTCCTTGTGGTTTTGTGTCGTATTTCCGACCTCAATTATGCAACTCGAAACCTTCTTACGTTTCTCGCTTTAATCATATTGATCGTCAGTCAACACATCTTTTCTTGTATGCGTGCATCATTGAACTGCCATTCAGACTCCCCTCCGTGATTTATCCACATCAATATAATCGCTCCGTGTTCGCCTATTTTCTCTCACAGCTGTTTCCCAGTTTACATTCTCGTACGATTTGTTATCCATTGCCTTGACAGTCAGCTATACAATTACTCTAATTCTCGTAAATTCTCATCACTCTTTTCTCCCTTCTTTTGTTTCCATTTATTCCTCCACCTTTCCATCCACCAATTTGCATCCACTTTCTACTTCTCTGCCTCCTATTCCACATCAAACCAATCTTCCTAACA